>JAEQBH010001210.1:0-600000 GCA_016808115.1 Tetrastigma voinierianum | reverse complement strand
AGGTTTTATCACGTGAGATCATGGATTTAGAGGATGGGTGGCCATCATTTTTGAGTAGCCATATTCCACTATTGCACACCCGTACATTGATATATCCTGTTGCTGGCCATACAAGCCTCACGCGGTTTATTATGGCCTATTCTTTCATTGGCCCTTTGCATACTTTTTGACCTAGGTTGGGGAGACTGCCCACACATGCGCTTTATTTATTAATTGGATATGTAGGCATTATAAGCATTATGTCATTCTTCGTTTGCTCTTTCTACGCATCATTGTACTGTTTCTTTTCTTCTCCATTTTTATCTTCACACCGATACGCCTTTGGTCTAGTTTTGATCATGTCTGTTTCACATTTTATCTCCTTTTGTGTGATGGCGTGTCTCATCCGAGCTACTAGTGAGGTTGTCACGCCGTTAAAACATAGGTTTTGATCCGAGATTCTTAGGTTGAGGGGACCATTTTGGATTGGAGGTTTTGGGTTCTTTTGGTTAGATTATGTTATCATGGCATTTGGCCTGCATTGGTGGTTCGGCGCAAAAAAAAAAAAAAAAAATTGTGTTTGTTTGGTATTCGTTAATATACTTGGGATCATCAAAGGTCATTTGGGTTCGAGAGATTTATTATTCTCTGAAAGTTGGGTGAGAAGCATTGTCTTGATCTTTCTCCATGGATCTAGGTAACACATTGGGAATGAGGTTTGGATTTAGCCGCTGCCCAGGTCCACTGGATCATTGCCGCTCACCACTGCCATCTTATAGTGACACTTGACTTGGCATTCTGGGATGAGTTGTTCGTCATGGTCACATTGCAGTTGTCGACTTGTTTCTCCATTTTTTGCTTTATGCATTCATCATTTATTGTCTTATCCTTCAATCTTCTACTACCTTTATTGATCACGATCTCACTTCTTAAGCGACATGTCCTTGATTGCGCCCGTATCTGCCAACATTGTTCGTTCGGATGGTTGAGTGCCTTGCTCACATGATTCTTTGATATTTGACATTCTTGCGTCTGGGGTTTGGCAATATTTATTGGGTATTTGGGCCTTTGTTTCCCATCATGTCATTCACCTTTCACCCCTAGCCTACATTACGGTCCGAGTTGTAAGACCACCTTGAGACCATGAGATCTCGTGTTTGCTTCGAAGCATTTTATATGGACAAGTTCTGTCTACTGATTAAGTATGGGATGTCAACAAGTCTCTGTTCTTAGGGAGTATCGAGGGTCACATATTGCTTCTCCATTCAGTTTGCTTGCATCGGGTATGATTGTTTATAATCTGAGATTTGGGATGGTTGTTATGGCAATTAAGCTTGATGCTTTGGCCTTCACCTTTGGGGCATACCCAGTCCTTTCATGTTGTCTTTGTCTCTTACACATACCTTTGGTAGCCGTTAACAGAGATATTTGGCATCAAAGTTTAGTATGCTCCACATGCGGTCGGGTTTCTTCATACGTTGAGTCTTGAAATTTAACTTCAGGAGTCGGTCCACGCATATCGTCCCGACTAAATGGGGGTGCTGTGTTTTATATGTTATCTTATTTCACTTGTTCGAATTGATTGGGTCTTTAGAAAAATTATTTGAGTCTTTCATCGAGGCACTTGCATATCGATGTGCACATTAGGCATAAATTCTATAACAGCTTTGGTGGATATTGGATGTTGTGGAATAAATGATGATTTTTCATGAATGAATTGATCTGATGTTTCACTCAACTTTGACCACATGTGCAGTTATGGGATTTTGACATAGCATTGATACCCTAGACTGGGGCATAGCCCTTTCCTTTCACATTTGATCATTTGTGAGATTGTCCTACAGGGGTGTAGCTCATTCTTTCCACCTTGTTAGTGGTGTTTGTGATTTTCTCGCTTGTCATTTTATTGGCACTTTCTGACGTCACACTAGGGCATACCCTTTTATCACCAAGGTCGGTGATCTCGCCGGTCGCATCCTCGAGTCTCCCATTTTGCTCTGTGTTTCTTACATCCCCATTCGCTTAGGCGTCTAGAGCCTTAGTTTTGCATCCCCTATCCCCTTTTAGTTTGGTGGTTCCAGATCACCGACCCTACCCCTTCGGGTCTTTCTCTCTGCTCACTTCTGACCTACAATTTTTCGATACCTGGTCTGATTCCACCTTCTAAGACTCACCCGAATTCCACTCTTCCCGTGACTCAACCCTAGATTCTACTCTTTCGACACTCACCCTGATCCACCCTCTCCTAAGACTACCGACCACTCCTTTTCGTACTCACTCTGGATTTCTACTTTCCGTAACCCACTGAGATCCACCATTCTCTGATCGCCTCGAATCTCCACTTTTCAGACTCGCCAGATTTCACTTTCTAGTACTAGCCCCTATCCACCTTCCAAGATCACCATTTCCTACTTTCCCAAGACTCACCGACCCTACATTTCCTAAGATTCTGCCCTAATTCCACTTTCTGCACTCACTCGAATTCCTAATTTTCCGACACTCGCCCGAATCCACCCTTCTCCAGATCTTGAATTCCACTATTTCCGTACTCGCCCAAATTCCACTTTTCAGACTCGCCTAATTCCACCTTCCCAAGACTCGCCCTGATTCTACCTTCCCGTGACTCCGCCTGTGATCCACCCCTTTTCGCATCACCAATTCCACTCTTTCTATGACTCACCCTGATTTCTACTTTCCGTACTCGCCCGGATTCCACCTTTCGCACCCGCCCGAATCCTATACTTTTCCCAAGACTCGCCCGATTCCCATCTTCTAGCACTCGCCCTGATCCATCCTTCCGTACTCTTACTCATTCCACTTTTCTAAGACTGCCCTGACCCTCTCCTGCACTCACCTGATTCCACCTTCCCAGACTCCCCGCCCTGATTTCCCCCCACTTCTTCCCAAGACTCGTCCTGATGCTACCTTCCTGCAGACTCACTCTATCCAACCTTCCTGCTCGCCCTGACACTTCTCTGGAGCTTGCCATTATCTTTTCCGGCATCATGTCCAGATTCCTCATCTTCTCCCTTCGTATCGCTCCCGATTTCATTATCTTTCCGGCATCAAGTGTCCTATCACTTCATCTTTCCGTATCAGTACCGGTTTTTTCTCTTAAGTCTTTCACCAGTATGCACTGCTCCATTAGCTTCTGAGACTAGGTAAGGGGACAAATTGTTGGCCATTTAGCTTCTTCAATAGAGTTCATTTCACTCTTGCATCTCTTGCACTTCGTGTAAAACCCTGAAAAATTTAAAATTTTCTAAAAGTATAAAAAAAATTAAATAATAAATTGTTGAAATGGCTCAAGGAAGCCTAGAAAATTCCTAGAGTTGATAACGAAACGGGATCAAGGCTGCTGAGTCCGTCTCTATGAAAAACGAGTAACTCGTAAAAGTTTCACACAATTCCTAGGTAGTGGGAATTCTTTATGAATTTTTGAAGTTAGGTATCTAGTAACCCCAAGAACGAGATTTTCTTAAAAATCTCGAGAGTTAGGAAATGGTTTGAATTAAGTTCATTTAAAAGAAATTGAACTGAGAAAAAAATAAATTGTTTTGGGAGGGAAACGAACCCGGACGGGTCGAAGACTCATGGCGCAAAGTGGGCCCCACGTCCAACTTAAACTTAAAAAGGAAAAGAAAAGAGAAAAATGACATTTTTCTCCTCATTTTGGCAATTTCGATGCTGGGCGTGGAGTAGATAGAGAGAAAATGGAGAGAACTCTCCTCTTTACTAACATCTACGAAGATCTAGTGGTCTAACCGCTGGAGCCAAGAATTAAAGTTCATCTACTCGACGAGGGCGTGGGTACCAACAACATGCAATTTCTTCGAAGATTTCATGTTTGAAGAAGAAAAGCTAGTGAGAGAAGCTCTACCTCTAAGATTTACGGCGATCGGCGACTCGATTTTAGTCGAGCCAAGACTTAAAGTCAGAGTACTCGTCGAGGGCAACGCGTGGACACCGAAATTAAGAATTTTCGTTGAAGATTCAAGCGGAAGTTCAAGAAGGCCGTGGGTCTCGGGTCTTCGGGACTCCAAAAAGTTTCATCTTCGCTCCAAGAGGTAGGGAACCTTCCACGTGTTTTATTTCTTTGTCTAACATCAAGCATCTTGGTTGGGCTCCTGAGGTTGTTTCATTTGTGTCTCCTGAAACACAACAATCAGATTTTGGTCGATTGGAATCGCTTTTGTTGTTGATTTTCTAAAATGAAGCCTGGGACGGGTTTCAGCCATGTTTATGGCTGAATTGTGGACTCCAATTGGGTGGCTGCCGCTGTAAAAGGGTTGTTCTGATGAGCCTGCAGGAAAATAGCATGTACGGGAGAGCTTTAAAGCGAGTCCTGAACGCACTGTGGTTTCCCACGCAGCTCTGCCTAGCCAGATCAAGCCAGGTAAGGCCTCCAACTTCGAACGACCATAACTTTCTCGTCCGAGCTCCGTTTTGGGTGTTCTTAAACTCTATGGAAATCCCTTTGAGTCTAGAATCCATCCATATATAGCTTGATAAAATTTGAACCTATCAGTCCAAAATGACAAAAATAGTAGGATCCTGCCAAGTTCCGTGCGTCATCACTGCTCACACAGGTTTCAACTCACGGCCATAACTTTCTCAGTCCGAGCTCGCGAGGTGTCTTTTGTGACTCTATGGAAAGATATTGAGTCTGTGAATCTTACCATATGATTTTCAATGTATAATTGGTTCTCACATACTTGTTGAAAATTGACGTTGCAACAAGTGCTAATTGTCGTCAGATGGAGGAGTCAGGAAGGGAATGGCCATTATACAAGGTGTCGTAGTTATCTTAGGTGCATGATATGCCATGAATTGTTCAGGAAATGAGGTGTGTCATTAATTGCCCAGGTAGTGACTTGATGAAATGTTAACATGTGTTTGTGCGATTGATTGAAATTACTGTTAAGAGGTGTCATTGATGTCAATATACGTGCTCTAACATATTGGGCTCAGGGTTTTCTTGTGGACATGGCTATTGTTATATGTCGTAGCTAGTTTACCGCATTATGCGCCATGATGTAGCCTAGGATTTGAGTATGATATTACTTGGTTTAAGTAGTAGTTGGAATGATGTTGATGGATGCTCGTTTTGATGTGTCGACATGAATGTGATAAATGTTCAGATGACCGCATGTATATTAACATTTAATAAATGTATGGACTTCAGGTGCATTGTATTGATGAGTGTCCATGATACACTGTAGTGTACTGCTTAGGTGTCCATGTAGAGGTCTTTATACATTGGGTATGACTTAGGAGTGCAATGGCACAATTGCATCAGATCGGGTGCACAAAATATCAGACGGTACGGGTGTAAGCATATCGTTGTCATTCACCATCCTTGGTGAATGGGTTGTGGACTCGTACTTTGGATGAAGTCTAATGGAGATCTACGGTTTTCATGGTTGATAATCAACATTGTGTTTGGTGTCGAGGGTGAGATCAGTAAATGGGACAAAGTCCGTTGAGTCTCACGGTTGCAAGGCATGAAATTGTCCCAGGTCGGGCAATTTAAGTAGGATAGACACCCCCTCAGTGAAAAACTTGAACTTTATAGCTTAGACATGACCCCATCTGAAAGACTTGAGAAATGTCACGGCATGCGACACATCGTGGAGTTGAGACCCCAAAACTGGGCAGGCCCACAAATGTATATACACACCGACACTTGATTACATCAATCCGCACCGGAGGTAAAACCGGGTACTGGTTTATAAAAACAAAAAGCTTTGTTTATGAAATAAATGATTTTATAAGGGATCATCTAAAAGCTTTTGGATTTGAAAAAGAAATGAAAATGATTTTGTGAAATGATCATTGATGATCCTAAAATAAAGGTTTTCATCACGCATGGAGTTCTATCACAAGCAGAGAGTCAAGGAGGACTGATACATTGCAGATAATGTCACACTCATTCATGACTCGTAGGATTCTATGCTAGATTGCATGTCCTAGGTTGGTGTGTGCTTGATTGTTTGATCATCATGTGCATTTGTGTGGTACAGCCTCTAGGTGTGTAGGGACTTATTCTACTGGCGTTAGCTCACCGTCAGGGACCCTTCGTATAGGACATGTGTAAAGTGCATCCGTGCTCCTTAGGAGGCCTGATTAAGTGAAGGGCTTGACAGGCCTTGATTCATATTTTGTATATTATATTAACATAAAGGTTTTAATATAATGTTTTTGTATTAAGAGTGATGTAATAACTCTTGGTGGTTTCTATGATATAGATTGTATTTATATGGATAAATAGGCCCTACGTGGCCATTTTTACTGCATGGACCATGTGGCTCGTTATATAATATTAGGACAAAGGCATGAAATTGTACAGGTTGTATTTTAGGTGAGCCCTGTACAAGAGAATATGCCCGATTTTCGCGAACCTCATCCCAGGGAAATGGGACTCAATGGAGGGAAGGCCAAAGTTACCCTAGGGACATCCACAAATTCCCTCACGGCCGGGACGGTTATCAACGAACTCCTGGATTTGGGGGTGTGTGGTGTCACACTTCGCACTCATAGTTCACTGTCACATCCACTCTACAAAGAGAGGCATATTTGTGATCTCTCAATTTTGTCCTCAACACTTTACATTTTCTCCTATGGTTGTCACACTTCACCTATCGCTCTCATATGGCATGCTAGTCTCTATTTAACCTTAAACTAAGCTTCCCGAGCCTCAAGTGGGCTTGTATGTGGTCCATTGAGTGCGTATGTAGTTCACTTCGGAGTGTCATCGTGGAGATTTTTTTTTATTGGCATCGTGCCATAGAAAGCAAGTGCCCCCTCCCCTGAGGTTTTAGCTCAATCGAAGTTTATTAGAGTATGTCAAATTCGGAGCACTTGAGCTTGTTTCAATCGTATCTCCCTTGTCCGAACTCAGAATCATGCGCCGTTTGTTTTGTTGGATTCCTTATTCGCCAAGGAGGTTCCTGTTAAAAAATTATAACTTTTGTCAACCGTTTGACCAATCAGTTTGACTGGTCCATCAGGGCAGTACGTATACAACACTGTTTTTTTAGGTGATTTTGGTGAGCACTCCTCCTTGTTTTGATCATATCTCTCTCATCCGAACTTGGAATTGTGCACCATTTTTTTTGTTAGATTCCTGACTCCTTGAGGAAGGTTCTGACCAATTTTTAAAACTTCTCTCAACCAGCTAATCTGGTTGGGAAACCGGATCAATTGGTTCATGAAGTTCAGTTTTCTAGAATAAAGAAGCTTTAGGGTACTTTCCTTTGCTCGGACTTGGCTCTA
Organism: Tetrastigma voinierianum; assembly: GCA_016808115.1. NCBI lineage: Eukaryota > Viridiplantae > Streptophyta > Magnoliopsida > Vitales > Vitaceae > Tetrastigma > Tetrastigma voinierianum. The sequence goes on along the minus strand of JAEQBH010001210.1, from coordinate 592,746 downwards.
GTCATTTGGAGTCGAATTACATGACTCCGTTTGCTTTTTTGATCTCTAATCTGTTAGAAGGTTCTAAAATTTTGAAAACTTTCTCACCGGGATGGACTAGTTCTCCTGAAAACGAATCCAGCGCTTCATTGGGTTTGTCACTAACATCAGCTTGGGTATTTTGCTTTGTTTGTGTCGAATCTTTAATGTCATTTTGAGTTTAATCACCGCTTGTTTTGCTGACTTAATTGTAGTTATGTTCGAAAATTTTAAACTTCTTTTGAACTTAATGAACTGGGGCTTGGGAAACCAAACCAAATTAAGCATTATAATGCTCATAAATGTCATTCACCTGTGTTGAATTTCATGGTTTCAAAATAAGCCCAATCGTTGACTTTGTCGTGACATTAATTGTCTATGTTGTGAAATTACAGCTTGCTGTTGCATCTTTAGGCTTTGTGTGAGTTTTTAAGGCAACATTTCTTCCATGTCTTCAATTTCTGCCTTTTGTCAACTTTGTCGCGACAAAGTTTGTAGCGACCCCAAGCCCATCCGACCTGGACATAGTCCGAACTCAAACCCTGCAGTACTCAAGCACTTCTTTTGAATTACGCTATTAAATTTTCTTTTAAAATGTCACACTAATCCCGCCCGACCCGAACGGCTGGATCCTAATCAAAGCACCACACCCGGACAAGCATTTATCTCCTTTATCAAAACATTTTATTAATCGTAAATTTTAGTCATGGTTTTTCTTTAGTTTTCAAGTGCTCCATAATCATTTACATAAATTCAAAGCAATTCGTAAGCTCATGCCATTAACAAAATACATTTACAAAGAAAGGCATTATATGCCCTTTCAAAATGGTATACAAAAATCAAGTTTCAGGGTTTAACCCTTGTGTTTACAAAATACCACTTGTTCAAAAGAGATGATATGCAAATTACGAAGTATATACTTATACGCTGTACTCTCTATGACTCACACATAGCGATCTTGGCCTCGTTTACTTCTCGATACCGCATAGATAAACTATACAGAAGGTTTCCATGCTTTAGTGGTTCTATACAGCCTTATTTCAATATTCAAATTTAACTGACATGCATTTAACATCAAAACCATGTCTATTATATCAACATATACTCATGCTAATCAATTCCGCGATGCTTTCATTTTCAAGTCATTTATCATATAACAACATGCATTTTCAATGCAATAACTAATTCACAATTCACTAAGTGAGATTTAAGCATATTTATAAAATCCCATTACACTCGCCAATGCTGGCTATTTCGCCTGACTATTCAATTCATATTTCCGCGGATTCCGCTTGATGAATCCCATTTCTTATTATCATTCGAGCGCTTATACATTTGGCACCGATCTCCCATCATGAAGGATGCCGCTTGCGCATCCCGACACGTGGTATCACTTATTCGGGTCTCCTATCTAATTATCGTTTGCGCACCCCACATGTGGTATCGACAAATGCCATATTTCATCATGACGGATCCAACAGGAATCCCGCCTGGGACATTTTCAATGTCATACGCCATCAGCGACGGATCGATTAGTGCATCCCGCCAAGGGACATTGATAATTTCTTGGTACTTCGTGACTGATGCCGACAGAACCCGTCGCTTATCTATTCAGATATCATTATCTGGGGCTTACAATCTGAATTATCCGTTTGATGAATCCTGGCCCTTATCATCATTCACTTTTCATTCTATTTTCTAAATATCATATTCAATTCCTATATTCACTTTCATATTATCTTTCAAAGATATACTCGATCTATGTACTTAATTCATATACTCGTTCATGCACTCATTTCATAGTTACTTGGTAATCTACCAAAATACTTGAAATAAGAATATCGAGAATCAAACCAAGCCGTCGAATCTAGCTTCTCGACTCTGGCCCTAGGTTAGCGATCATCATCACCCTTCCCTAGTCAATAACATTCACGCCACCTAGTGAGGCTAAACAATTGTTGTCACCCAGTGAATTTACAACTTGGTTTTGAGCAGTAAAAGTCTGGTTAAGACACTTGTCGCTCCAGATTAACTGCTGCCGAGTACAGCCATGAGGTACTCCAGACATTTATCCCAGCCTTAACCTTAATCGAACCCCCATTAATCATTTCTTAGGGTCCCTAAACACTCCAGATACTCGAACACTGACTAATCTTATGAAAACATGCAAATGGTTACTGGAATGAACCTGTCATTCTGGTGAGATACCTTTGACTCAGAATTTCCAGATAGGTTGCTCACTACTCGTGTACTTCAAGCATGTGTCTAACCCCGGCGACTCGATACAAAGCTGCTCTACTGTTCCATTGCAATAAGGTATCGATGCGGACCTCAGATCGGTACGGTGCTCGCTTACTCGGACGCTCGATTTTACAATTTTTTCGCATTTTCATCTCCACTAATCTTCTAATACATCCCATATCAAAATCCACCACGGAATCACTTTAAAACAACTCCAAAAGTGGTTTAGAATCAATGAAAATCCATTTTCCTCAAGTTAGGACTTTTCTCCCAAAAATCCAAATCATAGAAGATGAGGTTAGGGTTGATCTATTACCTTGAACCTCTTCCAATCTCTTCTTGTATGGTGTTTGGTCTTTTAGGAGGAAGAAATGGGAACCAAACCCAACCAAAGTTTGATCTCTTCCAAACCCTAGCTTTTTCTCTCTTTTCTCCTCCCCTTCTCTCACAAAAATGGGATTGTTCTTTAAAATGAGCCCTAAGACCAATTTTGGCCTTTAAAACTCCTCCTTTAGTGTAAGGCCATGTTTAGCCTTCCACCTTACTCTAAATTCTCATTTTCCCTTTTTGGCCTTAAGTCACTTAATTCTCATAAGGCCTTGTTTGGCCACACAATAAATCCAATTCTCCATTTTTGGTCTCCTATTATACTTTCGCCATTCATTTCTCACAATTTCACTTAAACATCTATTCTTTATAACACCGACCCTAAGTCCTCATTTTCACAATTTTCCATGTTTTTTTTTCTCTCTTTTCACTACTTTATTTCCGGGTTCAATCCATTTCTCTATTTCTAGCATATAATATTTAATCATATGCCCACACTTTAAATTTACTTTTCACAATTTATCAATTTACCCGGAAAAGCCCAAGTTTGACTCAATTCATACCCATAATATATACTAAAATTATTATAAAAATTATAGGGTATTTTTGGGGCGTTACAACTCTCCCCCACTTAAGAAAATTTAGTCCTCGAAATTTACCTTAGTTAAACAAGCCATGATACCTAAGGCTGCATCGTTTCTTCTCCCTAAGTATTTCTTCAGCTCAGGGTTTCCACAATATTTTCTTTGACTAGCTTAAACCTTCTGCTTCGCAATTCTTTCACTTCCTTGAGCTGATCTCACGCCTTCTTCATACGCCAACCTGGCCTAGTTCAATCCGTCTCCGCAGCACTACATGTGACAGTCCGATAGGTACCTCCGTAAAGACGGACACAAAACATTATGAATTTCTTCCAAGTCCTAGGGAGGTAAGGCCAAATGGTATGCCATCGACCTACTTTTTTCGATTACTCCTACATGTGGGCCAATAAATCTAGGGCTCAACTTGCCCTTTTTCCCGAATCTCATCACCTTCTTCCAAGGCGATACTTTTAAAAACACTTTTTCACCGATTTCATATCGAATATCTTTTCTCTTCATGCCAGCATATGACTTCTGTCTGTAGGTGGCCACTTTCAATCTTTCTTTAATCATTTTAACTTTTTCTTCAATGTCTTTTATCAAGTCGGGGCCAATCACTTTTCTTTCACTCATCCCCACCCACAATCTGTTCTTACATTTTCTTCCCATATAGTGGCCTCAGAAGGCGCCATTCCAATACTTGATCGGGAAACTGCTAGGTACCAAATTCAACTTCAAAGGAATGTGTCGATCCTTAACTACTCCCTCATAGTCGACGTACAACTCCTCAACATATCTTCCGTAACTGATCACTCTTCCGATCGCCCATCCGTCTCGCTGCACCATCGAATCCAATGAGGTGCCTAAGGCCTCTCTGTAATTCTTCCCAAAATCTCGAAGTAAACCTCTGATCTCTACCTGAAATAATGATATAGGAATCCTTGTAACCGAACCATTTCCTTGATATATTGAATCACAAATTTGCCTTTCAAGTGAATAGCTCCGCTCACCGGGTGGTAGCGAGTCGACTTAGTCAATCTAGCCCACTACGACCCAAATCGAAATATGCTTTCTCCCCACAATGGTAACCCAACCACAAAGTCCATGGTGATTCGATCCCATTTCCACTTCGGCACATTCTCCGATAAGCCGCATTAATCCTCAATAACTTGATGTTTCGCCTTTACTGACACACCAAATACTTGGTTACAAATTTCAAGATTTTTTCATCCCACTGTAATGACATTTTCAATCTTATTACATCTTGCGGCTACCGGGATGGATAGCAAAAAGATCCATTACGCCTCATCAAGTATGACCTTCTTTAATTCACAATCATCGGGTACACATGCGCCCCGGCCCTTATAATATAAGAGACCTATCTTCCTTATTTCAAACTCAAGTCACCATCTCCAACTGCTTCATTGGCGGCGTAAATTTTCTCATCTTTCTTTTATGCCTCTAGCACTCGATTCAATAGTTTCGGTCTCGCTATCAATTATGCCACTACTGTACAATCGTTTGACAATGACAGATGGGCATTCACCCGGTTGCCAGATCAGTTTTCATTAAAAGCATCGCCACTACATCGCCTTTCCCGGTGACACTCACCAATCACGCAGCCATAATCTTTATCAATCCATCCACCTGCCTCAAGTTAAGCCTGCTAGAGGGCAAATACTTAAGACTCCATGACAAGGTAAATGAAACACTTTTCTCCATACAAATAATGTCTCCAAATTTTCAACGCAAATACTATTACGGCCAATTCCAAATCACGCGTGGGTAATTCTTCATGCATCAATTGTCTCTACATAGCTACCACTTCTACCTTTCAGACAGGACACATCCAAGTCCATTTAGTGAAGCATCACTATAGATCACATATTTTATCGCAGGTCGGCCGGGTGCAAGCAATCGAAGCCCTGCTAAGAATGCTTTTAGATTTTCAAACTTTTTACATTTTTCATACCCATTCATACTTATTTTTCCTGAGGAGCAATCTCGTCATCACGCAATCAGAAAACCCCTTAACACACCCTTTCTCCCGAGTAATCACTAGCCCCAGAAACCACGTCCTTCTATACATTTCTCGTGGCTTCCATCACAACCACTTATATTTTCTCGGACCACCTTCGATCTCCTTCTTTTCACAATGTGCCAAGAAAGGACACTTAAACAACCAAACTCACACTGCTGAGTTTCTCAGATACAATCAAGCTCTTTCCTCAAAGTCTCTAACACTACCCGAAGGTGTCATGACTCTTCGCACTGAATACACAAGAATGTTGTTCCAGAACACTACGACAAACCGATCCACATACGGCCCGAAAATACGATTCATTAGGGTCCATGAAAGCCGCTGGAGACGAGCCAAACCAAACGACATTACAAGGAACTCATATCGTCCATATAGCTGCTCTAAACGCCGCCTTATGACACACTAAGATCTTTAATTCTCAACTGATGATACCCAGACTGCAAATCTATCTTCGAAAAGATACTCAGACTTTCACTTGGTCAAACAACCATCAATTTGGTAACGACATTTATTCTTTACCGTCAACTTGTTCAACATATACCGGCGTACCATTTTTTTCTTAACAAAGTACGGAGCCCACATGGTGATACACTTGGTCAATAAACCCTTTCAGCGCTTCTGCAACCGCAATTTCACCTTTGCACTTCAAGTGGTCATTCTATACGCAGGTGGATGCCGCCGTGCACCTGGTACAAACGTCGATAGCAAACTCAATTCCTCTCGTGGAGGCAATCTGCAACTCTTCCAAAACATGATCCGAAAGCCATTAACTAGAGGAGATTTCAAACACTAGGCCTTAGTTTTATCAGATTAACAAGAGGTTATTGCTAAGCAGTTTCACATCCTTTCCGTGACCATTTTTCTCTTAATGGATGCGGATATCACATTAGAGAGAGGGAGCCAGATTCCCACCTGATGAAAATAACCTCATCGGGTCATTCAAAGGTCCTGGGCAACACCTTTCATTCTACACGACTATCGGCCTTGCTGATAAACTACCCATCCCTAATATCACATCAAACTCTCGGCAACTCCAATCAAATCTCCCAAAATTCATACTCTGACTATGTATAACTGGTACTCTTTGTCACACAACATTATGCCCGAAGCTGGTTCACTACCAAGATGTCATGTACTCAAGCCAGCACCCTCTGCAGAAATTTCCCAAGTCGGGTATGTTAGCACACACATATGAAATGAGTTGACCTCGGGGCCCATCAACGATGCGCCATGCAGAGTCAAGATGGGCGGAAATTCCACCACACGCATCCGGGGAACCTGCATCTCCATCGCCATCGAGAGCTATGCTCTTGGCCCGAGAGGCACCCGCCCATCTTCGCTTAGCCAACCGTGTCCTCATTCTAAGACTTCGTGATATGCAACACTCTTGGTCATTTTCCAGATCACCGATGAAACATTGTCCTTAAATAGGTACCGTGGAATGCGCCCTAAAGTATACCTCGCATTTTGTGCTCCATGATCCACAACCCAAGCAAGCACCACTAATCTCCAACAATCTCCCTGCGCTTCTTCCACAATGGGAACAACGAGGAACGCCTCGTCTCTGTGAGGCACCTCCTTGTGCACTTGCAATCGACTCCGCGCCAAGCAGGATAGTATCTCTACTGGCCTCGAGCCGTAGCCGCCTCGGGATCCTGCGGGTCCCCTAATCTCTTACTTCCCATCGTTGATGAGCACTCACTCATCGGATTTTCTTTCCTTCGCTTTCTATATTTTCTTTCACTTTCCTTTTTACTGCTCCATTTAGAGCACATGTCGTGATTTTCGAAAATCATCATGAAAATCTGCGATACGGGCCCGAATGTGGTCGCTAGGGCCGCTTTCAAACTTAAGGTAATTTATCTTCTTCACTTACTAGCATATCGAGCATACTTGCTCAACCGTGTGAATTCTCTCAATATGATATTTAGTTTACACTTCGATTGAATTTGTTTCTAAATTATGAAATCCTCGCCGCACATTGCTTTAAATAGATGCGGCCCACATAATGCTTCTGAACCCACCCAAGAAGAACCTCAGTGTAACTCCTCTCTCGTGGTGCTATCCATCACTTAAACCCACTAATCGATAAGCCCCCATCCCTAAAGAATGAGGTTGCAGATCTCACTTCTCTTCGCCAGTAATGCATTTGCATAAGCATTCGCCGGTTCTCTCTGCAACACTTTCTACCATAGCAGGTCGTATCATCCTTCTTCCCAAAAGCCCACCGGCGCAGACTATATTCTTTCAATGTATCGATCACTCGTGAGCTTGCCAGAACAGTTGTCACTTTGGTGCTCTGAGCTAACTGTTGGAGGATACCACAAGACCCTACTACTTGTTCCTGGCTCATTCGCTGGTGGAGCATGAGATGCTTGTCCACCTACTACACTACAGGATCGATTTCGTCACCTCGACCCTATGGGTACCCAATCATCCACATCATCAACTCATACATCCCGCTGTGAGTCATATCATCCCTTTATAAAATAAATGTAATATATCAAATACCATTTTCAAACTTTTTCAAAATCGTTAGTAATCTCTTTTTCCGTAAACTTCAAACCTAGGCTCTTATACCACTAAGTGTAGTAATCCCCAGCCCTGGCCCACCCGAATGGGAGTCCAATCAAACCCAAGTACGCCTGCTATTTTCTTTTTAATTTACGTTTTATTAAATTTTCTTTTTAAAAAATGTCGCGACTCGAATCCCCGACCCGACCCGAATGGCTGATCCGAACCTTTCCGGTCATTCGACGCTTATTTATCTTATCAAACATTTTATTAATTCATTTAGCTGCGAAGCTGCTTTAGTTTGGGCAAGCCCATAATCATTTACAAATTCAAAGCAATTGCAGAAGCTCCATAAACATTAACAAATACATTTACAAAGAAAGGCATTATATGCCCTTTCAAAATGGTATACAAAAATCGCTCTGTGGTTTAACCCTTGTGTTTACAAAATACCAATTTGTTCAAAAGAGATGATATGCAAATACGGCGCATATACTTATACGCCGGCATTCTCTCTATGACCATACCGCTGATTCGCCCTTTGCTTACTCGATACTCGCAAGACAGATAAAAACTATACACTCAAGTAATTCATGCTTAGTGGCTCTATACAGTACTTCATTTCAATATTCAAATTAACTTGACATGCATTTAACATCAAACTATGTCTTATTATATCAACATATACTCATGCTAATCAATTCGCAGATGCTTTCATTTTTCAAGTCATTTATCATATAATAACATGCATTTTCAATGCAATAATTCAATTCACAATTCACTTTATGAGATTTAAGCATATTTATAAAAATCCCATTACACTCGTCAATGTTGGCTATTTCGGGCCACTCATTCAATTCGTGATTTCCGGGCGGATTCCCGCTTGAGGAATCCCGCCCCTTATTATCATCTCTGAATGTGTTTATACATTTAACAATCTGATCTCCCATCATGAAGGATGTCGCTTTGCATCCCGACACGTAGTGATCACTTATCTGCTCCCATCAGACTGATGACGCTTGCATCCCATGTGGTATCACTTTAACGATCGTCTCCCATATCATGATCTATATCGCTATACTCACCTCGACATGGTACTGACAATGCCATACACCACCATCAGCATTAGATCCCAACAGGGAACCCGCCAAGCGATATTTCTTCAATGCCATACGCCATCACGACGGATGCCGATTAGTGTCCGCTGGGCGGACATTGGATACTCTTGTAAGTTTCAATGATGATGCCACCAGCATCCCGTCAGCGCGATTCGGTCTTAAGATATTCACGGCGCCAAAAACACTCATATTATACCCGCTGTCATTCATTTTCACGCTATTGCGAGACACTTCAGTAGCTGCGGGCCGGATACCGACGGTGATCGTGCGACGCGGTGTGCATCGAGGCAAAAAGGCACTATTGGAAGCAATTTTGGAGCAGATGAGGCATATCAGATGAAGATGCACCGAACGCCGCGACGTCCAACGTCAACACGCCCCTGTCAGACGCCCAACCGCGACGTCAACAACCGAACGGTGGTCGCTTAACGCCGCTGACGCTCAATCGTTACGAAGATGCAACGCCGCGACGCCGCTGGGCGAAGTTCTCGCTTCAAAGATTAAAAGCAAACGAAGGCGCCTTGATTTGGAGGTGTCGGGAATGGTATCGTAATCAGTATAATTAAATCGAGTTGTGAGGACAAATGATCTCAAGAAGAGCCCGATTTGTATTTTCCTTTATTTTGATATTAGATTTGATGTTTATTATATCGTATACCGGTATTTCTTTAAGTTATTATGTTCTAGATCTATACTCTAGGGTCTGCTGAACCCCCGTCACGATTGAATGGATTAAAGTTTATTAATTTATATTATTCATTAATTTATGATTCATTATTATCTCATTTACATCTTGTGGATGAATTATGGTGATGTTTGAATAACACAGATGATTATACTGAGATCCGAGATTCGAGAGATGAGGATACTTGTGGATATGGAGAGAGCAACTTTGGTTGATTCTAAATAGAGATATTCCCGATCCCGGGTGGTAATTAAGGTTAGAACATTCAAGCATTTCAAGTACCAGTCGAGGTAGGAGATACACTCCACTTACTAGCTTAGATAAAGTAATACACCCGAGAGAGGTATCTCAGAAGCAAGATCACCTTGCCATTAATGAATCATCGATAAACTCGACTAATATCATCTTTAAGAATACTCCATCAAAAGTTTTGCCAGGGAGACATGTACTCTAGTCTCCATTCACAGTAATTCTGCTCAAATTGTAGTTCTAGCTTACATTCAAATATTAGTACCTTTTCACACATTACATATACTGCATAATACTCAGAAAAGCAAATCTCAGATTCTGCTACATCTATCCTCTCGTGGATCATATCCGTACCATTGGTACACTACATTACTTCGGGGGCTTGACGTGCGCACTCGCGCACATAGGCGTATATTTTACACCACGCTTTACTGGGCTGCTTTAGTGCCGTTGCTCCTGCCAGCCCATTTCACCTTCATTTTTTTTGTTCTACCCTACCCCCATTCCTGATAAACCCTAGCTTTCCCTGTGTTGATACTCCACACCGGAGTTCCCTTCCCCACCTGGGCTGAGGCCCTGATTTTGGCCCACACCCTCGCCACACCACCGCACTCCATCACCGTCCCCTCCGTGACCGGCCTGAGTCTCACATTCCCACTACTTTCCATTTAGGTATCCTCACACCGGTCTAGCCTCCACGCAAATTAGGTCAGATTAGGTTCCCATTTGTGTCTAGGAGTTCACATTTAGGATCACATCAGCCAGACTTCAGATTAGTCAAGACTGGTACTCTGTGTTCATCAGCTTATCTCAACAAATTGGAAGCACATCGGGTGCTATTTCCTCACATTACCCTAATACTAGCAAATTCTAGTCCTAGTCCCTATGTTCGAAAAAGCGCAGAACCGCCCACTAGGCTTGGTCGGTCCACGAGGACCCGACCCCAATTATGATGTCACGCGTCTCGTGAACGTAGGGTGTCGCCGACGGTCAAGACCATCCGCAAGAATCGATCACATCAAAAGAAGGGGTTTCACCACCTCGATGATTTTTCCTGAAGACGATCGCGCCATGGGTGGCTGCACTTCGCCAACCACCCCATCCAGCGCACAAGATCGGCGGAATTCTATGCCACCCGCCTCCCACGTCAAAAGGTTCGAGTTAGGAGTATTGGTCGACTTCGGCGCGGAGTCGATCAATAGTTACTATAGTCTAGATCATGTCCCCTGAGTTATTTGATCTAGCCGACGAGCACTCACACCCCGACACCGAAAATACTAATGGCTCGGTGAGTGGAAATCACTGAAGAAGGCCATGCCTCATCGACTTGATCGTATCGGGTAATCTTGACGACGATCCCGACACCTATTCACCACGGAATCGCGAAGCGATCGTCGGCCCATTAATCCAGCACACTCGTGATATGATCTGATAACGCAAGAGGAGGAGGCGTCCTACGTCGGATCGCGCCGAATCAGACCCTCGTCTTTGCGTCCGGTCGTCCCGACTTACTGCATGCCCACGCTATATCACCGGTGAGCATGTTCCAGTGGTGCCACGACCGGCGTGGCCTACGATTCGCTACGAGCCTCTCCAACACGAGGTCGAGCTCCACGATTATCGTGCCTGCCACCCCGGGCGATCCCCGTGGGGACATCGTACCCCTCGTCCCAGGCACCTCCACCACCACCATAGCGTGTACCACTCTGAGGGGTAGCCTTCATCCACCTCACCCGACCGGGGCGAGGACTCCTGCGGCTCCCACTCTCTGAGCGCTGATTTGCATCTCCGATCGAGACCCAGATGACCGAGTCCTCCCCTGCACCAGACATGGAGGCACTCTGCACGATATGCGCACAAAGGTTGGCCAATTAGGCCACTATTCTTCAGCAAAGAATCCCTTCAGTCCAACCTAGTCTGTACCTTCTCACCCATCATATAAACACCACCACCGCAGCGGGATCACTGTGTGGGAGTTCTCTCTCACCTTTTTTTTTTGTTTTTATTTCTTACGCCGTTGAGGACCGGATATCTGGTTTGGGGGTGTGGTGCGATTAGCTTAGCATTACTTTGTATTTATGGTAGTTTTGTTTCAAGTACAAAGATAAAGGCCAGAGTTTCATGGTAAATACAACTACTTTTTTTCTATTTTAAACTCAGATGATTCATGTGTTAAGTTTCGTTTTCAGGTTTATGCTAGGTAGTTTTCATACAGAGTGGTTTCATACGGTAGGTGGTAGCGTGTATGCGTGCTATGTCGAGTCGAAGATCACTTCAACCAGAATCAACTATCGATACGGCAGTAATCCGTATACATATGGTGTTCGATGTCTCGTAATTAGGCCGAATAGCGGGAGGTCAGTTAAATCACCCGCAGTCAGAAACTATTTCAATATCACCACACTCACACACTAATGACCTTCTGCGGTAAGGCAAAGATGGTAAACAGATCAACTACAACCGCTCAATAAACCCTCGTATTCTAACACTAATTGCCTAACTAATGTCAGATATACTGATCTATGTACTTAATTCATATACTGCTCATGCACTCATTTATAGTTACTATAGTAATTTACCAAAAATATATTTAGTAGACAGAAATGTGAGAACAAAACCGGTCATCGAATCAGCTCTTTTCTATGATCTTAAACCTAGTTAGGCGATCAACCCTGTCCTGGCTTAATAACATTCACGCCACTCTTAGTGATAAACACCGTTAAACAATCAGTGAATTACAAATTTATTTTTGTTAAAAGCTCTGTGGGTTAAGACACTAAGTTTTGCTCCAAACATCTAACTCGTCACGAGGCGGAGGCATTTGAGTATTTCTTTCTCCAGCTTGAACTCCACTTCGAACCCCATTAACTACTTTAGGTCCTAAATATCGGTATACGAATACTGACTTAACGACGAAAACATGCAAAAATGGGGTCGTTGAATAAACAACCTATACCTGACACCTCGACCAGACTTCCAGATAGGTTGCCTGTCACCGCCGTATCGGCAGGTAGTTCAACCTCGTATCTTGCATGTGTCGCCACGCCTATTTCCGCACGTGTACCGCATACTGACCTTTGAGACTTGACAAGTGTCGCCACTCTGGATGTTCGATTTTGCAAATTTTTTTCTACATTTTTCATCTACCAATCTTCCAATGCATCCCATATCAAAAATCTACTCATGCGGAATCATCACTTCCAAAACAACCCAAAAGTATTGAATCAATGAAATCCATTTTCCTCAAGTTGTGGACTTTTCTCCCAAAAATCCAAATCATAGAAGAGGTTGTAGTTTTCACCACAATTTCTGAACTCTTCAATCTTCGTGATGGTGTTTGGTCTTTTAGAGGAGAAATGGGAACCAAACCCAACCAAAATTCGATCTCTTCCAAACCCTAGCTTTTTCTCTCTTTTCCTCCCTTCTCACAAAATGGATTACTAAATGATCCCTAAGACCAATTCTCAAGCCTTTAAACTCCTCCTTAGTGTAAAGGCCATGCTCGCCTTCCACCTACTCACCTCATTTTCCTTTGGCCTTGCTTCACATCATGTCTTGTTCAGCCACAATAAATCCACTCTCATTTTTGGTCTCCTATTAGGCTTTGGCCATTCATTTATCACACTTTATTTAAACATCTATTCTTTTATAATAACAGACCCTAGGTCCTCATTTTTACAATTCTTCCATATTTTTTCCTTTTTCACTGGAGTTTATTTCTCGGTTCAATCCATTTCTTCAATTCTAGCATGTATAACATTCTTCCAATCATATGCCTACACTTTAAATTTACTTTTCAGTTAATTTCTATTTAATCATCTTAAAAGTCAAAGTTTGATTCAATTTTACCTTAATATACACTCAAAATTATTATAAAAATTATAGGCATTTTTAAGCAGAAAGTTTATGAATGTCGAACATAAATGCTTATGGTGTCTTCAAGCTCGTCAGCTTTGTCGCACATTCTGCTCTATTCTTTCTTCCGAGATGCGTGGAAGTTTGCTCAGGACAAAGCTAATAAATGCCATCGTCTGGGCGATATATCCTACCCCTTATTACAAGAGTTTATCGCAACATTCCCGCGAGTTCTTCTTAAGTCTATGTAGCTGACAGTTTCAAAATGTCGCTACATACTTCTCTATTTTTCATAAATGCTCGCTTTAAACTTTATAAGTTGCTATATATTCTTAGTCGGATAATAATTCAACTAACTTATGTTCTCGATTACAGTAAATACATTCTGTTTACTGTTTGAACACACAATTTCCTTGCCTTTACTGGCGCTTGTTGAACTTAATGTCGCGACATATTTCATGCCTCAATGTAAAATCTCCTAATTGCTCTATCGCAAATATATAAATTTTTGTTGTGAAAACTCAACACATCTTCTCTTCTGATCTACTAGCCTTTTGTCGATTACTAGCTTGTGTCACATAGAATTTTTTCCTCTACACTTCTCGTTATGTCACGACATTCAATTTATGTCAGTAAACATTGTTTCAAAGACGCTCTCATTGATTTCTCTCTTCATTTTGTACGACAAAGCTTTTCATGTCGTGACAAACTTTTCTTGATCTCTGCTTGATTTTTGTCATGACATAATTAATGAATGTCGCGACATTGTTTCTTCCTTTTGACCTTCACTTTGTTGCAACATAGCATGGAATATCACGACAATTGTTCATTCATTCTACACTAACTATGTCATGATATAATTTGCAAATGTCGCGACATTATTCTATTGCTCCCTTAGTTAGTTTGCTCTAAAATTGTCACGACAACACACTTTTGTTGCGACATTTTCTTGTTGGTTGCTTTGAGCTTTTGTCACAGCAATAAGAAATTATGTCGCAACATAAGTGCATTTCTTGATTTAGCCATTTTTACTTCTTTTCTTGTTAGTTTTGCTTCCTTTTTCTTTAAAACCCTACAAAACACAAATCTGGGTGAATATTCCATAATTATGCATTAAATTGAATAATAAACTCTTAAAAATGCAATAAAAATAGACTTAAAAATATATGAGTTTTGGACTCATTAAATTGTTTCCAGGGATTGATGCTTCTATTAATATTGATTCAAAATAGTTTTACTCTACTTTGGATATGGTTAGCCTTTTTTTTTTCTTTTTCTATTTTACTTTAGATTTTTGTCTTTTGTTTTGTAAGAGCTTACCTATAGATGGATGCTTTCACTAATTCAACAACTCAGGCTACTCTTGCCAATTTGATGGATCAATTAAAGCTTCTTACAAACCAACTTTAGAATATCCAACTTCATAATGCTAAGTTTGAGGCAACGATCTCAAGTATACCCTACCCTGTGTAGGTATTGTGATGGGCTTCATATGAGCATAGATTATCAAATGGAGGATCCATTCGCATAAGGTCAACCACTCCATCTTCCACAAGAGGAGACACTAAGTATGACAAAGATGGCCAACACACACGCCCTATATATGGTTAATGCTTATACTTAGTTCATGGATTAGAGAAACCATGCTCCACAAAAAGACAATTTAAGTATAGCAAAGATGGCTAGTGCCTATACTCGATTTATGGATGACTTTAAGAAAAATTCCAACAAGCTACTCTTATAAGAACAACAAGAAAATTTTCTTGCAACAATGGATGCGAATCCGGGAGGTATTTGCATGTACACTTCCTCCTAAAGATCCCCATGAAGGATAGTGTTATGGACATCCATTTGATATAACTCTCATTGCATTGTTGCTGCTACAGTTAAGAATATTTGCACTGTAACGATCTTAGCTATATGAGTGAATGTTTCTTTATAATCAATTCCTTCCACTTGATGATTGCCAGAAATCACCAATCGAGCTTTAAAATGCTCTCCATCATAATTATGCTTTATTTTGTATACCCACTTGCAGTCAAGCGCCTTCTTCGCAGAAGGTAGATGTTTCGTCACCCAAGTTCCATTATCTTCCAAGACCTAAATTTTATTTTGCATTGCCTCTCGCCACCTTTAATCTTTTAATGGCTTAGAAAATGACATAGGCTCACAATCTGCGATGATAACTACAAGAAAATTTCGATGTCGTAAAGAAAACTTATCACAACTTACATAGTGGGCAATAGGATATGGCATACTAAGGCATGTGTTGGAGCTGATGAAGTAATGGGAGGGCTCAATTTTAGGATGGTAGTAGTAACATAATCACGTAGACGAATAGACGGTTATTTCACTACATTTCCACGACCCAAAAGATCATGCTGCTCTTCATTGACCTTTTCCTTCTATCGCGTTTGCTCATTTTCTCCAAAAACTTGGGCTACCACTTCTTCCTTTCCTTGAGTCCTTTCTCTTTCTTTACAAAGGCCCCCCCTTACATCGGCACCCTTATCTTTTCCTTGATCAATTACATCATGTGCATCTTGTGGGGTATGGTTATCACATGTGTTCCCAACATCCTCAAACTCACCATCTTTTATTGCTTTAGGAAAAACATTTTCGCTCAAATTTTCACTACCATCATAGTCTTTTTGGGCAAAAAGAAATTCCATTTCAAAGAAATCCACATCTCATGAAACAAAGTATTCCTTTGTATTCAAATCGTATAATTTCCATAATTTTTCCCATACAGATACCTAACAAACATGCATTAACGACTTCTATTTGCAAATTTATCCATTTTTCCTTTTTTATTGTGTGTATAACACAACAACTCAAATACTCTCAAGTGCTCATAAGAAGGTGATTTTCCATAAAAAATTTCATATGAAGTTTTTCCATTTAAAACTAAAGAAGGGGTTCGATTTATTAAATATCTTGTCGTTAATACACATTCTCCCAATAACTTAATAAGAAGGTGTACCTAAAATTTCAATGCACGTGCTGCATTCAAAATGTGTCGATGTTTCCTTTCAACTATTCCATTTGTTGTGTTGTCCCGGTACTAGATGTTTGAAAAATAATACCATGTTCAAGAAAATAATTTTTCAAGTAAACTCAATCCCATTATCACTTTGAATAGTTTTGACTTGCTTATTATATTGTCTTTCCACCATCACAAAGAAATTCAATAAAATACGTGTCGCATATTTTTTATCAACCAATAGGAATATCCATATAGCTCAAGAATAATCATCTATTAGTGTCAAAAAATAGGAAGCTCCGTAAGAAGGAGCTTTATATGCACCCCACAAATCACAATGAATAAGTTAAAAACATCGCTAACTTTATGATCACTAAAGGAAATTTGTCTCTAGTATGTTTTGCCCATTGACATACATCACAAGCTTTATTCAACATCATACTATTTCCACTACTACCAAAAGCAGGAACTAACTTGGTAGTTTTCATGGAAGAATGTCTCATTTTCTTGTGCCAAAGATCAAGAGAATATGCTCCATCTATCTTTAAAGCCTTTACGTGTAGTATCCTCTGGAAATAATAAAGCCCATCCCTGCGTTCACTCACACCAATCAACATCCTCGAAGTGCAGTTTTGAATAACACAGATTATTAGTGAATTGGGCAATACAATTTGGTTCATCTATCAATTGTGACATGGAAATTAAATTGCAATTTAAACGGGGCACATAAAGAACATTTTCAAGTTTCAAGTTCCCATCAAGTTTCAATGATCCTTCATGTCAAGCTGCAGCGTATTGTCCATCCAGCAATCCCACGAGGCATCCGGACACCTCTTGAAGTTCAATCATACTCTTCAAACTCTCGGTCATGTGATTGGATGCCCTTGTGTCAATGATTCATGGAGTATCTTTGTGATTACCTGTCATTCTTTCACTTGTACTTAGCTTATGGTTGTTCAACATCTCAAGAAGGTTCTGCCACTATTCATTACTCAAACCAACCAAGCTTGATTTTTCAATATCAGCTCCAGTCATTAACGAGGCCCTCACACTTTCTCCTATGGTCTAAGCTGCATTCGCTCAAATTGTTCCACCTCAACCAAGTCTAACTCCAAAATGTTGTTGTTGATGTCCTCTACCGCGTCCAATAGCTTTGTCTACATCATGAGGACGGTAACCCCATCAGTTAGGTACCCAATAAGCTACAAGCAGCTTGTCGAATCATGACTTGTTCTATTGCAATTCGAGCAAACCATTACTTTGTCATTTGTCTCTCCGTGTCCCTTTGACCTGGTATTTGTTTGAATAGCAAGTCCAATAGCTTCTCCCCGTTCTTCCTTTGCACGAGTGATTATCTTCATTCTTTCATCATGATCCAAGGCCAAATATACCTTGTTTAAAGTAGGTAATGGTTCTTCTGCAAGCAAGTTTGATTGAACAGTCCCATAGCGAGGTTTGGACAAATTGCTCCCATTCCTCATAATTCTCATCACCTCATTACTTCACTTGTGTGATGACATTTACTAGATTCCCGTTTGATCACAAATCATAAGGAGAGTTTATCTTCTTTTGGACTTCATTATTTGGTGGTTCATCATGATCTACCATGGCTATCACATGGAAAATATCAAAGAATATTCTTTAGTTTAAACGTATATGACTATGATATTATTAAACGCCAGAATTTAAGGGAAGAATTTTCTCTGCTTTTTCATTCTTGTCAAATTGAAAATATATACAACTAATAAAATCGTCTACCTTCCTAAAAACTCTCTCACAAAATCTCCTAGAATAAACAATATATACATAATATTTACAAGACTCTTATCAATCAAAGATATAAAATATACAGAGAATATATTTATTGTATTTAACTATCTCAATATAACTCTATAATAATGGGTTTGGGTTTACATTAGAAGAGGATTGCAGAAGAGACTTCGCTTGTTTACAAATAATTTCATTCCAAGATTAAAGTTTTCAAAAAAAAATGACATTAATATAGTAAGAGCAAAAACAAAAATATAGGTACTACCTTAATCAGTCATAGGTTTTATCATAATGAATAGTAATAATACATAAGCTTTAGTAAAGTTATACCTAATGGTTATTAAAATTATTACCTGAGTTTATTGTTTTAACATTTGTTGGATTTTAAGGCACAAACTGAAACTGACATTATTTGTAGTAGTGAAGTTTAAATATGACGACTGATTGTAAACCTAAAGAAGAAGATTCATTTAAGAATAAATAAGTGCTTCTCACTGTTACACCAATGTCTTACATTATGTGTGAGTGGATCATATTTAAAAATATAGTATTTTGTTTACTAAGTAAAAAAAGACATTTTTGACAATTTAATTAGATACAAATTTCGTTCACATGTCTAGCTCAGTGGGTTAAAGTGTTTAATATTTAAAGGCAGTGTGGGTGCCCCGGGCTTTGGCCCAGGCCCTCTAGTCAACAGGCTCAATACAATTAAAGGCTACAATTGGGTCGGGCCAGCGAGCCAAACTTAGGAGCCAACTTAGGAGCTCGGATCCAGATATCCTCTCCTAGCCGGGAAGGGGTTGACATTCCCCTGATGCCATATCCTGGAGAGGCTTTATTTAACAAGTACTAACGGATAGACTCCCCCGGAGAGAGTGTGCGCCCTTCCATGCCTTGCCGTGAATTCAAAGTAGACAAGCGTTCCCACGGTCCTGTATTCGGGAAATATGTCCACTTAAAAGATGTCCACTTAAAAGGAAGAACTAGTCTCCACACGCGATATATGCGCCACCTTCTCCCTCCGATCCTCCCTTTAAAAGGAAGAACTAGTCTCCGCATCCGAGATATGCGCCACCTTCCCAACCAGATTTAGGAGGAGATTACCCACTTTCCACGTAAGAGTGGATCCCTTCCTCTATATGATAAAAGTCACTTGGAGAAAATGAGTTTGCCTACAGGCCAGAAACAGGGATTTTTCGGAGAAGAAAGGATCAGCTTCAGCGTCGAAGGCGACGAGGCGGAGACCCTCCGCCGCTTTCTTAGGTATGCGTTTTGCGAGTTAGCGGTAGTGTATGATTCGCGATCCGGTGACTTAGAAGGTCTGGAGACTACAATTATGCCGTCCCATGGGAAGCGCCTAGCAAAAAATCTCAAAGCGAATACGAGAGCACAGGTTCATCCGGCTCATGAGTGATCTTTCTCCTTTGCACGAAGTTACGGTAGTTCCGTTCATCCCACCGGACCGTCAGAGTTTGTCACCATGTCTAGCAACCCAGTTAACCAACTTGTTGAGGATCAGTTTCTCCGTTAGCGTTAGGAGATGGAGCGAAGCGAAGGCGAGGCGGACGGATGGCGGCCGGTGCGTGAGCATGCGGCGCTGCAACGAAGCGGGCTCTTGCAGTTAGATGCGGGACCAACCAGGCCAAGAACCTACAAAAAAGCTCCCGGCATGTACCCCGGCCGGGCGAATAAGGCGAGAGCCCGCCTTGCGACTAATGACGAGTTGTCTTGGTAGCTCTCGAGCTCCCTCAGTCACTCTCGCCCCGGGTAATCACGGAAGTCGAGTCAAAGAGACCACCTCGCCCGTTCAGTGAGCTATCGGTGACACGCATCGCGGACCACGAAGAAGGCAACGAAGACGGGCCCGACTGGCGATGGCCTGAGCATATGCTACCGGGTGGTATAGCCCCGAGTTTCTACGCCGCGACACCGCCTTAGGTACCTCAGCCCGAATGCGACGCATCCCGCATGCGGGGGCCGTGCGACATCGTCTTCCCCCTTAGGCCAGGACATTTTGGATTACGAGCCCCCTCGCGGATTTGTCATTCCGTCGACGGCTCCTCTGATCCATACGATCATATGTTGCACTTTAACCAGGCAATGATCCTTAACTCCGGGAACGATCGACTTTTATGAGTATTCTGCCCGACGAAAGGCGCTTTGGCTTGGTTCCATAAACTCGAGGATCCTAAACTCATTCAGAACTATGGGCCGCCTTTGTCTCTCGATATCGTGCTCAGGATTCGGCGAAGGAAACATCATTCGCTCGATCCATCTTCTGACGGGAAGACAAATCCATCCGAGACTTCACCCAGAGATTTGGTAATTGTCAGCAATTGATACGTAGTGGATGCAATCTACAGAACTTTCAAAAGTTTTGGTAGGCTTCTCCTTTCTTCCGGTCCCTTTCCCTTGATCGCAACCATGGAAGAAGCGTATCGGCGGGCGAACCATCTCCGCTCTAAGAGACAAATATCGGGGCGCCTCATAAATAGTAATGATAACCACTCAAAGCGACAAAGCTACCATAAAGAGCCAGCCTGAACAGAAAGGGGGCTAGAGCAAGGGTCAAAAGCGCCCCCAAGAACAGTCAGAAAAGAAAAGGGATCCTCCCCAATTCACCCCTCTTAACATCTCCTCTGTGACTCTCCCCTCGTAGGGATCACCCAGGTTAAATGGCCCCCGCATGCAGTAGTCAGGACAAGCGTGTGTAGTTGAGGTGTGTTTATCAGAGACCCGACCATGAAACAAATCATTACCAAGGCAAGTTCCTAGTAGAAAGGTGTCCAAGGCGGGGCACCTCGGGAAGGACCCTTCGGGAGCGCCGTGAGCTGAGATCTGCTCCGTGTAAACCAGGCTATTGTTGCCAATTCTGAGCTTATGGTAGAGCCCTGACCAGTATCGACTTTGTACTAGGAGGCCCGAATCGATGATCAATACCATTCTAAGAGCGAGAGACGAAGTGCCGCGCAGCCTCGGTCGAGCGAGTAAATACCATGATACCTCGAAAAGCGGCTTATTTGAGTTCGGCCGTCGATGGCCCCTTATCCTTTCCCTCACGGCTTGGGCCCACATCCTCCCGTTATGATGCACTTATACTTATCTTATGTATTAATAATTTTGATGTGCACAGAGTCCTTGTTGATCCGAGTAGCGCGCCTAAGTTATTACACCTCCCAGCCTTTATGCATATGAAAGTCCTTCCGGTCGTCTTTCGGTTAAATTTGGCGAGTCTTATGCGGATTCAATGGATTCCCCCGCTAACGGTGGGTGATGATCTTTCTATAAAGCGAACCCGATGCTTCGAGGTCTTCATTTTGATAGTTGAAGATTTGGGCCCATACAATGCTATCGTAGGCGAGACACGGCTACATACCATGAAGCAATCCTGACCACCACGAACTTCTCGAGTTATCTCACTACATCCGAGCAAGTTGACCTCCAAGGTAGCCAATTAGCTGCACTTCAATGTTATCAGTTGTCAATTCACGAGCGCGAAAAGGGTAAAGGCCCCGATAGTTCGCCCTCCAAAACTCACGCCTCATCATAGCAATTAAAGCCTTCTATTCGGACAACCCCGAAAAGATAGGGAAGCGTTAAACATTGATCCCACAGTCCATGCTCTAAGTGACTCGAGACGGGTGCACATGTTAGTTCCCTCTACGTGAAGAAAGAGGGTGGAAATTTGCAAAATTACTAAAGGCTAGCCTTAGATGTGTTCGCTGGGTCCATCCAGGACATGACGGGGATAAGCCAGTGAGCGCTTCCCACAAGTTGAGCGTTCTCGATACGCGGACACGTTACGTGATGGTCGCAGAACTCGTCGGATCACCATAAAAGATCATCCAAGCTAGGGTAATTAACCTTTTGAAGGCTAGTTTTATTAGAGAAGTGAAATACCCGGAATGGCTTACTAACGTGGTGGTAGTCCCAAAGAAAGGAGGCAAATGGCGGGTATGAGTAGACTACACGGATCTTAACGATGCGTGTCCTAAAGATAGCTTCCCTTTGCCCCGCATTGATCAAATTGTCGACGCATCGACCGGACATGGTATGTTATCATTCTTAGACGCATTATCTGGCTACCATCAGATCCCCATGTACCCGCCTGACGTAGAGAAAACGTCTTTCATCACCCTTCACGGGCTATTCTGCTACAACGTAATGCCATTTAGGTTAAAGAATGTCGGGGCCACCTATCAGAGATTGGTAACTAAGATGTTTCGGCCACTACTCGGGAAAACTATGGAAGTATACATAGACAATATGCTAATAAAATCCAAGGAGCGGTCGGATGATGCTGCGCATTTGCAACAGGTATTTGACATCCTCAAGATCTACGGTATGAAACTTCGATCACTTAAAATGTGCGTCGGGGTCGATTAGTAGGTCGGTTCACGGGATTCATGATGACCTGAGAGGGGATCAGGAATGACCCCTCGACTTAAAGCCATCCCAGAGTCTCATTTGGGCTACAGAAAAGAGTGCAACGTGTGACATAGATTAGTTGCTTTGGGACGGTTTATTTCCCGATTCACAGACTGCTTAAAGCCGTTTTTCGCCGCCCTAAGGGGAGCTAATCAGGTCGGATGGAATGAAGAATGTGATCGGGCTTTTATCCATATCAAGCAATATTTAGCCAAACCCCCGATTCTAGCAAGTCCCGACACCGGCGAGACTCTCTTCGTCTACTTGGCAGTTTTAGATACAGTCGTTAGTGCCGCATTATTCAAAGAGAATGAAGACGGTAAGCGAGAGGCTGTATTCTTAAATCGACAAATCTTTAAGCCGTCTTAGAGACCGGGTACAGGTTGTCTTGAAGCTAATTTGCCTTAGCCCCTCAGGATAGTAGCGAAACCGCCTTACTTCGAGGGCACATCCATTGTTGTATTAATCGATCTCCCTCTCCGGAGCATTATTCATAAGCCTGATTTATCTGGAAAAATGGCTCGCTGGGTAATTGAACTAAGCGAATCTGACATCCGATCTGAATGAGGCTTTGAAAAGGGACCAGTCTTTGGTAGACTTCATGATAGAACTCCCGGTCTCGGGCTTGCTTGGACAGCTTCCGGATTGGTGGATATAACGTGATGGAGCGTCTAGACAAACGGGGCGAGGCATCGACTTCTGGTAAGATCCTATCAGGGATAAGATTGAGCAGGCAATCCGGCTCGGATTTGGTGCCTCTAATGAATTAGTCTGAGGCCATCTATGAGCAGGCTACTTGACCGCCTTAATGCAGCAAACCAAACTCCCATCATCCGTAGTGATTCGAGTTGGTGGTCGAGCAAGTTAATGAAAATTGAATCCAGACCCGAATGGCAAAGTATACGTCGGGTGAAAGCAGAGCTTGGCTGACTTTCTGGTTTGGAAGCCCCAGGCACATTCCCGAGGACCTTGAAGGGCGGATGCCTTGGCTTTGTGAAAGTAGCTTCCCACACCACTCACTGAAACTATATTTCTGCCTATCTATTATCAGTCGGCTTCTTCAATTGGATCCCCGAAAAAAAATCAGGATGAGAATCCTCCTTCATGGATGGACCCCATTTCGCTATATCTAAGCATAGGCTAGCTCCCCAGCGAGAGAAATAAGGCCTATAAAATTCAAGTCCAGTTAGCTAGATTCTCCTTAGTTGATGAGCAACTATTCAAACGATTTGTAGGCAGGTTTTATCTGAAGTGCCTGATGCCCGAACAGAGCCAGTATGTGTTAGCAGAGCTGCATGAAGGGATATGTGGAAATCATCCTAGCGGTAGAACTTTAGCGTCGACCCGTACCAAAGTGTTCTTATTGACCCGACCATGAGGGTGATGCAGCCAATTATACTAGAAAGTGTGATGTTGCCGGCGACTTGCTCGGAATCTGAAATCAGGTGCAAGATCTTATCTACATTCGAGCCCTTGGCCCTTGCTTTCGATGGGAATCGATATAGTAGGACCCTTGCTACTTCCCAGACTGAAGAAGTTATTATTGGTGGCGGCTTAACTACTTCCGATCGTAGTTGGGGGCACAGCATTCTCTCGATCAAAGATAAGGATGTCACTCAATTTATTTGGAAGAATATTGTATGCCGGTTTGGCATCCCCAAATCAATTGTATTCGACAACGAGGCCCCCGGTCGACAACTTTGGTCTATTGAAATTTACATCGGGAATTGAAGATAAAAAATCTATGTCTCTCCACCACGGTGTCATGCGAGCAATAGTAAACGGAAGCCTGAGACAAAACCCTATTACTTGGCCACGAAGCGGTTGGATTCAGCTAAGGCAAATGGGTAGATGAAATCCTAGAAATTGCTAAGACTATGAGAACTACTACGCAAACCTCTGGGGTATATCCCCATTTGCAATTGCCTTACGGGATGGAAGAATTTATAATCCCTATGGAAATTGGCATGCCTACCACGGATAAGCGTCCTTGAGCAGGAATCTGAGATTTAATGGTGAGGATCTAGACACACCGATGAAGCTGAGAGAGTCGATGGCGATCAGCATAACATCTGCGCCCGGTTAGCAAATTCTTACAATAAAAGAAATTCGAGCCTTATGCGTTCCAACTAAGGAATGCGGTCTGAAGAGTATTTGAAATCGGTGAGTGAATGCGGGGAAGTTCCGACCAATGGGAGGACCATATCTTGTGACACGTCTTTAGGTGTCCGGATCATACACATTAAACAACAGCGGGACTTTGTACCTAGAATGTGGGCAACACATATCTTAAGAGGTATTATCGATAAGAGCGATTCAATCATAGCGTACGTAATAGGTTAGATAACGTCTAACTTGTCGAATTAAAGTCGGTGTTGTAATGACTATCAGGCCCGGTTAGATAACATCTTAGCGAATTAATTAAAATCGGATTCTGTAAAAATGACCTATCGGTCAGGCTAGATAACATATATTTGAATTGAATTAAAGTCGGATGGCGTAAAATGGCTATCAGGCCCCGGTTAGATAACATATAACTGGTCAAATTAAAGTTCGGGTGGCGCAAAAAATGACCTATCCAGCTCGGTTAGATAACATCTAACTAGTCAAATTAAAGTCCGGGTGGCGCAAAAAATGATCTATCCGGCCCGGTTAGATAACATCTAACTGGTCAATTAAAGAAGTCGGTGGCGCGAGAAAATGACACTGGCTCGGTTAAAAAACATCTGGCGGTCGACCTAGGCTGGCATGTACGGTAAGCCCTATCCGACCCTTTATAGGTTAAGTGTCATCTAATTCGACAATGCACCCCGGATAATAGCACAACTCTCGGCATAAGATCCCGGGCGAGCATCGCTTAATGAGATATCCGTCGTCGGGATAATTTCATAACTTACTAAGTAAGTGAGAAGAAAGTATTTTTTTCAACGAGAGATAAAATGCCTTTCAAAACATCAAGTTCCAAAAACATGAAATAAAATGTGCTTAAATGATCCATTCGACGAAGCGAGCATGATTTCTAGCCACTGGCCTTATCACGACAACCTTGGGTTCCTTATCGATACAGTCGATGGGCGAGGCGAATATCTACTCCTTCCTCAAATGGCGGAGATCTTTGGTAGCAAATCTTCCCGATGGTTTAAAGGACTCGTGACGAAACAGACGAAGAAGAGCGGGGGCATCGAGGTTCTAAAATTCTAGAGGCAAAGGCATTGATGTGTTTGGCATCCCGGCTGGGATCCTGGGCTTGCTCCCCCGTATATCATGCGCAAAGCCGCAATGACCATAACCATAGTTGAAAATCCATCCTTTGCTTGCATCAATTCCATTATCGGTCTTGGAGCTTCTCCTCGTAACTCTTCGCACAGGAAAGCCCCGCGAAAGTCCTCTTTGATGGCCCACAGCTCCATAAGCGGGGACGGTCGGCTCATCGGATTAAAGCGTATTTTCGTCCTCAGCCCTCGGCGGGCCTTGCGGCGGCGAGGCTTGTCGAGTGGAGTCGAAGTTCGGACTCGGCCAGTAGGGTGCCATCCATTTGTAGTCAGGCGCATTGGACCTGGGGCGGTTCAACTCCACTTGCACAGGGCCTTTGCTCGCCTTGTAGTCTCAATGACGCCATCATCGTTTCGTGTCGACGGCATCCTCTCCGGCGGATCTTGGTCGAGCCGGGATACCCTTTCGCCCCGACCGGTCCCGTGAGGCTGAAATGAACTCACTTTAGAGGTCGACTTCAGATAGACGAGGCCCGTGACGCTGCCCTGTAAGATGCTTCGCCCCAGTCCCTAGTTGATGGCGCACGGCCCGCGAGTAAACTTAGCATATCAGAGGTAACGAAGTGTTCCCTGTCCACAATCTCTAAGGGCAGCGCACAAGGGATAATCGGAAGACTGTAGGGAGAGGGGCTTCGTCTCACATCAACAAGAATTCAATGAGAAGAACTCACAATGGCGCCCCGTTCTAAACCTCCAACACCAGGTCTCTCGAGGCTCGCCTTCTCTACCCACTGTACCAATATACCCCTCTAACTTTTCCCTACACTAGTAATTCACAATCAGCCATGCGTAAAGACATGTGTGTATCTAAACTCAGCCCACTTCCTAGTTCCTACACACACTTGGAAATCATTGTGACCGGTTAATATCAAATGGTAGGTCAGGAGAGCCCGGAGTCTCATCCCAAGGCCCCCTCACTAGAATAACTCCCTTTGCCTCTGTTTTAGGGGAATCAGGGAGTCCATTCACGAATTGCAGCCGGGAATCCAGGATCGACATAGACATCCAGACCCCTCGCCTTAATGTCAAAGAGTAGGCAAAACAAATCTCGACCAATTAAAGGTCAAGTTGGTATAAGAAGTTCAGAACGCTGCATCCGGTTAGAATCCAGATTATGTTGGGATGAACAAGGGTCGACTCCGTGCCCGGTAAATGCAAAAACTGCATCATGGCTGGCACTGAAAAATGAAGTCCAAATTATGTTCGCTTCCTGTAAAACACGGCATTGTGTTCCCACCCGCAGTGGACTGGCCCAAGCCATCCATTAACTTCAAGTCAATGTCATCAGGGATCTCGCAGTAAGTTCTCAATTCCTCCATTATCAAGGACAAGACGATATACTATAGAATGCTTTCACCACGCTGGCCCTGTCTACGACCGTCGACTGTTGAAGTTTCTTCCTCACCTCTTTCCATTCTACAAACAGATCAGAGGGAGGAAAGAGAGCGAGTATCAACCCTAAGCCTCACATCAAACGAGTAAAAAAGCAAAATCACCAAACCTAGGCAAAAACCATCCGGGCCTAGTAAGCCCTAAACCTACCCTCATACAAGAACTTCACGTGGCCAAATAAAGGCCTGTAGTAAAGATTCAACACACTTACAAGGGAGAAATAGATTACCTGTAAAAATGGGAACTGAACAAACGACCGAAGAGAGCGACGGAAAGCAAGCACTCAAGTCGTGAGCGTATATGCGTAAGATTCACCAGGAAAGGAATGTAAACCCGATGGATACAAGGCATGACCAAAGAAAAGCCCAATGATGACTCCCTACATACCAACCGCTCTAGGGGCTCACGGCCATTAAACAAGTGCATCAACCTATCACTCAATTAGTCGCCCGCTCTAGTGACGCTCAACCTAAAGGCAATAATAGGAACACGGCCTGACATTAGTGGCCCTCTTGTTATCCCAACCTGTTGGGTCCCCACCCAACGTCGTTCCATTAACTAGAATCACTGGATATCCCAACCGATGGCCAATGGATTAGCCCATGCCTCGAGATAGAAAGTAAAGTACAGTGACATCGAGGTAGAATAAAGTACTTAAATGTCAAAAAAGTACAATTTTATTGACTACGCCAAACGACATTCATCATTACATTCATATCCTTACAAGTATCAACTAAGCAATCATATTAAAGTGGCTACATAGTTCGTCCGAATCAAATAATCGAGTCGGGCCAAAGAAAGAAGCAAAGAGTGTGGGAGTTGAAGAGGAAGACGGCAAGAGAAACCGCTACTTAAAAAAAAAAAAAAAAAAAAGGGAAAAAAGGAGGAAAGATGGAAAGGGGGCTCAAGAAGGGAGAAAAGCCCCACTGATTTAGTATGGGGGGGTCCTTGGATGCAGAGGATTCCATTCCAGTTTCAGAACCACCCAAGGGCTAACCAAACCATGAATAATCTTTTCCGACTCCGCTCAAACCATGCAATCTTTGGTCTGATTCACACTTGGAAAGCACGCTCAAATGGTCGAACACAATCATCCTTCATGTAGCAATCCACCAAACCTGATTCTCGGCAACGTTCAATTATCCTTCTCTACTGGAGAAACAAGGATAACCGGTGGCATAAATGCACTCGCCACTCTCTAGCCTTTATATCAAACATCACCGTGGTCTTCTCAAACGACCACTTGACATCTAATGCACATCCAAGAAAGTTAGAGGGACCCAGACGGAATGATAAATTAAAGATTGATTGCTTCATCGCTCATGATATGATGGTCAAGAATGCTATCTTTTCCAATCGAGGACGGTCGCCTCCCCAAAGAGGAAGTGGGGGCATCAGGTGCCCCTGCTAGCCCAGCCCTCTAGTCAACAGGCCCAGTACAACTAAAGACTACAATTGGGCTGGCCCATCTGGCCCGGCCTGCGAGCCAAACTTAGGAGCCCGAATCCAAATATCCTCTCCTAGCTGGGAAGGGGTTGACATTCCCCGGATGCCATATCCCGAAGAGGCTTTATTTAACAAGTACTAACGGATAGACTCCCCCGAAGAGAGCGTGCGCCCTTCCATGCCTTGTCGTGAATTCAAAGTAGACAAGCGTTCCCAGGGTCCTGTATTCGGGAAATATGTCCACTTAAAAGGAAGAACTAGTCTCCATGCACGATATATGCGACACCTTCTCTCTCCGATCCTCCCTTTAAAAGGAAGAACTAGTCTCTACATGCGAGATATGCGTCACCTTCCCCTTCCGATTTGGGAGGAGATTACCCACTTTCCACGTAAAGCGGATCCCCTTCCTCTCTGATAAAAGGAGGTTAGTTCAAAAAATAAGGTATGCCCTCTAAACCGAAATATAGGGATTTTCGGAGAGAAAGAAATTATCTTAACTTTCAAGATCGGGAGAGGCGATCAAGGAGACCTCCCCAACGCTTTCTTAGTCAGTCTGCTTTATGTGCTGTCAGCACAGTGTATGATTCGCGATCCAAGGACTTAAGATTCTGGAGACTACAGGCAGAATAGGAGAAGGGAAGGGGTTTGAGTCCCAACATGGACAGTTACTATATTGTATTAAAAGTTATTAGCTTTAAAAAAAATTAAATACAAATTTCTATTCATATTCCAACTAAATCCAATAACATAAATGAAAGCGTGTCTCCTATTCTAATCATTGACAGTTACCAACACCGAAAAATACATTCCAAGAGAAAGGGAAAAATATTTGAATTAAAAAAAATTCTTAAAAAAACAGTTTTAAATGATTTTGTGTCTGCTTCAAAAAAAATGGTTTTGTGGGAATTCTTTAAAATCAATTTGGGAGGTTTAGGATTTTCTAAATCAAGTAGTCCATTATACTTAGCGCATGTGTTAAAGTACTCAACATTTCAAAAAGATATAGCACAAGGATTGGAGGGTTGTATCCCTCCTAGGGTAGGTTAAGCTTTTATATTTGACATATCAAACATATATTTTCCTTTCAGAATCAGCAAATCAAAATTAAGGTTATATTTGATTTCAAAAAATTTCAAGAAAGTACATGAAAGAAAATAGAAATAAAAATAAAAATAAAGAAAAGGTAAAATTAATTTTATTATTACTTCAAATTCATTTTATTTATTTTAACTTGTAAATATAAAAAAAATTATTTTTTGGAAAATTTTAAAAATAAAAAAATAAGTTTAAAGTAATTTATCAGTTTTAACTATATTTTTATTTTTCATATTTATTTTATTTTACTATCATTTTCCTTCAAATCTCTTAAAAATCAAACATATCTTCGGAAGTTTGTTTTTTTAGCTTTTTTCTTAAAGTAAATTGATTTATGAATTTTTGAAATTTTCTTCTAATAAAATAAAAGGCCATATTTTAAATCTCTATAAAATATTTTGAAATCTTTTAAAATCCACACAAAATATTACAAAATATTTTTAAAACACGAAATATTTTTAATTTTGGTTTCATCAATCTATTATTTTTTAAATTATTAATTTTATATATCTTATTTTTGTTATATAAAATAAATAAATAAAATAATTATTTTTTTGCATTAATAATAATAATAATAATAATAATAATAATAAATTATTTATAATAATAATTTTATCATTTAATTTTTTGTAAATATGTTGATATGTTATACATATATTATACAAATATTTTTATTTTATCATATTAATAATGGTAATTTGATTAAAAGACTTTTTAAAAATTAAATTTCGGAAATCTAATCCTTCATTAATTTTTTACCTCATTTTGACAAAAATACCTTTATTGTTTTCTTGTAAAAATAACTCATTCTTTTCAAAGATATATGTAAATACATGAAATAGAAAAAAGACATTTTTGTCCATTATGAGTCATTATTCAAGAAAAAACATAGAAATGATTAGCTTTACAAATTCTGAATCATTTGAAGTCTTTTAACCAAATATTTCCATTCTTTGTAAGAAAACCAAATATTTCTAATAATAAAGTTACATTATCATTACACATATAGGTACTAACCTAAATTTGTTTTCTTAGTATATTTAAGATGTTGATTTTAAGTATATAAAAAATAAATAACTTAATACTTAATAGAAATACAATATTAAAAAATAAACAATTTAATACTTAATACGATTAAGCCTTATTCAGCATTTAGCTAAATATAAATTCTATTCAGCATTAAGTAAAAAAACAAACGCCTCCATGTTAGTGCATGTTTGGTTCAGCTAATAGCTAATAGCTAGTGTTGGAAGCTAATCATTGGTAGTTGATTATAAATTACAGCTTAATAAAGTAGTTGATTGAATGTTAATTTACCTATATAGACATGATATAGTTAAACAGTCATTTACGTAAATAAGTAGAGAAAGATAAAAATAATAATTTTAATATTTTAATAAAAGCAATCTATTGTAAAATATGCAATTCTATCACAAAATAAGATTAAAGAAATATAGATGAGAGAGAAAAAGAGAGAGAGAGAGAGAGAGCAAGGGAGATAATGGGAGAATGAGAAGTGATTCTCGAGATGATATTGTAAGTACTAGAGGAGGCTTTTTATAGGCTTACAAATGACCTTCCATTACTTCATCTTAAAGATGAGTAATCAAGGTTATTAAGTTACCTCATGAATTTGGTTATTACCACCATTTAATTGGTTCATGTAAGTGGTTGTTCACCACATGTAAAGAGCCTTCATTTACAACACTCTCCCTTGAATGACCATTATAAAGAATATGTCTCATTAAAACCCAATGGGATAAAACCTAGCGAAGGAAAAAGAGTATAATATTCTTATGATGTTGTAGATTTCTCTTTGTATGTTAGGACTGCCTTGTTAAAACTTTGTTTGTAAAACCCAATGGGACAAAACCTGGACGAATGAAAAGAAAGTACAATACACTAACATCATGTCATAATCATACTCCCTCTCATGCTAATGTCCTTCAGTTGACGCATTCCAATATTGTATATTAGCTTCTTAAATGTTGAGGTTGACAACGACTTTATGAATAAATATGCTATATTACACTTGAGCGTATTTGTTGAACATCAATTTCGCCACTCTTATGGAATTCTTACGTATAAAAGAACTTCAGACAAATATATTTAGTTATATCTCCTTTGACATAACCTCTTTCGATTTGTGCAATACATGCAACATTATCTTCAAATAATATTGTCGGGTTGTCTTTGATAGAGAGAAGTTTGCATGATTGTTGGATATGTTGAATCATCGATTTTAGTCATATACATTCACGACTCGCTTCATGAATTACCTGTTTATGATCTGGCTTTATGTGGGTCCAAGCAATTACTACTATGATCATTTGAGTAAAATAGACTCATATTAGTTGTTCCTTGAAGGTAATACAATATATGCTTGATACGATTTTAATGTCTTTGGGTTAGAGTGAAACTGTACCTGGCTAATAAACTGACAGAAAAAGAAATATGGGTGAGTATAATTATAAAGATATATAAGTGCACCAATGACACTAAAATATGGTACTTCTGAACCAAGTAATTCTTCACCCTTTTCATGAGGACGAAATGAGTCATTTTTCACGTCAAGTGAACGAACAAGCTTTGAAGAACTTAAAGTGTGTGTTTTACCCATATAAAAACGCTTTAAGATTTTCTTAGTATATATTGATTGGTGAATCAACAATCCAGTACGGAAATGCTCGGTCTGCAGGCCAATACAAAATTTTGTTTTTCCAAGATCATTTATCTCAAATTTCTTTTTCAAATATTTTGGTGTTTTTATGAGCTTTTTAGGAGTCCCAACAAGATTTAAATTATCAACATAAACAACAATAATTGTAAATCCGGTTTTCGATTTCTTAATAAAGATGCATGGGTATATAAGGTTGTTCACATACCCTTCTTTCAGTAAATACTCAATAAGGCGATTGTACCACATGTATCCGAATTGCTTCAATCCATATAAATATTGTTGTAATTTGATTGAGCATATACTATGAGACTTTATATTATTTGTTTCAGGTAATTTAAATCCTTCAAGGATTTTCATATATATGTTATTATCTATGGATTCATATAGATAAGCAGTGATGACATCCATGAAACGCATATCCAGTCATTTAGAGACTACAAGCTTATGAAAAAGCAAAAAGTGATTGCGTTTATGATAGGAGAATATGTTTCCCCATAGTCAATACCATGTTTCTAAGAGAAACCTTGTGCTATTAATCGTGATTTATATTTTATGATCTCATTATTTTCATTGCGCTTTCGTACAAATACTCATTTAAACACAATAAACTTTACACTTTTAGGTGTTTGAACTACATGTCCAAAAACTTCTCGTCTCATTAACGAGTTTAATTCTACATGCATAACTTCTTTCCATTTCAGTCAATCATTTCTATTTCAACACTCTTCCACATTTTGTGGTTCGGGATCCTCATTATTTCTTATGATGTCTAAGGCCAATTGGAAAGAAAATTCATTATTGATAATAATATTATTTTGATCCCATTTTTCTCCATTGTGCACATAATTTATGGAGATCTCATAATTTTCATGTACATGTGCCTCTTTAAAGGCTATTTCTTTATCTCAAACCTCTTCAGTTTCTTGCTCAATATATGCCTATGTAAGAGCCTTTTGTTCACCACACAACTCTATAGGGACTTCTTATTCATCATATGCCTCTACATGGACTTCTTGTTTATCACGTGCCTCTATAGAAGCCTTTTGCTTTACAAGTACCTCTTCAAGGGTATCAATTCTCCTTTGTATTCTCCTATTCTAGGGAGTTATGTCTTTTGAGCCGATAAGTCTTCCACGCTTTAGGCGTATTTTAGACTCATTTGCTAACTGTCCTTCAAGGACATCAATCCATGCTAGAGCATTTGTAGCTAGGATAGTGACTTTGTCACTTTCTTTGTATCAATAAATGCATATGGTAATTGATTTGCAAGTTTTTTGCAAATGTATGATCCTTTCAACTTTCCAATTCACAATGATTTATACGAAGATCAAAATGAGACATTGTAGATGCATTCAAAGTAATTTCTTGTCGTTCTTATGGAAGCGACTTTTCTCCCCTTAATAGTGGGAATACACTCTCATTTAAATGACGATCCTCAAAGCGGGCTATAAAAATATCTCTTGTTAAAGGTCCAAGATATCTTATGATGGACAAAGAATCAAAACCTACATAAATCCTAAGTCTTCGTTGTGGATCCATTTTAGTGCATTGTGTAGGTGTAATTGGTACATAGATTGCATAACCGAAGATTCGTAAGTGAGAGATATTTGGCTGTTTGCCTAGTACAAGTTCTGAATGAGAATATTCATGGTAAGCTGTTGATCGAATACAAACCAAGCTTGCAGCATGCATAATAGCATGTCCTTAGAAGTTGGTAATATCATTTTCATTAATAGTGGTCGAGCTATTAATTAAATATGTTTAATGAGGGACAATGCTAAAACATTTTAGGTGTGAGTATGAACAACAAGGTGTGAGTATGAGCAATAGGGTGCTCAACTTTTATTCCAATTGACATGCAATAGTGAGTAAAGGTTTGAGAGGTGAATTCACGGGCATTATCCAATCTTATTGTCTTGATTGTATTTTTAGGAAATTGAGTTTGTAATTTGATTATTTGTACGAGGAGCCTAGCAAAGGACATTACATGTAGAAATAAGACAAACATGTGACCACCTTATATAAGCATCTACTAAGACATGAAATAACATAAAGGTCCACATGGCGAATGAGTAGGTCCACATATATCCCTATGTATTCTTTCTAAAAAGGCTAGTGACTCAAATGTGAATTTGGTAAAAGATGGTTTGACTATCAACTTACCTTGTGAGCAAGCATCACATGGGTATTCATTGGACAAAAGAATCTTTTGGTTCTTTAGTGGATGCCCAGGTAAGTGTTCTACGATTCTCCGCATCATTAAAGACCTAGGGTGGCATAGCTTGTCATGCCAAAGAATAAAGATCTTTGGGTCTATGAACTTCTGGTTTATGACAACATATGACTTAATAGGCTCAAGTTTCTTGCCATAAACAATAGAGGTAATATAAAGAAATTATGTATTACCTTTATTCATGGTTTCAATGTGATATCCATTTCTGCTAATATCTTTAAAACTGAGCAAATTCCTTGTGGATTTGCTAGAATATAACGTATCATTGATATGATATCTAGTTCCATTTCACAGCATTATGATTGGTAAAGGTAAGTCAAATGTTTGGGAAGTCATGGTTGATATCACATGTACGCGACCAATGCCCTTTCATATCACATGTATGACAGTTATTCTCATGGTTGATACCATGAATGCTAATTGCTCAAAATTTGAGAAGTCATGGGTACATCATATGCTATCCCATATAACATACATGGGTAATTTGCATGTGTGTAATCACTATAAAGTGGAAGCATTCACTTATCATACACTACTTGAGTTATGTGTTAATACAATAGATGTCATGCCAATTGTAGACATGCAAAATCAAAATAACTTCAAGTTAGGGTTAAGAAGTTACCTGCAAAGCAAACTAATGTTGATAACATGTTGTTAAAATATGCAATTCTAACACAAAATAAGATTAAAGAAAAGTATAAGAGAGAGAGGGAGAGGGAGATAGAGAAAGAGAGATAGTGGGAGAATGAGAAGTGCTTATGGGGATAATATTGCAAGTAGTGGAGGAAGCCTTTTATAGGCTTACAAATAACCTTCCATTACTCCACCTTAAAGATGAGTAATCAAGGTTATTAAGTTACCTCATGAATGTGGTTATTACCGCCATTTAATTGGTTCATGTAAGTGGTTATCCACCACATAAAAGAGCCTTCATTTACAACACAATCAAAATAAATTAGGATCTGTAACCTTTTTCAAGTCATAATCTTTAACCAGGTATCAGACCGAAGAATACATGAGCAACATCATAGTACCGAGCCGCCAGGTCAACATGAGAGAAGAGCTGCGGCGGAAACGTAACAATCGGCTGCTTCACGAACGCCTCCAGACAGCGTGCCACACCCTTATCGGCACTCACCAAATCAGATTCCGCTTTTCCATAATCCTCCCCCTCCATTCTCATCAAAGAGTCGGTAAGATCATTGGAGGCCGAAAAAAGGGAGACATTACAGGTCTTTAAGGCCCGCAAGAGATAGGGTTCGGTGGTCTGCTGGGCTAGCACGTCGGCGAATTCATGGCCGTGGGTGGCTTCGCTCATCATGCAGAATAGTATTTCGTATGTGAGTTCGGAGATGTCGTTGGTGCCTCTGCTGGTGTCGGACTTTATGCAGCGGATGCACATGTCTGGGTGCGGGGTTTTCGCGCATTCTTTCTCAACTTCCGGTACGTCGGCCGGACGAATGCAGGAAATGAGTAGGGGGAGTGAAACAAGAAAGAAGGAGAACAAGAAACACATGGGAAGAAACCTTGAGGAAGGCATCTTAACTCTATAATTTCGATCTTCATTGATTTTTGGATGATTTGGTTAAAAAACCTTTTGAAAATACAATTTGGGAAGTCTAACCCTTGATGCATTTTAGTCCTTATTTTGACAAAAATATAACTCATTCTTTGAAGAGATACATGTAAATACCAAAAATGGATAAGGGCATTTTGGTCTAAAATGAGGTTATTGTTTAGGAAAAAACACAAGAGAGATTAGATTTACTAAAATGAATAGATATCCAAAAAAACACAAGGAAGATATTAGTTTTGCAAATAATTTTTGGATTTATCTATTCTATATGATTATCCCTAATTTAAAAGGAAAAACACAAGAAATGCTAGTTTTTATATAATCATATCTATTACCATCATATACATATAGTAAATATGTAGAAAAGGGAAATATTCTTCTTTTTTTAACATATATGTTTTGCTTTATTAATACTTTCCATCCAGACCCCTTCTCTCCTTTTATCAGTGTTTTCGTAATTCATTTATTAATGATTTCTTTCATATGCTTTTGGGTGAATCATTTGTTTTTCTTTTATGTCAAACTTTCCTGATTTCTTTTTGAAGATATCAAGGAAAGTATAGAAATTTTTTCATAAATTTTTTTTTTTTTAAGAATAAAAGTTTGTTTTACAACTTTGAATGTTAATTTTATCCTTTTTTTATGTTTTTTTAATAATTTTTAAAAGTAAATTTTATATAAAGTTCTTCATTTTTAATTATTTTTCATATTTGTTAAATTATTTCTCAAAAAATGAGAAAAAAAAAGTTTAAATCAGTTAATGAGAAAATACTTTATTTTCTAGTTTCTAGTTGTAAAAAATGTTTTCTTATGTTTTTATTTTCAAAAGTAGAAAATTTATTTTTGAGAACAGTTAACTAACATGTAATGTCTTAACATACATGATTCTCCATAAAGTTCAATACCATCACAGGCATCATGAGATGAATAACGTTAGGGCTCCAGAAAAACTAAGGAAAAAAATAGAGAGAAAAATATAAATTTGGAGAAAATTAAAAAATATGTTTAATCTTAATGAATTAATTCTATATATTTATTCAAATTCATTTTATTTGTTTTTCTCTATTATTTAATGACTAAGAAATTTAA
Organism: Tetrastigma voinierianum; assembly: GCA_016808115.1. NCBI lineage: Eukaryota > Viridiplantae > Streptophyta > Magnoliopsida > Vitales > Vitaceae > Tetrastigma > Tetrastigma voinierianum. The sequence goes on along the minus strand of JAEQBH010001210.1, from coordinate 555,153 downwards.
AAACATATAAAATTTTGATTATATTTGATTTTCTTTTATATTTTTAATAGTGAAACTAAATATAAGAAAATCATTTTTCTTAAAAAAAATTTTCTTTCTATAGTACTTTTCAGGTTCCAAAAGAAACCTATAGATGAATATGTTTAATATTATCACACACATCATGAGATGAATAATATTAGACACTGATGGAAACCTTAAAAATGATATATGATGGTGCTTATTCGGCCATAATAAAGACTAGTTGAGCTAAAGAGATCCCATTATGAAATCTTATGCACTTGTTCTCGTGGAAATGAGTTACTCATTATAATACCTATTGATGTAACTCGGCTACAAAGAATAATAAAATTAAAAGAAAGCGAACAAAATAAACATAACGAAGTTCTCAAGTTTTCAATCTCATCTTTAGTGTGCCAAAAATAATAACATAAGGTTCTATTTATAAGCATCAACAGAAAACTCTAACAACCAAATTCAAAAAGTACGATTAAATAAATAACTAATAATGATAAAAATCATCATTGGACTTGGGCTTCTTATCTCGTCTAGACCTAGATATGGGCCTACTTTATGTCCCATCATTCCCCCCGAGTTGAAAAGAACTCGACTCCGAAGAGTGAGAGAAAATGTAGCAATTCAATGACGAAGATCATCCTCCTATATCCAAGTGGCATCAGAATCAGGATGATCATGTCATTTGACAAGGAAACGACGAAAACAATCATCTCTAGAAGTCACAAACTCGTCATCAAGGATAATATCCACCATCTTCTTAGAATATTGTAACGAAGACACAGTGGATGCACCTTTGCTAGCTTCACCTACAAACACACTAGAAGGCAAAGTAGAAGGCTCAAAGTGCCTCGATAAGGTAGCAAATCTTCTACATTGAAAACATGGCTAATATCCATGTCATTAGGCAAATCAAGACGATATGCATTAGATCCCAGTTTACGAATGATAGAATAAGGGCCCGTGGCTCTTGCATAAAGTTTTTTTGAAAACGTTTTTGGAATTCTTTCAAGACGAATGTGAACCATGACATATTCACCAACATTAAATTCCTTATATCTACGATGAACATCAGCAGCTAGTTTATACTCTTCATTACTTAGAGAAATCTTTCTTCTAATCTCAGCATGTAAGTCATAGATGTGTTTTGCAAAGTTTTCTGCAGGTTCAAACACACTCAAGTGAGGTGCTAAAGGAATAAGATCAATGGGTGTGCGGGGTGAGTAGTCATTAACAATTTGAAAAGGATTTTTACTAGTTGAACGGTTAACACAATTGCTGTAAGCAAACTCAGCTATTAACAAAATTAAATCCTAAACACCAAGTTTTACCCCAACCAAACACTTACCTAATCTACGATTAACAACCTCAGTTTGACCATCAGGTTGAGGATGAAAAACATATGAAAATTTCAAAGTAGTGCTAAACAATTTCCAAAGAGTTTTCCAAAAATAGCTAACAAATGTCACATTCTTAACAAATACAATGGTGGAAGGCAAACCATGCAATTTTACAACTTCTCTAAAACATAATTTAGCACCATGTGAAGCATCATTGGTTTTGTTACACGGAATAAAATGTGTCATCTTAGAAAACCTGTCAACAATAACCAAGATAGAATCATGTCCTTTAGCAGTCCTAAGAAATCCAAGAATAAAGTCCATACTAAAATCCTTCCAAGTTTCATGAGGAAAAGGTAAAGAAGTATATAAACAAGTGTTTTGTTTCTTAGCCTTAGCTAACTGACATGTTTTGCAATGTGCAACTATCCTAGCAACATCCTTTTTCAAAGAAAGCCAATAAAATCTATCTTCAACCAATGCAATAGTTTTATCCCTCCCCAGTATCGACTAAACCACCTACATGCATCTCCCAAATTAATAAATCCACCAAATGATGTAAAAATTACGCACAATTTAGACCTTTAAACAAATAATCATTTTCAACAAGGAAGTCAACATACTCATGACAGTTACCATTACTAACCTCATCATAAATAATACCAAAGTCAGGACATGTAAAATACCCATCTTTCAATCTATCAAACTCAATGACATGAGCACTCATACGATGAAGTGTAACAGTTAATCAACTAAGTGCATCAACAACTTTGTTTTCAATTCCAACACGATGATTAATCACAAAAGAATATTCATTCAAAAATTCAACCCACTTAGCATGTCCAGCATTCAATTTCTTTCGTGAGTTTAAATATCTTAAAGCTTGGTGGTCAGAAAACAACACTAATTCGGTAGGCAACAAATAAAACCTCCAAAAACGAAGATTCTACACTATAGCATAAAACTCTTTATCATATGTAGAATATCGTCTTTTACTATCATTGAGTTTTTCACTAAAGAAAACTATAGGATGACCTTCTTGACTTAAGACACCACCAATACCTACACTTGATGCATCACAATCAACCTCAAAACTTTAGTAAAATCAAGATATATCAAAACAAGTGCCTCAGTCATTTTTACCTTGATTTCTATTAATGTGGCTAAACGGCGATAGGCAGATTGAAACTTCTCATTTTTAAACATTTTGTGATACAAGGCCACAATAGTGCTAGAATCCTTATAAATCTCTCACGTAGAAAAGCTAAACCATGAAAACTACGAGTCTCAGTGATAGATTTTGGTTCACGCCACTCCTTAATAACTCTAACCTTTTCGGAATCAGTTGAAATGTCATGTTCAAACACAATAAAGCCTAAGAAAAGCACATGTGGTTGTATAAAAGAACACTTCTTAAGGTTAACATAAGGCTTAGCCTCTTGAAGAGTGAAAAATACCTGTCGAAGGTGTTCTAAATGCTCTTCTTTGGATTAGCTATAGATCAATATATCATCAAAGTAGACCACCAGAAATTTACCAATGAAAGGCTGCAGGACATGGGTCATAACTCTCATGAAAGTACTAGAAGCGTTAGACAAACCAAAAGGCATGGCTAACCACAAACAAACCATCTTGTGTTTTAAATGTAGTTTTCCACTCATCTCCTGTCCTAACACGAATTTGATGATAACCACTATGCAAATCTATCTTAAAGAACCAACTAGAACCAGCTAATAGATCCAACATATCCTCGAGCGAGGATAGAAATCTATATTTGATTGTGATCTTATTGATGGCTCTACACTATCACCACCATTCTCGAAAATCCATCTTTGTAGGTGTCATCCAAGGCGCTGCCGCAGGACTAAGGCTATGCCAACAAATCCTCTCTCTAAAAGTCCTTCTACTTGCCTATTCAACTCCTCTCTCTTTAGGATTCATCCTATAATGTGGAAGGTTAGGCAGATGAGAACTTGGAACTAAATCTATAGCATGTTGGATATCTCTTAAAGGTGGTAGTTCACTAAGCAACTCATCGGGCACCATATCAACAAAATCATCTAGCAAATTCTTCACTTCCAAAGGAACATCGACAATCATGGAATCATATGGAACTATTTTTGCCACTAATGCTAAGCACATACCAGTCTTAATTCCCTCTTTCTCAAACTTCTAAAATTTTAAAATATACAAATTCCGTTCAGGAAGTTTAGAGATCACTTTTACCATTGCAACCTTTACGCTTAGCAGGTCTCAAAATAATGTTCTTACCCTTGTACTTTAATGAATAGCTGTTATCTTTACCAAAATTGGTAACATTAAGATCATAAAGCAGGCGACCTAAGGTATAGGCGGCATCCATGGGTAGTACATCATAATAGATTTCATCCTTATAATCTCTCATTTGAATAGAGACTAGACACCTTTGAGTGACAAGAAAAGTATGGTCATTCACCCATGCTAATCTAAAAGGATTTGGATGTGGTTCTACTTTCAAGTTTAACAATTTATGACATCCTTAGAAACGCGTTAATTCATTTAAAAATGTCAGCTACTTTACATTTCTTATCTCATTTTCTGTATGATTGTGTGAAAAATACTAATGCGTCTAATTATCATTAACTGCAGTTGTGGGTGCTTTTACATCTAACCACATAACACACACATCATCATCACAATCTTCATGAAGATCATCTTCTTCTTAGAATAATCTAAAGGATCAATAATTTAGTGCTTCCCTCGCCTCCCGAAACTACTCTTGTTCATCATCCCCAATGCTGTACACGTTGGGGATAAAGAGATGCAATATAACCCTTGTGATGACACTTATGACAGACAATCAATGAATTACTAACCTTAGACTCAATAGGAGAAGCAACAGGAAAAGAATTACATAAACAAGACTCTTTGCTCCTAATGTTATTGGGCCTAGTATTACCATTTGCTGACATGGACTAACATGTGTGTGCAAAAGAGGGTCTATTGAACTTCTTAACTTATAAGGCTTTTTTATATGCATCCTCTACAGTGTGTGGAGCATGCAATTTAACCATCTTTTGAATGTCAAACCTGAGACCTGTAACGCCCCATCCCCCACCTAGGCGGATAATGGGGGTGCCACACGAGACTGGGACTTCTTTACCTAATTTTCTGACATTGGGGGGCCCATTTTGAAATATAAATCCAAACTTGTAATGTCTTGTACATATATTCCTCAGTCTCATTTACTTGTATTTACACAAATTCCACTATTACAAAAATATTACATTTATAATACAAAACAAAGTCAAAAACCTACATATGGTGGACTCTTATTGCTGTGTTGGCCCTGGCGAATGCGGAATGCCTCGGATTTCCTCTTCAGTACCTACACGAATGAAACACTCCTGCTAAACTTATAACTTAGTGAGAAAACATATAATATATATATAACCACAGCAGTGGTTCTCAATTCACATTCTCAGTGCAGTTCATATATCAAAATTTTCACTTATCTCGTAGGATGCAGAATAGAAATCCTTATCTGGTACCCACAGGTACACACTACAAAGCATAACTAAAATATGCCTTAGCATTGGAACTGATTAATTTTGTTCTTATATGTCATGTTATTCAGATAGATAACATATAAGTATTTGCCTGCATAGACCGATAACAATGAATGGTGACCTGACACAATAAGTACCCTAGAGTGCAGGTATAATCTTGACAAGTAAAGAGAAGCACAATACGTGCCTGCCCACGTAACAGAAGTGTTGTAGCACTAGCAAGAGTGCCGTAGCACTTATCAAAGACATGCCTACCCACATAACAGAAGTGTCACTGTGTAGAATCTGAAGTAACCTTTGAAAAGAGACATGCACATTAGTGATGTGGCATAAGACAATGAATGTAATTATTACTTTCATATTTCAATAATAAAGAGGCATTTTTTATCGTCTTACATTTCTAATTTGGTGATTTACTCCATGAATAGTTGATTCCACTTATGGTCATCAAGTGTGTGACTTGATAGTAGAACCCTGTACTTTAAATGGAATTCTATTCTAAATTGTCCTTGGTTGTTCATTATTGGTGGAGCAATAGTGAATTAAGACTAGTATGGAGTTTGATTGATGATCATGTTCTACTGATCATGCATATATGATATTAAGTCAGCTCATAAGTACATGTTGGTGAACATTGTACTGGATCGACCCATCATGAGAATACTACATGGATTATAAGTCACAAGTACTTCTCATCATAATAATGTCTTCTTTTTGTCCTTCGACCTAACACCACCATAGGTCCCTATATGAGGAGTTTTATGTTTTGACATAGTTCAACATCATTTGTAATAGGGTGGTAATACAGACTGTAGTTGGACATAGAATAAATCATGTAGAGGGACATGAGTGGATGAAAGGGATTTGTCCCTCATTTTAGAGAGATATCTGTGGGCCCTTCGACATGTGAGATTGGAAATTGCATGGCCATGCTCAAATAAATTAATAAGGGTTATTAATATCATTTGTATTATCAGTTTACATAGAGGTCGAGAAAATTGCATGATTGAACTTTACAAGGGAGACATAGTCCATGCCTTATGTTCAATTAGGATATTGTGAGACAAAGGGACTACGACATTTATTATGGATTAGGTTATGTCGGACTATTGACATCCACATAATTTGGGTGGTCATAATGCCTTGCTAGAGGCCGCATATGATCCGTGGGCTCAAAATGGACTTTTGAGCCCACTGTCAACATTATGTGGACATACAGGGTCACACACATATAATGGGCCAGAAACCAACCCTTGGGCCTAAATTTGGTATTTAAACCCAAGGGATCCCTATGCAGATGGCTTCATTCATTTTTCACGATTGAGAGAGGCGGCTAGGGGTTTTCGTGAAACTCAACCCGGTGCTAGCACACTTGTTTCTCTCGGTTTCCGAAGAAGGCTCGTTCGTGTGGATAGTTGTAAAGGGTGGAGCGATCTGCTACACCTTTCAGTTTGATAAGGAGGGTTTGACGCACACACGACGCTACAACACAAGGATCTTCTAGTGAGAATAAGATGTTCTTCTATCCCTGAATCATCTTATCATATCACATGGATCCCTGGTCGGGTTAGAAAAAGGCGAATTTTTTAATTTTTTCGTTGTGTATGTATGCTTAATAGCCAGTAGAAACCCAACAATGGTATCAAAGCCACTTGTGACCCCGATCAGTATGGTTTCTTTATTTTCTATGCATATGATGTGTGTGAATTTGTCTAATATATTAAAAATTGTATCTTTATGCATAGATGATGCATAGGATAGGTATAGTTCATTAAAAATCGTATCTTTATACATAGATGATGCATAGGATTTGTGTAGTTCATTAAGGATCGTGTCTTTATGCATGGGATGCATACAGACATATAAGGTCCTGTAAAAGGCAGTACTAATTCTAGAATTATGAAGGGTAATGGTACTAGGAGAATGAATGTTAATCTGATTTACAGAATCTCGGTTTTTGTATGTTTTTTCAGGCGCTCCCCCTCATTTCCACAGTTAGCCGTCCGGCGGGATCACCACAAGGGGCACTGCCCCTTGGACCCTACAAGGGGCGTTGTCCCTTTACCCTGCCAGGGGCGTTGCCCTTGGACCCCAGGGCAACCATTTTTTTTAAAAAAATGTAAGGGTTATTTTAAATTCAAATTCTAACCATTAAGTTTGCATTTAATTTATAACGTTTCGAATTAATTCTTACAATTAAGTTTGCATTAATTCATAACATTTCAAATTAATTCTTACGAATTAATTCCTACAATTAAGTTTGAATTAATTCGTAACGTTTCAAATTAATTCTTACAATTAAGTTTGAGTTAATTCATAACATTTTAAATTAATTCTTATGAATTAATTCTTACAATTAAGTTTGAATTAATTCGTAACGTTTCAAATTAATTCTTACGAATTAATTCAAACCAATTTTTGCCTATAAATACAAACGGATCCTAATGTTACAAAATACGGTCTACACATAAATTATTGAGATAGCCCTATGGTATTGTATGCTGTGTGCAGAAAAATATGCATGGTGCATACTTGTGGCCTTTAGACCAATATGAATGCGGATGTTTTAATTTAAATATTTAACATGCAGGATATGTAATTATCGGCTTGCGTGTCGTTTTTAATTTTTAAGCATTTTTGGGATATGTAATTTAAATACAACATGCATGTCGTGTTTATTTCTTGTAATTTATTTATAAGTTGTATAGCATAAATACAAGTTGTAAATAAGAATAGCTGCTCAAGGATGGAGATCACTTAAAAACACAAAAGGCGGTGGTCGGTCTTCTGCAAACTATGGTCGATGGTGGAGACCATTCGGTACATTCAGGCGTGAAGTTTGAGTTTTTTACTAAGTTGACCTTTGATCTTCATATTAGCTTATGAAGATCAATCTAGTTTTGGGTCATGCTATTACACATTTAATTTATGTCATTATTATATGCATGTGATGATATCAATGGTATGATGGATGAATTATAGTTTAAATGGTAGGATTAAAATATAAATTAAATCCCTCTCTAGAAATTAAGTCATAAAATGTCTACCATAATTTCACACTTGTCAAGAATTCGATTGACTACATGGGTCATGCCAAAGCAGGGTATGTAATCCATCTTAGCAAGGCATGATGGATAATGGTGATATCCATATGTATGAGTTTGGTGGAATTAACAAGGTTATCAAAAACAGTTTTGGACCTAGGGCATTAATGGGATTTTACTTATGACATGTGATTGTCAAGTCCCGTGGGAATCCAAGAATTGCATTAGATACAATTTGTAATTGGTTACCTACCTAAATAACCAGACTTTGGGTGATAAGTCAAAGCTTACTTAGAGTTTGGTGAAATATGGGTCTTGGACCACTAAAGTCTCAAATATTGAGATTATCCAATTAAAATAAGAGGGTTAAATATTTGGTAATATTTAGTGGGAGTATTTTATGCCTCACATATTTAATTATTGAAATTCTAAAATAATTTGCATATGACTTGTAGATAATGGCAACAAACAACACACCAACTTTGTCAGTGCGATCAATCCTTGAGAAGGACAAACTCAATGGGACTAACTTCCTTGACTAGCACAAAAACTTGAGAATCATTCTCATGCAAGAAAGGAAGTTATATGTCCTAGATGAACCTATCCCTGAAGAACCTGTAGCAAATGCTCTTAGGGCTCAAAGGGATGCCTGTCAAGCATCAAAATGGTTGGTCGATGTTAAATGCCTCATGCTTGCAGCACTGGAATCCGAGCGAAGCGAGATGGATTTGATGGAGGCATTACCGTAATGCTTGATCTCGAATGTTCCAGAAGCGGGGCCCGCGTGAGGTTTGCCATCATAAAGGCATTACTTTCCTGCAAAATGGTTGCAGTTAGCTCAATCAACCCTCATGTTTTAAAAATGAAGGGCTACCTAGATCATCTTGAGAAGCTTGGTCTCTGGAGTGCTTGAGAATTGACCACTGATATCATTCTCCAAACTCTACCTTATGCTTATGATAGTTTTGTTATGAACTACAATATGCATAACATGGAGAAAACGATTTATGAGCCACACAGGATGCTTAAGACTGCTGAATAGAACATTAAGACTACTAGTAATGTTCTGATGGTTCAAAGGGGTAAGGGCAAGGACACAAATAGTAAATGGGTAACAAAGGGCAAGGCCAAGGATAACAAGAAGCCCAAACCCAATCCTGATACTAAAGGGAAAAAGCCTAAAACTATGCAGCCTAAGGCTAAGGAACCAAAGGAAGGGCAATGCTTTTTCTACAATGAGCTAGGTCATTGGAAAAGGAATTTCAAGCTCTACTTGGAAGATTTGAAGAAGAAGAAGGGTAGTGAGACTACATCTTGATTGTTATGTAATGAAGCCAATTTATCTCTCGTTTCATGGGTATTAGATACCGGTTGTGGATCTCACATTTGTGTGAATGTGCGGGGTCTCATGATGATCATTGGCTAAAGTCAAATGGACTCTGTGGTAGGCAATGGAGCAAAGTTGCTATTTTATATTTTAGCCAAGAAATTTTATTATTTATCGTTGCCTTGAGACTAGTTTTAAAATTAGATAATTGTTATTATGTTCTTGCAATGAGTAGGAATATCATTTCCATTTCTTGTTTGGACATGGTTAGATTCTCTTTTATTATTAAGAATAATACTTGCTCCATTTATTACGGTGATATCTTTTATGGGGATGCTCACTGATCAAATGGTCTCCTATATCGGCTCCGCGACAATCAATGCGAGTCCATACATAACATTAATACCAAAAGGTTTAGATCTAATGATTTAAACACAACCTATCTTTGGCACTGTCGTTTAAGCCATATAAACGAGAAACGTATTTCCAAGCTCCATCAAGATGGGCTTTTACATTCATTCGATTTTGAATCTTATGAAGTATGTGAATCTTATTTGCTAGGCAAAATGACCAAAGCACCCTTTACAGGTCATAGTGAAAGGGTTGATGATTTATTAGGCCTTGTACACAACTATGTATGTGGGCCGATAAGTTCTACTGCCATAGGAGGCTACCAATACTTCATTACCTTTACATATGATTATGGTAGATATGGTTATCTCTATCTAATGAAAAATAAGGATGAGTCTTTTGAAAAGTTCAAAACATTCAAGAATGAGGGACAAAACTGATGAGTGCTTAAAACACTCAGATTACACTCGCGTCAGTCTCGCATTTTCATGTTGTTTTGGCATTATTTATATAGTTTTGGGTGTTAGATCTCTTATTAAGTGTTTATTTTGAAATGCGAGCAGTGAGGGCCAAAGAAGAACGTCTTTAGAGCTTTTTTGGTGGCCGGAGTAGGCGGAAGCCTTTGCCCGCGTCGCGGCGTCTCCGCGTCGGCGTCCTGCCGACCTCAAGGCGTGGGGTCAACTGTGCAGTCAGCCGCCCCCGCGTCGCGGCGTCTGCGTCGCGGCGTCCCCACGTCATACGTCATCGCAGTGGCGCGTGAAATCGTCCCCGGATCTCATCATTAAATGCGAGGGCTCCGGGAATCGAGGGGCATCGGAAGGGCGTGCGACGGAGGGCGGGTGGAGACACCTGTACAGGACTTCTAAGATTTCATGGATTTTTATATTAGTTTTTCCTTATTGTTTTGATTATTTTATGGATCCTTGAGGATGTCCTTCATAATACATATATTATTTTGTACCTTCGCATTAGACACAAACTTCTTTCTAGGGTTACATCAAACCACATCTGGAACCATAGGTTAAGTTAACCTTTATGTTAATCAATTGTTGTTAATTTATCATACATCTATACGCATATTAATTATATGATAATATCGGCTGATAATGCATCACTTACAACAAAAATGATCAGAGATTCGAGAGATGAAGTGTCGGGGATCTGGTCATTAGCCTTTAAGTAGGTCGGGTAATAGAGATATTTCGAACACAGGGTGGTTTTTGGGAGTTGAACATTAGCATTTACGAATCTGAGTCGAGATAGAGATATACTCGATTCTATTCACCAAATAGAAAGGCGAATCTACCTCGAGAGGATATCACGTAAGGCAAGATCCCACCTCGCCATTGATATGTTTATAAACGTCTGAATAACAACATCTTTAGGAGAATAAATCCATCGAATGTAATGGGGAGATTTGGCCTAGGCTCTACATTATCAATTCACCAAAACCAATAGTTTAGATTCTGATTCAGTATACAAATTAGTCTTAGAATCATTTATTCGGATGTTATGCGAGAGGCGAGAACATCTGTAGTCAACACCTTTCTGTGGATACGATATCAAGTCGTGAGTACACTATATTACTTGAGGCTACAGCGTGCACTTGCTGTGACAGGCGATCATTTTATGCAGCGTGTCGGCTATCAGTTTTGGCGCTAGATTCTTGAGAAGAATAGGATATAGAGTGAAGTAAGCACATAGATAATGCGAATTTTCTTTATTTTATTTTATTTTGTTTTTATTTTACAAGTGCGTAATTGGGTTTGTTAGTTGGTGTTATTCGCGGTCTGGGTTTTAGTGAGTCATACGGCGGCAAGCCGAGATTAATCAACACTTGGCCATTGTGATCGGGCGAAGACACGCGCAGTTGCGTCGAAACGAGAAGCGAGCGAGTAGAACTCAATAGTCGCCGGAAAATCTTGAAGAGCAGATTTTGGCGTGGAACAAGGCCGGACCACGGCCTGAACCCAGAAATCAAAGCGCCAGGCCGTTCCTTGACGAGCGATCGTGTATATTAGATGAGTTCGTTCTACCTCAGCGGTTGTTAGACGGCAATCGGAATGACGTAATCCAAGCAAACTAATTTTGAATTGAAATACAGTCAGTGATACTTGAACATATTCTTATTCATGGACTACCATGAGAACCCGAACATGCATTTGACTAACTTCCTCGAGTTTGCATTATCAATACAAGCGGGATTGGAAAGCCCCTAAGATTGCGGTTATTCCACTCTCCACTTTCGAGGATAGAGAGCTGACATTGGCTAACGGTCGACCACCGGGACTTCGAATTTTCACGTGGGCGAGTTGTCTGAAAGTTTAAACCAAATTCTTTCATGACCAAGATTGCACAACTAGTCTGAGAAATCAATACATTTGGACAACTTGGAAGGAGAACTTGAAACATGGGACGATTCCATGGTGTGAAGTATCCTCCTTACCGACTAACGGATGGATCTTGATCAGCACATACACAATGGTCTGAAATCTGGCGAAACGTATTAGATGCACCGGTGCGGAGGATCATTGATGAAAACCCGCAGACCCCGGTGTATGAGATATTGGAAGATCTTTCAACCAACACTAATCGGTCTTTAGAGAGAAGGCTACACGGTGAACACGATGAGTGGCACGACGATGAAGTCACAAATGTCCCGGTAAATCATGTAGCACATTCTTCGCCGATTGAATAGGCGAGCGGCTAATGCCATACGGACCAACCCACAGGGCTATGTGAATTTTGTAGGGGGTCGGCTATAGTAGTCTGGGGTGTCGATCGAAGCTACTGTGTTGAGCGAGCTCGGTGCGTATCGAGGTTCATCGAGTCGACCACGGCAAAGGACCGTATGAAATTAATAGCTACAGTGCTGAATCGGGGACAAGGATGAAGTGGCTGTCGGAGACAGAATATTAAAGGCAACCAAGGGTATGGATGGAGGAACAATCGGAACAATACATGATCAGACCGAGCTAATGACCTTTGAGAAGAAGGTTAGTTTAGAGCAAGCTCTGATCATTAACTATCATTAAGCGTTTGCCAGATAAGATACAAAGTGAATTATCAAAATAAACAACCAGTTAAACAATCAAGCAGCACAACTGAGAAGCTTGGAGGCACAAATGGAGCCCAGAATGGCGACTGCCCACGAGAAAGACAGCAGGGTTCTTCTTGAGCAATTCGAGTAAATCCAAGAAGAGAGGGGGAATAGACACGTTAAACGGTCACTAAATTAAAGAGATTTGGAATCACAAATTACAACCCCATTCGTGAAGCGGTTAGAAGTGAGATCACCACGGCCGGGGCAGAAAGATGATGCGGTCGAAAAACGATCCAGGAAGCGATCGTGAGACCTCTCAGTAGAAGCAAGTTGACATCACGGGTTCTTACCTAGCGTCTCGAGAAACCTCATTGGATAAGCAATTCCACGAAGTTTATGGATGTTTTCAACATATAAACATCCCATTTCTTTGATGCCTTGGAGCAAAATGCCCGATTATGTAAGTTCATGAAAGACATTTGTCTAGAAGAAGATTAGCGAGACTTTGAGGCGGTAAGCTTAGCAGAGAATCGGTGCCATCTTGAGACTAGAGAAACTCAAAGGCCAGGCGGTTTCACTATCCGTGCACAATTGAAATAACTATTTTGAAGAGCGTGATTTAGGTGCCCGACGTAATCTTATGCCCTATCCATCTTTAAGCGTTTGGGATTAGAGGCCCGTCCAGGCCTCTGATCACTCTTGAAACGGGATGGGATCTGGAAGCACCCAGAGGATAGCCGAAGAATCATCTTGGTAAAGGTAGACAAGTTTATCTTCCCGGCAGATTTCATAGTTTTTAGACATGGAGGGAAGATAGAGAAATCACAGATTATCTTGGAAGACCTTTTCTAACTTAATGCGAGCAATGATTGATGTGCGGAGAGCGACCCGAAGCTAAGAGTACAAGAAGAAGGGTGAAATTAATCTCTTGACGATCGACACCAGTGAAAGTAATCCAGTGCTTCAATAATTCGATATAGTAAATTTTATAGTGTCTAGCTAAGTGATCTCTGTGTGGGGATAGCTAAGTAGCGGTCTAAATGAGAGCACAGTAGCAGTGAAGAATCGTTAAGTGGATGGTTCTGGGCTGTGAAGGAATGCCGAATCGCTAGGCGAAGGGCTAAGCTTGACGGTTAAATCGATTGAGCAAGCACCAGATGGAGCAAACCTCTACCTAGCCATTTAGGTATGCATACACAGGGGGTGAATCTCTGTTTGTAAATCAGGTATTTGTCATCTCGTGAAATGGAGGAGGAAGTTATTGAGAGTTCTTCGCGATCCGCAAACGAAGCACTCGGATGGTCTCGTGACCCAAAGGGATCAGCCCTTCTACATTGTACCACATGTTTTATTAGAAGATGGCCTACAAGCCCTCGGTGGAAGCGGAGGCAGATCGAGCAATGAAGAGGTGGTTCGGAAAGAAGTTCTAAAATGAAACATAGATGCGGTGATTTACCCATTTCGAGGCAACATGGTGAAAGCCACAATTCGGGTAGTACCAAAAGAAAGGGGGATAAGCGTATCAGGTAGAAACTCAATATCACTATATCTAGAGCGATGGCCGGTGGAGAATTTGTATTGATTATCGAAAACTAAACAAGGCCACTCGAAGATCACTTTCTACGCCATTTCTAGTGGATACTTTCGATCGATTAATAGGGTATGAATATTATTGCTTTTGGATGGATAATTCGAGGTTACAACCAAATAGCCATAGCGCACGAAAGATGGGAAGACAACATTCACTTGCCCCTGTGGTACATTCGCTTTCCGGCCGGATGCCCTTTGGACTATGTCTCGGTACTTTTCGAGTGCATGATGGCCATATTCGACATGGTAGAAAGGCAGTGAGATTTACTGTGGACGATTTCGGTAATGGGAAATTCATTTGACAATTGCCTAGCAAATTTGAGCTAATACTCGCAAGATGTGAAGGGCGATTTAGTACTCAATTGGGAGAAGTGTCATTTCATGGTACGAGGGTATTGTTCTTGGACATCGGTTCTGAGAGGGATAGAGGTAGATAGGGCGAAGATTGAAGCAATTGAGAAGTTACCTCCTCCTTCTTCTGTGAAAGGGATCCAAAGTTTTCTAGGCCATGCTGGATTTTATAGGCGGTTTATAAAAGATTTCTGATTATCGAAACCATTATCAATTTGTTAGTCGAATCCCATTCGAATTTGACTCCAATGCGTACATGCTTTCAGCGTATTGAAGAATAAGTTGATCTCGGCTCCCTATTGTGGTAGCTCAGTTAAATTATTTTCCATTTGAGCTAATGTACAGTGCAAGCGATTATACAGTGGGGCAGTTTTGGGGCGAAAGCGGGAGAAGATCTTTCGGGTGATCTACTACGCCGCGGGGCGTTGGGCAAGTACTCGGCTAGATTATGCCACTCACAGAAAGAAGTGACAGTGGCTATCGTCTTTGCTTTTCGACCAAATTGAACCTCCCAATTGGCAACAAAAATTAAAATTGGTGCATCTTACGATCATTCGGCCATTAAGTATTTGATGACCAGAAGATGCAAAACCAGATTGATTGATTGGGTCCTCTGTACAAGAATTCGACATTAGAAATAAAGGATAAAAGAACCTTTGAAAATTTAGTGGCCCGGACCATCTTATCAGCGGTGGAAGGGCGGAGATGATATTCAGTGGTGATGAATTTCGGATAGAAACTTTTTGCTATTGAGGATAAGAAACCAGATTCCTTGGTTCCATGATTATGTGAACTATTTGGTGTAAGGTGATTCCACCCGATTTAACTATCGAGAAGAAAAAAGGTTTTTATTTTGTAACACTACTATTGGGAAGAGCCTATTCTCTACAGGCACTGTGCTGATCAGGTGATAAGGAGATGTGTGCCTGAAGATGAAATGCATAGTATTTTGAACCATTGTCACACTCTATCGTGTGGTGGACACTTTGGTGGACAGAAAACAGTGGCCAAGGTTCTACAATCAGGCTTTTATTGGCCTTCCTTATTTAAAGATGCTCATCTATTTGTTTCCACTTGTGACAAGTGTCAACGAATGGGGAACATCTCTAGAAAGGACGAGCCACCTATGCATCCTATCTTGGAAGTGGAGTTGTTCGATCTATGGGGAATCGATTTCATGGTTCCCTGCATCGTACAACAATTTGTACATCTTATTGCGGAGTGGACTATGCTTTCCAAGTGGGTAGAGCGATTCCTGCGTCGAATGATGCGAGGTTGTGGCTGATTCTGTATGTGATATCTTCTCACGTTTGGAACTCCTCTCGAGCTTTGATCACGGATAATGGTACATTTCTGCTTGGTAATTGATAAGGTTTTGCGAGAGTATGGAGTACGCCATCGCATCCTTACTTTTGCCACAATCAAATGTGATGACGAGGAGGTATCGGCCCAGGTAGAGTAAAATACATTCTCGAGAAGGCCGATGTAGCTCCAGGAAGGATTGGTCTAAAAAGATAGACGATGCACTCTGGGCATATCACACCGCATTTAAGACCCCTTTGGGTATGTCCCCGTTCAGACTTGTGTATGGTAGAGCTTGTCATCTTCCAGTGGAATTGGAGCATCGAGCTTATTGGGCCACTCGACAACTAAACATGGACAGTACATTAGGCGGTGGCTTGGCTACTTCAACTTCAGTGAGCTTGATGAGTTCGAAGCGAAGCACCACGAAACGCCCGTATTTGCAAAGGAAAAGACCAAGGCACGGCATGACAAACACATCGCTCGAAGAGTTCGTAGGACAACAAGTTCTTTTATTCAATTCCGCCTAAAGCTCTTTCAAAAATTGAAGTCTCGATAGTCGGACCTTTTCTGATGACAAAGTCTTTTCCCGCGGAGGAATTAGAAGTTTCACACCACGAGGAAAGGGACATTCCACGATCGCGATTCAACGTTTGAAACCGTGCTATGGTGGCCAAGTGTTGGCAGACAAGCAAGTCATTCCTCTAACAGCCGCAGAAGCAGTATAATCATCAATTACCTGGGTTTACGTTCTTGCTCACATTGAGATCCAGGATTGTCGAGCTAACGACATTAAACATAGCGCTTCTTGGGAGGCAACCCAAGTGTTCTTAAGTGCAGCCAGTTTAAGTTCTATACGTTATTTTCAGCAATTTTTGGTTTCTAGTGGTGTTCATGCTCAATGTTTTTGTTTATTGGTTTAATTGCAGGACCCGGAAGCGTGGGTGCAGGTCTTACAGCGTGTTCAATGACCGGAATAAAGTTCGCACGTGGAGAGTTCTCGAAAAAGTGGGCTGCATAATGTATCGAAAATCTCATGAGAGACCTTCTCTGTCACGTCGCGACGTGGAGCTCCCACGTCGCGACGTCATTTTGCACTTCTCTGTCACGTCGCGACGTGGGATTCTCACGTCGCGACGTCATTTTAGCACTTCTCTGTCACGTCGCGACGTGGGATTCTCACGTCGCGACGTCATTTTAGCACTTCTACGTCGCGTCGGCGGCGGTAAGTTCTCCGCGTCGCGGCGTGGACTTTTCAGCGTCAGCGGCGTCACTTATGCGTCGGCGACGTCGCTATTGTAAGGCTCTGCGTCGCGTCGCGTGGACTTCTCCGCGTCGGCGTCGTTTTTTGCGTCGGCGTCGTTTGAGTCGCCTCCTGCGTCGCGTCGCGGCGTGAGTCTCACGTCGCGGCGATCGACGATATGTCCTGCGCCGCGTCGGCGTTGCTTTGCGTCGCGGCGTCGCTAATCGGCTCTGCGTCCGCGTCGCGGCGTAGCCTTCCGCCGCGTCATGACGTGGGGTAGTTTAAACCAGGAATAGGCCATTTTTTGGCCTTCATTCGCACAAACCTCTCCCCGAAACCCTAGCTCCTCTGCTCGCCGGCGCTCAGGGACCTTCGAAGCTCGTGTTCTCACCGGTTGGGGACCTCCATCTTGCTCGAACCCACTGTAAGTCACCCATTGTAGCTAGTTTTGGGATCATAGTGGCCTTTCCACCACTGTGGCATAGATTCTAGTTTGGGGGTACATTAGACTAGGGTTTATTCGGTCTTTCATTTAGTCTAGAGTCCTTGTAGGTCTTCATTTCGGGTTAACTAGGTTCTTTGATTGTGTGTTCAAGTTTTGTCTCGACAGATGTCCGCAAGCGCAGAAACTACCGCTGTTTTAGCCCGCCGTTGAGGCCCCGACTCCCGCTTCGACGCTCATGCTTTGTAAACGCGGATACCGCGACGCTTTAGCATAATTTGCAAAACCGATCCTTCATTAAGGAGAAGGCTCTACCCACCTCAAGATTTTTTTGAAACCATCGAGGCCAAGGTCAGCGTGGCTCGTACAACCCCCCGCCCCACCGCTATGAGCGTGGCTCGGAATTCTACGCCCAACCCGCCTCCCACGCCCTCAAAAGGTCGTGGTGCGAGGTGTATCGGGTCGTACCCATGAGTCGATCAACAGCTATCATGGCCTCGAGCATATCCCTGCCCCCGATCACTCCAAGGAAAGCACCCCACTCATCATGGAGGGTCATCCGAAAGTGTTTACCAAAGGTCAAAAGGAGTTACGATCAATGGGCCACGGTCACTTAGCAAATTCTTGCCGCCAAGAGACTGGGCCTTACATTCCTAAGGTGTGGCATCACTTTTATCACTGGGCCTTATACCAACACGACGAACGTGTGTGAGGTGATCGCCAAATACCGTCTTCAACTACGCCTATCTGACAGGATATACCATTCGACGCCGGCAAAGCATCAGATGCCATCCTCCATAACCGGATGCGAAAATAAACTGGGGCACTTTCTCGATCTTCGCCAGGTAAAGTGCTTCTGGGAGCTCCAGCACTAAATTCGAGGCCTGGCTTCATCCAATAAAAAGCCATATCATTAAGCGACACACCTCGGTGTCCCGTAACCTCGGAGTGTGGGTGTAATGACTCGACACGAGCCACTCCGGACGAGGATGAGCTTCCCCGACCATAGTGGCTCGCTTATGGATTCTCAGTGACACCCAGAGGATATCACAAAATTTCATCTCGACTTCACCACCACCCTGAAGAAATTCTCAAAGAGGAATCGCCCTCCTAGCCTTCTTCACCAGACATCGAGGACCTGTGCGGTTTCTCCCGATCGAAAGGCTGGACGTGATTTCGGGATCGTGACTCAGGAAGACCCGAGTCCTCGTTGCCCAGATACGGAGGCGCCCGCGTTAGCCGATTACGCACAATCGCTCCTACCAATCAGCCATCATCCCACAAACAGCTAGCACTACGCAAACAATTTCAGCCTCCTAGCTTTCCACCAAATGACTACCACCGCCACTGCAGCTGATCTACAGGAGTCCCTTCCCTCTATATTTTGCTTTACCTGGGACACTGATCTTTTGTTCGGGTATTTTGTCTTGACATTATGTTTTGCTTATCATTGCTTTATTTTCGTTGTTTTAGCTTTTTTATGAAGTTTATAGTATTGTTAGTTGTTCGTAGACTGGGGTGTGTTTTGTTTTATATTGCATGCAATGTAGTAGTGTTGGTATTTGTTCGAAGCTGTGTATCAGATTCGCTTAAGTGATCGAAGGAATCATTTGTTAGTTGTTTATTTGTTCTTGTGACATTTTTTTTTTTGCATATAAAGTATAGTTGTATATATGTATGTCATGTTGAAAATTTGAGGATCATTTTGGATTGATTGCACTATAGAAGTGTTCCGAGGTATATAGTCATACTCCTGAATTTGGTTGAATGAAGTGAAAAGTAATGAACTAATCTTGCAGGCAAGATACAATCACCCCTCAAAGATCCTATCGCACACACACATTAGTGACTTCCAGTGTGAGTATGGCAGGCCGAACAACTACCAAAGTCCAACCAACCTAGGAGATTCGAATCATTCATGGATAGACAATTTAATGAAAAGAGGATCGCTATCGAGCCCCAACCAAAAAGAGAAAAATACAAAACAATAAAAGAAAGTTAGAAAAGAAAAGAAAAAGAAAATGATAAAATAGGTATAAGTATAGGAATAAGCTGATCATCCAATCTAATCCCGTGCACGCTCCGAGGGCCTATCAAAGCCTAATGCCCCGAGCCAACTCGGGCCGGGAGTCATTGACTTCACCGCCTGCTACATGGATGTAAGATGGATCGCTCACGCAACCCAAAATACCGAGCCTGCTGGAGTGTCTCGGTGAAGCTGAAGGAATTGAACGCCCGTGCCCTTAACCAACCTGCGGAGTCACCAATTGAACCCCGCTACAGGACACTCTAACTAAACCGCTCGTCTCTGTGTCTCTTTCTTCCTCTTTGGCTTTTGTTACATAGAAATTTCTAGTTTTGTTGTCATGAATAAATAAAAAGGCTCAGATCCTTGTTTAGTTCGCTTCTTCCTAATAGGTAAGTCGTAATCCTGTTTGGGGGCATCAATTTAGGTGATATTCCGGGAGGCCACCCACCATGAGCACATGTGGTTTCGGGGAATGGCCATTGACTACCATGGGAGTTGATGCACTAGTCAAGTTCTGCACTCGATCAACCGGCTACCGAAAGCAAGTATCTCGTGAGCGCCTTCATCAACATCGAAAGCAAAAACATCGAGTATGCGAATTAGTCCAAATCGATCCATTATTTTCAAGATGAGCACATTGTCTTAGTGTTAGTCGTGATGGTGTCGAAAGTGTGTGTCCTTGTCTAGAGTCGGGCCTCGCTTGAGGACAAGCAAGAAATTGCGCCTGGGGTGTATGAGTGCTTAAAACACTCAGATTACACTCAAGGCTACCTCGCATTTTCATGTTGTTTTGGTATTATTTATATAGTTTCTAAAGATCTCTTATTATGTTTATTTTGAAATACAGGCTTGATGAGGCAAGAAGAACATCTTTCGAAGCTTTTCGAGCAATAAGGAGTAGGTAAGGAAGCACCGCGACAAGGAGCCGGCTCCACGCCGCGACGCTACTCAAGTCACGACGTGGAGGTCACCATTAGGTCAACCCGCTCATCGCCGCGACGCCCTCGCACGCCATGGTGATTAGCCCCCACGCCGCTTATCGCCATCACGCCGCGACGCACCCAAAAATTCGGATCTCATCATTAAACGCGAGGGGCCCGGAATCGAGGGCATCAAGGACGGCGCCGAGGGACGGAATCGAGAACCTGCAAACACGACTTCAAAGATTTCCCCGATTTTGTAGATTAGTTTTTTTCCTTAATAAGCTTGATTATTTTATGGATCGACGAGGATGTCCTTCATATTACATATATTATTTCTTTCCTTCAAGGACGTTTCTAAACTTCTTTCAGGTTACATCAAACCCTCACAATGTGTACTATTATGGATTAGAAGCTTAACCTTCATGTTAATCAATCATATTAATTTATCACATCCGCCTATACCCGCATGTTAATTATATGATAATATCCGGCCAATACACATACTCATAATCAAGATCCGAGATCTCGAGAGATTTCCAGGGTAGCCTCAGTGATCCGGGTAGTGAGTTCTTAGCCGATTCTGCAATAGAGATATTCCACCCGAGGTGGTTTTCGGGGTCGAACATTAAGCATTTCGAATACCTAGCCGAGATGTAGATATACTGATTCTATTCACGCAACAGGGCGAATATACCCGAGAGAGGATATCTCGAGGCAAGATCACCTCGCCATTGATATGTTATAAACAATCGAATAACAACATCTTTGTGAGAATAATCCATCGAATGACAGTGGGGAGATTTAACCCTAGGCTCCTACATTATCAATTCACCAAAACCAATAGTTTAGTTACAGTTAGTATCTAAATTCCATCTTAGAATCATTTATTCATATCAGCTCGAGGCAAGTAATATCCGTAGGTCAACTCTACCTTCCCCTCGTGGATCGACATCCGCACGTGAAGCATGCCACACCTATATTACTGGGGTCACGCACTCAAGGCACTTAAAGATTCATTTTATAATAATCGCGTAATCTACCACAAAAACCAACTTGGTAAAAGTATAAATTCTCTTTGAACAGATCGAGGTGATGAATACCTAAGCCAAGATTTTGATGACTATCTTAAAGATTATGGAATAGTTTCACAATCGATCTTACCTGACGAATAATTAATATGGAATGGTGTTTCAGAATCTGAGAAATAAAACCTTTATTAGATATGGTTTGATCAATGATGAGTCAATCTCGATCTTCCAATATCCTTTCGGGGTATGCTCTAGAAAAACTAATGCATTTCTACTTCAACTACATTCCATCTTAAAGCTCTGCTCAAAAGACACCATATGAGATATGACTGGAAACCTCCTAGCCTGTCTCTTCTTAAAATCTGGGGGGGCTGCGGTTTATGCGGCCGATCTCATAAATTAGCACCTAAATAAGATAAATGCTCATGTGGGTATCCTAATAAACAAAATTATACTACTCTACAATAGTTCGTAGAACAAAGTGTTTGTTGCTCGAACACTGTGATTTTTGGAAAGAGAGCACATAATCCAAAGGAACTAGTGGGAGGCAAAATTCAGCTTCGACGAAATTCGGAAAATTACAAAGAAGCATTGAACTCTAAGTATGGAAACTCAATATGTTTCACAAGATGTTGTTGAACCTACAGAACAAGACCTAAGAATGTCTGGTAGGATATGTTAGATTCCCAAGAGATATGGATTTCTTATAACTGACAATCATGAAGTCATTCTCATGGATCATGATGAGTCGGCGTCTTACTAAGAGGCCATATCTAGTCCAGACTCCGATAGATGGTTAGAAGCCATGAAATCTGAGATGCAATCCATGTATGATAATAAAGTTTGGACCTTGATTGATCTACCCAATGGTCTAAAGACTATAGTGGGTCTTCGCATTCTATAATGGATGGTAAATGTGCATACCTTAAGGCACGATTGGTTGCAAAGGTTTCAAACAAACACATGGTGTCGACTATGATTAAAACTAGCTCCACCAGTTAAGCATGGGCGAAGCTCCATTAGAATCCTATTAGCCATGTAGATGCGCATCACTAATGACACAGATATGGAAAATGGATGTCAAAACAAGATTTCTTAACTTAAATCAAGCCGAGGATGTGTATTACGACACAACTGAGGCTCGTCAATCCTGAGAATGTTGGAAAGGTATACAAGCTTCAGAGATCCATTTATGGATTGAAGAAGGCATCTCAAAGCTGGAATCTTTGTTTTGATGAAGCAATTAAAGTATTTGGTTTTATCAAAAATGAAGATGAACCTTGTGTTTACAAGAAGATTAGTGGAAGCGTGATAGTTTTTCTAGTGTTTTACGTTGATGACATCCTACTCATTGAAAATGACATCCCAGCTTTGCAAAATGTCAAGTCTTGGATAGGTAGTTGTTTCTCAATGAAAGGCTTAGGTGAGGTCACCTATATTCTAGGCATTAAGATCTATAGAGATAGATCTAAGAGAATGATTAGCCTAAGTCAGAGTACATATATAGACAAAGTATTGAATAGGTTCAGTATGCAAAACTCTAAGAGGGGATTTTTGCCTATGTGTCATGGCATTAGTCTAAGCAAGACTCAGTGTCCAATGATGCAAGATGAGCGGCAGACCATTTTCAGTAAGATTCCATATGCTTATGTTATCGTCTCCATCATGTATGTTATGTCAGATACTCCGACCGATGTGCTTCATATGCCTTAAGCATACTAGTATATACCAATTTATCTCAAAGAATTATCGATAAAGAGTTAAGAATATCCTTAAGTACTTTAGAAGATCTAAGGATACATTCTTAATTTATGAAGGACAAGACGATGAGCTAGTTGTAAACGGTTACATTGATGCTAGCTTCCAGTCTGACAAGGATGATTTCAAATCGCAGTCAGGTTTTGTGTTTTGTTTGAATGGAGGTGTTATTAGCTGGAAAAGTTCAAAGCAAGACACTATAGTCGATTCTACTACAGAGGCTAAGAGCATTGTCGTGATCAAAGTAGCCATGAAGCCGCTTTGACTGGCAAGTTCATCACTAGACTTGGAGTGGTTCCTAGTATCTCGAACTTGATGGACCTATTTTGTGATAATAATGGGGCTATAGCACAAGCTAAGGAACCTAGATCACACCAAAGATCCAAACACATACTTAAGCGTTTTCATCTCATCCGAGAGATTGTTGACAAAGGAGATGTGAAGATATGCAAAGTATCTACTAATGACAACAAAGCAGGCATCCACCGACGGCTTCACTCCCACAAGTGAAGCATGAGTCATATTAGGGTCAAGGTTAGGATGCATGTCGATCGGGCTCCTAAAGGCAAGTGGGAGATTGTTAAAGATGTGCCTTGTGGCACAAGTGTAAATTGTTATTACTTCATATTTCAATACTAATAAAGAGGCATTTTCATTATCATCTTACATCTTAAATTACGACGATCTACGAATAGTTTATTCCACTTATGGTTATCAAGTGTGTGACTTGATAGTAGTACCCTAGACTTCAAATGGAATTCTATTCTAAATTATCCCTGGTCGTTCATTATTGGTGGAGCAATAGTGAATTAAGACTAGTATGGAGTTTGATTGATGATCATGTTCTACTGATCATACATATATGATATTGTCAACCTGCTAAGTACATGTCAGAACATTGTACTAGATCGACCCATCATGAGAATACTTACATGGATTATAAGTCACAAGTTCTCTCATCATAATAATGTCTTCTTTTTCCCTTTCGACTCTAACACTCACTATATAGGTCCCTTACATGAAGAGCTTTATGTTTTTATATAGTTCAACATCATTCAGAATAAAGGTAATACAAACTGTAGTTGGACATAATAAATCATGTAGAGGGACATGAGTGGATGAAAGGGATTTGTCCCTCATTTTAGAGATAATCCATGGGCCCCTCATGTGAGATCTGGAAATCGCACGGCTACTAAACGACCAATAAAGGTTATTAGCCGTCATTTGTATTATCGGGCCATACTTATGTCGAAGAAAAATCATGGACTTATCAACTTTGCGCTTAGACATACAGTCCATGCATTGTGTTCAATTAGGATATCGTGAGACAAAGGGACTCACGACATTTATTAGTGGATTAGGTTATGCCTGGGTCATCGACATCCAGAATTGGGTGGTCATAATGTCTCGCTGTGGCGCCACTTGGCGATCCGTGGGCTCGAAAACGACTTTTGAGCCTCCATCACAACATTATGTGGACCTGCTACTGTCACAAGCACACAATACATAGACCAAGCCAAAACCAACCCTTTGAGCCTAAAATTGGTATTTGAAACCCAAGGATCCATATGCGATGGATTCATTCATTTTCACAATCGAGGCGTAATTAAGGGTCTTCGCGGCGACTCAACCAGTGCTAGCACACTGCTTCTCCTAGCCAAGAAAGGCCCATTCATGCGGATAAATGTAGGAGGGGCGGAGCGATCCGTCGCGCCTTTAATGGGACATGAGGGCTCGATGCACACTACGTCATGCACAAGGATCTTCCAAGAGAATGTGCTGATCTCTTTCTATCCTCGAATCATCTATCTGATCACATGGATCCCCCGGTCAAAGTTAAAAAGGTAAATTTTGAATTTTTCACTGAGTATGTATGCTTTAATCAAAGAGAAAAACCCCAATGTTGTCTCGCCACGTAATGTATGTCGTAGCACTAAAGCAGGAGTGTCGTGAAGACCGATCGTAAAGATGCATATTCATTCTTATTCTGATTAAGGCATATTACAATTATAAGTATTACCGAGTTTACATTGTTCTTTAATCACATTAGCAACAAGTGGCAAGAAATAATGTTTGTCTAACGATAGGACTGCCGAGGCAAAGTTTTTTCGTCACCTCTACATGAGGTTCAAAGCACTTCATATACTTTATATCAGGACAATCCATTCCATTCTCTTTTTAGGATCCTCATTAATCCAATGGATGATTGCTATACTTAACAAAAGAGAGAAAACAAAATAGGATTTGTCGGTAAGCCTAGGCAAAGCAATGCTACGCCTAGGCGGAGAGGTTCGCCTAGGTAATGCTACGCCTAGGCGGAGATGTTCGCCTAGGTGAAGCACTACTACACTCCAAAGTGACCGTAAAGTCTGTAAACTCTGCCTCGAGTTCGCCTAGCGGGCGTGGTGCCGAAAGTAAGAAAAATAAATGGGGTATTTTTCCCCCTTTTTACCGAAAGTCTTCCTTCCAAACCAAAGCCAAAACAAATCAACCTTCAAAACTAAACTTAAACCAACCAAAAACACCTTTATTATGAGTTAGGGTTTTCCTAACCCAAACAAAGACAAAGAGGGAGTTAGATTAATTTTCTAACAAGTACTCCATACATGAATTACATACAAAAGTTCCATACCTAGATTTCTTCTCTTCTTCTTTTCCTTCTCTTGCTTGAACAATTGGAAACCCAAAAATGACTTTTCTCTTCAAACCGTAGCCCTAGACTCCCAAAAGCCAAAATGAGAATTTCTCCTAATTCTAAAAGACCATGTTTGGTCTTATCCCATTTTTGGCTTAAATTTCTCCCTCGCTGTTTGGTTGGGGCCCTTCCACTTCATTCTATTTTGAAAATCAACTTATTTATTTTACAATAATATATCATCTTCAGGTTATGACATTTGGGTCCTTAATGTGGCATTTTACCAATTTACCCTTAGTACTTAAATTTCCGAAAAATGTTAATTTTACTTATATTATATCCTAAACTATAATAAAACTAGCCAGTAATGATAATTCGGTTGCTATGCCACTCATTAACAAAATGAGTGCATATAGCAAATTGATCCTCAACATGGAACCTCACTACACTGCTTCCAAGCCTCAAATTTAGCATTATTCGTAATATACACTAAGAGTCATTTGTTTTAGATTAATCATGTTGGAGAACAATTGACTTATAAGGATGAAGGAATGTATTTTTCTTGCAACTTTGCTTATAATGTTTTATCGCGATGCTGCTCACCTGCACGACCGCGTTCTCGTAAATACATTCCTTCGCTAGTACATTTTTAGCCGAATCGTTAATTTTTATTTTAGCTAATCAACTATGCATTATCAAATCATTTCATGCCCAACAAACATCCTCGAGCAAAACTAATCATAATCGAGAAAAAGCACTAGTGATCCATCTCCAATTAACAATCAATATACCATCCTGACTCTTTCTATATCCCTTCAGATAAACACTAATCACTGGTCTGATCCTGTCCCATCGTCATTAACTCATGCTGTAACGCGATATTTTTGGCATCTTCCACTGACTGGTGGTAACTGTTCCATATGTCAGAACTGAATTAATGCCCATTACTGGCCAAAGAAATCATCACTGAGGTTGAACTAAAGGTCCCCAGCCCCATGTGAACTGCAGTGTTAATCAGTCCAATCATTACGAAGCCCATTTCCCACTCCAATTGTCATGCAAACGCATTTGTGAATTCACTGGCGGCTTGATGGGAACTCCTAGGGTGTGTCAATTCCACGGCTTTCTAATGGGGCCACATCAACATATTCACGTATCTCATGTTTACTCAAATGTTTTAAAAGCAAATTCATTTTTTGATTCATTGCATGAGTTTGTTGTTTGAGGGCAGATTGGTGTTAAGTCAATTGACCACACATTGAATTTAAATTACTTAATGATGCAATAACTGAATCAAATTGTGTTTTATTTGCATCATGATGACGAGTAATACAAACTATTCTATCATTTAGATCTTGAGATAAAGTTTTTAGTCTTAAGTCAAAATTATTAAGTCTCTCAGTTGGATCTTTTGTATTAGGTGAAGAAGAAGATTCAACAAAGATTACTTTGTGGTTGACATGTCGAGATAGAATCTAAATTGCATGTAGTAAGGAAATTTATAAACTATATGCTACTACAACAAACACAAATCTAAAAAATGTAATGCGATTATATATCACAGATTGCACGAGTCACTAAAGAATAACTAGAAAAAAAAAGTATTATTTTTAATACTCTTTATGCTTTATCAAATAAACCGGAACCTAAAACAATCAAACAAAATATACTTAAATATCACGAATATTAACTGAGTTTTCAAAGTAAAAGAAAATGTAACCCGTTGAAGAACCTTTAGGACGCTTACAATTCCTTAGCGTAATTGCAAGGGAATCAAATAAAGTGTACAATTCTTTGATGAGGGAAAATTGATTGTATTCCCAAAATAGTGATCAAATGAGAAGTTCTCACAACTTTGATGGACCAAAACAACAATTTGGAAAAATTGGATGCAATTTTGAAAACCAACAAATCAGGTTCCACAGCAAAGATCGACCCAACAACAAAAATAAGTCCAACATCAACCCAAATGAAGGTCCAACAGTAAATGTGGCCCAATAATGCAAGCAATCAAAAGTTCTATGTAGCAAAGATGAAGGCAGGCAATGGAAGATCAGGATGAGCAAAGGCAAGACAATAGCTTAAATGCATGCAGTAAACTTGTCAAAGGGATAACAACAATTGAAACACAGAACGATGCCGCTGGGAACAACAAGTAGGTCAGAGGGAAAAACACAACGACGGATACCACAACAAGGCCAACTACCACTACAAGCATAAGAATGAGATGACATTAAGCGAAGAATGGCGAGAACTGCAAGAACGACATCAAGACCGGGTCACGCATCTAGAGACTTTATTTTATTTTATTTTATTCAAATAACTTAATTAAAATTCGAAGGAGCTGGACGATTTGAAAGAAACAAACAAGAACTCAAAACAAATGAATAAACTGATTTGACGGGTTATGCTCGATAATAAACTGATGGTCACTACAAAGAATAATAAAATTAAAAGAAAACGAACAAAATAAACATAACAAAGTTCTCAAGTTTTTAATCTCATCTCCAATGTCCAAAAACAATAACATAAGGTGCTATTTATAAGCACCAATAGAAAACCCTAACAAACAAATCCAAAAAGTACGATTAAATAAATAACTAATAATAATAAAAATCATCATTGGACTTGGGCTTCCTATCTCGTCTAGGCATAGATATGAGCCTACTCCATGTCCCATCACCTACTAAACGAGAGCAAACAAAAACAAACGCCCGCCCAGCCTCAGTGATATCTCACTTGTTCCTAAATCTTTCAACCCAGATATCCCGATGTTTATATTCGTGAGTCACTATGTTTTATCCCGCTAAAAAGTCACGTTATAGCCGAAACTCTAACACGTGCAGATGTTTGAATCAAAAAAATGAGGTTTAAACGGCGTTAGTCCATCTAGGACATCTTCTAATCCATATGGCATGACTCAAACTTGGTTACATATGGAAGCAAATGCTACGTGATTTCGGCACTTAAAAAATTCAAGAAATAACATACACATAAACTCTATACATCTGCAAGACCTTATCCCTCTAAAATATGAACTCTCTTACATCATTTCACTAAAAATTTTCCATCATTTGACATTGCACTTTAGAGAGGATATGTCTCTTTAAGAGCAAAATGGAAAAATAGATGAGAAAGCATGAGGAAATGATTGTTCTTATTTCGTAGCTAAACCATCTGATTGAAGCCTTATCTCGAGAGATTTGTATCTTAAAGCACCACATAAATGAGAAGGTAAAAGTGAATGAGCCGCATTAGCATCAATAAATTTAGAGATTTCAAATCATGATGCTTTCATTTTCTATGAACAATAAATATGTAATAAATAACTCCTCCTCTATGCACGTTTTGTCTCGCTTACGCCTTAACCATATCTTCACTCTAGTGGAAGTAAAATAAAAGAATACCTAGTACTATCTATAGATGATTTTGAACCATATTTATAGATGATTCTAAACATTCTACTGTTATCCATTGTTTGTCATTTATTTATTTCCAACTTAGGCATGGATGGTCTTATCATCACAAAATAACAAAATGTATACTTAAAGCCTGGTTGGACTGTTTTCTATTTTGAAAAACAAGAAGAAAAAAAAAGAATACATTTGGTTCCCATTTTTTTTGTTCTAAAAAACATAAAGAACACATACAATACTAAATTCACATAACAATGAGTAAATTTAGAGAACAACGAAATGACATTCTTTATGTTTTCAAAAACTTTTATTAAGAACAGTTTTCAAAAAGAGGAATTAAACAAGCCTTTAATTTATATAATTGTTGGATCTAATAGAGAGGATGAGCAACTTGACGCTGAAAAAGAGTTCACAAGTGATCGTTAATCACTTGGGGGCTACTCATAAGTCGGTGGTTGCGTGGGATAGTAGTTAGGAAAGAATGCGCAAAATACTTGCTAGTTGGAAGAGAAATTACATCACTAGGGGAGGAAGGGTTATTATGATAAAGAGCAGTCTTACCAACCTACCTTTTATACCAAATGTCCCTGGTCAGAATGCCTATCTTTATGGCTAAGAGACTAGAAAAGGTGCAAAGAAGCTTCCTTTGGGGAGGCGGGGCCCTAGAGAAGAAACCCCATTTAATTAAATGGGATGTGGTGTGCACTAAAAAAGATCAAGGTGGTCTAGGGTTGAGAAAAATTTAATTTTTTTAACAAAGCTCTTCTCAAAAAATGGGTTTAGAGATTTGCTTCGGAACGAGATAGTATTTGGAAAAGGCTGATTTGCTTTATGTTTGGGAAATAAGACTTTGGGTGAAGCTATAGGGAGGGTCGTAGTCCTTATGGGGTGGGTTTTTGGAAGGATATCCAAAAAGATTCTAGTTGGTTAGAGAAATTTGGAAATTCGGCAATTGTGATGGCACTTGAATTAGATTTTAAATGGATCATTGGTCTGACACCTCAACCCTCAAGAATTCTTTCCATGACTTTTTGATATTGTAGTCAACAAGGTGGAGATGTAAGATCAAGGGGTGGGCAATGACAATGGAAGTTGGAATCTAAGGCTCAGGAGCCTTTCAACGACAAGTGACTGACTCGTCACGAATCTCTAAGTAGCTTCAGAAAGAGTAAAGAAATTTCTAATGAAATGGATAAAGCCATACTGATCAAGCACCTACGATAAGCCACGCAAGGTAGCCTATAAAGCGTTTCGACCAAGGGTTGCCTCTACTTTCCTTGTTATGCATTCAGCTGGCGTTCCAACAAAATCAACGCGCTTTGGGTACTAAGAGGCTTCGGTGGGAAGGTTCCCTGGCCCGACAAGTTTTAAAGAAGGCGGTGGCAGCTCGATTATGCGTTACCTTGCGCTATGCAAAAGAGTCAATCGACTACATTTTATTGCATCGTTTCAGCAGTCAATTCTATGGAGATCAAGCTCCGTTTGGAGCCACGGATCTTTCCCTACGATCGCTATACTTTTATTCACGAGAGCTTTAAGGTAAAAGAGAAAAAAGATTATGAACTCTATTCCCTTGTGTATTTTTTGGATAGTTTGGAAGGAGCACAACCTTATAGCTTTTAGAGAATAGTATTTAACTGTATAGAGATTAAAGAATTCTTTTGTCTAATAGACAAAAATGTCTTTTTCTATATCATGTATATACATTGTCTCTTAAAAGAAGATGTTATATTTGTAAGAAAATAAAAAAGATATTCTAGTTAAAAAAATAAGCCAAAAATGATAAAAATGGTCGGATTTCTAAAATTGAGTTTTTAAAATGTTTTTTAGTCAAATCTCTCAAAACAATTTAAACCGTTGATGGCATCGACAACAATTTCTACTAGTCCATAGAATTAGGCTATTTCATTCTATCGGAGTGGTACCCGCTGAGTTCGGTTTTCGTTAAGCCACCCACTGAACAAGACCAACCCGACCCGATCTTAAAAAATATCAACCTAGAAACCAACGATAAATGTCCCCAATCTTTACCCAAAACCCTAACTCTGGCTCTCAAAATGGCGGCGGCTATAGCTCGAACCATCAACCCTACAGTGTCTCTTCTCGTTCTCCCCAAACGCTTCCTCTCTTCTTCTTCTCATTCTAGATTACTCTTCGCCCGTAGGCCAACGGTTCAGCTCTCGCACTCCCTCCGAGTGGTTTCACCCGGCTCAGCTGGGTCTAGCCGCTTCACACCGGTACGATGCCGGGTCAACCGGTCCGGCGACTCATACTCGCCGCTCAAATCCGGGTCCAACTTCAGCGACCGGCCTCCGACCGAGATGGCGCCGCTGTTTCCCGGCTGCGACTACGAGCACTGGCTCATCGTCATGGACAAGCCTGGCGGGGAGGGCGCAACTAAGCAGCAAATGATTGATTGCTACATTCAAACCCTAGCTAAAGTTGTTGGAAGGTAGCAAGCCTTTGCCATCTGTTTGGTTCCCGAGAAAAATGTAACTAAGAAAATCTGAGGTTGTTTTGGTTTCGATTGAATGGAAAACTTACCCCAACTGTACCGGACATTGTAGTGGTCTTCATTCACTGAATATTTTTGTTTTATCGGATCCCAAAAATTAGGAAGACCCTCTAACAATTAGAAATTGTTCATTTTTATTTTCGAGGAAGCTCAATTATGGTAGCGTTTTTTCTTTCTAAAGCCAAATGAGTAGTTTCCAAGTTGTTCTGTGATTTGTACCTTTTAGTATTCATTGCTTCTAAATAGAGTAGTTTACACCTCTGGAAAGGTTTTCAAATGGGAGCCTAGGGATATGAAATGTTGTTTGATATACACTCATTTCTTGTTGTTGAGTGGCTACATGCCTAAGCTTACCTGCTGTGGATTTTATTTCATTTTTGGATAGTTGATCAGTGAAAATATTTGGTGCTTTGTGAATCATACCTGGTTTGTTGTTTTTACCGTGAACCAGTGAGGAGGAAGCAAAGAAGAAGATTTACAATGTTTCATGTGAAAGATATCTTGATCTGGCTGTGAGATTGATGGAGAGACCTCAAATGTTTCTGAAGGTTTGTATTGGTACATCTAACTTGTGGGTTTTTGTTTTGTTTCCAAATTTTTTTGTGTGATTGCCACGACTTTGGTTTTGTTTTCGGCTAATATATTACTTCTCTTTGAAGGCTTGCCTGGTGTCCTGTTTGTTCTCCCTGATTCATATGTTGATCCTGAGTATAAGGACTATGGAGGTAAGCTTTTGATAGTTTAATAGTTCTCTGCCTATGCTCCTCCAGCTTGCAGCTTTTTTAGCTGTACCTTTTCCTAACTTATGACTTGATGGTGGAGTTCACTAGAACTTTAATGCTTATCAGTATTCTATTTCTCTCTAATGTTGGTACAAAAATTGTAGTCATTTTGAATCTTGCTTAAGAGCTCTTAATCCCTTTAAGTCTAAAGAAAGGGTATGATCAATGAGGGTGATGTTTAATTTTTGTTGAAGTTTGAATCGGTTGAATTTATATGAAATATAAATAGAAATGCAAATTGTAATAAAATATCTGAAGTCTGTTAAGATCTCGGATTAGAAAACAAACAGGGCTGTATTCTTCATTTGGATTGAAGTATGGGGTAAAAAATGAGGGGAAGGTAATGGGGGGCAAATGATGGAAAAAGGAAATGGGTAGAAAGGAAAAAAAGTTCTACTTTAGGGGTTTTTGGGGAAGCAATCATGTTAACCAGAATCAACTCTATGTAGGGGTGGAAACAGTTTCATTCTCTTCCAAAGTCCCCTGTCCATCTTGGCAAAGCTGAAGAGTCATATAAGCAAATGTTTAGTTTGAACTAATGGACCTGTATAGAAAATGCCTTCCTCTTAATTGTTCTATGCTTTATGTATTTTGTGGAGTTGCAGGCTGTATTTAAACAGATTATTACAAAATTTGAAATTAATTTATTTGGGGTTTTCAGGGAATGAGCTCCCATGTTTGTCCATCTATCTCTATATAGGTGTAGTAAATCAACCATTCTTTTCTTTCGAAGTCCCTAGTCCATCTTTGTAAAGCTAAAGAGTCATATGGGCAATGTTTAGCTATGAATGCTAATGATATAGTAAAATGTCTTATCATATGTTTTGCGTATTTTGTGGAGCTATAGATCAGTGAGAATAAATGCAGAATATTAAAAACATTTGAATGACATTTATAGGGAATCAATCTTGTTTGTCCATCAATCTTGTTATGGTTAATGGCACAATAATGAAATACGAAAACAAAGAAAAACACTAGATTTACGTAGAAACCCTTGCGAGAAAAAACCACGGGAGATGAAACATGAATACATTTGAATGACAACAATTAAGGGGTTTTCAAGGAATCAACTTCCATGTTTGGGTTCCATCAACTTCTATATATAGGGTAGAAATCAACCATTCTTTCTTCCAAAGTCCGAATTCACACCTTAAAGCTGAATAGTCATATAGGCAATGTTTAGCTTTGAATGCTAATGCACGGACTGCCAGCAACTATGTTTCTTAACTGTTTTGTATTTATGTATTTTGGTTAAGTGGATCATGTGTGATGAAACATCAATATTACATATAATTTGAATGGATTTGTTTGAGCTTTCTGTGAATGAGCTTCCCATGTTTCTTCCTGGTCCATCTATCTTTGTATAGGGTGTAGTAAATCGACCATTATTTTCTTCCAAAGTCACTAGTCCATCTTGGCAAGCTAAAGAGTCATATGGGCAATGTTTAGCTTTGAATGCTAATGGACTCATAGCAAATGTCTCTCTTGACTGTTATGTTCTTTATGTATTTTGTGGAGTTGTGGACTTGTGGATCAGTGTGGAAATGAAACATGAATATTAAAACATTTGAATGACAACAATTCGGGGGTTTTTGAGGAATCAACTTCCATGTTTGTCGGCCATAGTTGTGAAAGGCGCGCCTTAAGCGCGCCTAGGCGCAAGGCAACGCGACTGTACCAGCGCCCCATATCCGAGGTCGTTTCAGCACCTTCAAAGAGGCACAGTTCAGGCTGCATGCTTCCGCCGTGATCGAGGCTCCAAAGGCACGCTTTTCTACTCTCCCCTGCTTCTTCTTCCCTCTTTCTTTCTTCTCATTTTTTCTTCATCGAAGACAACCCTCGCCTCACCAGATTTTATCAAAATAAGACTCTTTACTTTGAAATAAAAATAAAATGCCTAATTAGGGGCTGGAAGGAGGTTGCTGTAAACTGAGAGAACAAGAACAGAAAGTGCAAGCAGCCTGGGGATTAGGGGCTCGAAGTGGACCTAAGGAAGGGAAAGTAAAGAGGCACTAGGGGGCTGAAAGTATTTATAGAAGGGAAGGAGGTCAGAAGAAAAAAGAATAAGGCTAATTCGCTGAATTGATCGTGAGAAGCGAGTAAGAGGAAGAAGTAGAAGCTAGAGAAGGAATAAAGAGGATCGTGGTTCATACTTGTACCGGGTTTCACGAACTTTTTGTGGTACTTTCCCTTTATATTTGTAATTCATAAATAATTAATTAAAATATATTTTTATATATTTATTTGCTTAATCTATTTTTATATTATCCACTTATGATAATTTGAATGAGAAATTTTACTTATTTATCTAGTTAGTTATTTGCTTATAATAAATTATTTATTTATAAATAAATAATAATAAATTCTTTATTCATAAATAAATAATAATAAATTCTTTATTTTTAAATAAGTAAGAATAAATTATCTACTTTTAAATAAATAATAATGAATTATCTATTTATAAAGAAATTAATAAAAAGTTATCTATTTGTATAAAAACAACTATTTATCTAATTATATATAAATAATAATGAATTATCTATTTATTGTTAATAATAAATCTCTTTCTATTATTGTTATAAAATTGAATATATTATAGGGTGCGCCTTACATAAAAAAGCCCGCACCTTAAGTGCGCCTTGCACCTTAAGGCTCTAAAAGGCCTTTGCGCCTTGGTGCGCCTTGCGCTTTTCACAACTATGGTTCTCTTCTTTTTCCATCCTTCATTCTTATTCTTCCTTGCAAATCAACATAATATTCCCCAAATCTTGTCATTTTCTGCATTTTGAAGTTCTTGTCCTGAAACCTAGGCGATAAAGGGTTCTTTACTGTAAGATTAGAATAAAGAAAGGGTTTGAGGCTTCTAATTGCTGTTTAATGAAGAAATTAGACATTTTGGCTCAATTTTGGAACTAGAGTGTATGCATATTATGAGGGTAGGCTTGAAAAGGTCAAAACTTCCAAGGATGGCCTATGTCATTTCTTGTTAGTTTTATTGCCTAGGATTTCGCCTTGACCAATAATCTAACAACTTTTAGGACCTTGGATTATTTGACTGTGATTGACTCCAGACGATTACTGACCTTACTGTTTACACAACCAGATTCAAAAGCCTTATTTGTTTTTTCTATTGAGTACATCTTCCTAAATCTACACATTCAACTTCATTCAAGCTAAACTTGCAACTTTCTGTTTCAGTTCAATTAAGCCTACCACATTATTGTCTGGACTCTTCAGTAGTTGTTATGCCAATTCACAATTTAAAGCTTTAACAAATCAATTTATTATTTATAGGCAAACCAAGAATGACATAAACAACTTGATTCAATCAATTCAATGCAACCAAACAATTCACAGCTTCTACCAAATCCATTATTCAAATCAGACTCTTTCATTTATTTGAAAAACCAAACTAAACCACAATTTGTGGAACAATTAACAAAAGACTCAAAAGAATTTTACATAGAATCATTCAACAAGTGGTTTTAAGCTTTTATTAAGAATGATTACAAACAACTGTTCGGAGAGAAAAGATAATACAAGGGTTCATCTTCTTCTTTTGTAGGATTTGGAAGTCTTCAAATTTGGAGGGTCAAGGTCAAAGCTTGCTAGAGATGGAAAAAACTTGGGAATGGAAATGTTTGGCTTTTTTTTCTAGTTGCCCTTCCTAGTGAGGAGGCAATAATCATTGGTGTACTCCACCAATGTGATTAATTGATCTTGCCTAGTACCAAGGATATTCATAGATCCTTCAATTTCAGTGAGCACATAGTGCATGTTCATAAATGAATTCACAAATCTGATTTCTCATTCATAATTACGATCATCATTCAAACATTGTTAAATTACCAGTATCTACCTGAGCACTCAAATTCATGACGTATTTCATATAAATGAGATAAGCCTCATTCTTTGCATTAGTCAAATATCATTTATCTCTTTTTTAAGAATGAAAGCACCTCTTCATCTCTTTTCAGCTGATCATCATAGAAGGTCTTTATTTTCGTGTTCAGCCTTTTCATTAATTCTCTCTCTCCTTTCCATTCCTCCTCCCTCCATTGGAGGATTTGTTCCCACTGTTGCTCCTTTCTTCTGAAGTCAACCTCTAGATACTCCTCTCTTATCTTATAACATAGCTCATTTCTTTCTCTCCTCCATTACCCTTCCTCATTATTCTGACATTTCCATAATTTTATTCCTTGATTGCTCTTTGGGCGCTGTTGGTTCCCGGGAAAAATCTCCCGCCTGTCGGGGGTGGAATGAATCATGGGACTTAACCGTCCTTCATCATCCTTCATCTCATCCAAAGTTGGGCAGATCATATGAGGCGGTGCCAGCGAGAGATGAGATGAGCGTTTCCTCCCATGATTCATTCACCTCTTATATAAGGGAATTTTTGCAGGCTGCTCAAGAGCAATCAGGAATGCGAGAAGTATGGGATGTTGTATCATGAGAAGAAATGAGAGAGAAGAAAAAAATAGGAAGTGCAGTAAAAGAGAGAGTATACGGAGGCGACTTCGAGAAGAAAAGGCGATAAGGCTGCAATCACTCCAACATAGGGATGAGGAATGGAAGGAAGAAAGGAAGGTAATAGTGAACTGCGCCAAGACCTTCTATAAAAGATGAAGAAGGTGCTATTCTTAAAGTAGGCTGGCAAGAAGGCGAGAAGACTAGTCTTTATGAGGAGCAATTTGGGAATTTGGGAGAACCGTGAAGAAAGAGACAAGGAGTGGACAATGTTCTGAACATACTATGGAATGAGGAGTGCGGGCTGTGAACTGTTTAGTGAGCGTGCCTTCTGTCTTCCAGCGAAAATGGAAGGATGTGAGTGCTCGTGTGCAGGCAGATCAATTAATCACGTGAGTGCCTGTGATGTGCCTCTGAGAGGACAGCCCCCGAGAGAGAAAAGAAGAGCCCGGAAGCATTTCAACCACAGTTTCTCCATCTCTGCAGCTTTGACTTGATGCCAAATACTACGAAGAAGATGGCCACTATATTTCTCTCGAGCTGGTTGTTGTATCGCCTCTTAATAAAGCTTAAGGCCCACTTGTTAGTGATTACGTAATAAGAACTATACGAGTCTTTGTTGAATATTCCACAAGTTAACAGTTTTAATTGGTTTATCAAGTAAATGAAGAGTCTTGACTGAATAATGGATTTGGTAAACTGGCAATTGTTTGATTTACGATGAATCGAAGTTGTTTATGTCATTCTTGGTTTATGCATAGATAATGAATTGATTTGTTAAAGCACAAATTAATGGTGGCACATAACAACTCTTTGAAAAGTCCCGGAACAATAATGTGTCAGAGCTTTAATTAAAGCTGAAACAAAGAAAGAGATTTACTGAAGACTGCTTTTAATGTCCAGTGAAGATGTGCTCAATAGAAAAAGAACAAATAAAGGCTTTGAATACGGTGTCAATAACAGTAGGTACGATAAAATCTTGGAAAACAATGCACATGGTCAAAGTGATTCCTTAACAAATTGTGAAAGATTAGGGACATCGTCTAGAGCCAATCACAGTCAAATAATCCAAGGTCCTAGAAGTTGTTAGATTAGTGGTCAAGGCGAAATCCTAGGCAATAAAACTTAACGAGTGACATAGGCCATCCTTCAGAAGTTCTTAGCCTACCCTATAATATGCATACACTCTAATTCCGAGTAAGCAAAATATCTATTCTTTGATGGCTTTAACAATTAAGCCTCAAATATCTCGCTATTCTAATCTTCGATAGAAAACTTCCTTTGTGCAAGTTTCAAGACAAGAACTTCAAGTTAGGCCAGGGAATATTATTTGATTTACGGGAAGAAATAAGAGATGAAAGAGAACAATTGAAGAAAAGGAATGCTGAGAAGAAGTCAAAAGTTGTAAATTGGAATAAGTTTTGTCTTGTGGCCTTCCTCTCTTGAACAATTAAGTTCGTAGGGGTGTTTCAACACCTGTGCCTGTACCAAGCTGAGCATGAGAGTTGTTAACCCAAAGTTCTCTAAGAGTGGTAAAAAGACAAAACATTGCACTATTTCTTAAAATCTTTGACAGTAAAAAAGGGCTTCTATCTAAAGGAAATGAACTGATAAGTCTGACAGTGGTAAATAAAAATACCAAGATAAAGAGTATGCAGTATGATGCACCAAAATCAATTTTGGAGGAATTATTAAAGCTAACATCAATAGGAAAGAAAAGGATAGAGGCAAATATGCAGAATTGAAGATTGGAATCTGGGTAATTTTGAGCCTAAATTCTCTAATTATCTACCCAAGCCAAACTTTACGAGCCTAAAAGACCTAATTGATCTTGAAGGTTGTACTTGCCTACATTAGTGAAGATTAATATGAAAAACAAGCATATGAGACTTTGAAGAACTAAGAAAAAAATGTAGTAACTGTGTCAAGCCCTAGAAGATTAGCTAATTTTACCAAGGAGGAAGGGAAAGAAGACCATCACACACTCATAGATCAGGATTAATTGATTGAATTATTTACATTTCAGCAATCATTAGTTTGTTTTGTGCCAGTAATTGAAAATTTTTCCTAATTTTGGATTGAAAACTGAATTTGAAACAATGCTACAACCGACTAATTTCAAGTCAATTTGTGGAATCAGAAAGGACTGTAGTAGAGAATAGAAAAATGTCCTTAAAAATAAAGTAAATTGTTTGAGGACAAACAAATCTGTCTTTTCTTTGCTTGGGGACAAGCAAAACTTTAAGTTTGGGGGAATTTGATGAGTCTTAAACTTTAAGTAATGTCACGATAGAAATACTCTTTCAGCCTTGCTTGGGCTTTGTTGCGACATTTAGCTGCGACATAGTTCCTTTGGCCTGCTTGAATTTGTGTTGCGACATACAAAAACTATGTTGCGAGAGAGATTGCTGCATATTCCATTTTTTTGCTTCTTTTATGCTTGTTTCTCTCCTTTTTCACTTAACACCTGCAAAACACAAAGTTGGTGAATATTCCATAATTTTGCATAAAAATAGATATGAAACTGTTAAAAACATTCCAGAAAAATGGATTAAAAATAGATGAGTTTAAGACTCATCAACTCTCCCTCCTTGCCTTCAACATGTCTTTCTCTAACATCCATACATAGGATCTGTGGATTTAAACCTTTGCTTCAAGCATATTAATGCGAGTTTTTAATTCACATCAAGATATATGTCCGTATATCTTTCAAGTATATGCCTGTATATGTTTCAAGTATATGCCTGTGTATGTTTTAAGTTTATGTTTATTTGTTTCAAATGCATCCCAAGTGCAACTTACGCCATCTTGAGGAGAAGCATGTCCAAATCCTAGTGGGCTGATGTCAGATGTCCCTATTAACTTGTTCTATGGTCTGCGTGTTTTAGTAATTTCAGATTGGTAGAGATAAAACAAGAATTTTATGAACTCGGGATGTTAAAGTATCTATAATATATATATATATATATATAGGGTCTAAGGAATTGATGGTTCCCCCCTTTCCAAGATTCACTGTCCGTTTTGGGAGGAATTGAAGAAGACTGATTTGAATGCTAATCCTTTTGCATTAAGTGTCTCCTCAGATTGTTATGTACCTTGTAGTTCTAATCACCCTACCCTTTTGGAATGTTACATGAAAGTTGTTTTCATTTTAACACCATTTTGGTACAAAGTCATAAAATGGTTAATATTCTATAAAACATTGTAAATTTTGTTAAAGGATCAATTGTTCCTCTAAATGCATTACAAAAGTTGCACATATTACTTGGTGGACTCATTTATTCATAGCCTGGGTGCCTTAAACATTGAACCAAGGTACTTCAGATCATCTTAGATGTGGTTCTGCAACCACGCTGCTACATGATGGAACTTCTTAAGTGAAGCTATCTTAGATGTGATTCTGAAACACTGCATCTGCACGATAGAAATTATTAAGTAGCATTAATTTTTAGCGACTTAAGGATTTATGTGCTGAGTACTGCCAAGATGCTGGGTTGCATGAGGATAGATACTTAATAATGTAATTAGTGCCTAACAAAAAGGGCATGCTGGTTAAACATGGTTTTAACCTAAAGGGGTAGCTCGTAGCTTAGTTGGTCTAAGGTCTTAGGTTTAACCTAATGGTCACATGTTCAAGTCCCTTAGAGCTACTGGAAGTTTACCCGCCGTTAACTTCAAAGTCCCATGGGATTAATTGAGGTGCACAAAAGCTAGTCGGGTAGAAAATAAAAATGGAACTGTTATGTGGCTTGTCATTTATTCCTTTTATGTAGTTATTAAGTTCCATTTTGTATTTGATTTTGTTGCAGCTAAATTGTTCGTGAATGGAGAGATCGTGCAAAGATCTCCTGAAAGGCAGAGGAGGGTTGAGCCAGCTCCCCAAAGGGCTCAAGACAGACCAAGATACAATGACAAAACTCGGTATGTGAGGCGAAGAGAAAACACAAGGTGAAATTGGAGTGAAAAAACTAACTGTATATTTTTGTGTTGGATCAAAAGGGAGTACAAATTTTATGGATCCCCAGATAACATCCATGTTTAGGTTAATATGCTTTGTGAATAAATGCTGTGTATCCGTTAACCTTCTTTGAATTGAATGATTATGTTTGTATGGGGTTCCTTTTCCAACCAAGCTTTTTTTCTCAACAAATTCTGTTGGTATTTGGTTAAAACATGTTACTTGACAATTTTATTTTATTTTAACCCTTAATAACTTAAAATTGATTATCAATTTTGTTATGGTATTGGGGATAGTTTACTCTCGTAGCAATGAGCAAAAATATCATTCTGAGATATATCGGTCTTTGGATTTCACGGATGTCTCCGGAAATATCGGTAAATATCATTAGATATTTTTAATGAATATCGATAAAGCGAAAATTAATAAAAATATTTTGAAGTCGTGAAAATCTTTGTTGAGCTTTGCAAATCACGTAAATAGCGAATATCTGTTATTGAAAATAATATTAAATTATAATTTATCGAAATTACGTTATAATAGTAATTTAAAATCGAAAATGAAAGGCAGTGTGAACAATTCGTTATTTGATGAAGGAATCTTATCTTGATGAAGATAATATTAATAATAAGATCTTCAAAATATTAAGATAAATCACAAAGAAAAAATAATTTGAGAGTTAAATGGAGTTTGGATGTGTATGAATGAGTTTGTAAAGAGATTGTATGATTTTATGAGTGTTATAAAAAATTTTCAGGTCAAAATAGTGATTCTGGAGTATTTATCGATATTTTACCGATGTTACCGATGTTTCTTAGATATTTCTGGAATATTTTTCGAAATTCGCCTGTGTGGCGTCTTTCGCGGTCGCGATTTTGATTGGAAAAATTGGTTTCGATTTTTCGAAAAATCGG
The DNA here is from genome assembly GCA_016808115.1 of Tetrastigma voinierianum. Taxonomy (NCBI): domain Eukaryota; kingdom Viridiplantae; phylum Streptophyta; class Magnoliopsida; order Vitales; family Vitaceae; genus Tetrastigma; species Tetrastigma voinierianum. The sequence continues at coordinate 513,132 of JAEQBH010001210.1, read as the reverse complement.
CGATTTTCTGGATTTTCGGCTTTGTCGATTTTTATAACTTCTTACCGGCTGGCCGTGAAAACGATTACCGTGATATATCATTAAAAACAAATTTTGTTCACTGCTTATATTAAAGTGTTTAGTAAAAAAAAGTGATTATATTTTTATTATAATGATTATAGATGATTATATTTTTATTATAAATATTAACTTAACTAATATTTATTATAAAAAGTGAGTCATAAGTATAGAACTATAACACATTAAAAAAAAGAGTATAGGACTATAACTTTAAATATATTTTTATTACTCAGAGCAATATGAAAATATGAAGGAACTACTTTCATTTATTATTCTGAATTAAAAATTACTTAAATTATAATAGTAAGTTATTTTATTATGTTTAATTTATTTAATGACTTATATTAAATTATTAATCCACTATATCAAGGCCCGGCTAGACTTGAATCCAGATCACCCTATTTCACGTTGTTAAAAAGAGAATTTTAGGACGGTTAGCATGGAAGCCCCACAATATTGAAAGAAAGAGTAAGATAGAAAGCACTGGTATACTTGGAAAACTAAAGAAGAATATGATAAATAGATCTTTATATGTATTTAGTTATCTGTGTCATTGGAAAATTAAAAGTATACATAAGATATGTACTTTTTTTTTTTAAAATTCATTACAATCATATCTTTTTTATAGTTCTTTTTTATGAAAGAAGAACACGGAAAAAGAATCTAACAAAACTAGAATAATCTTCAAAACTAATATTTATAGCAATTTTAGAAAAATTTGACCATCAAACCAACTTGAATCTAAAATATTATTATTTTTTTTCTAAAAATCAACACTTGTATTTCCTTCTCTATACATGTCTTAGAGCACGAAACAACTTCCAAATATCCTTCATTAATAATAAAGGTAGACATGGTTCAGTTAATCAAACCGTGCTACAAAAAAAATAAATTGCTTGTCGGTTTTTGATTTGTTATTTATATAAACAAAAAATCTAACTATTAATACGATTAACCATTTTTTTGGTTAACCACATATTGATTTTTCGGTTAACCAGATATCTTGGGAGATGAGAAAGTGGTCTCAAAAGACACCTATCTTTTCACCTCCCTTAATTTTAGACACTATTGTTTAGAGATCTTTCCCTATGAGTAAGGTTTGAGTATACCATATCTGATTATATATTCTTTTTTTTATGCCACTTTCACTTACTTTATCTAAGCAACATAGTATTTTGAATCTCAATTTTATGGCCAGAGTCACACTATATATATTCTTCCCTTTTTCTTAGACTACAAGTTAAGGCAAAAAATTAGTTTATTTTCTACTCATTCAAAGAGATAAGAGAATATTTCCTACTAAGAGTGAAGATTATCTAAAATCATATTATAATTTTGATATTAATTTTTTTCAGTTATAGTATTGTAGTTAGGAATGAAGACTATTTCGGTTTCAGTTCATTTTTTTTTAGTTTTTTTTTTTTTAAATTTCAGTTGGTTAGCCAAAACCACGAGTTTTGTATTTTGTAAACCTAAACAAAAATCTAAATTTGTATAAAATAAAAACCAAAACTGAACCGATCAATTTGGTTAACCTATTTTTCGGTTTGGTTTCCTGGCCAGTTTGATTTTTTCCCACCCCTAATTAATAACATAATAGAACTGGGGATATCAAACTTCTTATTGTAGCAATATATAACTATTTTTGAGTCATCTTCAATCTCTAAGTTCAAAAAGCCCTTCTTCTTAGCAGCTAATATACCATCTCTTAAAATAATATTGTCAACAACAATCATTGAGGATTTGCCTATATGTCTACATGTAGCCATTTTATAATACCATTAGAGCCTCTAATAATTCATCTTAAAGCACTACTATTATGTATCATCAAACCACCAAAATTTAATTTAAATCTATCATTAACGAGGGATTATCCATCGAATCCAATTTTCAACCCGTTGAGCGATACTATTCCGATCATTTAGATGATAGGAGTCCATCACAAAATCTTGGAGTTGAAAAATTAAGATAGCTTTCTCAATGACGAGAAAGGGATTTGTTTCGATATTCCTAAACAACACTTGATTTCTATGAGTCCAAATATTTCACATGATTATACCAATATTTTATATTGTATGATTGAACAATTTGCAATTACTTTTATAGTTTTTACAAATCATTTCTAACCAAGAGTGGAAATCACCTTCATATAAGAGAGAGGTGTAAGACAATTGTACTTAATTTAGTCTTAAATTCCTTGAACAAAAGGAAATTTTTTAAAAACATGATTAGTATTTTTGATGTTTTTGACAGGAAAAATGATACCTATTTGGAATTTCTATCCTTTTAGCAAAGAGAAATTCATAAGTGGGGAGGGCTTCTCCACTAACCAGTCAAAGGAAAAACTTTATTTTTGGAAGGAGTTTTAGTTTCCAAATCCAATTCAAAATCTTGGATCTAGGGTGATTCGAAAGCTATCCCATTGCCCAAGTTATTGATTTAAGTGTAAACCTATCATCTTGAAAGAAACCCCAAAAACCTATCCTCCAAAGAAAAATGAATTATTGGGTATCACTTTAATATTTGTTAGAACATTAGAGGGAAGGAATGCAACAATTGAATGGAGGCTCCATTCCTTGTCATGATTAATAAATTCATCTACTTTGGCATCCCAATTGATAGATTGCAAACTGCTTTCATCCATAAAGGAAATAAGGGGGAACATATACACCAAATGATTTGTCCATAAGCAAACTTTCCTACCATCTCCTATGTACCATTTTAATCTAGCTTCGATATATTTTCTATACTTAATAATTTTTTTCCAAATGATGGAATCTCCTGCTTTTTTTGAGATCCTAATCATATTTAATTCTCATGATTCTTACCCAAATCCTAGTTTAGTAACTATAGCTTTATTAACATCTTCATTTCTCCTATTGCCTAGTCCTCCTTTGGATTTACGTCTACAAACATCATCACAAGCTACCAAAGGAATCCCTTTAGCTTCATTAGGTCTTGTATTTGGGGTCCATAGAAATTTTTTATTAATTTTATCAAGATCCTCATTAGTCCTTTTTGTAAGTTTAAAGCAATTCTAAACATGAAGAGAAGAGCTCGCCAAATTAGCTTTTATCATAATGGTTTTACCTACTCTAGAGGGGAACCGTGTTTTCCAAGATGCTAGTTTTCTTTCGGAGTTGATGATCATTTCTGAAAAGGAGCTTCGTTTTATTATGCCTTGAATTATTGGGCAATTGAGATATTTACTAAGGCCATTGGACAGAGGAATGCTAAAAGTTTCTTCTAACCTTCTTTTTGTAGTCCCTTGAATATTGTTAGAAATTTGTATCGCACACTTATGAAAATTTACAATTTGGCCAAATAAAGCACAAAAATTATGTAAAATTCTATTAATGTTATTACACGCATTATTAGACACTTTGGAAAAAATGACACAATCATCTGTAAATATAAGAAATATGATTTTAGGTCCATTTCGATGGGTAGGAATGCTTATATGATTCTTGGGGTTCTCTAATTCACTACTCAAGAAATTCAATATACAAAATAAAAATATATGGTGATAAAGGGTCTCCTTGTCTTATACCTCTTTATGGTTGAATTTTACCTTCTATGTTACCATTTATCAAAATGGAGTACAACATCGCAGGAGTACATTCAATAACCCAATCAACCCAATTGGGGTGAAATCCTAATATAGTAAAAACTACTCTAATAAAATCTCATTCAATTTTATCATAAGCTTTTTCTATCGCGCCCCCGAGTTTGACTTGACCTGATCCGACGGTTGGACCAAACCTGGGGACACAAACCACTAAATCCATTTATCTGTAAAACACATTTCATATACTCATTTTTTATAGGATATTTAATATCCATTTAATCATATTTATATATGTGAATATGATATTATTACTTATTCACATTCATTAATATAAAAATATGCATTATATCTTCGAAAGGCAGTAACTATCTTTAGGTACAACATTTATACAAGGGCATTTCATGTATTTAAAATCATTTACAAAAATGTTTGTTAGGGATTACATCTTGTCTTTGAAAATCCATAATGTAAAATTACATTCCATGATAAAAAAAAAATTAAAATATAATCTTCTTATGAAGATCTTTGCATCTTACGATTTTAATACAAAGTAGTCACATGATATCATGGAATGAAATTAGTAATGCATGAGGTAAGAGGCATTCTTTATCTTTCTCATACTTGCGATTTGACGATGACTCACGAGCTGCGGTCTTGTCCTCATAGTATTTCTTCGAGTACCCGTGTGTTGACCGTAGCGTATTACTTTATTTAAATGTACCCAGTAGTTCTTTCTGTCATGGTTGTAAAAGGTCTGAGTCTTGCCACGTATAGCCTCTTGGAGCGCAGGCGCAGCCTTTAAGAGCGCGGGCTTTTTCATATAAGGCATATATATACCATATATATATATATATATATATATATATATATATATATATAACTATTTAGTATTTATGTTTTTCTAAGTATAATAAACGTCATAATTGTTTATTATAGTAATAAATAAAAATAATAATATCAATAAGCCGATAAGCTATTATCATTTATTTATTAATACATAATTTATATTATTTATTTATAAATAAATAATTTATTATTATTTATTTACAAATATATGATTATTATTGTTAATTATAAACAAATAATTTGTTATAAAAAATAAAAAATATTATCCTTTTTTTAAAATAAAAATAAGTATTATCCTTTTTTTAATCGAAAAATAAGTATTATCTTAATAAGTAAAAATTAACATTTAAGTGGCTCCTCCTTTTTAACATTATCTTAATAAAAAACATAATATGAAAATAAATTAAGTAAATAAAAATATTAAAAATTAATTAATTAAAAATATGAAATAAAAAATCCAGAAATAAAAACGTTACGCACGACGCCTTTCCATTCTCCAGGTATGATCCCATCTCTTCTTTTTCTTTCTTCTTCCTCTCTTCTTTTTTCCTTTTTTCTTTTTCTTCCCGTGATACATGACCTCCCTTTCTCTCTTCTTTTTCTTTATTCTTCTTCCTGCAATACATCATTTTTTTATTGTTGCTCTTCTTCTTCAGCCACAATCCCCATCTAGCCCTAATTAGGGCATTTTTTGTTTTCATTTCACTGAAAAATACGAGGATCTGCTATTAGGGGAAAAAATGGCCTAATATCTGGTTTGGGGCTAATATTTTGACCCAAAATTAATATTTTGTTTTCATTTAAATACTAATTGAAATTTGGCCAGTGATTGATTTGAGGCGAAGCTTGTTTTGGCCCTTGTGTGAATGGGCTCCCCCGACATTGGGTCGGGTTGTATTTCCGGTATATCATTGATATGTGAAATAGTTCGTAAGAATTTCTTCCTCAATTACTTCTTTAATTAGCTCTCTATTTTTCTCCTAGATGAAAATAATCAAACATATCAGGATTTATTCTAGGTTTCTTAGATTTGAATATTTTCGAAAAGTCATTAATGAACATCCTCGAAATTATGCATTATTATAAGGAGCTTTTGCAAAAAAAAATAGAGCAAGAAATAAGGCATAGAGGACTATCTGAAAAAAATTCGAGTCCAGCTTCTGCAATTTCAGATTCTCCTCGGTGAATGGTTTGTTCTCCCCCATTCTCCCCTTAGAAACATGTTTGAGAGTTTCCTATCTCATATGGCTCAACATTCAATAATTTTGTCGCCTTGTTTTTATCTACCATAACTGAATGAGATTGATTACTCATAAGATATATTCATTTCTGGGGTTGACTAAGAAAGGTTAATTACATGAGTTTCAAACTTTAATTTTGATTTTATTTTGCATTTTACTTATAGTTAGAATCTTTTGAATGGTAGCTATCTTACATGTGTAGTTGAAAATCCATTGGGTAGTCTCCTGCTGTGTTTAAAAATGGGAAAGATGACCAAAACTATATTCACAGACAAATCAAAGTTTCGACAAGCAACTCATCAATCTATTGGGTGCTTCTGTACTCAATTGCAAGAGAAAGTAATGCAGGACAGCAAATCAAACTACCAAAACTGGATCAAACAAAAACCCAAATCATAGTATCCTTCATCACACGCCTGAACTCGATCTTCCTCTTTGGCAGCCACAGCCGAGGCAGCGCCAGGATCTGCAGCTGCAACTGGGGCCATGGCAACTGCAATCTTTGCATTCATCCTACAATTTGGTACATAGTTCATACAATCAGCTGCAGAATATAACATTGTTATAAGACAAGATAGAATCAACAACTACCTTCAGGTATTCTTTCATTTGCTGAGCATGTGGGAAGGAATAGGCTGTTGCTATGGCAACCGCAAGGACGTTGTTGTTAACGAACATATGGGGTGCAGCAGCAAGAGTAGGGTATGAGATGGCAAGTGACAGAGAGACAATCATAGAGACCCACCAGAAAACTACCAGAAAACTTCTAGGCCAAATCTTGGTCTGTGAGCTAGATCAAGAACCTTAAGGCTGAAGACAGATCCATTTTGTTAAATGGACAAGAGAACCAGTCCTTAAGAGAATGGCTTCTTCTCCAGTTTTCCTAGAAGGGCAGCCTTGGATGTGCCAACCTTCTGACCCTTCTTAACCAGCTGCACAGGGACAACTATATCCTCTGCTCCCTTGTTGATTTTAGTTGGTATATATATACATTTTTTTTAAAGATATAATTTTATTGATTATTTCTCAAATACGTCGATAGAGCTAGCATGTCAAATTAGCTAAAAACTTTCAAAGTAAGGCAAAAATCGATATATCGTACCCAGGCGGCCAATTAAATGCCATTCTTTCGGTCAACGACAAAACCAAATTTAAAACTGAAATATGTGTGGAAGAACCACTTTATTGAGAAAGAAAATGGTAAAAAGAAATGCAGATGGGTGATTTTAGGCTAAGAATGGCAAAAAATTGGCAAAAAAATCACCCCTCCTTGCAAACAGAAAAGGAGCTAGAGGAGAGACCAGATGAGAGAAATAGTTGGTAGATTATGCACCTGAAAGAAGACAGAAAGTGTGAAGCTATAGGCTGAAAAAGAAGTTGAAAAGCTAAGCTGCATGGAGGGACAATTAGTATGAATACAGACCTCAAAGATGGAGGTGTGAGAAGGATCCATTCCTGTGCTTCCAGGTTGACTAACAATATCAATTGGGTGAAAAAGGCCAACTTGGGAAACAAGGCCAACGCGGGAAGGCTCTCCCACCTGTTTGTAGCAATCATTAATTCAGTAAATGAATGTTAGCATTTGTCCACTTAATTAGAGCATATATCCATCTTACTTTGTTTCCATTCGGCTTCCATCCATTCAACATATTATTCGTTCCCATAAATTCTTTTGAGCTTTTGATGGATTTCATGCTTTGAGGTTGGTTCCCTTTCCCTATATGGTATTAAGAGCTTACAGTGTAGAAGAAAGTAAGCAGCATTCTCATAGAAGCACCTACCTTATACTTGCCGAGCTCAGCACCGACTTCCTGCAAATCTCCCTTGGTAAATATCAGACCCACTTTTCCCTGTTTCCAGAAAAACCCGATAAAAGAAATCATTGACCAATGTCACCAATAACAATAATGTAATGCAAGATACCAACTAATAGAGGACCTGAAAAGATAGCAAAAAAGAAAAGAAAATAAACATTCTGATCTTCTTAGATCCCGAAAACCCAGCAAAAAAATAACAATACAGTTTCTCTTCAGACTGGATACAAATTACTTGACAGTGGAGACCCACGTAAAGAAGGCATAGGACCTGAAGGCAGAAAAAAACTCCTCTACAGTTCTATGAAACCACGAGGTTTCTCACCATTTTCTCGGATTACAAACAATACAGACATAACCCAAAAAATAAGACAATCTTTCAGTTTTTGACTTTTTTTTTTCCGGTAGTTTCCCATCAACCAACCAAAGAAAAGGAAAGCAGCATTATACTATGCTTGAGCCTGCATAAAAACTCACCACGATCAACGGAATGAAACTGAGAAAGGCCTTGTTACCGGTCCTTTCACCGTAAATCTGCAGGGACCGCCTCATCATGGTGTTCTTACCCATCATCACTACAGAATGATCACGTAATGCACTACGAATTTCCTGGAGTTTCTTCGAATCCACATTGTCGGCACCGAAAATAAGGATCTTGGAATACTGCTCAAGAAGAGGACACAGCTTCTTGTCGTATTGGACCTTCCTCACCGCCATTAATGAACTGTTGAGCTTCGGAAAAAGAAGCATAAAAACAACATTCGAACAATCACCAAAATATTTCCAAAACCAAACACAAACAACGATATAGATTAGAAATCAAAGAAAAACTGCAAAAAAAAAAAAAAAAAAAAAAAAAAAAATATATATATATATATATATATATATATATATATATATATATATATATATATATATATATATATGAAACCCTAGAGAGACGTATAAATCTGTTTGGTTGTATAAAAGAGATATCCCAACAAAGAACATTGAAATCGAATATCATAACTGATTTAGGATAAAAAAATGCTAAGTTTGAGAAGCAAAATTTTCTTCTAGTTTCTTGAGATTTCGCGTGGCAACCAAACAGAGCAACAGAGTGAAAGTAGCAATGGAATCCACTTGCTCACCATTTTGCTAAAGCGAAAGAAAAGGAAATAGCGAGAAAGACCAATAACAATCTAGGGCTCGGGAAGAAAGTGATCAGAGATTGAAGAGAACCGCTGAGATTGAAAAGAACCGATCGAACTCGAGCTTTGACGTTGCCTATGGAGGAGATGGCTGCTCCTGCTGGAGTTAAACCCTAGGGAAAACGTTCTCCTGCAGTTGCTCTTGAAAACCTGAAAGAAAAGAAAGGAAATGGCTATTTATATATGAAGGGTAACTTAGTAATTTTTAGAGCGGGGCGGGGTGGGACCCGAAAATAATGTTCTCATGTGATGTGCCCCCCTGAGCACTAATTAAATCATCGGATAAATTGAATGATAATAAAATAATGTTATCATAACATATTAAATTACCTATTTTCTTAAAATGTGATCTTGTATGATTTGGAGTTAATATAAGAGAGCCATACTCAGACCTATTATGTTTCTTGCTACTTAAACTCATGGCTATATATTTTGTATATGTTTCAACTGTAACATTTTGAAATCCCATTTGCTTCACCCATGACAAAGCCTTTCTTACCCCTATTGCCTCCCCTTCCGAACTGGCAAACAATCATCTATCCAGGAGGATTGATTATATAAGAAACGACCGCGGCTATCACGCACAACCATTCCCAAACCAGTTTTGCCCAACTCGTTCGAAAAGGAAGCATCAACATTACAAGTAACAAAGGGACTTTGGGATACATGCCACTTGCAGCAGACTCTATAAGCCAAAATAGTATCTTCTCCAACCTTACTACGAACCTGCAACCAATCATACAGAAAACCTAAAGCATGATGAACAAGGACACTAACACTAGGACGAGCATCCCTCCAAACCACATAATTTCGCGTTCTCCATATTTCCATAACACCATAGCAAATCTTCCAAACATGGATGCATTTAACTTGGATAGATAGTAAGGAGAACAAGAACTCATAGAAACATTCAACTTCTAAACTAGCGGAGTAGGTAATACCATCTAGTTTGATCTCTTTCCAACACAATATAGCAAAAGGACAAAGGACAAAGACATGACATGAATTCTCAATAGCCGAGGCACAAAGAACACAGTTACTTGACACTTCTAATCCTTTAGCTCGAAGGCTAAATCGTATAGGAAGGCAATCATGTCCAGCCCTCCAAAGTAGGTGCTTTCCTTTTGGTGGGAGAGTCAAATTCCACAACCCTTTCCAGTCTCCTCACAGTTTCAAATCTGCATAGTCAATAAGTGATAAAACCACCTTATAAACCGACTTTACCACATACTCACCCCTTTTAGAGTGATGCCAAACATGTGTATCACCTTCTAGGTGTGAAGCAAGTGGTATGCTAGAAATTTCTTTTATGTCCATCTCATAAAAAATATTATGCAATAATTCCATATCCCATTGTCTACAATTGGGAATCATTAGATTAATTACCTTAGCATCTTCCAACCCCTCAAAAACAAAAGTAATCACCTTCATATTATCATAATCACGTAGCCAACTGTCATTCCAAATATTCACAGATAAGCCATCACCAATTTTCTACTTGAGAACAACAGATGCCACGCCAAATGCAGCTTGGGTTAGACACCATAATAGTTGTTAGAAAATCCCCATTAGGGAAGTATTTAAATTTGAAGAACTGTGAAATAAGAGTATCTGGATCGGCGATAAAGTGCCAACCATGCTTTCCAAGCATTGCTAGATTAAAGCAGTGAAACGAACGAAAACTAAGACCCCCATCATCTTTCTTTAGACACAACTTGTCCGAAGACAACCAATTAATACTTCTTCCCCCGGTAGGTTTCGAACCCCACCAAAATGAGTTTAGCATCCTCTACAACTCCTCGGCTAGAGATATAGGAAGTAAGAAAAGCACACATACAATAGGTTGGGATAGTCTGAGCCACCGTTTTAAGTAAAACCTCTTCTTGGCTTTTGAAAGATGTTTCCCTCGCCACTTCTGTAGTCTTTCCCAAACCCAAGACTGAACATATCTGAACACATATTTCTTATTCATCCCAATAAGAGTTGGAAGACGAAGATAGCTGCTTGTGTTCAAAGCCTATGACACACCCAAGCAAACAGATAGGTCTAATTTTTTCCTTTCATGAACATCAGAGTTGTAAAAAATCCTTGACTTATTGAAATTCACTACTTGACCCAATGCCTTTTCGTACAAAGATAATATATTATTTAAGGCCAAACATTCAGCCTCACTTGCTCGAAAGAAAAAAACACTATCATCAGCAAACAAGAAATGAGAAATTTTCAGTGCCCCTCTACAAATTTGTGCTCCATGAATTAGTCCCCTAATCTCTGCATCCTCCAATAAGCTTGATAAACCTTGTGCAATAGAATAAACAAATATGGTGATTAAAGCTGGCAATTCGGGCGGGCTTATCGGGCCGAGCCGGGCCAAGGGTATAGTCGGGCCAAATCGGGCCGAGCCTGATTTAAACCGGGTTACCATTTTGCTGGCCTAGCCCGACCCTATATTGGGCTAGCGGGCCAGCCCAACCTTATGTAAAAAAAAAAAAGTTAAATTATTTTCACTTCCTCGAAAATAATCAAGCAAGCAGGATGATCAAGCAATGTATATATAGTGTTTTCACTTCCACTATTGAGCTGGAAGGGAAAATCACATACAAAGTCAATGAATCAAAAACGATGCTGCAACTGTATTAACGAGGAGTTACAAAGAAAAATCAGCATCACCCTGAGAGTTTGTCATTCCAACTAGCGATTTTGGAACCAGTATATCATTCCCATTAATTAAGTATGGTGACATCCCATTACATACTGACCATTGTATATCATTCCCATTAATTAAGTACGGTGACATCCCAGAGACCCTCATCCAATACTGAAAACAATGCTTGTATCTAACATTGATATATTAAGTATACTTGTAATAAGTACATTATGCATTCTTTAGAGATGAAATATTAAGTATCAAAGTTCATGAAGTGACTATCTACTTGTTGCTCTTGCCTTATTGACCACTAGATGTTGGAGAATAAGTTGGCCAAAGAAAGTAGACTCAAGTTGTTTCAAAGATGCAAATTAGGCTTGTCACTTTTCCTATTCTTTTTGTTGTCTAAAAGCTTCCAAATTTTGGTACATTTTACAATTGAAATGCATCATTTATTGCTGAGAAATATTTCAATTGAGTGCTGAAACACAAGTATCTTAATGTCAATAGCAGATAGTATAATTCTTCTTCAAAGAATAGCTAGATTGAGCACCAAAACGCAATTATCTTAATGTCCAAAGAAAATAGTAGAACTTCTCTTTAAAGATTACCCACATTGAGATCTGAAACTCAAGTATCTTAAAATTATTAGCAAAATTTTTAAAATTTTCTTAAGAACATGTGATACTCCTTTTATGAATATTTTAGACTAATTAAAGAATTTTTTTCATTTTAAGTTAAATAGAAAGGAAAAAGTTAAGGTAGAAAATACTCATGTGGCTTAAGTGATTGTAAGTATGATTTTGATAACGAATACTGCTACAACCTACCACAGTGATTTACCACGTCTCGTTTGATGCCAAATACCAAATCTAAAAACTTATTGCAAATTACATTGATGTTGTTCTCATCTAGCTATGTTTGTGTTTACTATGTCTGAAAAAACAAGAACATGGAAGAACAAGAACAAGTTTGGTTCCTATAACACGAAACCTGTTTTCAATAACACTAACCAAACATTCCCTACCAAAAACATGAAACTTGTTTAAAACTGGTTTTTATTCTGAAAAAACAAGAACAAGAACAAAAACTGGTTTTTATTCTGAAAAACCGGTTTAAAAAATGGTTTTAATTATGAAAAAACTGGTTTTTATTCTGAAAAAACTGGTTTTTATTCTGAACAGGGGATTGATGTCAAAAACTGGTTTTCATTCTGAAAAACTGGTTTCTTTCATTTTCATCATTTCGTATAATACTGAAAATATATTATCTCTGGAACTTCAATGCATGAACCTACCAACAACCAACAGGCAACAAGCAACACGACAACACTTAAAAAAAAAGCACCCTATCAATTTTATTGCAGAAATCTTAAACCAAACATAAACCTTTTTCTAGGGTTCGTCCAATCGTCCTTGAAGTTGAAGATGAAGCCGATACGAACGCTACCCATTTCCAGCATCAGAAAACGAAATAAAAGCATTATAAGATTAAGATTTATGTTTCACAAAAAAAAAAAAAAAAATCAAACGAGAAAAAAAATTGAAGCAAAAGTTATTTACCTAGAAAACGATTATGAGGAAAGAAAATATAGAGGAAGAGGATCACCGGATCAGAATCAGATGACGGAGAAGACAGGAAAATGCTTGGAGGATCGTCGTCGAGGAGGTGGTCCGCTGGAGCCTACGGCGAGAACTGAGAAGGTTGCAAAAATCCAAAAATGGCAAACTAGGGCTTGGAAGGATAACTGATAACTAAAACAAAATATAATAAAATTAGGCAAAACACGAATACTAGCTAGATACATCTATCCAATATGCCCTCTTTTCCCTTCATTTATTTTTGTTCCCATGACCCCACCAACCCATCTCCAATGTGCCTAATTTGGTTCCATTATAGCATAATTAAATAACTATTTATTAAGTACTAATTTGAATACATTTTACATTTTACATTTTACATTTTTTTTTGTTTTTAAATAAAAACCTTCTCCTTCCCCCTTGAGACATGCTGGCATGACACAAGTGTTCAGGGCGATCATAAACTCGAATTCTAATGTAATATGCAAAGTGAAAATAAGTTACTATAAAAATGGGAAAAGATTTTATAATAATAACAAAATATGGGTTATTTAATTTTTAAAAAAGAAATTTAAGATTTAGGTTAATTTGAATTAAACAGTAATCATTTTCAAATTAAAAAAATAATGTCTTAATTCTAGAAAGATCTGAATCGTTGTATTTTAACTTGATCAAATGGCCAGGCCGCTAAATTGAAACTCAGCAGACCCAAATTTGGCTTGTTTTCAGGCGACGAAGTGGCTTGCCGTGCAATTTAGGTTGGTCGGGCTGATCGATGGCCGGCGCCAATTTAAGGTTGGTAAGCAATTGATCCAATCGGAATTTAAGTACCTTTATTTTGGTTGCGGGAAAAAATGGGTTGGGGGTGTCTACTCTTGTTCTCGGTGAATTTAAAATGATTGAATAAAATTTAAAGTATAAATAAAAAACTGAAATTGTAAATATTTAAAATAGGATTAATTAAATAAATAAAATATATTTAATATTAAACAGTAATTTATTGAATTCAAATACATTACAACATAAAATTTTCATACAAGATTTTAAGTATTAATTATCATATAAATTATATTAAAATATACATTTAGAAATTGAAAATAAAATAGTTAAAACAAAAAAGTTTAATATATATTGTATTATTTTAAAACCCCTATGTTATAAAGAGATATAAAATATCGAATTTTATAAATGAATCGTGAAAATCTCGATTCTTAATTTGATTCTTAAAAAAATTAATAAAAATTTCGAATAAATCGAGCTAATCAGGTTAACACAGGCAAGGTCGTATAGGTCTCGTGGGTGGCCGAGTCATTGTGATCCAATTTTATTCAAATTTTAAATTTTCTGGCCTCTTTCTCTACAAAAACCCACATTTGCAAGCTCTAATTTGGAAATACCAATTATTTTTATCTCCTAATTGGGTCCAATTTTGTCTCAATTTTTAAACCCATTAAATTTCCCACACTTGATTAAGTTTTTGGGACAAATTAATAATTTTTCTTTGGAGATGAACATTACGAGGATCTACCATTATAACAAACCTTGAACCGTAACAATCTCATTTTAAAACCATAAGCTATTTGGTTATTAAATCATAACTATAATTCATGAAAATGACATTAGCATTGTTTACTAGTGAGATTATCAATTTATTTTTCAAAATTCGTGGAAAACATCTTCTAAACTATCAAACTTTACATTCCAAAATTGAATTAATCAATCAAATTTAGAAAGTAGATTTCCTCTTGCAAAGAAATTTTTGTCACTTCAATTTTATTTGCTTTTTTTTTTTTCACTAATAAACCAATTAAATAACTGCAAAAATTTATCAATATCTAACCTTCTAATAAGCTGTTAAAAGTAGGGCATTGGTCTGTATAGTCCTACAATTTCAAACATGATTCAGTAGTGTTATGAAGAAAGGAGGTTAAGGGCACGCTGTAAGACACAGGGTATTAAAATATTTTGAAGATATCCAAATTATTAATGATACCAACCAAATAATATTTATTCAGAAATAATATACTCTTTAAGATAACATACTGATACAAGCACCAAATTGATACAGGAGAATATATATTATTTAAACAAGCCTGGGGGACATGAAACTCCATGGTGTTTATTCAATATAATGAAATTCAAACGGATGAGGATGGGATTATGTTCATTCAGTAACCTCCATGTAGCAACCATATGCAGTATGCTCCTCCCAGCTTCATGATGAGGAAGTCCTTTAATTTTCCTGCAGCCTTAGCCTTGAAACCATATGCTCTGATTTCTGCCCAGAAAAAGAAAGAATTTGTGTATGCTTATATTAATTTTTCTAATATGAAACAATTGAGAGTCTATGAAAAGATTGCAGGTAAAATCTTACCCGAAAATGATGGGTGAATTGGTTTATACAAATATGTAAGCATGGTTAGACACATGCAGCTAAACAAATTAGGAAAATAAAATGTATGATGAGGTTTGGACACATGACCTACTAATGAGCTTAAAAAACATATGAGTATCCTCATCTTCAAGCCAGATTAATTAGATAAAGGACGACAACAATCACAAGATAGCAAGTTCCAACTTTTTGATGAAGTCAACTTGAATAAAACCTTGAAGAATTTTCCTTTATCTAAATACCTCAAAATTAAATTAAAAAAGGACGAAAGAGGAAGAGAGAAAAAAATCGGTCCTGTTGATTAAGTTCATTGGGAAAAAATTTTCAAGTTGCCTTCCTGAATGCTGATATCATTCAGTACTAGTGTCCAATTAATTTTCATTTTTCTTTATATGATGGCGTATGCCAACAGCGGTAAATCAGGAAAATCTGAATTACAGTTTTTAATTTCTAACTGTATCCAAATGCAACTAACCTGCTCTGTAAAAGGCAAATACTTCCCATCAAATGTCACTACCACACGATCCTTGCCATCCACACCTTTAACTTTGTCAACTGAGCAGTAGAAGTCTATGGCTGACATACTGGGGATCATAAACAATTTAAGTCAGAAATCAAATGACCATATAGGAGTCTTCCATTTTCTACAGCAACCAAGGTTTTCCATTTTTAGATATGGATTCAATACTGTTAGTCATCTCTTGGTAAAGTCGGAAAAACAACATTTTTTCTGAACGTCAATGCATTAGCAGTGGATCATTCATGAAATGATTTCCTAAATTAGTTTCTATGCATAATATCAACATTATATAAGATGCACACGTTGTCCCAAGACATTCTCTTGAAGACAGAAAATTTTCAAAACGGCGAATAGCTGTTGACAGTAGGAGGCTTTGAACATAAGGAGTACCTAATATATTTTCAGGAACTTCAACGTGTAGGGGTCTTCTTGAGATATGATTTGTGGAATAAAAGGGAAAAAAGGGAAAAAGTTGAACAAACTTGCTTTCATGCTGATCTTTAGGCTTCTTGCAATGCTATGAATGGTTGACTGCAGAATTTCCCATCTGTCATCTTAGAAACCACAAAGGCAATAATGCTGCAGAGGCAGATTGTTGAAAAGGTCCAGGATCGGGCACTTTTTGTCCAAAAACTAACAGATTGATGCATAATACAAAGGACATTTTCCCTCATTATTTTCTCTGAGGTGACACTTTCTGGGAAATAATATTTCTTAAACCATCATTGGGACGAGTTTCACTTCAACCATGTGCAAAGGATCATCATGTCCACATGAACAATCCTTATTTCAGCCAAAGAGAGTCATGGATAATAGAATTTTGGGTCTTGCTTCTCATTTTGCTTGTGGAATCCCTAAATTTTACATCTACCCTTTCATCTTTTTAGCCTAGTTTCTTAAGGTCCAAGCCTCCTTAAATGACCACCCACCCACAAAAACAAAACAAAAAGAACAAAAATTAAAAACAAAAAACAAAAAAAAAAGATCTAAAATAGTGAAAAATAAACAATAGGGACTATTATTGTACTTTTGCCTTTCGGCTGGATAGTATGAATTATGAATAGTAATATTGACCTTTTATAGTAACACTTTTGACTATTGCAAATAAATCTTGCTTTTGGATGATTATTGTATCACTTTTGATCAGAATCCTGACTCTGTGTGTGTGTGTCTATATATATATATAAAGGTTCTTCAGTTTCTTTCTTTCCAAGAGGTCCAAAAAATACACAATAGGCTTGCTTTAGACTTGCTTTTGCTTTCCTCCCACAATAAAACCATGACATCTTAAAAGGATTTCCCTACAAATGAAAGGACTGAAATGACTTTGCATATAGAAAATAGCAAGTGCAATGACTCCCTCACTTCAAAGCAATGAAGAAGGATGAGGTTAACAGATTCTATCTCACTTTCATAAAGGTAGCATATGTTTGCTAAAGACCATCCTCTCATCTAAAGTTAATCTAAAGTCAAAACCTTCCTGCAACACAACTCCCAAGCAAAAATACTCACTTTAAATGGAACACGGAAATTCAATGCCAAATAATCTTTATAGGAAAGAGATCGAGCACCCCAACTCCAACATAGATTAAAAAATAAATATTGAGAAAAATACACCATTCCTTCAGCTTGTACACCACCCCCCTCCCCTGTTCTTCTTTCCCCTCTTTACATCTTCACAACTTTCCCTTGCAATCTAAAGAAAAAAAAAATTAAATAAAAAAACCACAACAACACAATTTCCAACTGTTAATCATTCTGATGTCTAGCAAAACGTGGATTCCAGTGTCTCTTATCTTGTTGCCTAGCCCATCCACCACCCAAACCTTCTTATCCAGATCAACAACATATGGTGGGGGAAAAGATAAGCATAAGGGTTCCTCTCTGCATCATCTACTTTCACAACTTCACCACCTTCCATTCTCCATCCTAAAAGAAATAGTAATAATGAAAATGTTTCAGTATTAATTGCTTTCCGCAGCATGACCCTATACCTAATTACTCTCCATACAAGACCTTCAATCCTCTTCATCTCCACTATTTTCCTTAATAACATGCTTTCCTAAATGCCTCTCCTTTTTGAACAATATCTCCAACCCCATTTACCTAGAAGAGCCTTGTTAAGATTAGGAAGACACCTAAGGTCAAGTCCTCCCTTTCTCTTTTCTTTGCAAATGATTGAACATTTTACTAAATGCAACTTTTTCTCCAAAGCACCCCTGCCTTAGAGGAAATTCCTTTGAATCTTCTCAAGCCTTAGTTTGATTTGCCTAGAAAGGTTACAATGAAACCTTCCTCCATCCTATCCTACATCCTTTTTGCAGTTCTAAGGAACACTCAAGTAGATGGAAGGTTTCCCATCCAAGATCGCAACTTAGTACCCAAATCCTTTACATTGACCATCCCTATCTCTACAAAGATTCATTCACTTTTCTTCAGGATGATTTTTAGACCTGAGACAGCAGTGGACCATATAAGAAGCTAGCGCAAGTGGACTATTTGAGAATGAGATGCCTCACAAAAGATGAGGGTATAATTTGCAAACAGTAAGTCAACATACATTCACAACTATGATTCACAATTGCGTTTTATGTAAGTTACAATTGTTATTTACAGTTGCAATTGATTATACAATTATGATCTATAAGACTCTATATTATTATTCTATATGGTTGTTCATTAGCCTTGTAAACCTTGTATAAATACCCTGGGGATACGTGAAATGATTGCTTTCCTTGCATCTTCATATGTTTATATTCCTTGTAAATTAAAGCAGTTGATTAGTTGTAATGAAAAGTTCCTAAGATTAAAGGTTCCAACCAAACTAATGCTTTTGAAAGAAATTGATTGGTTAAAACTTATTACACAGGTGGCAGCCATCATGAAGCATTTGAAATCCAAGTATGAACCCTTCTACAACTTCAAACTTTTATATTCTTCATGGGTTTCTATAAGTCTTCTAAAGTTCTTAACACATAAATCTCCAAGGTCCCATTTCAAGCGCTACTAAGGTTGGTGACTTAGCTATGCATCATTTTGAGACTCCGAATGTTCCTATATTTTGTGGTTCTTTTACTGATATGTTCAACCTGACCACAGTAGACTTTGCCAAATCAACACAAAATACAAACGTTTTTTTTATAGGCCAAAAAGAAATATATTAATAGAGAAGCACGTAAAAAATAGACTTACCCAATGTACATAGAGGGTATACAAAAGGCTTAAAAACAGCATGACAACTAGATAGCAAAATAATCCATATATTTTTTCACAATTTTGGTTGTAAAAAAATCCAACTCTGAGGCAATCTCCATCCCCCACTGCATCCTAGACAACTCCAAGATTCGAAAAAACATCTCCCTTAGTATATGATCTGGCATCCTTCCTCGCAGAAAAGTATTCCAATCACACTCTCCTCAGATGCAAAATAAACACGAGACCTTTTAAACCTTGCTTTGGCCTCTTCTACATCCCCTTGGCCTTCCATCCAAGGAAAGTTTTCCATGTTTCTGTTTCTAGAAACACCTATTTCGACCCAAAGTTCCTAAAATTGGATTCACAACATTTTACTCCTATTACAATGAATTAGAATGTGATAATGTTTTCTTTATTGTCTGTAGTAAATCTGTACAAATGTTCACCTCTTCTCCTTGAGGATATCTATGTTCAAGATCTTCAAACAAGTTGCCTCTCGAGCAAAAAAAAGGTTCTCCAAGGGGCAAGGGACCTCTAAATTTCTTTAGGTAGGGATATCTGTTTACTCCCATGGCACAAAAATCTACAATAGGACTTAGAACAAAATCTTCATTTCCTATCTTCACTCCATTGTAAGCTATTTGTCCTCCTTGCAGTTCCATTGAATGAATGAGCTTGAAGAATTGAATCACCGTGTCTATTTCCCAATCTTAAAAGTTCCTCTTAAAATGTATCGATAAATTGTCTCCATTCCTTTCCCTTTAACACAAAACCTACTACTATAGCATCCTTGTTAGATGCTAAAGTTGAGAAGCATTCAAGATACCACTTTTGATGGACCCTCCACTCGTCTGTCCCCAAAAATTTAGCATTCATGCTGGTTCTAACCTAGATGGTTATCTTGATTCTCAAAGTATCCATCCTCTTCTAATGGTTTTTCATAAGTTTACTCCAAAAGACCCCCTCACATCTAGGAAACTTCATTCCCCACATTTCCCATATTAGGCTTGGATGAACTTTCTTCACGAATTGTCATGCTCTTTGGCAAACTTCCACAATCATTCAGCTAGTAATGCCTAATTTATTACTTTGAGCCTCCTAATTCTGAAAGCATCACCCATGTCACTAGATGCATTTTCCTTCTTTCTAAGTGGCTATCCCACATCCAAATTTTTTCCAATCTAACCCTAACCTATATGCGAATTGAAACAAGTAACATGAAGTAAATTTGAATATTCGATATTGCACAAACTTTTCCAACACCATTTGAAATTTGATCCTTATTACAACAAAATCAAAATAAAAGAAATAATAATAAATTAAGACATCAAAGTCCTATAACACTTTCTCCACTATATACAACCATCCCATTGGAAGAAACCACGCTTACTTGAAAGTCCAGAAAGTGACAAATGCAGGAAGTACATACTAGCTTTCAGCATGTATGTTAGTCTATTCACATAGACACACACACACACACACACACACATACACATATATATATATATATATATATATATAAACAATGCTTACTCAAGTGTCCAGCAAGTGAAGAAAGAAGGAAGTAAACACCAGTTTTCAGTAAGTATGGTTGTCAAGAAGGGTGGGAAAAAGGTATCACATGATATGCATGTAGCTTTAATGCAAACCAGTCTTAGTTTTCAGGTCACACCCAAGAGGTCACAACACCTCTTGGATAAACATATCTAGGCAAAACTTGATTTGTCATTCTACTCAGATTATAAAATCACATTTTGAGGACATTTGGTTCTAGATTCTATAATAGCTTGAAGCTCTGCTATTGATTGCATTGCTAGCAGATTGTTTTCATTTTTCAAATAGGAACTATCCCCTTAGTTTACACACAAATATCCGCTATATGCACCGCAAAAATATGCAAGCTCACAAGTCTTTTGGACATACTTTTTCCACACAAGAAGCACTATTATAACAAGGCATGGTCATCCCATTGTTTTGTAAACAATTAGTAAACGACCATAGGAAAATAAAAATAAACTAGACACAAAATAAAAGGCTTTTCCACACCACCTTATCTACAATGTGCATATGCATGGGCGTGCGCTCATGGATATGTATATGGAAACATATTCAATACACTGAGTTTACATGAAGAAGAGGCCAATATAATCTGAAAGGCTAAATTGGCCAATGGTGGTGAGTTTGGTTTATGAACTGAGAATTTAGTGGCAACCAAAGGCAGACAATTGTCTAGAACAATTTTCATATTTCTTTTAACTCCCAAAGACATATGATTAAGTAAACATGAAATAGCCATGGTTTTCTAGATGGTTGATCTGTAATAGGCTCATGTTGAATCCTGATGTTAAAATTTTAGGACTTGTTTGAAACGTTTTCTTAAAATAGCTCAAAAACAATTTTATGATAATCTTCTAGAAGAAAAGTTTGCTTGGGAACTTGAAATGGTCTTGACCTATTTATGTTTAAATATTTCTAACAAACAGCTTTTAGTTGCAATGCATCATTTTCAATTATTATTTAATAAAAGTATAATAATTGTTTTGAACCAGCCTATAAAACAACCAAAAAACCTACAAAGAAGTGAAGACAATTAAAATACATTCTCCAAAACGAGCCCCCTGTTTTTAGAAAAATTATATAAAAAAACTTTTTTTTTAATTTTAAAAACAAACAAACGGAGGAACTGGAGGAACAGTTATCAAACAGTTAACAGGCTCAAAAGTACTTGTACACAAGCCAACAGAGAAATGGAGGAAACTCAACAAAACTTACATGCCATCGCCAAATTCCTCATTGATAATTTCCTTTATGCTCTCACCAAAATGCATCACGGCTTCATTCAATCTATAAAGTTGGAAAATCAGAAAATGGAAACAGTCCAGTCAAAAAATTCAGGGATTAGTATGCTGATGCACAATCTTATTTAGATGACAATTTGCTTCTGCAAATGATTCAATGTATAGCAAGTAAATATTTGCAAAAACAGAGACATTTATAGCATTCGCGGTATACAGGTACTTTTCAAACTATAAGAAAAGAAAACTGAGTACATCAATCAATACTTCAAATAACTTTAAAATACTACTTATTTTGTTAACAATAAGCTCCAAGTTATATAAACTCTAGTTAAGTTCCAACTTATATAAATTTTAAGTTTTTTATCATTATATCTAGATTTTTATCATTTTTTAAAATGAGATCCATAAAAGGGATGCAAGAATATTCCCCTTCAATGGTTTGGAATTGAATCAAAAAAAAAAAACGCTGGAATATTCGGTTAAAAAGCTCGAGCTTTTATATATATATATATAAAAACAAACTTCAATTAAACCCACAAAAGGAAGAGCTACCAAGCTTGAGATTATATAATCTCGAGCTTTTTATTAAAACACAGAAACCCAAAAGAATAACTCAGAAACAAAACCCTAAAATTAATTAAAACACAGGGAATTTAAGTTTCAGATGAGAGGCGAACAGAGGAAAGGGACCTGTAAACAGTGGGTTCCTGGATCAAATGGGGGTCGTAGGACCTCAGTGGAGGTTTCATCATCTCTTGAAGGAGTTCATCGGTTAGTTCCGGAAGGGCTGCCTGTAATTTAGGGGCAGTATCGGCCTTGAGCTGAGCTTGACGTCGCAGGAGCTGGGCGACGTAAACGTTGGTAAGGCCCGTCTCTTCTGCTATCTGTCCGTACGACTTCCCCGACCTGCGTTTCACGCTAGTCAGCCGACTCGCCACGGTTGATTTGCTCCCTTCCATCTCTACAGACTCTACCTTTGTTCCTATCCTCTTTTCTCTCTTGTTGTTCAAGGTTCTATTCAGAGATAGAATTTGGAACTCGCTGGAATTGTTTGGACGGTCAGAAAATGTTTCAACAAGATATTTATTGATGACTACTTGAATTATATATATATATATATATATAAATTGTTTTTATTCTAAAATAATATATATTTGATTGAATTATTAAAGACAACATTTTAAAACAAATAAAGCGAAAATAGAACTAAATGAAGGATGAAAATATCGGTAAGCAATGGATATATCGGTGGTGGATTCTGAAAATCGAACTGGAAAGCGGGGGTCGAATATCGGTAAGCATGGATATCGGTAGTGGATTTTAAAATCTCCCGGAAATATCGGTAAAATATTGGTGGATATTTTTGAAAATATCGGTAATTAAAATTTTTCGTATTTTAATTATAGATTATAAGAAATGATTAACATCTTAATTAAGGTAGATTAAAATGAAATGGATTAGTAATTATTAAATTAAATATGTTATATATAATATATTATTAAGATATTATTATGTTAAAGATATATTATTTATTTGTTTTTGTTATTATTATAAATATTATAGAGATAATGAGGAGATTGAAATATTATATATTATAATTTTAAATTTTAATGATATTATTTTATTTATTTTATTTTCAAATTAATATTTGATTTAAAAATATTATAAGTTATAATGTAAAATTAAAAATAAAATAAAATAAAATATTATAAAGGGATTATGAACGAATAAATAATAAGAGAATATAAAAAAGTTTAAATTATATATAATAAGTGTAATCGATGGAGCAGTGGTTGGAGGTGTCGACCCAGGCGTTTTGGATGGGTTAAAGCGTCGAGAAGCGATTTTTCGTATTTTTTGGAGGCAGGGAAAAATCGAGAAAATTTTTCGGGAAAAATCGGAAAAATTGTAGATTTTATACTTATTTTTTACTTAGATTTTCGCCCCGAGAATCGTTTCAGCCCGTCAGCCGATTTTTGCTTAGAAAATCGGTCGGCACGATTTTTGTCACAACAGAAGGGTATATTTGTTTTTTCTTTTAAAAACTATTCTCAACAATAGTTTTTGAGAGTAGAGTGAGCATCATTTTTTTTGTTTTTCAAAAATTATTCATATTTTTTTTACATTTAAAAAAAAAAAAACTTTGGGGACGGATGGTATTCGATATTTGATATAATACATATAACAATAATCAAATTCAAAACCATAACCAAGATCATATTCAAGCAAAATCGAAATTTCAATCACATTAACCAAAGAATGAATTGGAACAAATTTTTACAACTTAAAAGACATACCTTGTTCACAAATATCCATAGAGGATTGATAGTCCGAATTTGCAGTATTACTTTTTCAAAGAAACTCTAGAGAGAGATTGGGTCTTTTTCTTCCTTATTTCTACTTTTCTAACTTGGCATAATTTTTGTCTTTTGATTTGGTTGTTATCATTAACCAATCGTTATCCAATCACAACATTTCACTTTCTCTCTCCACGTTCTCAAACTCCTTTCAATTTAATTAATAATAAATTATTTAAAAGTTTGTGGTCGAGCTCATATCATGTGTGCCTGATCCCACGAAAAACTAACATCTCTCACTGACACATGATGAGACTGATTCTCTTCTCACTTTGAAAGGTTCATAATTGACAAATAAGTTGTGTGACTATGCATACTTCAAAAGCATATTCACTATATATCTATTAGGAGTATATAGTGTCTTAATAAAAGGACCTTGGAATATGTTTAATAAGTTGTATCCTAGATCATTTGTCACATCATTTTATACGAGATCTTATAGAAAAATATGTATTTATGATTATGTTCTCTCACACAGAAAAACATAATTGGTGACCTATTAATACATTACGATGCAACTATTTATTTGTAAATATGATATTTCGTTTCCTCGATTCCCATAATTCTTACCTAGTTCGTTTTTCTAGAAATGTTCTAGTAAACCGAATCATTCATAATCATTTGGTAAATTCTAAGATAGCAAACACTAAATACTAATTATAAAATTAGGTTAGAGTGTTAAGGATATTATTCAAGATTACTTAAAACTCGAGGGTTTGACACTATGAAAATTTTCATTTTCATTACCCTTATTAATTGACAATATGCGCGTATAGCAACTCAGAAATATATCGTAGTCGTTTTGATGTGTTTAGGATATTTTAATAGGTATAATTTGAATTTTAATTTAAAT
The DNA here is from genome assembly GCA_016808115.1 of Tetrastigma voinierianum. Taxonomy (NCBI): domain Eukaryota; kingdom Viridiplantae; phylum Streptophyta; class Magnoliopsida; order Vitales; family Vitaceae; genus Tetrastigma; species Tetrastigma voinierianum. Next base: position 488,071 of record JAEQBH010001210.1, on the reverse strand, counting down.
TGGCTTGTGAAAGCCCAAGAAACCGAATAAACGAGGGTAAAGTGGAATTTGTCAAATGATAAGAAGATTATAGGCTAAAGTGGAAATATGAATAAACTTGATTTGTAAATAAGATGAGGAACTGAGTGCAATAAAGGAAGAAAGTAAGGTCAAATAGGGATAAGACCAAGTTGGTCTCTCATTTTGGGAGAGCAAAACCGTGAAGAAGAGGAAGAAGAAGAAGAGGAAAGGTATGAAAACTATTTTTGTATGGATTTGTATGGAATACTATGGGTTTGTATGGATTGCTATGGTTTTGTATGGATTTGTATGGAATACTATGGGTTTGTATGGATTGCTAAGGTTTTGTATGGATTTGTATGGATTTTTGGACTTTTATATTGATATTAGTTTGTTCAATTTCTAGGGTTTAGTTAGGAATTAAGCCATGTACTAGATTTGTTGAAAGTTGAGTTGGTAAAACCTTAGTTTGTATAAGATGAATAAGGAATCCTCCCTTTGAGTATGGATTCTTGGTTTATGATGTATGAGTACCTATTTGGGTGTTAGGAAGTTAACCTAAATTATAAGTATTGGAGTTTGAGTTTGGAAAAACCTTAATAAATCTCTATGTTTGGTTTTGGTTAGGTTAGAACACACTTGGGAGTTGTTTTCGGTGATGTTTTTGGATTATTTTGGGTTTTTGGTTGGATTTATGGAAAAAAGGAACGAAATCAGCAAATCAGGGTAAATTTCGGGGTCCTACGCCGCAACGTAGGGATCGTGCGATAAGCGTGGAGTCCACGCCAGGCGTGGCATGTCTACCTTGAGCATGGCGTATCCGCAGCCGCGACGTGGTACGAGGAGGTTTGGACACCCTCGGGTATGCGAGTAGTGGGGGTGCATGAGGCGTAGCAAAGCTTCTGGCCGCGGCGAGCTTCTGTAGGTGGTGTGATTCACGGAGCGTGTGTTTTTGTCATGTTATCTTTATTAGTTATTCGAAGAGCACATGCAGTGAACTAATGAGGACCCTATAAGTGTATGAAAGGGTCAATTCATGTTTGTAAGGTAAAGGAAAAATTAGACCGTAATGCCCCTATGATAAGATAGTAAGTTCCTAAACACATAATTGTAGGACTGCCTAAAACCGGATATTGCATGACATGACACCTCTATTACGTGGGCAGGCACGTATAGTACTTCAGTACTCTATGATTAGTGTGTGATTACTCTTTGGCCAGGTGCTTGGCCGTTTAGTGCCAGTACTTTCTCTGGATTAGTGCGACGACACTCTTTGTCAATCTTGACCGGCTCATGGCACGTGTGCAGTGCTAGTCTTATCTGGGTGCGGCCGGTCTCTTTATTATGTTGTGTCTACTCATTTCCTTATTCTTGGTCTAAGTAATTGACAGGTTATATGATAAGAATCTGAATGATGAATACGAGTAAAGTAATGTACGTCGTTTTGCTCTAAATGTACCTACGGGTACCTTTGTATAAGTATAAGCTCTGTAACTCCTACGGGAGATCTGAATAAGTATAAGTCTAACATAAATCTGATATGTGTCATACGGAGATCCCGAACAAGTATAAATTACGCTATGAGTACAAGTATGTGTATAAGTTTGTTATATGAATTTATGAAAATTTTGATATATGCTATTGTATATTTGTTACTGTTATATGTTTACTGTAAATAAGTATTAATGCATGTGTCTACGTATAAGTCATATGTTTCCCACTAAGCGTTAAGCTTAGTACGAGTTTTAATCCGTATAGGTACGGAGGCGTCGCGATCTTTCGCACTCTTAATTTGATACACTTGTAGAGGTCCATCACCTATAGGTTTTGCACTCTGATTATGCAAATGTAAATGTACAGTTTTTGTATATGTATATGTATATGGACTCAGGATTATATGTATTGACACTATAAACCTCACTACGGTGGTAGTTTTTTTTTTGTATCTTTTTATATGATATTGTGATTCAGTTATAAGACTGGATCACCCAATGTAAGAAAAAAAACGAATCGAAGTCCTATCTGGTTCACGCCCTCTTCATCTGCCTAGGCGGGGGTCGGGGGTGTGATAGCACATGTGGTACAAATCACATGTTACAACATTGTCTCATTTCTCATGGAGTGTATGTCTTTATGTATATTTTAATACCAAACATATTGTAGTATGACGTACTCAATGTCTAACTATGAGTTCACTTACAAACTCTCTTTATCAAAATTATTAGAACTCTAACCTGGCATTAAGACAAATAAATTGATATACCACTTAAGATCAATATATTTCATTTATCTTCTAAATGAAATCGACATTCATATTTAAGCCTTTCGCTCTCGATTATCACCTAAATAATAGAGCTCAAATCCATCTCATCCTTATACACACAAAGTCATAAAGACGATTGCTTGCGTGAGTAGGTCAATATATCATATGTAAGACATAGTTATGTATTCATTATGTACATAACATAAGTATTCAAGTATGTTTTATAAATGTTTTGGAATTGAATAAATAAAATAAATTATCACAATAATTATGTGTGAACGTATTTGGGAGTACATATTTGCAAATATATTTTAACATTTATGTACGTCCAAAGACTTGAAATGCCTACAGTATGCTTCTTTAAGTACGGGCTTCGTAAAGGGATCTACGACCATCTCTTGTATTGTTATGTACTTCGTGTTCACTTCCTTTCGTGTCACCATGTCTTTCACACAATTGTATTTGATATCTATGTGTTTGGTTTTAACATGGAACTTAGGGTCTTTTGTATAAGCTATTGTAGCTTGACTATCACAATTGACAAACACGAGCTGTATAGTATCTCCCTTGAACTATAGGATGAACAATAAATAGACCACCATAACCGAGTTGATCACCTTGCTTAAAATAGTTGAACCCACCTTGAAGAAGGAAAGTAAAGTTGTGATGCTTTTGGATTATTTTGGTTCTAAGAAGAGTTCTAAGAACAACAACAAGAAGAAGAAATCCACTAAAGCACAAGGAGGTGTTGCTAAGAAGAAGGCAAAACAGACAGCCCCAAAAGGTGCTTGCTTCTATTGTGGCAAGGATGGCCATTAGAAGTGATTAGTGCCTAAAAAGTGCTATTTTGAACCCTATTTATTATAGGTTTTGAGTGCTTTTTGTATACTAATCATTTTAATTAACTTGATTTACACATTAAAATTTGACTATTCGATCGCATTTTGTGACATTTACGATTTCAGCCTGCCAAATTTGTTGAATCAACCAAGCACAAAGGAATCGAGCCAAAACTAGCTTTGCATATTAAAATCGGGAGCCCGAACGGAAAGAAGAGCGGGAAGCGGAAGAGGAATGGAAGAAACGGGAGGCGAAGAAATAGAAAAGAACATAGCGGGAAAATTTGCAGGGTGCCCAAAATCCCACACTGTCACGAAAATTGGCATTGGTGCCAATTTTGGCATTGGATTTTGGCTTTGGTGCCAATTTTGGCATTGGATTTTGGCATTGGTGCCAATTTTGGCATTGGATTTTGGCATTGGTGCCAATTTTGGCATTGGATTTTGGCAGCATTGGATTTTGGCATTGGTGCCAATTTTGGCCTGACACCAACATAACGAAATCCCTCTCTCCTCCCTTGTTGACTTTTTGACTTTTTTCTCTTTTTTTTCTTTTTTACCCTCTTTGTTTAATGCTTTTGAGGCATATTGATATTTTACCCTAAGAAAAACTCTATATAAGCTCCAATGTTTTGGGAGATTTGTAACTTTTGGTGGTGAAAAAGCTTTGCTTTGGTAGAAATCAAAAACACATAAGTTCCATTTTCCTTTCTTTTACTACAGTTTTCGCTTGTGCTTTTCCTTTGCTTTTCGTTTAGTTATTTTTCTTGGTTTCTAATCATTCTCTGAGGATGGTTGGCTAAGCTCCCATCCTTGAAGAGGAGGGCTACGGGGCAAAATGATGGCTCTCATGTATTTAATGAAAGCATTCATGGATATTTATGGTTCTCATTTCTCACTTTAGGTTAAAATCTCTTAAATGTCTGGCCAGTTAGCTTTTTGTGTTGTAGAAACTTTTAGGGTTCGAGTGGATGCTTGTTGTTAGATCAGCGAGATTCGTCTAGTTGCCTTCTATTGAATGCTTGTAGGGTAGATTTGGGGATATGCTTTGCATCCGGGGAGCATTTATGCTCAATGAATCTATAATTCGAAAAGGGAAAATTACAAGGGTTCGGTTTTATGGCCAAATGAAGAGATCAGGTTCGGGAAATGGTATATGTCATCACTCCCCTGACCCAGAGAAAAGGGCCAGAACCTTTCATTTGCCTTAGGACCTCGACCCAGTAGCCGATGCTTCAGGAGTTCTTTTTCATATTTTATTTCATTTTATTTTCGATCCCATAAATCCACCCGACTCTCCTTGTTTTACTAAAACCCCAAATCAAAGTGAATTCACCATTTTGAACTTAGCGCATCATTTACATGAAAACCCATCCACATGTTCGACCCTAGAACGCTATCTTTGCGATAGTATCTTCTGGCTTGTTAGAGAGGAATTAGGATTATAAATTTTGTTGATTCGACACCCCACACGTAGCGAATCAAATGGCGGATTCTTGCAGTGGATAGTTATACCTAGTGAGATGAGAAGCTTTTGAACTTGTGATCACATCACAAGTGTTGATTAATTATATTTTATTATTATTATTTATTATTTTTTTTACCATTTTCCCCGATTGCGGTTCGCTGCGAGAGGAATTGAATTTTATCCTGCACATCTTGTTTTCCACTGTTTTATTTTAGCCTAACCTTAGCCCTTTTGGTAGTCTTGTTTTGCATTGGTTTCTTGTTGTTGTGTAGTGTACGCGGAGCGGTTTATGCGGGGAAAAGAAACCTTGCGGGCGGGTGCATAGGCTTAGTGTTGATTGGGCGAGTGTGAAATTGGCCTTCACGGTGATCGGATGGAGCCTCCACGAGGGCGGCCACGATGACAAAGGGGGCGGGGTCCGTGCTTATCGATCCATGAGGATCACATACACCCACCCAGGGTGAGTGCACCCTCATGCATAATTCCCTCTGCTGAGGAGGTGGCAGTGAAGCCTTACTTGGTGCCTCTACTCCCAACATTCCATGGCATGGAGAATGAAAACCCTTATAATCATATTAGGGATTTTGAGAAGTATGCACCACTTTCAAGAGGGTGCCATCGACATGGAGCTACTAAAGCTAAAGCCTTTCACTTGACCACTAAGAATGAGGCAAAAATTTGGCTAAATGCGATGAGCCCGAACCATAAGGGTGGGGAGAGGCTGCGAGGCGAGTTTTCTAAAAAATTCTTCGATTGCTCATGAGACAAACAACTTGAAGAGCAAATTTACACATTTAAGAGCTCAGATGGTGAGAGGTTCTACCCGATCTTCCCGGAGAGATTTATGGAGACTATCGGTGCATGCCCACACCATGGGTTTGATATGGATGTTGGTGAACCATTTTTATGATGGAATGTCCTTCCGTGAAACAATTATTGGAAACTATGTGTGGAGGGGTTTCTGGCAAAAAATGGGATGAGGCCATGGATTTCCTCAGCTATGTAGGCGAGACATCAAGGCTTGGGACCGAAGCGAAAATCCCGGGGCGGGCGGAATGAGACCCATGCAAACCCAGGAGGCATCTATTCACTTGAGAGGATGTGGGCGAAGGCTAAGCTATCCATCTTGGTAGGAGGTGGAAGAGCCCCAGAAGGAAAAATTTGCAGCGAGTGCGGCGATTATTTGAAAGCCATGCCTGGTCAGCTGATTTCAATGCCGATCCAGCGACCCTTGGGAGAACCATGTCCAAACCCCGTGCGAGGATGCAAATGTGGTGAGCCAAAACAAGCGCAAATAAATGCTCATATGGCAACACTTCTGACTAGCGGAGGAGTCACCCCAACCTCTCTGGAAGCCTCGACCTCAAACATATGTTCCCGAGAACCTGCAAACATCGTGACCACCCACCTCTTCTCTGTTAGGCAAACCATTTTGAATCGAGCAAGGTGGTGGAGATTTTGTAAGGAGCAAAAGGCATCAATGCTTCAGTTGAACAAAAAAAATTGAAAAATGTAAAGCTCCTTGAACGAGAGAATAGATAGGATGGAAAGTAACCTTATAGAAAATTGACGACTTGCGGGCATCCATAACAAGAATGGCCATCAGACAAAGAGGCGGGGAGGTTCCCTTCTCGATATGCCAAATCCAGGAGCCCATGAACTGAGCTATTCTAATTGAACCTCCCGAAAATGGATGAAGCGAAAATTTGTCATTACCTTAAGAAGTGGAGGTTGATCAGCCACGCCCAAGCCCGCAGAAACTAGTGCGGAAGAAATGGAGCCGTAACACATTTTCTGGCTGAGGACTCACGAAGAACCGTATGCCACTTCCATTTCCCAAGCACTAAGAAGCAAGAAGAAGGCATCCCAAATAGGCTGCATCCGAAGTCCGCGTGAAGGTCAACATACCCCTTGACATCATCAAACAAGTCCCCGCCTATGCAAAGCCAGCATCTCTGCATAATCAAAAAGTGGGTCAGAGACGATAAAGGTACTTTAATCGAACAAGTTACCCATCATCCAATGCAAGACAATGGTGAATACAAAGATCCGCACTCAACCATCTCGCCATCATCGAGGTACCTCGCATTGACAAACATCGTTGTGGCACTGGTGTTGCCAGGTCAACCCACGCCATACTCAACAGAGTATAGGCAAATTTAGGTTTCAGAGTTAAACCAACCAACATCACTCCTATCCTACCGATCGTCGCTGAAAATACCAAAAGGGATAGTGGAGGATGCTTGGTAAAAGTAGATAAGTTCTACTATCCGGTGGATTTCGTGGTTCTCGACACAGAACCGATGGCAGGGGGCACAAATCAAGTGCCCATTATATTGGGAAGGCCATTTTTAGCCACATCTAATGCCATAATTAATTGCCGGAATGGAGTCATGCACTACCTTTGAAATATGACTTTGAGTTTAATATTTTCCACCTAGGCAAGCCAGCACAAATCAATGAAGAACAAGAGCCATGAAGTCTCGCCCCGATTAGCCTGTGCATGTGAAAACACAAGAGTTCACAAACCTAAGCAGGGATCGATGAAGAAACAATGGAAGAGTCCGACGAGAATCCAAAGGTCTCAATCACTCCCCTCAACACCACCGTAAGGTAGAGCGGCTTAAACAAAGGGCGTAAACTCAACTCTCACAAGTAGCCACCTCACAAAGATATATGAGTGGATCTCTCCTCCTTGATCCACCATGAACCTCGAAGGGGTTATCCCAGTAGGAGTGGTTTCTACAAGAATTAGAAGCCACTCCAATTGTCAAGTGGGAGTTTTATTTGCTTTACTTTAAGTTTAATTTGTAGTTTTACATAATTTTCTAATTTTAGATTTGTTTTATGTGTAATTTTTTCATTTTCAATTGCACATTCTCATAATTCTTGCATTTTGTTTTTCTCGTGTGTAGCGCATTCTCCTCCACCTTCATCAGCTGCACCCCCACAACACATCTTCATATCTGCTCCAATGGGGATAACCTTCCACCAGCTACACACCACTGATGTGATCACTTCCTTCTATTTTCCAACCGAGCCCCATTGAGGACAATGTGACATTCTGGGGGAGAGAATTGTGGAAGGAAGTGGCTTTTACATTTCGCTTTTGTCGCTATTTCTCAAGTGCCCATTTTGTGTTTGTCAGTGGCTTGCTTTTTGACTTGTATGGGAAGCTATTAGTTGTTTTTGAAAAACTGAAACTATAGCCGTTTTTTTATATATACATACTATTTAGCTCACACTTACAGTTTTAAAATTTCACCCAATTTTTTTTTGTGTGTTTTCATTTCTACTGCAAGTTGGAAAATTGAATTTTGTCTAATTCTATTGATGTTAGATTGATTCCATGCCTAGTCGAAAGTGGATGATTAATTGAATTCTCGTTGCTTCTCGACCTTTTCTTCCACCTCTAGCTAACCACACACTAAGGCACACGTGCTCAAACAATAGGTCAAGAACTACCTAACCTCCTCAACTTTGCAAACTCCACCCTAGTTTCATCGCTTTACCTTAAATAGGTTAAGGACCCCCATGAAAAGGAAGCCAATGTGTCTTCCCAAAAAAAAAAAAAAAGAAAAAGAAAAGAAAAGAAAAGAAGAAAAATCAGAACGCTTACCTTGAAACCGAAAGAGACCGTCCGAGGGGTATATGGCGAAAGCCTTTAAAGCCCTAAGTGGCCCTAAACCTTCACCGGGGTCAGGGGAGTCGCCGACTTAGTGTTCGCACCTGGGTGGATGGGTGGAGCGAAAGTGTTAGCCGGAGTTTCAAATCATCTCTGAGGCCGGGGTGAAACCTAAGAGCTCAGGGTCGAAAGATCCTTATGACCCGGGTGCCCTAAGCCTTAATTGGTCGGGAGTCACCTGCGGATCCCTCGCTACATGGATTCTGTAAGGTCGACTCCTCAAGATTGCACCCCTACAACACAAAAAGAATTGTGGAATAAGAGTGGTCATGCGTCTCTATTTAGGTCAAGTTAGTGTCCTAGGTGGAGGCAAAGAATTGGGTAGAGAGTGCAGCTTTAGCAGCTATCATGGAGAACTGATCAAACAAACACTTAGGTTTTGGTGGAAGCATCTGGTAGAGTCACCAGAAGGAGGCTCTTTTGATACTCAAATATTTATGGCATTCATTCTCTCAAGATGGTTATCACAGAGCCAAAGATTCCCGAGTGAGCATTACTCGCCTTCACATACTTTTTTGAAATACCAATTTTTGAGGACACATTTTTGTTATTATCTCGCTTTGTTCTTTGTTTCCTTCTTTTATTTATTGCTGAGGGACTAGCAATGTGTGGAGTTGGGGAGTGTGATTATTCTTAATTGCTTCTTTGAACCCTATTTTATTATAGGTTTGTGAAGTGCTTTTTGTATACTAATCATTTTAATTAACCCGATTTACACATTAAGGCTGACTATTATTACGATGCATTTTGCTTGACATTTATAGTTTTAATGCAAATTTGTTGAATCAGCCAGCCACAAGAGAATCGACCAATAACTGCATATTAAAATCGGGAGGCGAAACGAGAAGAAAACGAGACGAGAAGAGAATGGAAGAAAGAGCAGGCTGAAGAGAAATAGAAAAAGAACATAACGGAAAATTCGCACAGGTGCAAAATCCACAACATCTCGCGAAAATTGGCATTGGTGCCAATTTTGGCGTGGATTTTGGCATTGGGTACTGTTTGGCATTGGATTTTGGCAACATTGGATTTTGAATTGGGTGCCAATTTTGTACATTGCCAACTAATGTCGCGAAATCCTACTCCTCCCTTGTTGACTTTTTGACTTTTTTTCTCTTTTTTTTTCCTTTTTACCCTCTTTGTTTTAATGCTTTTGAGGGCATAATGGTATTTGCCCTAAGAAAAACTCTATATAAGCTCAATGTTTTTAGGAGATTTGTAACTTTTAGTGGTGAAAAGCTTTGCTTTGTTAAATCAAAACACGTAAGTTCCATTTTCCTTTCTTTTTCTAGTTTTCCTTATTCTTTTCCTTTGCTTTTCATTTAGATAATGTGACTTTTAATCATTCTGCGAGGATGGTTGGCTAAGCTCCCATCCTTGAAGAGGGAGGTACAGGCCAAGGAATTCACGGGAGTAAAATATTGGCTCCTCATGTATTTAATGAAAAAGCATTCATGGATATTTATAGTTTCTGTTTCTCAATCTAGGTTAAAATCTCTTAAATGTACCTTGATTAACTTTTTGTATTTGGCAGCTTTTAGGGTTCGGTGGATGCTTATTATTTAGATCCTTTGAGATTCGTGAATTACCTTCTATTAGTTCTTTTGGGGTAGATTTGAGGATATGCTTTTCTTTGTTCGACATTTATAACGATAGATACTATAATTCAAAGAGAAAATTACAAGGTTAGGTTTTTATGGCCAAATGAAGATCAGTTGAAATGACTATATGTCATCCTCCCTATGGCGAGGAAAGGACCCAGCGATTAACTGTTTGCCTTAGGACCTCAATAAATCTTTGATGTGAGGTTCTTTTTCATATTTTACTTCATTTTATTTTCAGTCTATAAATCCCACCCGACTCTCCTTTGTTTTACTAAAACCCCAAATCCAAAATTGAATTCACCATTTTGAACTTAGCGCATCATTTACGAAGAAAACCCATCCACTATGTTGACCTGACACTATCTGCCGATAGCTATGCTACGACAGTAGGAGGAATTAGGATTATAAATTTTGTTGATTCCGACACCCCTACCGCACGCGAATCAGAAGTATATTTTTCATTGAGATCAACACTGCTTCAAGTATGAAAAAGGCATTACAAAACCTATCTAGAGTCTATGATGAATAAGGCATCTAATATATCTCCTTGAGTAAGTTGTCGTTAGAGGTCAAGCATTGCTTCTCAAAAACAATCAATCGTGTCTGAATGTAGGTTGTGGCTCACACATGTATTAGTGGGGACTTAGGGCAATAGAAGACTCAACAAAGGGGAGTTGGACTTACGCATGGGAAATGGGGCAAGAGTTGGTGCATTATCCGTAGAAACTTATGTTTTGAACCTCGCTAGTGGACTTCTTTGAATATGGAAGATGGTTATTATGTACCTACTTTAAATAAGAACGTTATTTATGTTTTTTATTTGAACAAGAAAGGTTGTCATTTTTAGTAACAATGGTTGTACTATTATGTTAAATGATGTTCTTTGTTATGGTAGTGATTATCTGATGGAAGATTCTACATATTGAATATATCGAAAGTAATTTTATTGTCATGACGATAAGAGCCTGAAAGATGTGTAAATCATCTTGCATGACATTGTCGCGCTTGGTATATAAGTGAGGAGGTGCATGACTAAATTACATAGAAAAGAGTAACAGGGTCATTTGATTATGAATCATATTTACACAGCAAATCTCTTTATTAAGACAGAGATGATGGAGTTACCCTTTAAATAAAAGGATGAACGTGCCAATGGGCCATTAGACCTAATACATTTTGATCTTTGTGGTCCAATGTCCATACAAGCCAGACATGGTTTCATCTACTTCATTACCTTTATCAATGATCATTCACGGTATGGATACTTGTATCTTATGAGATACAAATCTAAAGCCTTTGAAAAGTTCAAGGAATTTAGAAATGAAGTGGAAAAACAACTTGGGAGAAGTATTAAAACACTTAGATCAGATCGAGGTGGCGAATACTGACTAAAGGGATTTTGGATCATCTTGAGATAATAGGATTTTTATCAACGGACTCATATATAGAACCTATGCCAGTGGTGTGTTAGGAAAACAGACATAATTAAAAATGGTGAATCTATGATGATGGGAAGGTGGATGCTCGAATTCTTATGGTGTGCACTTGAGGTTGTTGTTTACATCTTAAACAAAGTCACATCCAAGTCAATTGAAGTTACTCCATATGAATTCTATAATTCTAAGGAAACAAATGGATATCAATTCTATAATTCATTGGAACAAAAAGCGTTTGTTTCAAAGCATGTTGTGTTCTTGGAGAAAGGGTTTCTTCTTAAAAATAGTAGGAGCAAAGTTGAACTTGGAGTCAAGATGCTTTCGAACAAATGCGAATCCTTGGCGGACACATTTATTTATTCATTGTGATGAAAAGCGGTTGATCATAGAAGCACAAGCGCTGACAAGTAGAACACTTCACTTGTTCCTAAGAATAATGGTTGTCATCAGGTGACGAGAAGGGACGTGGTGCTCATAGAAAGATGATGAGCTCACCAATAGGAGTATTAAATATGTCATTTATCCCCATTTTATTATTTGATTTTGGTTATAAATAAGTGTTCTAATGTTTAAATGTATCTTGTGTAGGTCATCCCTTGGGAAATAGCAGGACGAATCAAGTAATTTGGATAAGGAATGAAGAAGTTCTTACGAGTTGCAATTTATGGTCCGGTGTAGGAAATTTATGGTTGCGACCTGGGAATTCTGATCCACGACCACAGCAATTTTATGGTCGCGACCGCGGCCTCCTATCTTGACCGGCTTGTAGTGTGGTCATGACCCGCAGGCATTTATGGTTCTGACCAGGACTTCCGACTGCAGTTTTCATGTTTAGGCAGTTTTGGCCGGCTGATGCGTATTTGGGGGTGTTGTTGTTGTTTTGACTTATTAAAAGCTTGATGGTTTGCAAAAGTCTGTAGAAACTAAAGCAGCCGTATATGAAGTGCAAGGGGCCTCAAGTAATAAAAGTTGTTTTCAATTATGAACTAATTATTGTTCAGCGGGGATTATGGGTTTCGAGAGGTTAAACGCACCTCGACTACTTGATTAGGTACTATTTGAGCTTCAAATGATTTGAGTTGTGAATTACAAAACTAATCTAAATAAACTAAGCAAAAACAATTAATGTCTATGGGAATCTAAACATTGATTAAGGTACGGAAAAGCGACGTGAGGGAATTAGGGTTGATTACCACCTATGGTGTTTCATGTTTTGTCTTTTTAAAAACTTAGGGTGTTGATCTGACAATTAGTCCTAGGAGTCAGTATAAAGGATCCGGCTCGTGTTCCCATATGTTTTCTTGTATTAGCTTCCTATTCACGATTCGTCCTTCTGGAGTGCTCATGCAATACTTTTCAAACATTTTCCTAAGCCGCTCTATTAGTCCTTTGTTCGTTCTTGCGATAAGCGGCCAGGCTAAGCTCGAATTTTTCATTGTTATGTTCTTACAATCCTTGCTTATTGTACTCAATGTCCCCTCCTAGTGAAATCGACCTAGTACTAGAATTTTCTAATTTTCTAAGTCTCTTTAACTAGGTTATTTAGCATTCCAAATGATTAAATCTCACCTTAAGAGAATTTGAGTTAGATTTAAGGGCTTAGTTCTTGCGTCATTGGGAATACCCTTGTAAAAAGGATCTAAGATCCAATTCTCAGCAAGATTTAATCAATTAGAACCATAATCATCCATAGATCTAATACTAAATACAACAAATCAAGCATATACTAATCAATCAACCAAAGATTAGACAAACATTAACACCACATTTGATAATCAACCCTATAGATGTTTAGCCTGACATTTCAGCTATCAAGATCCACAAATTCATAACTAAGATAAACATGAAATTGCATAAATTAAAGAATATAAAAGGATTAGAAATACAAGCAAGCAATAGCCTTGAATGATTTATGATCAACTCCCAGCTCAAATACTTGATCTCAGTTGCATTTCAGTAGTCTTCAGTTTACGAAATGAAGAATCTCATAAAACAAGCCAAGATTTAACAAGGGTGAAGAAAACTAAACCTTGAAAAGCAAAACACTCAAGAGAGAGGAGACAGCAAGGAGAGCCTCCTCTATCAATTTTGAACCCTAAATCTAAAAAAGAATGTCATATATATACACACCAAAGCTAAACCAAAAATTAAGAAAACAGAAATAGGATCGTCAAGCGTGAGATTTGCGTGAGTGTTTATGTTCGCGACCTCATCGAGAATGTTTACCACGATCTTTCGCGAGGCGGCTTCAGCGATCCAGCCGTAGTGACGAGATGCGACCTCGCGAGCGTGCTTCTGGTCTATAGCGAGGTCTGGTGTGACACAGTTTGACCTCTCTGAGAGCTTGATTCACACGATCTTCTGATCGCGACCTCTGAGAACTCTTTGCCGCGGTAATATTTTCTACGGCACGATTGCGATTGTGGATCTTCCAAGTTGCGACCTTGGGTCTCTCTTCAGCCTATCTTCCTTAATTCTTCATCATTTTGCGTGTTTTTCGTCTTGTTTTCTTCGTTTCTACAAAATACAAAGCTATAGGGGGTTAGACATGAAAATAACTAAGAGGAGTGTTTAGTTAGCATCAAAACCATGATTTATGCTATATTTTGAACTAAATAATATTAACCTAAAAAATTCACCTAAACTTTGTATTTTGCTTGTCCTTAAGCAAAACAATGGTTTATTACTCTTTTTCAATCTTTTTTTTTTTCTATTGAGCATGTATTGGAATGTTGTAGTGGTTGCCTCGAGGATTTTTCACCTTCATTTCACACAAAGAAAACTTCAAGACAACTTTTTCAAACATAATGAATCAATCATAAGTTGAATCAACCTAAACCACATTTCTTAAGTGTGTGTGTGTGTGAAGCCTCTCCTCTCTAGTCAATTGCAATTCAGGTGAAATTAGATGAATATGAGTGGATTAGAATCTCTCACTCACTTGGTGAGTGTGGAACTCCATAGGCTTGTCGGTCATATCACCCTCCACTAATGTAGGCAAGACACAACTCTTAAGATCAAATAGGTATTTACTAGTTTGTAATGTATGGCTTAGGTAAAGGGTAGTTGAGTAAGTCATTTAAGTTTTAGTTTACCCCAAACATACATATTTTTCCTTTTTCTTCCCTCAACTATTCATCCTTTGGTATCTCACATTCTTTGCATTTGGCTCTCTAGCTCTCCCACAAACTTAGCTCTTTTGCATCTTTTTACTACATAGAGTTTCCCCCAAACTTGCTTGACTCTCACTATTTTCACCATTTATGCCTTCAAGCCAAGTCTTTTATTTCTTTCTTTTCTACCACCAGAATTGTCGGTGGCATGATGTGACGCTATTAAGCTCTACATGCCCCGTGTAGTGTTTAGGTTAGTGGCTCCGGTTGGCAAAGCTGGGGCTTAGTCAGCCAGCTCAATTTTTGAGGTTGGGTTGTAGGCAAAGCTGGAAATAAAATCGGGCCAGCTTAACTCTACCCATTTTGGCGGGTTGGCGTGGTGCTTTGATTGCCCGAAATCTTTATTTATTTGTTATTTATTTTTAAATAACTCACTTGTGATTAAGATTTTCAAAGGTTATCTCACAAATGGAAATAATTTCACTATATCTCTTCTTTTGTAGCATAAGGGGTTTTAAAAGAATTATTATTATTATAATATGATTAATATGATAAACTTTTAATTATTTAACTATTTTATTTCCATTTTAAATGTTTCTTTTTAACAAAATTTATGTAATAATTTAATATTCAAAAAATGCAGCATAGAAAATTCTGAATAAATTTGAATTAAATAATTCTGGAGTTTTTAATATTGAATATATTTTTATTTACATCTCTCAATGATATTGATATTCTGATTCGTTTTATTTATCCTTTGAATTTATTCAATCATATGTTTTTATAAAAATGAAGTTTATAGTTGGTAAATTAAAATTAGAATTTAATAACTAAATTATCAATATATTTTAAATAATTTTATTACTTAAACTAGTATTAATAACAAAATATTGTTATTTTTAAAATAATTAACAAAATTATACACTTATTTGTTTCAATTATCATCTTCTTTCAAAATGGATTTTCAAAACAAACTAGGATATTTCTATTATCGATTGAGATACATTTTTGAAAAAATATTTTTATTTCAATATAAAATGAAATTTGTGTTTATTTAACACTCTAAAAATTTAATTAATAGATGATGAATGTGGAATCACGTGTTATTATTGGATATAATGAGGATGCGGATGAAGATTAGAGGCATATGAGATTTCATTTTATACTTTGAAGTTGTTTTTTTCAAATATGTTATTAAGTTGTTACTTTATTGTTTTGGTAACATTTAACTAGTTAGTTTGGTACTTTGGTTATAATAGTACTCTAACATTATTTATTTATTTAAGTTTGTTTACTGTTATTATATTGTTTAGTCTCAATCATTTTATATATTAATTATTATTATATCTTTATATATTATTTATTTTATTTGAAGAATGATGAATTTATAAATTAATTTTTTTATGTATTTTATGGTTTGCTCAGTTTATCAGTTTTGACCCATGGCAGCATGCAGAATTTCAGGTTGGGTTAAATTGGATGAAAGCTAGCCATAATAGAAATGGGTCATATTAGCCTTGCCCGTTTTGGCCCGTGGCCTGAAATGGGTTGGGTTGACCCGTATACTAGCTCTACTTAGGGTACTAGGTGTGGAACACTTCTAAGAACTTACTTGCTCAAGGTAGGAAAGCTATAAGATCAAAACTTCTCCTTGTTTTATTCTTTCTTTTTCTTCGTTTTCTTCTTTTTCTATATTTTTTTTCTTTATTTTTCTACCCTCAACCTCTTTTGCTTTCTATTCATCACACATCCTCTTCAACCAAACCCCCAAATTCAAATTACATGTATTCACAAGATATCACTTTGACACTCACTGATTTAGAGGGTAAACATAGGTTTAGTGAGGGTATTCAATGCAAAGTTCGAGCTGTGCTTGGCTTTCAAAACATAAAAATGGCTAATAAGGCTCAATGTTGGGTGACTATGGGTCAATGCATAATAAGGTTAGCTGGATAGG
Organism: Tetrastigma voinierianum; assembly: GCA_016808115.1. Classification (NCBI taxonomy): domain Eukaryota; kingdom Viridiplantae; phylum Streptophyta; class Magnoliopsida; order Vitales; family Vitaceae; genus Tetrastigma; species Tetrastigma voinierianum. The sequence continues at coordinate 471,706 of JAEQBH010001210.1, read as the reverse complement.
CTCAATCGGTCCAAGGATGGCCTAAATCATTTCCTAATTGTCGTGTTGCCTAGGATTTTGCCTCAAGTGATAATCGAACAAGTTCTAGAGTCACGAGAGATCAATTAGGATGATATTCACCTGGTCTTCTCTAAACCAAGCAAAATTAGGCTATAAGGAGTACATGACATGCTAGAATATTAAGAATATATGGTCTGGTCTATCACTTCATGGTTAATACAATATGCTTTACATTCAACTATCTCTCATTTTCTTCATGTGAAAGAGGGTTCAATCAATTTTTCATCATAGGAAACCCTTCTTTTTCTCAACACAACCCAAAACAACTAAAACACAACAACTTTAAAACCCTTTTGGATTTTTCAAACTTTTTCAAAATTTTAAGGATTTTTCAAATTTTTGAAAATTACTTCAAGGAATATGTCTACACATGATGTATGACAGCTCAATGATGCTCAAAAAGGAATTTCATGATGATATATATCCATAAAATTCAGCCATCAACATGCATAGAAGACATTTTGTCCTGAAGCAAGCAACACACAAAAAAACAAACAGCACAGTATCCCAATTAACAAAAAATCAAACCAACTAAACACACTGAAATGAAAACAAACTAACAACAAACTAACAAAAAAAAAAAAAAAGGTTCATAAGTATTGCAAGAAACACATGCAAAGGAGATAGATAACACATGACAAATAAGGTCAACCTTCCCTCAAACTTAAAAACAGTAGTGTCCTCAATGCTTAAATAAACAAAATAGGGGAATAGAAAAATCCCCTTACAACAATGTAGAAGCTACCTTAAAATCTCTTCAACTCTGAATCTGACTTTATCTTTGATGCGCCAGATATCGAGGACAAGGTGGTATGAAGCTGTAGGCCATTCTTGGCTTGAAGTAGGTGGAGAGTGATGGTGGTGTGCCTAGTTGTGAGGAGCTTGCTCCATGATAGTGAGCCATTAGCTGGTTGATGCATTGGCTGTGGAGCTCTTGCTGCTATACTTGAATTTCTTATCTTTGAGCTACAATTGCACAGAGTTGTACTTGCTACAATTTTGTTTTCATCATCTTGATATGTTTTATGCTCCTTTTATAATCATCCATTTCATCCACTATTGCTTGTCCCAAGTCTCTCATCTTCTTTGAAATATTATCAAATTCTCTTTGGGTAGTAGGTGGTATTTCATCACTTTCCTCATCGTCACTCTAGTCCTCATCCTAGTTTTCCTCATTTCTATCTCTATTTTCCATATTTTCTTCATCAATTTGTTTCTCTTCACTCCTTTGGTTCTCTTCAATCCTTGGGTTCTGTTCACCCCTTCTTTATAGCTCTACTTTCTTTGTAGTCCTTGAAGGCCCTTCTTGGGTTCTAGGGGGTTCCAAGGGTTTCTCCATAGGGAAAGGTAGAGGTGCCATAGATGGGCTCCTCTTTTCATCACTCTCAATTACCACCTTTGCATCCCTACATAGTTGTGTGATCAGTGATGGGTGAATAAGTGATTTCCCTACATCTCCTTCCAGTAGAGAGTTTTGTATAATGTTCCCCACATTGAACTTGAAGTTCATGAGTATTGAATAAAGCAACACTACTTTATCCCTATAAATAGGGGAGACATGATTTGAGGGGAGCACCCTCGAGAGCTCATAAAGTAAAACCAAGCTTTGGCATGCTCAGTGAGGCATCCCCTTGGAATCTCATAAAGCTCCCCATCCTTCTTTATACTCTAACTAGCATTTGGCTTTGCCACTTTCTTTAGTATCTCCATGTAATCAGGGTTTCGGATTAATTGTTTAAAATATCTATCTGTCGGAAAGCCACAGTGATACTCTATTGAGTGGTAACACTGCATTAAAGGTACCCAAACCTCTCCTTGAATTGTAAATCCATTAAGTCCGAAGATTTGCATGGAATTCCCTCACAATTGGTGCTATCCCAGGTGTTGAGTGTGCACAAAAGTGTTTCCAATGCTACCTAATATGCATGAATTTGTGATAGTTGGTGCTATTGGTCCTAAAACCTCTCTTAGGCACAGTTGAGCGAACGCTCAAGAAATTGAACACTTCCTCGGCCTTACTCGTAAGGAATTTAGTCGAATTTTGAGGAGGTGGTGGGATCCTAACAGGCTCAGAAGTAGTCTTTCTCTTCTTTGGGGCCATTTTTCTCTTTAATTTCAAACAATTTGTTCTCCCAAGTCACAAAAATGAGTATGTCTCACCAAACACCCTTCACCTTATCAACTCAAAAAATAGTTCCTATTCAAACCAAACCAAGCACCCAACCCAAACCAAAAAACATGAGATTTAGGGTTTACCTTAATTCCTTCTTCCTTTCTTCAAACCGTGAGAGAGAAGGTTTTGTCTTGGAATGGTTGATCTTGAATGCGATTGAAGCATGTTTTCGTGATGGAAGAGATTAGAACCCAAAGGTTTTGGAGAACAAAATGGTTGTCAGTAGGAAGAGTGGAAGGGGTGTGCAAAATGATTTTGAAAAGATTTTGATTTATCATCCTTTGACGGTCTCGACCTGCAGTAGTTGAGGTCTTGACCTTCACAGAAAATTTTCAAAAATGGCTACAAGGTCTTGAGTCCACGACCCTTCATTGGGAAATCTGCGACTTTATTTATTGATGAAGTGGTATTTGTAACTATTTAAGATCTGTTGTAACTATTTATGATCGCAAATCATAAAGGTCACAGGGTCACTTTTGCACTTGAAGTCGCGATTTCAATGAGTTATATATATATATATATATATATATATATATATATACATATAAATAGGGTTTCTGTCGCGACCTTACAGGGAGAACACAGAAAATTGCTTTCAAAGTCGTGACCTAGGTCGTGACTTCACTACAAGTTGAGAAATTCAAGTCTCTACGGTCGCAACCTTATTGAGAAATGAATAACCCACGAGGTCCTAAACAAGTTCTGACCTTGTTGAAATCAAATAATCTTAAGATTAACATTATGTGAGGTTACAACGCATTGATGTTATAGTCCACGACCTTGAATGATTTTTATTTTAACCTGTCTTTTAACTACGATTCATTATTTGTGTTGAGTCTTTCTCTCTTTAACAATTATGTTAAAAATCTTGATATATGACCATGAACTTGAAAAGAAAAATTAACACTCTTCATTATAATACAAGGTCCCAGAAAGCAATGAAACCAGAAGAAAAACAAGAAAAATAAAATGAGTGAAAACAGGATAGGATCTTACAATTAACGTTAATCTGAGAAGTGCTTTAGTTAGAAAATGTGTAACAATGACATCTCTGTGGTAGTGAGCACTCCTTGAGATACTTTGTCAACTGGTGAGTGAATGATTTTGTTCATGCTTGCCAAAACATGCAAAAATGGGATTCTTTGGAAGGAGAGATGTCTTGTGTTATTTCTTCTTTTTCTTCACAATAGTTGATATGTCAATCCCCTCAATTGAGAAGTACATTAAATCCACCCCCATTACAATTGGTGCCATTTCATTTTGGTGAACTTTTGGATGTATGCTTGAATTCAATTTTCTTCCCCATTGTGCATCACCTGGTGAACAAACACTTGAGCTTTTCAAGGGTGTCTCCTTAAGGACATTTTTCATATTCTTAACTCCTTACAAGGGCATAGCTTTTACTTTCATGCATGTTGCTTTTTCTTTTTTTGGAAGCTTGTCACTTTTGTAGATGTTCAAGCATACCTTGTCATCTCTAACCCTTAGAGTCAATTCTCCACTTTCTACATCAATGAGGGCCTGACTTGTGGCTAGAAAAGGTCTCCCTAGAATAAGAGGTACTTTTTCATCCTCCTCCATGTCTAACACCACAAAGTCCACCAGAAACATGAACTTATCAACTTTAACCAAGACATCTTCAATAATACCCTTTGGAAAAGTCATCAATATCCGCTATTTGAAGTGAGAGAGATGTACCCCTAAGTTCAGCTTTTTAGCCACCGAGAAAGGCATTAGATTAATGTTTGCCCCAAGATCGCAAAGTGTCTTGCTAAAGGTATGCTCCCCAATAATACATGGAATAGTAAAACTACTCGGATCTTTGAGTTTTTCTGGAAGTTTCCTTTGTATAATTGCACTACAATTTTCCGATAAATTGACCATCCCATAAGCATCTAGCTTTTTCTTGTTGCTCATAATCTCCTTCATAAAATTTACATAATTCGGCATTTGAGCAAAGGCATCGGAAAATTGAATATGGACCTTAAGCTTCTTGAATATGTTTAGAAAATTTTCAAAATTTTCATCTAGCTTGGTCTTTCGAAATCTTTGGGGAAATGGCAAGGGTGGAGTATACAAGGGAGGGGTTGAGAAAAGTGATTCTCCTCGACAAATTGTCATTGTCTTCTTTTCTTTCTGCTGTTGCTTATCAACTCCCTCTGTAATCAACACCGGCTTTTACTCTTTCTTTTTCAACTTCAACCTTTCTCTTCTCAGGTTGTTGTTCTTCTTCATTCACAATCCTTTTAAGCTCTTCAAGTTCTTTTCCACTTCTTAATGTGACTGCCATGCATTGCTTCAGATTCTTCTCGGTATCACTTGAGCTTTGAGAGTTCTCTGAAGATATTCAATTACCATTGAGTTTCCATATTAACTCATGATGCTCCCTAGTTGACTTGTTTTATCTCCATATGTTTCATGCATGTGCCAATATTCGCTTGATTTTGCTCCTGATTTTTCATACATGTTCCCATGGTCGCTTGAATACTTTCCATATTTTCATTAAATTTCCCATAACAACTTGACCATTTTCCAACTGAATGATTCTTGTATCTATAGTCTTTTTCATATCATTTACCACTAGCAAGAGCTCATTGAACTCCGACTGCCTTGTATTTCCTTGATTGTTGGAGCTCGAAGCTCATTAGTTTTGAAGCACAGGGTTGCCATGGTGAGGTGCTTGCGGTAAGACTCGTAGAGACTGTGGCTTGATTGTTATAAGAGAAGTTCTCATGATTCCTCAACCCCGGATCATGATGAGATGGTAAGTTGTTGTTAGGGCGGGAATGTGCTTCATGTGGTCACATAGTTTGTCCTGATTTGAAGCCGAGGATTAGCCATAAGAGCACCTTGTGCTTGCATAAATGCAATTTCCCCATTAGTTGTCTCCCTTGGAGCTTGTTGATTCAGCCTAGTCATTGAAGCATCAAATTTTGCCTCCAAAGAAGACATCCTATCCACTTTAATTAAACCTCCTTGTCTGATTCTAGCATTTCTTTCTGATAGTTATTTTTCACCAACTCCTCAAATAGTTGATTGGCTTCCCTTACGGTTTTTTTTTTTTTTTTGGTGATCAAACCTCCACAAGCCGCGTCAACTAATGCTCTTGTTGAATAATTCATATCATTACCTTAAAGTCTATACTTAGGCACCACTTCATTCATATTTGTGGACACTTTCTCAATAATTCTCTAAATCTATCCTAAGCATCATATAGTGTCTCTTTGTCATCTTGCCTAAACTATGTAATTTCAACTTGGAGTTGTGACGTGAGTTGGGGTGGAAATTTTTTTAACAAAAATACTTCAACTAACCTCTTGTCATTGGAACTTGGAGCATCAGATGTGACATCTCCATACATATAGCCTTGAGAATGGAAACAGCTTCAACTTTATCACATCATGATCTACCCCATTCATCTTGATCGTGCCACACAACTCTCGAAATGTGAAAGATGACCATTTGGATCCTCAGAAGGATTTCCCCCAAACTGCCGTTGTTGGACCATTGAAATTAATGCAGGCTTCAACTCAAAATTATATGTATCAATAGGTTGGTACCTAATCCCTTAAATTTTTTCATTCAATAATGGTCTTCAATAGTCTCCCAAAGTTGGTTCTCGCCTTTTAGGTATCTTAATACATTTGAATGTCACTTTACTATATCTATCAGCACATTACTGTTCCCTCATTATGATATTCTGGGAGGACTTGATCTTTCTGTTGCAGACGAGTTCTTTCAATTTCTGGATCAAATGAAAATAACTCATATGTAGATCTTCTCTACATAAAGCTGAATACCTGAAATCACGAAGAGAAAAAACTAGGAAATAGAGTAAAACAAAGAAAAAAATTAAACTAAAAATAAAAATAAAAGAAAGCAATACTCACAAACAAAAGAAAAAATGATACTTTTGTCAATTTTTTTTTCTCAAATTAGCAAATTGCACTTTTGTTGGAATATCAATCCAACATGAAACCAAACCAAATCCTTATTAACGCAAAGCATTTAGGCCATTTTTTGGCTTATGCGAAAAAACTTGATGGTTTGCAAAAATTCTATAAACTGTTATTGGATGCGTAGAAGGTATGACCTCAAGAATAAAAATAGTTTCAATTATGAACGTTATTGTTCCCACGAGTTATAAGGGTTTTTCAAAGAGAGAGTTGAGTACCCCAGGCTACTTGAGTTAATTCACTATTTGAGCTTCTAAATGGTTGGTATGAGTACCCTAGCTAATCAAAATAAAACTAAACTTAAAAACAATTGCATGTCTGTGAGAATCTAAACAGGCAATTAAGATACTAGAAAAATGACTTGTAGAGAATTAGGGTTGATTACCATCTATGGTGTTTCATGTATTGTCTTTTTAAATCCCGGATTGATTGATCTATGACTCCAATTCATCCTAGGAATTAGTAATAGGATCCCACTCTCGTGTTCCCCCTTGTGTTTTCTCATATTAGCTTCCTATTCACAGTTATGTCTTTCTAGGTCGCTAATACGATACTTCCAGCGCATTTTCTAAGGCTCTCTATTAGTGTTTATTATATTATTCTTGCAATAGAAGCATTTCAGACTAAGCAGGAATCGATGTTTATTGCGTTCTTGCAATCCACCTTATTGTATGTAATGCTCCCCTCTAGTGAAATCCACCTAGTACTAGACTTTTTCTAATTTCATAGGTCTCTTTAACTAGACATATTTAGCATTCAAATGATTAAATCTCATAAGAAAATTAGAGCCATATTTACCGAGGAACCCCGTTCTGGCATGGCGATAACACCATACAAAAAGGATCCAGATCCAATTCTCAACAAAAATTAGTAATTAGAATATAATCATCATAAATCTAACACTAAATACAACATATCAAGCATATACCAGCCAATCAGCAAAGATTAGACAAGCATTACTGCATTTAGTAATCCAACCACATAAATGTTTATGACATTTAGTTCATCAAGATCCACAAATTCATATCTTAGACAACATGAGAGTATATGATAAGAAGGAAAAGTTAGAAATACAAAAGCGAGCAATAAGCCTTGAATGATTTGCAGTCAGCTCAAACTTAACCCTTGTTGTCTAGAGTTGTATTTCACATTCTTAATTATTGAGAATCTCACATAACAAAATTAAATCTAACAAAAACTGGAAAACTAAACCTAAAGAAGGAACAAAGCTCTCAAGAGCGGAGGCACCCTCAAGGAGAGCCTCCCTCTATCAATTTTCAAACCCTAAATCCAAAAGAAGAATGTCATATATATATACCTAAAAAAACTGGGCTAAAAATGGGCCGAATGGAAAAAAAATGTTAAAGCCAGAAAACAAAAAGTGGGCTGCTTTAACGCGTTTTTGAACGTGAGTGTTTATAATCGCAACCTCACCGAGAGATAAGTTCACGGTCTTGACAGGTGAAAACCGTGAGTCATGATTGCGGTGACTCCTTGATCGTGACCTCCACCCAAAACATGCTTGAAGTGCATGCGAGGGTCTTCTAATAGTCGCGACCTGTGAGGCTTGATTCCACCTTGATCTTGCAATGACGTGATGGTGGGATCTGAACACTCAGCAGAGAATATGTAGACGTCTTTTTGCAGAGACACGGTCGCGACCTTGATCATTTATTAGTCCCATGGCAAGTGAAAGCACACCGGTCGCGATCATTTGCTTGCTTTCATCTTGTTTCTTCATTTAAAATACCTGCCTAAGAGGTTAGACACGAAAATAACTAAGAGGAGTGTTTGGTTAGCATCAAAACCATGATTTATGCTATATTTTGAACAAAATAATTCTAACCTAAAATACTCCTAACACGTACTTTGAGACATTATTAGGGTATTTGGGATGGGAGGCCTCTTTACGGGAGGAGAAGGAATAGCCTGCAAGGTTCTATGCAAGATGAGAGCTCTTGGAGGAAGAAGATTGAAGAAGAAGAAGTTTATTTTGTGTTTTCTAGTTCTTCTTTGGTTGTATTTCTTCACCTCATGTTTTGATTTTATTTTCTAGGGTTTTAGATGTAGTTTGATTCTGATTTATGTATTTGAACGCTAGGTTTACTATTCTAGGTGATGTTGAAGGCATTTTCTATTAATTTAATTTCTATGTATTTCTTAATGCGTCTTGAATATTGGCTACCATTTATATATGTTGTGGTTCAATTCAAGATCTGAGAAGTGGAGTTGGATTAGACATGGGTAGAATATCACATTTTCTGTAGGTTTAGAATATTCATGGGTTTGTGTGGTAGATTAAATCTCTGTAGTTTGGCTAAATGGACTTTGGGGTTGAGTAGAGATGCAAAATACTTAATTCCTAGGTGTATAATGTGGGTCATCGAGAGAGATTCACATGTGAAATAGTGAGCTTTGGTAATAGGTGATTAGGTAACTAATTGAGAATAGGGTGGTCTATAATACATAGGATTAATCAAATGAAATCTAAACCCTAGGATTTTCCCATTTTATTTCATATATTTGCATGATAGATTAGGATTTTAGTTGTTTTCTTATTTCTACCATCAAATCCACCATCCAGATAAAGTCAGGATTAGGACAATTTCGGTACTTAATAACCTAATCCTCATGGGAATGATAGTCTTAATTTTTCATCACTATATTACTTGAAGCGATGTGTACACTTGCGCACATAGATATACACATTTCTCGTATTGTAAAATCCGGGTAAATTTGAATTTTTTTGGAAAAGGGCAAAACGGTAAATTGTCACTACGGTACAAGCTACAGACCTAAAATTTTCTAGGTCTTAGATGACAAAATAGACCTCACCATTGGATTTGTCTTGTGAAATCTAGTTACCCAGATGAATTTAATTGAATTTCAAGATAGTCACATTTTTCATGTTTTTCAAGGCGATTGGTGCTCGGTGACCCCCAAAAAAAGGGGATTTTAAGAATAAATTGTAAAATTGGAAAAAAATTTAAATAAATTTCACTTGAGATAATTTGAACTTAAATCAAGACAAAATAAATCGCTTTGGGCCAAAAATGGACCCAGACAGGGATGGGCACATGGCGTGACTTGGGTAAAGTCTTTAAGACTTAAGATAAAGTCAAAAGAATAGATTTTGGGACAAAAAGGTCTCATTTTCCTGGTTTTATGTGAGAGAGGAAGAGGGAGAGAAGAAGAAGATCCAAGTCTTCCTTCTACGATCCTCGGAGTTCCGTCGATCGGAATTCATCGAGCCAATAATTAAAGTTCATCGCCTTGACAAGGGCTACCGTCTGTACAAAAAATGAGGAGTTTCACTGAAGATCCAAAGGAGATGATTTGGAGAAATCAAAGTTTTCGGGTTAAGGAGGTGTTCTTGAGGCCTTCTACCACTTCTACTATGCTCAAAGAGGTAGGGATTCTTCCTACTTTTGTTTACTTCCACCCTAAGGGTTGTTTGGCTCTATTTACACTCTTAGGGGCCGTTTGGCTCTGTTTTTTTTGCCCTAAGGGGCTGTTTAGCTTATTTTTAACCTGTTTAAAGGGTTGTTTTGTGCGTTTTATGGCCTATTTGTGGCCAGTTTTGTGGGCTGATAAGTGAGTGTTTATGGCATGTTTAAAGGATGGTTTTAGGGGTTGTTTGGCTCTACTTTCTACCCTAAAGGGTTGTTTGGCCGGATTTTAGCCTGTTTAAGGGCTATTTAGACTGTTTTTTGGACAGTTTATGGTCGTTTTTATGGCATAGTTGTGCTCTATTTTGTGGTCTAATTTGTGAGTATTTTGTAAACATTCAAAAGAATTGTTTTAGGGGTTGTTTAGATTAAAAATCTAGTTTATGGTTGTTAAAGGTTTGTTTGGACTATCTAAAAATGGTTTATGGCCGTTTTTATGGCTTGTTTATGGTCGGCTTTGTGAGCTAGTTTGTGATTGTTTGTGGCATGTCCAAAAAATTGTTTTTAGGGGCTATTTGGAAGAAAGAGAGGAATTCAATTATTAGAGGCTTGTTTGGCGATTTGCCAGCCGGCAAGCTGTTTGGTAGGTTATGCCCAATTAAAGGCCGTTTAGTGGTGCATTTGTGGGCATTTACATGCCATGCTGCTATGGGAGTTAAGTGTGTATTGCTTGATTTTGTGATAACATGCTTGGTTATTGTTGTTTGATAAAATGTTAATATATGTGTTTTAATGTATTGACATTGGTGTGAGTGTTTAATTAGAGATTATATGCATGTGATATAATTGTCCATGATGCATGATGAATTGTATGAATTAAAATGTCCATATGACATTCATTACATATGTGACATGTCATTGACATGCAATGGTGCATTACATTGCATATACATGGGAACATTGCATTTCATGGGTGTGAGTGCATTGTTGAGATCAAACACCACATTTGGTGATTGATTAGTGGGCTGATGCTAGTTGAATGAATTCAGTCGCATGGTTGCATAACATGGAATAACCCAGCCATGAGTATGTGAAGGCTAGGCACTCCTAGGGTAAAGACTCGACTACTAGTTCATACACTCCAATGGTGAAAGTCCAAAAAGTGTAGCAAGGTGTGCGAGGCCTATGGTGAGACTCCGTAAATCCGCTACCCAAAAAGACACGTGAGTTTTGTATATGAAATGATAATTTGAGGTTTAACATCCAACAAGTTTTGGTTTATAAACACATGATTTTATTTCAAAAAGGATCATTGGATGTAATCCATCAATGATGGATTTTATCACACATTGACATTGTATTGTGTGGTGGGAGTCGGTAAAGACTCAAGGTATGGTGCATGAGTTAGTCTTATCTCATTTCATAGCATTGCATGTAGAATTCCAACATAGAATTCCAACATAGAATTGCATATTCTTACTTGGAATTGTTGACTTGAATATGAATTGTCAAATGTGAGCATTGCATGTGCACTTAGGTAGGGAGTAGCATACTGTAGAATTCTTCTCTTTGGGCGTGACTACTTTTTATATGGGAAAAACATTTTAGGTACGGGATATACGCCGAAGGGCGGCTCTCATTCGGGACCGCAAAAGTGAAGAAAGCCGACTTATGGCTTTTATAATTCTTTTGTAAAATTTTTGGAACAAACTAGTTTTGGCATGTACCTTTATGTAAAGGACATGAAATTGAACTCATGGAATTGTTTTAATATAGTCGTACATGTTTTTATATGAATGTGTGGATAAATGGGCCTAGTGTAGTAGAATTTTACTCATAAATGGACGGTCACGATCATTGTGTATATTGGGCCTCGGGTAGTCACGTTATTATATATTATCACGAGTTAGGTTTGGATAGAGTTAAATCTGAGGAAACGTCCAGATTTTGTTAAATTATGGATCGATCAAATGGGACACAACGGTGTTGTGGTATCGATTTACCTGATATCCCACGAGGGCATTCCGAGTTGATGAGGTGATCAATGGAGGCGAGCGGATTTTAAGGCGTCTGGCAGTATCAAAGCATAGGTATGTGATTACCTAAGGCTTGATGGGCATGGGTCTAAACCATTGCATTCATTGTGCATTTCATGTTTTGTGCCTTAATATGCTACATGATTGTGTGCTTTGTGTTATGTGAATTATATACATGGTAAAATGTATATGGAAAAAAAGGAACACTAGGGTTAGAAAACATAACCTTGGGGCTTCGGAAAAAGAATGAATGGAATGGTTCGAGATGTTGAGGTCTATTAGTGGTTGGTACATGCGCTACTAGTTAGACAAGGAGGGAAATCTCAAATTCCTCCCCACTCCCTTTTTTTTTTTGGATACTATATGCCGAGAAGCTTTATTGCTATCGACATATGTAGATGGCTAATCAAGGGAAAGAAGGGCTGTGTGAATTAATTAGGCGGAACAATAACCCACTACCACCGCCCTTTGACCAATGAGCCTTTATAGAGGCTATTAGTCACTATGGCTTGCTACCATTGCACAGGCGGCGTGTAAGCTGCTACCATTGCACGAGCTAGATGCAGCGTAGGCAGAAGGACGAAGTAACCTCACCAGGAGTTCAAGGCACACCATCCTTCAACCTTCAAGGGAGGAGGGGACTCGATGGTAACTGATCATTGGTTTCAACAAGTCAACAAGATCTTGGAGGCTATAAAGATCACCTCCGATGCCACTAGGATAAAACTAGCCGCATTCCAGCTAGAGGGCGAATCCCAAGTATAGTAGGATTAGGTCAAAGCCTCAAGGAACTTGGAGGCAATGACATCGGAAGAGTTTCGTGAGCTCTTCATGGGCAAAATTACTTCTTCAGTCACACTTTCGACATGCAAAGCTTCGAGTTCTTAGGCGGAAACAAGGGACGATGACAGTGCACGAATATATGGCTAAGTTCACTAAATTAGCCCGTTTAAATCGATGATTATGTGACATGAGACATAAGCTAAAGTAGAGAATTTTAAGGATGGTTGAAATTGTCCATCTAGGGTCAAATTGTGGGACTCCTCCTACAAGACTTGGACTTGACGGTCAAGATAGCTATGGCCATTGAGAGGGAGGTGGACGATGCACGGAGCATCCGGGATGGGGGTGTGAAAGATAAGAGGAGAGAGCCAAAACCAGCCTTTGCTTCTAGCTCGGAAGCAAGGACTTCTGCTTCGAGGGCTTGAGACGAGAGTCAAGTTCAATCATCCTAGGGTGGGAGAGACTTCAGACATCCTAGCTAGCTAGGGCAAAGGACATGTTTCTATTGCCACCTGCTTGGACACATGAGATGGGATTGCCCTCAAAGGTAGGGATCCTAGAATTATGGGACACCCCAGTCCTAGTCATTAGTGGGACGTTTACAGACTCAATTTGTTTCTCTCTACCCCACCATGGGCCAGGGGAGCTAGTATCCAATCTGGGGCCGCCTTTGCTGCTTCACGATTAGGCCAGATGGGTTAGGGCAAGGGTTGAGGTCGAGGCCCGGGGCTCTGAGCCCGGGACCCCCGGGGACTGGGGGGCGTGTCTTTTCCATCACCTCGGGTTGAACGTGTAAGATCAGTCGGTGATTCAGGGTACATTTCTACTTTCTCGCTTGTGGGCAAGAGTATTGTTTGATTCTGGTGCATCTTATTCCTTTATTGTTGCATCATGTGTGTAAGATTTGGGCTTAGAGGTTGAAGCCTTGGAAGAGCCACTGCATGTGAGTTCTCCCTTAGGAGCTAGGGTGAGCATTGATAAGGTATGTCGGGGTTGTGAGTTAGAGATCTCGTGGATTCTACTCACCATGGACCACTCATTGTTGGATTGTATCGAGTTTGATGTCATCTTGGGATGGGTAGTTGTGACACGAGTGCGTCATTGATTGTCATACGTAGGTTACTACCAACCTACGCTGGTCGTAATTGTTTTTAAATTCGGGGATAAACATGATGCTTTGGCTGTGTCACAAACTATAGATGGCACGGGCAATTGATGAGTTGGCTAGCAAGCCTTACCCTAGAGGACGAGGCGAGACAGGAGTTGGGTCTACCTCGGACAGTTTGTGAGTATGAGTACGTTTTTCTGGATGAACTATCGGGATTACCTCTGCAAAGGGATGTAGACTTCACTATTGATTGCACCACATTGTCGCTATTTCTATGACTCTTGCATATAATAGCTTTCTTTGAGTTGCAGAACTCAAAGTCATTCAAGGGAATTGTTGGTGGTGAGTGTAAAAACTCATATCCTATGTTTGTGATTTCGGCTTTATGCTATTTGGGCCTTTATATCATTCATGTAAAACTCATAACATTTCCTCTAAACTTGGTTTTGCAGGTTTTTGATGGAAAGCAAGTGATTTAGTAAAAAAATATGCAACATAGTTCCAAAAATAGAGTTAACCGAATGTCTCACAACACGTCATTGGGAAGATGGAGTTTTCTGTATCAGTTGGACAGGGAATTTATTAGACCGAGCACTTCACCTTAGGGCGCTCCGGTGTTGTTTTCTAAGAAGAAGGACAAGACCCTTCAACTATGTATAAATCGACCATTAGAATAGTTCACCATTAGAGCCAGTGCCTTTTCAAAGGATTGATGATTTAACGATTAGAGAAGGGCACGGGTTTATACAGATAGGTCCGCCATGCAGGTTACCATGGAGTTGAGGGTTAGGAAGCGGATATCCACCTGAACGGCGTTTAGGGCTGCGATATGGGCATTTTGGTTCACAATGATACCATTTGAATTGACCGTCTCTAGCGGCATTCATGGATCTCATGCATGAGGTGTTCGACCTACCTATCTCCGATTCGATTTGTGACCTTCATTGGCGACATCGCGTACTCCATGTCCGAGGAGCATGAGGATCACTTGAGGATTGTTCCTCATATGTTGAGAGGCCATTAGTTCTTTGCCAAGTTGAAAAATTATGAATTTGGCTTAAAAGTGAGATTCTTGGGACATATAGTGCTCTGCCGAATTGTATCCATGGACATTTGAAGAGTTGACGATTATATGAGTTGGGAGGGCGAAGTGGTTTTCGAATGCCAGGTTTCTTAGGATTGGCGGGGTACAAGGTTCGTGAGGACTTCTCAGGTGCTGCACCTATAATGAGATTTACGGGAAGGAAGTGAGTTTGAGTGGAATGGCTCGGTGTGAGAAGACATTCCAGAGAGTTGAAGATGAGAACACTTTGGCCTATTTTGATGGTTCCCGAGGAGAGGGGACAAAGGTACACAATATTATGATGTCTCTGTGGTGGACTTGGATGTGTGTTTTGATCACAGTCAAAGGAGGGTGAAGTGGCTTATAGTTCGGTAGTTAAAGAACCATGAGTAGAGTTACCCCACACATGACATGGAGCTAGCGACCATTGTCTTTGCTTTGAAGGTTTAGCGCCACTATCTAAACGATGAATAGTTCGAGGTGTTTTCGGACCATAAGAGTCTGAAGTACATTTTTACACATTAGGACCTTAACATGAGGAAATGTAGGTGGATAGAGTATCTGGAAGACTATGACTTCACTTTTCATCACCATCCCAGTAAGGCAAATGTAGTGGGCAGTGCACTCAGCCAGGAAGCCCGCAGTGTTATGGCTAGTATGGCTTCAGTGGCGGATGCTTGAGGTTATTAGGACGATTAAATTTATACTACAGGTCGAGCTTAGGGTACTTTAGGGAGTTTAGTAGCTACGCCTTCCCTACTAAGAAGAGTGATTGAGTCCCAAGGACATGAAATAGAGATATTGTCCATTAGAGACCAGGTACGGTCATTTACAGGTGACAAAGGCTGGGCCATTCACACGGATGGTAGTCTTTGGTATAGGGGAAGGGTTGTGGTTCCCCAGTCGGCAGATCCGAGAGAGGAGATCCTCATGGAGTTCTATTGCTCCCGTTTTGTTGTGCATCTAGGTGGCATAAAAATGTACCACGATCTTTGTCGCCAGTATTTCTGGAGTGGGATGAAGAAACACGTTGGGGATTTTGTTCGTCGATGTCTCACGTGTCAGTAAGTAAAGGTTGAGAACCAGAGACCAGTGAGATTACTCCGGCCTTTGGAGGTAGTTGAGTAGAAGTGTGAGCACGTCATGATGGATTTTGTGACTCACTTGCCATGAACATCACAAGGGCATGACGCGGTGTGGGTGATAGTGGACCGACTTACTAAGTTAGCACACTTTGTAATTTTGTGTGGATGATCTTCGCACTCTGGGAATTCTACGGTTGTGCCCTGAGAGATTGTCAGGTTACATGGAGTACGGTATCTATAATGTCGGTCGGGATCTGGGGTTTACACGACGTTTTGGAAGGATTCGGGTGAGTCATGTGGACAAAATTGATGATGATCTTGCTTTCATCCCAGACGGTTTGTAGGTGAGAGATGACCATCCAGACTTTAGAGGACATGCTATGACATCATCCTTGATCGAGGTAGTTGGGAGAAGAGCATTTACCCTTAGTGAGGTGCTAACAATAGCTATCAGTGACATCTAGATGGCACCTTATAAGGAACTATATGGGTTCAGATTTGGTTAGGGACACATCAGAGGAGGTGATGGGCGTCTTCTCGGCTGCCCAGGAGGCCGGCGGAGGCTACGTCGACAGATGGCGGCGACCTGTAGTGTTTGAGGTAGGCAATCATGTCTTCTTAAAGGTGATTCCTAAGAGAGGAGTGCTCGGGTTTTTGTAGCGAGGCTATCGCAGGGATTTATTAGGCTCTTGAGGGTAGGAGGGTGAATCTGATTGTTTATCGGTTGGGATTCTTGCGATCGTGAAGTGTTCATGCGATTATTTCATGTCTCTATCGCTCTGGTACTCATATCTAACTCATGTGGTCAATTAGGGCAAGCTTTTTGTTGATCTGGATGAAGACCGAGGGGAGGGACCGATCACGTTCATGGATACTGGGGATCGGGTTTGTGAAGTGCAGGTATGAGGGTGAGTAAAGGTGTTATGACGGCCATAGAAGAGGGTGGAGGAGCAACATGGGAACGAAGACACTATACGTACAATTATCCTTTCTTATTTGAGGATAAAGATATGTTTTTTTTGTCATTTAATATTAAATGACTGTAGCATATGCATGTGATTGTATGTGTTGTGTGTGTGAATTTTGGGGATGCAATTCTTTTAAGGGGAGAAGAATATAAAACTCGAGTAAATTTGACTTTTTTCGAAAAATGGTAAAACGGTAAATTGCCACTATAATATAAGTTACAGACTTAAAATTTTCTAGATCTCAGATGATGAAATGGACCTCACCGTTGGATTCGTCTCGTGAAATCTAGTTACCCAAACGAATTTTGTTGAATTTCGAGATAGTCGGATTTTTCACGTTTTCCAAAGCGACCGACACCCGGTAACCTAAAAAAATGGGATTTTAAGAATAAATTGGAAAATTGGAAAATAATTTAAATTAATTTCATTTGAAATAATATGAACTTAAATCGAGACGAAATAAATCACTTCGGGGCAAAAACGAACCTGAACAAGGGAAGGACACATGGTGCGATGTGGGTTAAGTCTTTAAGACTTTAGATAAGGTCAAGAAGCAGTTTTGGGACAAAAGGTCATTTTCACGGTTTCGTGAGAGAAATTGTATATATATAAAAGAACAGACCCCTTAACCCCATGCTTATTTAAATGTTGAAACGCATATTTTTATTTTTATTTTATATATTGTATGATATATTTTTCATAAAGTTATAACTTATGCATAGGAGTTAGTTTAAGAATATTTGTTATATTTAATATATATAGTGTAATAAAATGTGTATACAAAATTTGAAGAGTCATGATTTTGCTGGTTAGTATACAATTTTGGCTATCTAAAATTTATATTTGAGGGATGCCCTGAAATTTATATTTTTTAATAGGCACCTTGGCTTCGCCCACGGAAGGCCTATCAAGCTCGCTCGTCAAGAGCATGTAGCTGGTCGCCAAGTTCGCCCTTGAGACGGTAAAGCTGGCCCATCAGGCTCGCCAAGCCGGGCTGTAGTAGGGCCATGACTATATAAAACTTGAAGCTGTCGCCCGGCCCATTGACGATCCAACAAGCCATAGGGCATTTTTGGTCGGGCGACTGACGAAGCCCGTTAAGATTAATCTAAACCCTAGGCTTTTCCCATTTTATTTCATATATTTTCATGATAGATTAGGATTTTAGTTGTTTTCTTATTTCTACCATCAAATCCATCATCCAAATAAAGTCAAGACTAGGACAATTCTAGTACTTAGTAACATAATCCTCGTAGGAACAATACCCTTACTTTTCATCACCATATTACTTGAGGCGGCAAATGCACTTTCACACATGGGCGTATTATTTTAAATACACTCATTCATGCATATCACCTACTACCTACAAGGAATCTTTGAATAGTTCAGAGTCTAACAAATGGCTCATAGCCATGAAGTAAAAAATGGACTCCAGGTATACAAACCAAGTATGGACTTTGGTTGATCCACGCGAAGGGATAAAACCCATAGGGTGAAAATATATCTTCAAAAGGAAGACGGGCATGGAAAGTAATGTGATTACCTATAAAACTAGGCTTGTGACTAAGGGTTATCGTCAAAGACAAGGAATTGACTATGACGAGACATTTTGTCCAATAGTTATGCTTAAATCCATAAGAATACTCCTAGTCATTGCTGCTCATTATGATTATGAGATATGGCAAATGGAAGTGAACATGGTTTTCCTTAATGGGAACCTTACTGAGAAAGTGTACATGGCACAACCTGAATGCTTCATATCTGAAAATGACAAGAAAATAAGCAAACTTTTGAGATCCATTTATGTATTGAAGCAAGCATCTGGGAGTTGGAATATCCGATTTGATGAGACAATCAAAGAGTTTGGTTTCTCACAAAATCCTGATGAGCCTTGGGTATACAGGAAGATAAGTGGGGGTGTAGTCGTGTTCCTAGTGTTATATGTGGATGACATACTATTGATGGAAAACAACGTCTCAATATTGCAATCTGTCAAAATTTGGCTATCCAAGAATTTCTCCATGAAAGACCTTTGAGAAGCAAAATACATATTGGGGATTAAGATCTATAGAGATAAATCTAAAAGGTTGCTTGGTCTTTCACAGTCTACATACATAGACAAGATGCTAAAAAGGTTTAACATGGAGCGGTCCAAGAGAAGATACATTCCTATGTCAAGTGGGATCATCCTCTTGAAGTCACGTGTGTCAGGCTACAAGATGAGAGGACACGCGAGTATGACCCATATGTATTCTCCCCGATCAATGTATGCGCTATGTTATGTACTAGACCCGACGTATCATATGCTCTGAGTGTCACAAGCATATACCAGGATGACCCTGGTAAGGGTCTTTGGGTAGCTGTTAAGAATATCCTTAAGTATTTGAGAAGGACTAAGGATGTATTTCTTATTTATGGAGATGGGGATCTTATTTTAGGCAAGTATAACGATGCCAACTTCCAATATGATAGAAATGATTTCAAATCTCACTTAGGCTATGTGTTCACATTGAATGGTGGCACAGTTAGATGGAAAAGTCCCAAAAAAGAAATGACTACGGATTTTGCAAATGAATCAGAGTACATTGCAGCTTCTGAAGTAGCTAAGGAAGCCGTTTGGATAACGAAGTTCATTGCAGAACTAGGAGTGCTACCTAGCATTTTAGATATTATACCCTTGTATTATGACAACAATGGAGCCATTGCTCAAGCAAAGGAACCACGGTCTCATCAAAGATCCAAACACGTACTCAGGAAATATCATTCGATTAGAGAAATCATTGGTAGACATGATGTAATCATAGATAAAGTCCATACTAATTAGAATATTGACAATCCTTTGACTAAGCCACTTCCCTAGACAAAGTTTGACTCTCATGTACTCGCCTATGGTATGAGATATAAAGGCGATTAGCTTTAGTTCAAGTGGGAGATTATTATGGAAGTACTTTAAAGGCAATCACTTTTATCATTTATTATACGTCTTATGTTACTATTAAAGGCATCTTCATTATATTGATGTTCATTTGTTAAGTAAATTGATAGTGTTCTTAAATCAATTAATGAAG
This sequence comes from Tetrastigma voinierianum, assembly GCA_016808115.1. Lineage (NCBI taxonomy): Eukaryota > Viridiplantae > Streptophyta > Magnoliopsida > Vitales > Vitaceae > Tetrastigma > Tetrastigma voinierianum. Next base: position 452,017 of record JAEQBH010001210.1, on the reverse strand, counting down.
TCATGACTTCTCACTTATAGCATGAAGGAAATCATGGATGGAATCATGATAGTAAGATTCCTATAATGTGCAATTATGTTAGTAGCTAAATTATCCCTAGTCATAAGATCAACAAGACTAGACATTGTTGATCCGGATAGACTAGCATATGTCATACTCCTTGATTGAATCAAGCAGTCGATCTTATAAATTGTGATCATGAGTTGATATGTGGATGCTTGCTAAGAGTAGTTAAGTACATCAGAGACCTAATATGAGACAATCATATGGATTATCTACTAAATGTAGATGATAGTCTCATCATAGCAATGGTGCGAGTATCCATAGACTTAGGATACTCAAGGATATATTGGATGTTGATTATGTACTTAGACTTCATTCCTTATTTCCTTCCAAAGGTCACTCATAGGGTGATAATCGGGTACAACTTGAGGTGTTAAGAAAGTAGTGGTATCTAATAGAGGACCATTAAGAGCTGCATATGGCCTGCACAGCAAGATCCATTTTTCAAGACCTCTATATTATAATTGGAAATGCCATGAAGATATTCAAATTATCTTGATGATAATGATGCTTGGGGCCGAATCTATATCACCAGGCTAGATGTAAGCTCAGCTAGTCTAGTGAAGAACTGTTAATCATATATACGAACCCAGTCTGGGGCCGCAGGTGGTGAAAGGACGAATTATGAATGATTGTCTATGGAAGGTTAGTAGTGGACCATGACTCTTGATTGATAGGAGATCATGATATGACTATGATCACACCTCATGACTCTTTGATTAATACTGGTGAATCAAGCGGCCCTCTTGAGGAACCTAATGGGCACACATTTTGAAAGTGCAGAGCTAATATAACTGACTTGGATGTGATGTCAAGAATATAAAGTGTGCTGCGGAAGGGTGTCAACGGGATTAGTCGAATCTAGGATGAAAGCCCCTCGTTAAAGATCTGGCGACAGGCTTGTTCACGAGCCAGGCACAAAATTCAAGGATCACCCTTAAATAACGCATAGAAAGATAGTGCCAGCCTATCTCTCAAAAGAGAGAGTTGAAAACCCCGATGAGCTGGGTGAGAACTTTGTTAGGAAGAGGATTGTTAGGTGTCTTTAAAATTCTATGATATCCATGGGTTAAGATAGGAAAGCTTATGAGTATATAAGCATGGACAACATCCAATTGCTCTAATACCACTTGTTGGGAAACTCAATGGATACACCTTATCATGGTATGATATTTATTTCACTTTAGGCTAAAATACCTCATGGTTTATTTTTTGACTTTTATGAAAGTTCTCTTACCATGTTAGTTTGTAAATAGTTTACCTAACATAACTTTAATCTTATTCATGAGCCTCAAGTCATCAATGTGTTAGTTCAATTGCATCATGGGAGCCAGGCTGGAATATATTTTCTAACCATCTTACCTCTTAGAAAGGAACCACAAGGATTATGGACCGTACTTGTGGTATACTTTGTAGAGGTAGTAAGAGGAACTAACTTCGTCTTTTTCCATAGAGTGATCACTGGCTTTGTACTTTCTTTTTATTATGTTAAAGGATATTTCTCAAAGAAAAAAATTGTCTCCCTCTAAGGAACCGTTTTCCTTTTTTTAAAAGATAAAAGATAACATTTTATTTTAACTTCATGAGACAAGACACCTCAACTCTCTCACGTTTCCATTTTATTTTTTACTAAGAAGAAACAGTTAGATCATATCATGTGTGCCAAACCTCACATATAACCAACATCTCTCACTCACACATGATGGGATCAACTCTCTTCTCAATTCATGAGGTTCATACTTGTTAAATAAGTATGACCATGCATACTTCGAGAGCCTATTTACTACATATCTATTAGGAGTATATAGTTTCTTGACAAACGGATCTTGGGCATACCAGATATCATGCATCTTTGATCATTTGTTTGCTCATTCCCAGTGAATCAGTGATCTCAATCATATTTTTAAGCCCCATTTTTGCAGAATATTTTAGGGCTTAAAGTCGATTTAATGTAGATTATGGTATTTTGCAATTATTTTTGTAAAATTTGAAGAAAAAAAGCAGAAAAGTAGCAAAAAGAGCAAAAAAAGAAACAAAGGCAGCAATGTCGCGACATCGTATGGAGAGTGTCATGTCAGTTACTCCAATTTTGCGACATAGGTGGAAATAGATAGATCAGAATTCTTCAATGTCGCAACACCAAAAGAGCAATTTCATGACATCGTGTGGAATTTCAGACCAGTACTTTAATGTCATGACATTTCCGCCACATCGGTTGAAATAGGTAGAGCAGAAGAACAATGTCGCGACATCACCATGACATAGGCTGCGACATCTCTCAAGACATCAGAACTCAATGTCGTGACACTAGAAGAGTAATGTCATGACATTAGAAATGGATTAGACAAAGAAGAGCAGAAGAATGTAATGTCGTGACATTCTCACGACATCAGGATAAAGCCTCAATGTTGAAGACTTTATGAGAAGAATGTCACGACATTAACAAATGACTTACAAGCAATGTCGCGACATCAGGGCATGGCTGTAAGAGCAAAAACATTAGTCAGCAATGTTGCGACATAAAAGCAATGTAGCGACATCAAAGCAATGTCACGACATTAGAAAGTAACCTCAACATTGAAGCGATATCCGCAACAACAACTCAATGTGAACGTGGGTTGATCTAAAAAACACGCATCTACGATGTTGAACATCATCCGACATTAACTTATCATAAAAATTGAGAATGCATTGAAAACAATCTTGGCGACATGATTAGTCGCGACGTGAACGACTTTCAGATGTCCCGGCGCTCAACAACTGAGAAAATTTTATGGGCTTTTTGAAGTGCGTGATGTTTGCCCCTCGTTTTATGGCTTGATATGAAGCCTATAAATAAAAATCTTGGGGCGAGTGTCGCGACTTTATGTAGTTTTAATTCGATCTTGAAATTACCCGGCACTTTTGGGAATTTGAAATCTCCTTTATATATTTTCCTTTATTTTCTTTATTTTTGTTTTTATTTTATTTGTTTCTAGATTAAGCATAACATTTTAGATTAGAGTAGTGATCTAAATTGAGATTCCAAGCTGGATGAATGTAAATCGAAGCTTCATTTATATATGAAATTTAATGGAATCTGGGAATTTTTCTGGAATTCAGTTTTGGTTACAATTTCAATGAATTTGTTTGATCAACTAATCATTGCCATTTATAATCTAGTAATAGAAGGCTAAGCTTCCTTTGGGAAAAATATGTTGTTAGGATTATTGTTCGTAACATTATAATGTTGTTTTGGGTATGGAAATTATAGTGATTTAACTAGTATTACTCCTATATTGAATTGTTTCGAATTTCAGTGTTTGGTACCCAGAAAAGACTGTATCATTGCTCTAATATCCAACAATCCCTTTAAGTGACATAGAGATGGACTACCTGAGAGCAAAGAGCAGTCGCTTGGGGGTAAATTGCACTGATATTATTTGAACTAATGAACTCTTTGGGTCACTTTGGTATATCACTGATGAAGTTCTAACCTTTGATTTCAAGGTGCTCTCCTTGGTGACAACAGGAGTGTGTTCCCGAGGAATAAGATTCACCTATTGATCTAGCAGTTTAATTCATAGATGTTTCACCTCAATTGAGAAGAATAATCTCAATCATGTGTTAGCTGAGATTCTAATCAATGAGAAAATTGCCTAATTGATGATGAAATTTCAGTATATTGGAGAGGGCTTGCATTATCACGTCTGTAAGGGCAAGCAATTTCGGTGCTAAGAATGGTGTGAAATGCGAGGAAAGAAAAAGCGGTGAGATCTTAAAGAAAGTTAAGTCCTATAAGTAGCTTTCAGACCCATTGTCTAGAGATAGAAATGTGGTAGTACGGAGAGTGAAAATGTGTGGTGTGAGGAGAAATCGATCTTCATATACCTTACTCTTGAAACCGATTCTAAAGTTCATGTCCCATACTTTATATTTTATTTGGAAACTTACAAATTAATGGTCACAACACTAATTTCATTCCCATTGTTATTTAAGTCTAGTAAACTCTCTAATTCATTTATTTTTAGAATTTCTTTATCTTTTTATTCAATTTATTTTAGACAAATAATTTTTTACGGAAATTAGAGGTTCAAATAGTGATGATCTTGAGTACTGAGGGTAGTTAAGCTTTAGATTTTCAAAATCAATCCTCGTGGGTATGATATCTGAACTTATTTTGTCCACTTTATTACTTGTATGACCTATGCACTTGCAGTGATTTAAACCAAAACCAATTTTTAAATGCAAATTATTACTTACACTAAAGAAAACAGATTTTATATATTAAGTCATTTTTGGTCTATGTTAAAAAATCAATCAACAAGTTTTTGGCGCCACTACCGAGGATTGAAATGAAGTAAATTTTAAAGATCAATATTCTTACCAAAAAGACAATTGCTAGTTTGGACATTTTTCTTTTATCTTTTATCAAAAGTTTCAATAATTTTAAGCATATGGCGCTTAGCACACGGTATCATAATACTATTTTTGTTATCTATGATCTCATGATCTCGGTGTTTCAATTTCGAATTTAGTACCTCACGTAGAAGACCATAAGCATAACAGCATTTCCCTTGGATCTTGAGTTGGAAAGGACATTGAGAAACCTAAGAAAAGTGAGACTTGCTGAAGCAATAGCTATGGCAAAGAAAGAAGGAACTAATCAGTATATACCAGCAGAACCAATAGTAGAAAGGCTAAAGACAAAGAACCATGGAATATTTTGGAGAGCTAGATCCGTGATGACTGCTAAGCGTAAAGCAACCACCCGTTCAGGCGAATAATTTTTAGTTAGGCACGCTTTCGATCACCATGGTGCGTTAGCATCAATTTACAAGGGGAGGCATCGATGAGGACTGGGGAGATTTCACAAGGATGGAAAATACTATCAAGCCCGAGATAGGGTTAATCCAAATATCATCAAGCTGCAGTTATTCCCCTTCTCTTTGAGAGATATAACAACAAGATGGTTTGAATCGCGACATGGTGGCCGATGCGGCCGGGAGGAGTTGGTTGAAGCTTTTATGGATAGGTTTTCCCACCGTGCCCCTTGAGAGAGAAGAGAGATAATAACATTCAAGCGAGGGGAGAAGAAGAGGCCTACAGTAGCGGGAGAGGTATCAAGAAATTGTTGAAGAGATGTGTCAATGCATAAGTTGGATCAATCACCCCGAATGGACATTTTTTTTTTCTATCAATGCTGATGAAGATAACCTGAGGAATCATAGATGCGACTGTACATGGAGCATTCAAGAGGAAGAGTATTGAAGAAGCCAACCAACTCATTGAAGATTTGGCCTAGAGCAACTACAGATCTCCAGTTGAGACTTCAAGGAGCAACAACAGATTAAGAGGAGGAGGTATGCTAGAGTTGAATAGGATGATTGCTATAGAGGCAAAGTTGGATGTGTTGATAAGTAAAATGAGCACTCAAGAAAGGATAAGTTATTCAACAAATGTAGTGGGAACAGAGGAAGGAAGAGAGTAGAATTGCAATACTAATGAGGGACTTACTCATGAGGGTCCCTATCAAGTGGAGGAGGCTTAGTTTGTGGGTTTCAATAGAAGCTATAATTTCAAACCAACCATGACCTTCAACCACTACACACCTACGTTAAACACAAAAATTTTCTATGGGGTGAGTACCTGACATGAATCCCAGATGAGTCTGAAGTCATCAGTGGCGAAGTGTGTCTATATAAAAAAGTTTCTGAAGGCTGGCACAGCAGTATGGCTGTAAACTTATGATTCAGAATAAGGCAGAAGAAGGGTCAGATCTTTTTTGGAAGAAAATGATATGGAACCTGTGGGAAGAGTAAAGCCATGGAGGACATTCATGGTGGTATCTTAGTTTTGTTGAGCTAGGCAGTGAGTGTTGCGACCAATATGTTTCGCGGCACGTACGGTACATCTCTCAAGAATCTGGGACTGAGGTGACCAATGGCGCTATTATTGCCAAAATCAGTCCGAGTTCCTTCCCACGAGTGACTGCAAAGAAGAATCGAGGACTGTATAACGAATACTATATAGGAATGGCGGAAATTTCGAAGGAAAGCGAAGAATATGAGGCGAGAAAGGAGGAAAGAAATGGAAAAAAAGGGAGTAGACAATTGGCGATTCGAGGCGAAGATAGAAGAATTGTAAGTGCGGCAGGGAACAGCCAGGTTGAGGAAGGAAAATACAAAGAAAAGAAGGTGGAGGGAATCTGCCAGTACTTATAAATGCCACATTTCTGGAAGTTGAAATCAAGGATGGGTGTTGAGGTCTCTCAATTCTTAGATCTGGTTCAAAGATAGAGTGAATATTCACCGGCACGTGAGGCATTGGCTCAGTGCCTCATTATGCCAAGTTCAGCGAAGACATTCTGAGCGAAGAGGAAGCTTGATAAAAGGAGTGGTGAGCAGCAGTACTTGGTGCTATGGTCGGAATTTTAATGAAGGTGCGGGATCAGGCAGGCTTTCACCATTCCTACGCCATAGGGAAATATGAATTTGGAAGAGCATTGTGTGACTGCAGGCTAGTATTAACAGTGCACTATCTGTTGAAACCCAGGTTTGGGGAGCCTGCTCCTACGGCTATGACGCCGGATGGCGGGGCAAGTATGGCCCAACCATGGGGATCCTTAAGATGTGCTAATCAAGGTACAGGGGTTTATTTTTTGTGGATTTTCAATGTTAATTGATGGAGGGAAGATAAGAAACGTTCGTACTATTCGAGACCGACCATTCAGCGCCCATTGGTAATATATCAGTGGACGTGAAGAAAAAAATATGTTCGATTTTAAAATTCTTCCACCACCAGGAAAAAACATAATTATTATTATGAATACACATTCTGATGTGGTATTGTAATCATGTTCTTTCTGCCTTTGCCAGTTTTAGTAATTTATTATCTAGTTCGTTTTTTAAAGTGTTCAATGGGGCGAATCATTCATAATCATTTGATAACATTAAGATAGCAACGGATACTAAATTATGAGAAATGGTCAGTGATGATAAAGATATATAAGTTGACAAAAACACAGGTCTCCACCTTTGAAAAATTTCATTTTATTACGTGTTAGTTCATATATACATTATATTCATGTATATTATGGTATTATCTTCATAATGAATCTCTTTATATTCGTCTACATCTGATTGTAATTTGACATATTCAATGTCCAACTATGAGTTCACTTACTTTCTTTATCAAATTAACATAACTTTAATTTGGCATTAAAACAAATAGACTGATATGTCACTTAAGACCGATATATTTCATTTATCTTCTAACTGAAATATACATTTGTATTCAAGCCTTCGCTCTCGATAATCACTTAGATAATAAAGCTCAATTTTGTCTCATCCTTGCTTTATTGTGATGAAGTAATCTCATATATTGACCATACTAATATGTTCAATATTATTTTAACATATAAAGTCTATTATGTAACATAATCAGTGAGGAATTGAATAAAAAAATTATCTGAAAAATTCTTGAGCAAACTTTAGATTTTTATATTTATAATGCACTTTTAAAATATGTAAGCTGAAAGTTTTGACATGCTAAAAATATTCTTTAGTATGACATAATAAAGGGATCTGTACATCTATTGTTGTTTATTATGTGCTAATATTCCTTACCTTTGTTATACGTTTTTCTGTTGCGATCATATGTAGCTGGCTTTGCGGGCGGATCTTTTATAGCTGCTGCGGCTTTGATTATCACACTTGACAAGCATAGGCTCTATATCATCTCCCTTGTTAATCAAATGTTCCAAAAATCTTCTTAATCAAGCGCTTCTTACCGATGGCGCGGTGGTGCTACAACTTCATATTCCATTGCTCGAGAGGTTATACAAGGTTGGCTGTACTATATGGTGGTATCTTTGTGAGTAAAAGGCAAATCTGAGTGGATTTCGCTTTGTTAAATCATATCTAATCATGTTGTAATTATTCAGTAATGCGATCATTCACTTAGTAGCATAATGGAGTAATTAACGCCACATGAGATGCCTCAAATATCCTTTTCCTTAACGGTATTGTGACTAGTTAAGATTGACATTTGCGGCCATCCAGCGGCATAGTGGTAATGTCCAGCCTAAGTGCGCGTCATAGCGCACATGAAACTTCGTGGCCGTAAGAGATATGTTCATTGTTCCTTTTCGTATGAGGTTGGAGCGTTATCTCACTCTAGGTCTACTTTCGTAGAATCTCAGTGGTTACTATCTTACGTTTGTTATTCAAATTTTCTTAATGTGTGGCTCTTGTGAAAAAGACTAATTATTACATTAATCACCAAGAATCTAACTCAGGATCTCATGCAACTTCACACATATCTTTCATTTTCAAATTTGGGATGTGACCGTCCTTTGATTTCTTTATATATTCATTGTTTGCATCTCAATATTTCATCAACATACAAGAACAAAACTAAAAATTTGCCTTTCAACCTTTTAATGTAGACACAGATCTGCATTAACCAAAGTTATGAGGCGTTCTTTGCGTTATGGCCCGAATGTTCCATTGCCTCGAAGCGCCCAGACCATATGTGAAACTCACAAAGTCTACATACTTTATCTTCTTGACCTTGAGTTATGAAACCTATTGGTTATTCCATGTAATTCTAGCTTCATACTTGCAACGATAGCTAAAATTAGGCGTATTGAGGTAAATCTAACAACAAATGAGAAGGTTTCTTCATAATCTATTTCTTCTTGTTGTATGCCCTCTTATTATTTAAGTGGAGCTTCATATCTCTGTACCCTTTTCAGTTAGACCCGATTGAAGGATCAGTGGAACCTAGGGATGCTCGTTTAATTCTTTTTATTTACTTTTTATTTATTTGTTTTTTTTAAAGTGTCACTACTGAGTCTCCAGGCTGGGCCAGAATGTGGATGAACGAGAGCCGGTTTATAAGTAGTTTTCCATTCTCTCTATTAGCATTTTCTTTATATTATATTATTTAAAGTTTTCAATTACACGGAAGCTATTTCAAATGATAGGCCCATAAACATTTTTACTTTTCTACAATGATTTTCAGAAAGTGGCATTGTCTTGCCTTTTAGAAATGATATACAAAACAATAGTTAAATTAACTCTTTTGTTCTAAAATGTCCACACGGTCAAAAAAAAAGTGGTATCAAATATGTGACGTATATACTTATACGCCATCCTTCTCTATGACTACAAAACTATGATCTTGCATTCTTTCACATTGCTGAAACACTTTTGATAGCTACCACCTTCTGCATTTTTATTATTGATTCTATCTAGTTCTATTCAAATTTGTTATCATAAGACGTAGCATATTAAAGCCATGCCTTCTTCATTCATGATCAATGTAAAAACAATACTCATGCTTCTTTATTTTCACATCTTATCAATTTACGGTTCATTGATCATTTTATAAACTTGCATTTTCATGGCAACAAATCGTTATAACGAAATGAATTCTTGAGATTCAAACATATATGCCGGCTTATATTTTGGATTTACAAATCTGTTTCATATTAAAATTGTTGTTCCTTTATACCTCTGATTCACATTCATAACGGATTACGTTCGGTGAATCAGTGTACTATTATTTGGTAATGTACTTACACATTGCCATTTGATCTCCATCTTGACGACTGTCATTGGTACATCATAATGTGTTGTTAAGAAAATCGCATGGTTGTCACGCGCGAGATCGTCGACACGATTAAGCGGATCAGACGAAGTCGAGGCGAGACTATTTATATGCTATCTTTGTCTTTGGATATCGTTCATTTGTACACAAGTGCCTGAAACAATTTAATAACAAAAATCATTTTACATATCACAAAGAACTACCCTTGGGTGGTGTCATCTAATCTATACACATATCTGAGTCCCCATTGCTTATACATATGCAAATTTCTATTACAAAACATCAGAGATTATGGAAGCAGCGCTAGTGATCACCTATCTCTGAGTCGGCCTGCTCTGTTGATGTGGAATGTCCTGTCCTCTATCCTTGTCTTCTGCTCACCCGTACCTGGTTCAGACACCGTGCTAAACTCACGCTTGACAGAACATAAGCATGGACAACCACCAATGGTGACCGTCACAAGCTTATACATATACATATTCATATAACTTTAATTTCTTATCTATCACATATACTTTGTGCTTTCGTATACTTTTTATACTTTTCTTATGTTGGCTTAAAGCCAAAACTTTCATATCATATCTTTATTTTTCGTATTACGTGAATTTCTATCTCATTTTTCATATCTCCCGTAGGAGTATAAGACTTATACTTTTACTATCATATCATATGCTATCATGTTTCACTGTAGCTCAGTGTGTTTCTTACTCCTGTATATACTCATGCATATCTTTTCCTATCATTTGTACTTTACTTGTTCCTATCCTTTTCGGTGTACTGTCTTTGTGCTTACAATATCTTGTATTCATATCTTTGATGTGTATATTTTCATATACTATTCATCTTGTTTCTCTCTTATCTGCGTTATGCTTCATACAGTGATCACTCTGTGCTCATCTTATGTATGTATACTTTCATATATTCATATCTTTGTGCATGTATCTTTGTCATTTTCCATATAACATATATTGCATAATATCTTTGTCATCTTGTGTACTATTCATTATTCTTGTATTCATATCTTTCATCAGCATAAAAATTTTCATATTTATCATATCCTTATATTCTATACATGTCATTTCCTTTTAGGTTTCATCTGAAATACTTGGCGGAATCTGGGAAATAGCGTATGTGCAGAAATCTTATCCTTTATTTGAGAGCGTGATCTACCATCCTGCTGTAAAGTGTATCATTGTGAGAATGAGTGATCTATATACGTTTATGCAGAATATATAACAATAGAGGCAGGTGACTCATACCATGTGTATGTGGTGACCCTTCCCGGGACCCCGCAGTGATCAACCGGGATCTATGTCATCGACCGAATGGGGCCTCGATATACGTATCTGTATCGTATCTTAACCTTGATGTTTGTGTCCACTATGGGCATGCCTCCTCTATCCCTGCGCGGGTTCTAAACGGACAATGAGCTTATTACATTTTACGTACATATCTCATAAGCGTGAATAACTATTGTTATCATAATTGCTTATGCAATATATACTATCATTACTTTAATAATATTTTAAGGTCTCTTATACGCCTTATATTATAGTTTATCATCTTTCTATAGCCATATATTCATATCTTTTCTTTATCATTTAGTTTTTGTCTCATTATCATATATGTAATCTGTCATATATCATGGTATCTATTATCTTTGTTATATAAATCATAATATCTTTATCTATTCATATTTCTTTATATGGTATGCATCATATCCTTTATCGTTTCATATCACGATTTAGCTATTCTGGCCTTTATATTACTATCATGTATGTTTACTTATTCATATATTCATATCATATACACTTATATTCATATACTTTCCTATACATGCTTCTACTATCAGATGCCTTTATATTGTATTTCATATACTGTTCTATATTACTTACTCTGTCATGTCTTTACTATGCCTATCATTCATGTACATGTACTTATTCTTATGCTTTGTCATCTTTTGCTTATCTCTATCATTCTTATCATTTATGCCTTTCTATCATGTGTTCCTAGCATGTTCCATCTTATTCCTTTCGGTATGTCTATCATATATTCATATCATTTACATATTTCTGTCATGTCTTTATCCATTCATATACTTTCTATATTTCTATCATGTTCCATCTATTCGTTTGTGTATGACAATCATATGTTTACCTCATATAAGCTTATATTCATATGTGCCTATCATTCGTGTACTTTAGACTATCATATCTTATGATATGTTCTATCTTATCTTATCATATCTTATGACTTATACCTATCATATTCATGTTTTCTTGGACACATCTATACATATTGCATTTTCTTTATTTTCCTTGTTTCATGGCTATTACATATAGCACTTCGTATACTTGTAAAGTATGATGTCTATGAAATCACACTCCAGTCTATGTATTCTTATTCCTCTATGAATCTAATTTACTTAGGAATTGGAATCAATCCAATCTGATCATCCAAAATAAAGTTATGGCATGTTCATGCCAACTAGTCATTTTACCGATTTTACTGGGGACAGTTTGTATTACTCATTTTCCCGGGGTCTTAACTTCACATTTGACACTATCTCTTTGTACTCTTTTAAAGATAAGGTGCTAAGGGTTCTATTCCAACTGGAATCACCCAATTCGGAGAACCGAAACTCAAGTTACGTCCGAAACAACCCGGATTACTCTATGATCAAACTCGATGCACTTGGCTTTATAGCTACTGGTCCCAAATTTTGAGTGAATTTTTAGGCCACTTAGAGTCAGAATTTGACGATGTCTATTTCTTTATGTTTGATTTTCCTTGAAGTCTATTTTGACTGGCCACTTGAATTACTCAAATCTGGATAAGAAATGAGCAAAGTTATGGCCAAAATACGAAAACCGGTCGAAAATGTAACAAGGTGTACCTGGTGACACTCTAATGTGTACTGCACACATCAAAAATGACCAGAATAATAAAGTGTACCGGTACATGTTCAAAGTGTACCGGTACACATCACCCGGAAATGCCCAGAATGTGTCTTTTCTCCCCTTTTTCATGCACTTTCATCCATGGATCACTCCTATACTTCCCACACACATCAAAACCATTCCAAATTCATCTTATAATCTCTATTTATACTCAAATCCTCTTTCACTTCTTATCTTCTTTCAAAAATATATCATGAATTACTCTCAAACCAACTATAATATGGATTCTAACCCATACATAACTCTAACATGAAGATTAGTTAGGGTTTATACTAAACCCTAACTCAAGTACTTGCCATTGAACTATGAATCCATCCTCCAAGAGAGGATTTCATAAGCTTCTTGTATTATTTATGGTTTTACCAAGTTTACTTTTAAGAATTTTAGGGTTAGGAAGAAATCCTAACAAAACCTTAGGTTTGGAACTCATAAACTTTTCTAGAATTCCATACAAAATCCATATGATCCATACCTAAGGTTGGGCTCTGTTACCTTTTGCTTGCTTGAACTTCTCTCCTTCTCTTCTTCTTCTTCTCTTCCTCTTCTTCTTCTTCTTCTTCTTTCCTCTCTTTCTCTTTCTCCCTCTCTATGGTTCTTCTCTCTTTGGGAGACCCAATTTGGTAGAGTCTCCTCTATCCCATGTACGAAAGCAGGCCATGTTTGGCCTTTAAATAAAACCCATTTTTGCTTTAAGTTTTCATAATTTTGTGGTTTTGGGTCCCCATTTCCTCTTTTATCTCTATTCCATCTTTTCTATATTTGCCTTTAATCCCATCTCCTTCATCTTATAACACTTGTCCTCAAGTGGTAAATTACATATTTACCCTTGGCTTTATTATAAATTCCGGGTCTTTGTTTTATTTTCCGAAATTCATATTTAGCTTTTAATATACCCTAAACAAGTCCGAAAACTGCTAGGGTATATTTCGGGGTGTTACATACGCCATCATAATGGATATCGATTGGTGCATCCCACCAAGTGGGACATTTTAACAATGCCATACACCATCATGGTAGATGTCGATTGGTGCATCCCTCCATGTTGGTTGTTCGGTATATCGATTCAATTCAAGATGTCAAGAATCGAATACCTGCTTACAATTCAATTAATCACTCGCCATGCACACTGTTTGACATTTCAAATATCACATTTTCAAATGCATATGCACTTTCGTAATATCATTTCAAAGGTATACTCGTTTTAGATTTATTTGGTAAACTACCAAAACACTTGAAATCTGAATATAATTATGGTGAACAAAGAACTAACAATACTTGAATCATGAGGTCGAAGAACTAACCACTGCCGCCTGCTTTCTTCCTTGATCTCGTCCTAGGTTAGTGATCCTCACCCGTCCCTAGTCATCAACAATGCCACGCCACTCATGATAAACAATTATTATACATTTTTTTAGTGAATGACAATTGGCCATTAATCTGCTTGGGTTAAGACACTGGGTTTGCCCAGACAACCTCTGCCGAGGCGACGAGGTACGGTACGTTTTTCATTTAGTTTTATCCTTATTTGAACCCCCATTAATCATTTAATAGGGTCCTTAAACTATCGGTGTACGAATACGAGGTGTTCGAAAACAAAAATCCAAAAATTGTCGGGCTATGAATGCGAGGCTACATCATGACGCAACAATGCTACGCTGCTGCGGTACCCTAGGGGTGCCATTTTTGACACCTCGCCGCCACGATGAGGGATCCCACGCCGGGCGAGGCATCGCGGCATCCCCTACGCTGCGGCGTAGGAGCCCGATAATGCCTAGATTTTCCAATTTTCCTCCTTTTTGCGATTTCCTCCAAAAATCCTCAAAATCCCAATACAAAACATGAGAATCACTCCCAATAACATCCTAATATCATCATAAACCAACCACAACAAGAACCTCTAGATGGTTTAGGGTTTTTCCAACCAAAACATCATTTAAATAAATCTAGGGTTTGTGTCATACCTTAAAATCTCTTGTCCTTTGAAGCCCTAGCTTTCTTCATCATCAATCTCTAAAAATTCGTATGTAAACATGAGAGATTCACACCAATCTCCAACTATTTCCAAAACCCTAGCTTTTTCTCATCTCCCACTATCTCAAAAACGTTTTTGCACAAGTAGGAGATTTCTAAGACCAAAAATGGTCTAAGTCACTTATCCTTCTCAAGGCCATGTTTGGCATATCAAAAACCCATTTTTGGATTTAAGTTGTCTCAATTTACCTTATAGCACATATATCACTTTTATTTGCACTTAAACACACAAATGATCTTTTCTCAAAATGACCCACTATTTCACATTTTTCCCCTTTTGCCCTTGACACTGGGTAAATTTCCTGTTCAATCTTTAAATCACTTAGCAGCATCAATCAATCATATAATCATTTGTGAAATTGACATTTAGTCATATAATCAGTTATAAAATTTTAACAAATTCCGAAAAAACCCAAGTTTGGTCGGGCCTTTATACCCTAATATATGGCATAAAAATTATTATGAAATTATAGGGGTATTTTGGGCATTACAATCTTCAATTGTGTTTATCCAGGCCTTACGCTTAAATTTTTTAAGGATCCATATTTTTCTTACGCTTAGTCCTTTGGTGGATCGACTAATTCCCACACCTAATTTATTTTCATTGACTTTATCTCTTCTTCCATCGTTTTCTTCCATTTTTCTTTAGCAGGATGAGAGCCGCTATTATATTCTTTGGCTCTTCTTCATCTTGTGGGTAACAATAAATCTTCCCCTTCAATCTCAAATCGGTGACGAGGAACCGGCTGAAAATTCGTTCACTTGATTTGGGGTTCCTCGATTTCATTGTTACCCCCACTCGGACCAACAATCATAGTTGGATCCACTTTAGGATGTGTTTGTGTTGTATGATAAACTAATTCCTCATTTCTCAAAACACTCCCACCTTTTTTAAGAGAATGTATCGTACCTGGTACCGAAGCAACTGGAGTTAAGTAGTTTCAGATAACACAGGTTCACCCACTCATCTTATTAGGGAAATCATTCTCTAAGAATGTGCCATCTCATGATTCAAATCTCAAAGAAAAGCTACCACCTTTCCCTCGGCTCACTCTTATGAAAAACATATCCTTTAGATTGTTCATAATATCTTATAAAGATACTTTTCTTTCCTCTCGGACCTAACTTTCCATATTTATGATAGGAATTATGTACATAGGCAGCACAACCCTAAGGTCGTAAAGAACATAGGTTAGGTTTCCTATTGGTCCATAACTCTTATGAAGTGGTAGTGACAGACTTTGAGGGCACACGGTTAAGCACAAATTTAGCTATTAATAATGCATCACCACAATAGGTGATAGGAAAATGAGCTTGAGCCATCATTGACCTAACAATTTCAAGAAGGTTCTTATTACGTCTTTTTGCAACTCCATTTTGTTGTAAGTGTATGGGATAGTCAACTGAAGTACTATTCCTTTTTCATCACATAATCATTTGAACTAATCAAACAAATATTCTCGACCTCGATAGGTTCTTAATGCTTTGATTTTATTATTTAATTGTTTTTCAACTAAGTTCGTAAACTTGATAAAGCAATCTAATACTTAAGATTTATGAGAAATCAAATAGACATAACCATATCGAGTGAATTCATCTATAAATGTGATGAAATAAATTGCCCCATGTCTAGCTTTGACATTCATTGGACCATATATGTTTGAATGGATTAATTGCAATGGAGTTATAGCTTTGGTTCCTTTTTCAAATGTTTTTCCTGCTACTTTTCCAACTAGACAATGTTCACATGTTGATAGCTCAACTTTGTTCAAACTGTCGAATAAGCCTTCATTGGCTAATCGATTCATACGAGTTTGGCAAATATGACCAAGTTTAGCATGTCAAACCTCTACATTATTCTCATAATTAACCTCTACATTACTTTCATCATTTTCAACATCAAGAACAATAAGAAAGAACTACATCCCTAATAATCTTGTCCAAAAACAAATCCACAAGCGTAATTAAAAATCAAATTTGAGTAAAACCAACACAAAACTAGATTCTAACGAATATCAGGGGCAAATAACACATCATGTAGGAATAATGTTTAGCTGCTTTGCATGACTAACTTGCTCTTGCCAATTCCCTTCACTTCAACTCCTAAGTTGTTTCCTACATATATCCATCTTGTTCCTTTCGGAATCCATCAAAATTCCAAGAAGGCACTTTTGTCCTTTGTTTCATGGTTTGTGAGTCTTGAATCTACAGTTTATAAAGGATAAGATTCAGTTAAACAGAACTAGAAACAATAATTGAACTAACAAGTGAATAAAGGTCATTTACCTTCTTGGACTCTTAGCAGTCATGTGCAAAATGCCCCTTCTTGCCATAGTTATAACACTTGAGTTTTGGCATTTTTCAGCTTCTTTTCTTAAGGAAGCCTTTTCTTTCCTTTCCTGTTAGTTGAAATTTTGTTTTTTCTTTGCCTAAGCATTTGCTTGACTCTCTTGCTGGTTCCCACCATGAAATTTATGCTTGCGCCATTTCCTTCCATGTGAGTTAGAGTCAACCATGTAGACATCAACACTTGTCTTACTGGCCATGATGCGATCTGCCTCAAGCTCTTATGATTTCATTGTGAATCAAATGCATTTTCATGTGTTCCTAGCTTTGAGGTAGTGAACGAATCACTACTTACACTTGTTGTTCATCGTAAGAGTGTGACTTGCATCTTTAAGCTCACTTATCATATTCAACATCTGCCTCAAATGTTTTTTCATGGTGTGTTCAGAGCATTTCTTGTAAGTGTCAAACTTAATGGTACATGATATTAGCTTGGTTATGGACGTGCTACCAAACCTTTCAGAGAGAGCGGACCACATGTCCTTTGAGATCTCATATTTCTGGAACTCCCTAATGATATCATCTTTCATGCTGCTCAACAACTTAATGCGAGTTGTGGAGTTTTTTTTTTTCCAGGTCTCATCAGCTTTACGATCCCTTCAATGTTGAGTCATGTTGACTTGCTCAGGTTCAACCATGAACATGTTTAAAACCTCAAGAGATTCTTGCTCTTCAAGTATGTATTGGATTTTTTTACTCCAAATCTCATATAATTGTCCCTGCTCGCAAACTTTATCGAGTCTAACCATAAATGTTCTTAGCAAAGAGTAGCCATAGATTTTTACTATAGGAAAAAATTTTAAGCGTGATTATCAATTCCCATTACATACATGAAAAAAATTTAAATTAATTATAAAGTGCACCGAACACTGTGTTTAGAGCGCCTAGAGTTCACTATGTTCCCAATCATTGTCTAAGGCTCCTATGTTCAATGAATTACTTTGTAATTAATTGTTCTCAAACTAAAGTCACTAGTCTTTAGTCAATTTGCGCATAAAAAATTCTAAATAATATTAATCAATAAAATCATAATTGCCAAAGGAGAAGAAAAAAAATATAATATATGCAAAAATATATATAGCATAAATCCGTTAAACTAAAGAATAAAAAAAATTATAATTCTCATCAAGCATTTCATGCTAATAACAAATAAATGAATAAAACTCTAAGATAAGCACATAGCATGAACATTAATGGATTCATGTAATCTTCTTTTCATGTCCAAAGGTAGTTCATAATGGACTTTAAGGAACATAGTAATTCCAAGTACTTGTTTTCTTCCTTTCCAAATGAACATACCATATATGAATGGCTGTATGTTTTCCTTACAACCCAATTAACATACTATGGATGAAATTTGGAACAAGTTTTCCATAAGCTTTTTGTTAATCATAAGGATAAGAATTTCATAGAGAATAAAAATTCTTTGTTCATTAGGAGACTTGAGACCCGACTTTAAGCCTCATATTCCTTATTCCTTGTTCATATTTCTCAATATCCCTTACCATTTGTTCTATTCTTTTCTGATGTGCCAATGTTATAGAGGCCTTAACAGTCCTCATTTGTCTTACCAATGTTATTTATGGTTAAAAAAAATAGAAATTAGTAGAGAACCAAATTCGAACTCAAGCCTTAGGAAAAAGACGACAAGGGTTTAAATCAATAATCCTAACTCCTTTTGGATATAATTATATGAATTGAAATATATTTATCTTCCAGTTAATAATTAATATTTTAAAAAATTTGAAAAAAAATAAATCTTTAAATACGTACTTGAAATCCCAGTACGTACTTGAATTAATTCCCTACATCACATAATCCAATACGTTCAGGTGTTGTATACATGTTTAGATTTCTTCTTATAGAGATCCTTGGTCACTAAACATGATAAGTTTAGGATTAATTCATGTAGGATTCATATAAAGAAAAAAAAAAGTTTGTGTTAAGGGATTTTATATATATATATATATATATATATATATAGATATATACAAGTAAACCAAATGATCCTAATGTGTGAGAGTTGAAGAGTTATGAATGGAGAAAGTTTC
Organism: Tetrastigma voinierianum; assembly: GCA_016808115.1. Classification (NCBI taxonomy): domain Eukaryota; kingdom Viridiplantae; phylum Streptophyta; class Magnoliopsida; order Vitales; family Vitaceae; genus Tetrastigma; species Tetrastigma voinierianum. The sequence goes on along the minus strand of JAEQBH010001210.1, from coordinate 432,972 downwards.
GCACATGAGAGTTGAGAGGCGTAAGATGAGTAATCCTTATTTCGATGATTTCTTTCAACAAAGGTGAAGACCCTTTTATAGGCTTCTCAGATGATAAGATACATGAACCTTATTAATGAGATTCTACATTTATCTGTTGATTTAATCTACAGATTCATTGTTGTGACATGAATCTGGCGTGGATTCATTAATGTCCTATTAAGTTCATAACTATTTTCCATGTATGTGGTCATTCAGCATTTATAACACCCTTGAACGACCATTACAAGCACACGCCTCATTAAAACCTTTACTAAGAAAAACCCCGTGGAAAACCCTAGTGAAGGAAAAGAGTACATAATTTTATCCGTTATTTGGGAAATACATTGCCAAGAAGAGAAGAAAGAAAGGAAATCAATGAGAGAAGAAGATTATCGCCAAAGAGTACAATGCTTTGCTCCCTTCTCTCTTTGTCTACATCTCTCATCCCTTAAGACCGTTGCCGCCGTAGTCCAATTTTTGGATACTAGTTCTTCGAATTTCTTTTTGTAGGTAGTGCCTTGTAAATATATCGCAGGTTATTATCACTAGATCTAACTTGTTGAATATCGATAACACCACGCTCTTGAATATCAACAAGTGCGAAAGAAGAATTTTAGGATATGTGCTTCGCTCTATCACCTTTGATATCCTACTTCCAATGCTTATGCATGCTATATTATCTTCTTTGTACAAAATTGTTGGTAATTTCTTTTGATAAGACAACTCCACATGTTTTATGGATATGATTGATTATTGACTTAAGCCAAACACATTCTCGCCTGTTTCATGTAATTGCTGTGATTTGTGATGGTTTGAGGATGTGGTCAGATCATTAGTTTCTCTAGTGGAACGCTAAGATATAGCAAAGCTACCATATAGAAGACATAACTCACTTAGGATCGCCCATTATGAGGATCTGACAAAAACCCCGCATTCGCATAACCTACCAATCCAAACTGACTAAGAGAATAATATAAACCCATATCCATTGTGTTCTAAGATATCGAAATATTTGTTTAACCCCCTCGCTCAATGTCTTCAGGAAGAACTATATCTTGCCAATAGATTTACGCAAATGATATATCAGGCCTAGTGTGACATTAGCAACATACATTAGTGCACCTATGGCACTCGATATGGTACTGGACCAATCAGCTTCTTCACTATTTCTTAGGTCGAAAAAGGACCTTAATAGTTTCAAGTGATCTCACAACCATCTAGAGTACTTAATGGGTTTGCCTGATCCATATAAAATCTTTAAGGATCTTTTGATATATAAGTAGATTGGTGCATAAAAAATTCCATCCTTGAGATATTCGATCCCGCAAGCCAAGACAAAATCTTGTTCTCCCAAGGTTCTTTCTATTTCAAATTCCAATTTTAGGCACGAAAATTAAGCTCTTCAAGAGTTCCGATGATGTTTAAATCATCAACATATACTGTAATTATCAAAAATTGTGACTGATATCTTTTTATAAAAACACACAGACAAATAGTCATTATTATAACCTTGTTTCAACAAGTATTCAGTTAAGTGATTATACCACATACGTCCTGCTTGTTTTAAGCCATAGAGAGACCTTTGCGCTTTATCAATAAAGCTCTCGGGTTAGAGTCGGCAATTCTCGTCTGCAACTCAGAATCTTCAAGGATTTTCATATAAATGCGTGTTATTATCAAGTGAGCCGTGATAGGTAGGCGGTGATTGGCAATTCATACATTTTCAAGTTTTTCACAAACCGCGTACTAATTGCAATCTAAAAGTTGTGGCATCCACCACAGAGAATATGTCTCTTCATAATCAACACTCTGCCTCAGTGGAACCTCATAACCAATCGTGCTTCTTTTTATACCTAACAACTTCATGATTCTCATTTCGCTTTCGCACGAAAAACCCATTTATATCCTACGTTTTATACTATAATGTGTCAGACAATGTGTCCAAAAACTTTACGTTTCTTTGTATAGAGATTTTAATTCGCCAATCTATGGCCTTCTTTCCATTCGGGGGCCAATCTTCTCATGTCTACATTCTTCCACATGCATTGGTTCATCTCATTTTCATTTGCAACATTTGCGCAACATGATATGCAAAAATATCAAGCGCATTTATTATTTCATTTCGGTTCCATCGTTTCAAATATAACATAATTAATAGAGACTTATTTCCCATCAAACCTAGGTACCTTATTCTCTGGGAACGTATCTTATCCGAGTTTACCGGGAAATTTTCTTGGTCAATATTTACTCTAACTTGGTCATTATTTGTATCCTTTGATTTTTTCATTTACGAGGATTTGTATCTTGGAACCTATAGGCTCCACCTGTGTTTCGAGTTGTCCCTTTATCTCATTAGATGTAATGTCATCCTTCCTATGAACAACAATTCTAATAGGAGCATTTGGTGTTCTGTATATGACTTAGTTACTCTTTTTTGGATCAAGAAATGCGTCTCCGGGTGCTGACTTGCAAGTTTTGTAAATGAATATCTTTGAATTTCCTGCTCACATTGTCATGCAGGATCATGCTGGGACAATGATAATTCATTCCACGCATCACTAGCCGCTAGTTTCTCCCCTACTGCCGGGTGTAAAGTTTTTCATAAAATGACACCGGCAAAGCGTGCCGTAAATAAATCTCCAAAACAAAGATATTCAAGATATTTAATAATAGATGGAGATTCATACCCAACAACATATATTCCTAACTCCTCCCTCGAGGTCCCATCTTGGTGCGATGTGGCGGAGTAATTGGAATATAAAACCGCACATCCAAAAATTCGTGAGATGGAAATATTTGGTTCCTCGACTCATGAACCAATTGTAATGGGGAGAATTCATGATAACTTATGGGCCTTATGTGGACCGAAGGTCGCGGCATGTAAGATATAGCATGCCCCCATGTAGATAGGAAGTTTTGCCTCATGGGCAATGGCCCTTAATTAATTGAATTCGCTTTATAAATGATTCCAAGACCATTCTGAGTATGAACATGTGCTATAGGATGTTCAATGGTTATGCTAACGGCAAAGATAATATCATTGAATGCTTGAGAAGTGAATTCACCAAAGATTGTCAAGTCTTATAGCTTTAATGGATTAGTCCGAAATTGCTTCTCGTAGTCTTAATTAGTTGAGCTAGTAATCTCGCAAACGCTTGTCACGTAGTTGATAATAGGAATGGTGGTGACCATCTAGTCAAGCATCAATTAAAACCATAAAGTATTTAAATGGTCCACTAGATGGTTGTATAGGCCCACAAATATCGCCATGTATACATTCCATAAATATAGGGGATTCAATCCCAATCTTGGCTGGTGATGGCCTAATGATTAATTTGCCTTGAGAGCATGCAGCACATGAGAATTCATTCGTTTGTAATATCTTTTTATTTTTCAATGAATGCCCAGATGAATTCTCTATAATCCTTCGCATCATAATGGAACCGGGATGACCCAACCGGTTATGCCAAATTATAAATTCACTATGATTAGTTATCTGCTGGTTAACTATGGCATGTGCCTCAATACTCTTAATATCGTGTAGTATAGCGTAACAAAATGCAATCTTCTCCCCTGAAGACACTTTTCTTTCCGTAAACAATAGTCGAATGCACAAATATTCGAGACACATTTGTAGTCTCAATATGATATCCATTCCTTTGCTTTAATATCTTTGAAACTCGATTTCGCTAGATAATTTCTTCGTAATATAAGGCTTCTTCAATCACAAGCTTTGTTCCTTTTAGGCAATTTGATATGAGTTTTCCAGAGCCTTCAATTTGTTTTGCATTGCCACAAATTGTACTAACACTGTTGCTCGCTCTTTAAGTAAGAGAATATGTCAAAATTTTAAGTATAGTGTGCGTTGTTGCACTATCTATGAGGCAAACATTTGCATCATCAACAAATGGTTTCTTGAGAAGTCGACATGTGTCAAAACAAAAATAAATAAATATAAAAGATAAACATAAAAAAACGCACAAATGATGAAAATGTATTTATTATAATAATTACTTAAGCATGCATTCATAAACATTAAATATGTAGTTATGTGATAATATAAACATTTATCTCATGAAGATAATATGATCATCCTTGGGCACTTTTACTATTGATTAAACTAAGAATATTGTCTTCAATAATAAAGAAACTAACATCTAGATTAAGAAATCATCAACCGTGTATCTAAGTAGCACACTCAAGGATGAAATTTGTTTCACCTTTTTTCTCATTCCGCTTCAATGACTCTTATAGAGATCAACAAAATGTTCTTTGCAAATACAGGTACATAACGGTAACGGCCCTTCCTTCCACAACGATAGCATACACGATCAACTGAATTTAGATTCGAAACTCCCCCGATCCTTTTCTCATTTCTCTCTTTCCCACTCGTGGCGAGATGGATTTTGGAATGACCACTACGATTACCAAAAACGACATGAACGACCCGACCACACGCCCACGGCTCCCGCCACACCCGCCTTGTATTTGATTACGAGATGATATGCAACACATTCACTTCGGGAATGGAGTATAACCAATTGACGTTTTATGATTTTTCATTAGAAGTTCACATTTTGTTTAGCCAATGTAGAAGACAGAGATCAATTGATAGCTTTAAAACCCTTTTCACGGAGACACAGGAGCAAATTCGACAGTGAAAAGTAGAAAAGTCTTTTCCAACATATCCTCATCTGCACTTTTTCCCCACATACTTAACCTGGAAGCTAATGCAAAACATAGCGGAATTATATTCACTTACCGCCTTATAATCTTCAAGACGTGGCAAAATCTTAATCATAACGGCTGGGGGAGAATGACCATCTGCCAGCCATACCTCTCTTTCGGCGCTATTCCAAAGGACAAGAGGATCCTTTATTGCAATATTCGGCTTTCAGCCCTCATGAAGGTGGTGCCGTTAAAAATCACGGCTATTTTGTCCCGATCGGATGCATTTATTACCATCTTTAATTGTTTCTCCAAGGGCATTAGTTTAATGGATTTCAGTGATCAAGTATCCAATAACGATAAATAATTTTTTTCAGTGATGTCTAATGCCACAAACTCAAGTTTTGCCAAATTTGCCATCAAAACAAAGGATGAATAGTTCAATGGAAAAATTGTTTTGAGTTTTGAATAATATGTAATATAGAGATAAAAAACCTTTTACCTTAAAAGACCGATGTAATCGTAGCAACATAAAGCGTCATTGCGCCGATAATACGTCAGAAACCAAATTATCCCAATGTGTGAGAAAGTTGAAGAGCGAGGGAATGAGAGAAAAACAATGTTTATTTGCATGCAAGCATTTGGTAATCCTTATTTCAATATTTCTTTAACAGCACAAGCACTTTTATGCGCTTTCTCATGACGACAAGATACATGAACCCTTATTAATGATTCATCGATTTAATCTACGCGGGATTCACATTGGTTGCATACGACTCATACGATTAATTAATAAACCTATTAAGTTCATAACTATTTTCCATGTATGTGGTCAGTCTACATTTATAATAATATACACATATTAACATATATATATATATATATATATATATATATATATATATATATATATATATATATATATATATATATATATATATATATATATATATATATGTATGTATGGGAACGTGGGACCCACATGGAGATAAGTTTCCTCTTCATGCTTCAATCTTCAAATAAATATAGAATGTTTTAAAAACTTAATCGAATGTTGAATCGAAAAAATTATTAATTCACATTTCATTAGTTAGACCGATGGTCAAACCATGGTTGCACCGATAATATTGTAAATGTATAATTTATATTTTTTAAAATCTAAAATTAATTTTAAAATGTAACTTAATAATTATAATGCTATTTATTCATTTTTATAGAGTTGTATTAATATTTTAAATTTGATGAAAACATATGTATAATATTTAAATAAAAAAAGTAACATTATATATATTCATATTATATTTATATTTATATTATTTCCAAAAATAGATATTTAATTTGTTTGTAACAAATTTAACTACAGATGAATGTTGGCCTAGGGTTGTTATCTGGGATGAAAAATCATGGTCCAGATTCAATCTCCGCTAAGTTGAGTTTTTGTATCTCCTCTCCCTTGTCCCACATCGAAAATTGATGGAGATTTCTAATAATTTGTAAACTCATTTACCAAAAGGAAAGATGCAGTTGGATGATAACAAGTTAATCTTTTAGGTCATCAATTGGATTTTGCCTTCACGAGGAGGGTCAACATCTCTCAAATCAAATTGTCATTATGGTTGGTGTACGTGGTCGAATTCTGAGGACTATTAGCGTAATTTTATTAAAATTATCGGTTCGGTTCATGCGATTTATCGGTCGAACCGTTAATTTAGGCTGTTCTTAACCGATTCAATTGATAATGCGGTTCAAATAGTTAACTGGATCGGAAAACCCATCAATCGATTCAACTAGTCCAATCAAGCGATCCAATTTTTAAACATTTAAATATGGCAGTATATATATATATATATATATATATATATATATATATATATATATATATATATATATATATATATATTATTTATTTATTTACAGATTTGAGAAAAAGTCTTTGTTTTGAATTCTATAACTTAAAAAAAAAATTTAACAAAAGAAAAATCTTCATATAAACCGACATGTAGACTTCTTGTAAGATCTGGAATATTATACTGAAAACTTATAGCAGACAAATGCGTATCACTTTATGAAGATTTTTTAGTACAAAAATATATTCTTGTTTAAAAAAACTACAGCAGGAACAACTATATATATAAATATATCCGGTTTATCCAAAACCAAGCCATTCATCAACGAGAAGGTAAAATAATATATATATATATATAATTTTAAATACAAAAAAAAAAATTTATACACATGTATTTCGGATTTACAGTATAACTGTAATTCATAGATTCACCAAGAAACCATATATCACCGAGAAGAATTAATGCATAGATTCATCAAACCAAATAGCAGTATATTTATAAATATGTAAATTGATTTTTGCAAAACCAATCCATATATTACAAGATGATAACAAAAAAATATTTACATGGCTTTGATACCATTGTTAGTTTGTAAATAGTTTATCTTACATAACTTTAATCTGATTCATACGACTACCCAAGAACATCAATGCATAATCGGATTACTATTAGATCATAAAGACGAACTAAAATAGATTTTCCACAACTTAAATAACACTATCTCCTAAAAGAGATTCACAAAGGTTGGAGGGTCCATATTTGTGATATACTTCATAGAGGATAGTCAGAGGAACGAACTTCATCTTTTTTGGCAAAGAGTGATCTTCCTTTTTCTTTTTTCCTTTTTTTATATGTTAAAGGATATTTATCAAAGAAAAAAAAATGTTTCCCTTAAAGGAACCTTTTTCATTTTGTTGAAAAATATTATATTTTAACTTCATGAGACACTACGTTTCAACACTCCCACGTTTTCATTTTATTTTTTACTAAGAGGAAACAATTGGGTCTCATCATGTGTGTTTGACCCCATATATTACCAACATACTAATTAAATGTTATCCATACTTGTATACTCATAAGTTTTCTCATTCCTAACCGATATAAGACATTATGAGACTTTAGATGCACACCCAACTGAAATTGGTCTTGATCCTTAGGATATTCTTCTCATGGTTGGACATTAAATAAGACTTATGATAAATTAATGTAACTCATCAAGCAATTTAAATTTGATAAAGAACTCTTACTTGAACTTTTTTTTTTTTTTTCGTAAATCTCTTATCATAGCATTCATATTTGAGTAAAGAACATTACTTTAACTTCTTCTTTTTTTCATAAATCTCTTATCCTAGTATTCATATTTGAGTGGAGAATATAGATAATGTTAATAGTTGTAATAAAAAAAAACCAATATATAAATATAAGAAGTTGTGATTAAATTGTTCCAAAAAAAGTTGTGATTAAATAAGGTCTATTATAGTAATTATAGTTATAAAGTTGAATATCTGTTTCAAATTTCTAATGAGAAGTCATTTCTTGAATCACAGAGAATTCTTATTTCCATCATTTCAATTAGATCCATTAAATTTCGAAAATACTATATAGACTATGAATCTAGATGATACGTTGAGTTTGTGTTCAAATCAATAGAAGGATTGAACATATAAATGAGACCATCGGATGGTCATATCCAAAGAATTGAGCTATTTTTGATGGAGGTTGGTAACAATAATTAAGTATTCTCCATAGATGTACCATGAGATCTCATAAGATTCAGATAACCACTAAGTATTCTTAATAAAAACCCCATGATATCTCATGGGATTGTGACAAGGAATCCTTTGAAGAAATGTGAGTAGGAAAACTATAACATAGTAATTCCTTATATAGCATTTGACATATATTCTTTATAGGTTATAGTATATCAATTGATCAATAAGAGGATTTTTAACTAGTCCATATTCTAGCTCAATTGATAAAGCATTCAAAGTTTAAAAATGCATGACATCGTGAAAGATGAGGGGTCCTAAGATTCGAGTATTAATAGGGACAATTTACTATATTGTAACAAATTGTTTGATTGTCAAGACAAAAAAAAGAATATTTTTAACTAAGGTTAGAAAGGTACCCTAGAGAGTGATAACACTACCTCATCATGTAACAAAAGTCATTTTATGGTAGGTTTGCATGAAATGGACATGAACCTAAGTTTGTCTTATTGTAATATCGTAAGATATTTGGGTGTAGTTGACTCTTTTTAGTAGAGTGTTGAGCCAAATGCATTATAGGATTTTGAGGGAGTCAATATTTTCCTATGGTCATAAATGTTCCTACTTGACCTCTTGATTGACAGTAGTGACACGTTCAGGGATTTTAGATTTTTAGTTGATAAGTACACATATAATGAATGTATAGAGTCAGAATTGCTTTAGGCTGTATTTAGCTAAAACTGAACTATAGTTTAGTTGTATAAGATCCTTTAAATTTAAGCGAGGTATGCTTTCGGTGACAGGTCAATTCTCCAAGTTACAAAAGAAATTTTTTGCAAAAAAATTTATGCACATATGCCCCTAGGCATTAGCAAGGTCTGCCACTGCACACAATCTTTTGATAATTAATCAATTCTTAATTATAATCTAATTGGGCTGCATTAGGTGACCAAACCCCAGAGTTGGTCGCCAGTCACTTAAACCCATAGGGAAACCTATTCATAGGGGTTTAGTGTTTCACTTTGGCCACTATTTTCTAGAGAAAGAGATAGCAATACCAACAAGATGAGATCATCTATAAAAGTAGGAAAACTCATTTAAAGGAGTAACCAATCACAAACAGCCTTCTCAATTTCAACTAAAATGGAATGCAAACTTTTCCATATTCTTCAACAATTAATAAAGTGTAGAGAGTGACATAAACTTTTAGGTTTAATCCAACAAGGCCAGACATGTCTATCTCAACCCTAGTGTCTCTCTTTCAACCCTAGCATCATCGTCACCTTCAAGGTTTCGTCATGATTGATTGACGGGATTAATTGATGATTGAAAAGCACATCGGTAACAAATTTTGATCAAAGGCTTGGATACTACAAACTTGAACGCGACTCTTAGGACTCACACAATCATCGCAGAACACCATCCAACACCCCGCTATAAGTCACAAAGATCTAGGTTTCGCTCTAGAGTAACTCAGTTGGGATTGATACTAGGTGAGTTTTAGGGTTTTTTAGGTTGCGATCCGAATTGATTTTGTTTGATTTTTCTCATAAGGCAAGATGAGTTTTAGATTCCTCACCCAAACTATCCTCATATCTTTTTTATTCGTTTATCGCTCAAATGGTCACCATAAATCCCCCTTGTTTATTTATTTATTTATTTTTTTGTGAAGTTTTGTCACTATTTTATTCACGCTGCTATACAGTTGTCACAACTCATTATCTAGATAGCCATGACATAATCTGTATGATAAAATATATTTGATCAAACATAAACCAAATTAAGACCATTAGTATCTTGTAAAACTGGAATCTTATGAATTTTAGTCATCATAAAATTTTTAAATATATAAGCTTTATGCCGAGTCATTGTGTCATAATTTGATTTATTTATTTTTATTGCCTATCCATGAAATTGTTTTTAATAATGCTGCCAGCTTTTGTTTGTTTCAAACTTCTTCTTTTTTTTAATTATATGACAACTATAATAAGTTTTTTTTTTTTTTTTTTTTTTTGAGAAGTTAAAACATTTCGTCAAAAAGTTGGGGAAAAAAAGTGAGACATATCTATTCCTATATATAAAACAGTGAGTACGCTTGGGATACAGATCCATTTTCGTTCACTCTTTCCCATTTTCTCCATACATTATTTATATATTGACAGTATCATCATCCAACTTTACTGTTGAGCGATTTTTAGTGAGACTTTTTTTTTTCTTACCACTTTCCTTTTTTCTCACCATTTTCCTTACCCCTATTCTTCGTTTCTTTTTTGCACTTTTCAAAGAAAAGAAAAGGCCATGCTTTCAATTATCAAAAATTCCCTAGCCCTAAAACAAAATAGGGAGAGGCAACAATTGAGATAAGGCTTATTTACGTCGGAGAAGACATACTGAAACAGGAGAAACCCAATGCACCAAACAAAATGAATACAACTCCCTGTACTGAGCACTTTTAAATTCCAAAACCAACATTCGTGTTTCTCGTGTATATTCTCAACTCAGTGAAACCTCAAATCCTCTTTAGACTTCATGATTTCCCCATCATCCAAACCAAAATCACAACAAAATTCCAAGAACAATAAGAAATAAATTGTTCAAGAGAACATAGCAGAGCATGACTCACCTCAAAAATGAAACCATGAACCAAAAGCAAACCATAAAAGCGAGTAAAAGGAGAAACACCAGTAGATCCGAACCTAGGGCTATTGAGAACGATGGAGCAAGCCTCTGGTGATGAGCTCTTTCTAGAGAGAGGTCATATGCTATAGAGGTGGAAGGCACTGTGCGTTTGTAAACCACACCAGTTCAAGCAAGAACCCTAAATGTCGTGTAGTCTGTGTTGACAACAAACAATAGCTTGACTTGACCACATTCTTGAAAATTCGATACCCCTAAACTCCTCCAAAATCCAACCGCGCATGAAGAATAGCTGAAGAATTGACAACAAATATGCCTGCAAATCATTCCCTAATTAAGAGCCAATAATGGAAATTTCAGCAAATCTTCGCCGATTATCTTCCTTGATAATCATCCGTCATGAAACACCTCAAAAAAAAAAAAAAAGATGAAGAAACAGAAGCAGAGGAAAGAAAGGGATTGATTGTACACAGCTGGAGGTTTCTCGAAATATTCCCGAAATGTTACGAGAGGCAGTGTGTTGCACTATTAGTTGAAAACCATGGGCTCTTGAGTGGTAAAACTAAAACTGGGGTATTTTTTAAAACTATTGGCTAACTTGAGTGGTAACAACTAACAACTAACACCCATGGTAAAAATAATAATTTAATCAATTGGCTTCATTGGTATTTTTTGAAGAAAAAAAAAATACTAATTCGATTCAAATTATTGATTTTATGATATTACAACATTTGAATCACCTATATTAATTTTATTTGGATTAATATTTTAAATTTTAACTTATCATGTTTATAACGATAAAGGGCATAAAAAGGTGAGAGGTCCATTGAAATCCTACTGCCAACTATTGTACACAGCTGGAGCTTTCTCGAAATATTCCCGAAATGTTATAAGAGAATTGGAAAAAAAAGAAAGTTCCAATTTTGTAGTGTTGCACTATTAGTTGAAAACCATGGGCCCTTGAGTGGTAAAAACTAAAACTGGTATTTTTTAAAACTATTGGCTAACTTGTGTGGAAACAACCATGGTAAGAAAAATAATTGAATCAATTGCCTTCATTGGTATTTTTGAAAAAAAAAATACTAATTCGATTCAAATTATTGATTTTATGATATTACAACATCTGAATCACATGAACAAAAAACTATTCCATATTAATTTTTATATTATGTGGTAAGTTCAAACATGATGGACATAAGGAGGAGAGAAGTTTTGAATTCGAGTCCTAGTCAGAATAGTTTATTACATTATAACTAAAAGTGTTTAGCTGTTAAAAAAATATATTCTTAATTTTACAATTATTTGTAAATACTCATTGATGCGCATCATAAAATTCTAAATCAGTAATATTTAAATTTCATGGAAAAAAATATTGTATATTCATTTTTATTAATATTATGAATTTTATGATTATTTATAAGTTTGTATTCCCTTCTATCTCCATTTCACACTGGCGACACGAATTTATACGCATTTTCAATATTTTTTAAAATCAGATTTACTATCGAATCCAAGAAAGTTAACACCATACTTTAAATTGGCCGACTAATACCGAAACGCGATCGAATCGATTTATATCATAAATATATTTTATATTTTATTGTTATAAATAATTTTAAAATTAAGATTTTGTAATTAAAACACAAATATATTTCATTATTAATATAAATATATTAAATTTTTTACTTTTATTAAATAAAATTGAGTAAACAATTTTAAATATTAAATTATATTAAAAGTGAAAGAAATAATACTATTATATATAATAAAATTTACTTATAGTTATTAAAAGTACCCATAGCACAATAGTAGCGCACTGTCTTTGTGAACATCAGGCCTTCCTTTTGCATTTTTTAAGTTTTGAGTGAAATTATTTATAGCTTTAAATTGCTTGAGTTTGGAAAATGAGAACGATCGAATCAGTAGTGGGTCAATAATGTGCCTTGGGTTGTTGTGGACCACTAAATACTCCGTGGGACATGGTTGTGAATTAATTAGTGTGCCTTTTGTTGTGGTGGGCCGTTAAATATTCAGAGGGTGAAATTAGAAAAAAGGTTCAACCGTAAAAAGCTTATTTGTATATACAAATGAGTTTTACATAGTTAGATTCAATTTTATTTTTTAAAATTTGAATTTTCTTAAACAAAATTTTAATCTACAATGATGAATTCAAGATGTATCTCATAAATAAAATCGACTATAAAAGTGTGCCTCGTCGTATTTTACAAACAACCTCAGAAAGTGTTTTTGGGCTTGAAATTCAAAAGAAGTTGGACTATTTGGTTTAGCCCAAATGCCCAAACCAGCCGGTTTGTCCAGTTGTTGAACAGTTTGATTGAATCTCGATTCAAAGAGGTGAATGAGCCGAAAGTCAACATCACTAAGTTTTTAAAACATTGATATTTTCATGTATTTATAAAAGTTCTTTAAAATAATTAAGAATGTATAATTTATACGTTGTTATTACTTACATTTGGTTTTTTGATTAACAGCATAGAATTAGTTTTATTGTTAATGTTATAATTATTTATAAGCACTTATTATCGTGGAGTACTACTTTCGCCTTTTGAGCCTGTGACCATCACCATCAGCCTAATGCTCACAGACTCACGTCCCACGCCCCATGACACCCAAAGACGCCTACCATATTAAAACCATGCGAGAGCTAACCAGACGGCAAAGTCCTAAACCTGGTCTGGTATCCTGAGAACCCCAGTCGGCCATCCTACCGCATAAAAGAAGTTTGTTGTGAATAAATTTATTAGGGAGGGAATTATGCGTAGGATATTCATCCACAGATCTCCTGCAAGATCCAAATCTCGCTGCCTAAAAAGCATTAATCCTTACTGTTAATAACTACCCTTCATAAGGAAAGAGAGAGGATTCTGACATCAAAATCACTGAGAGATTATCTTTCCTATAATCAAGGAGAAATTCGTGTATAAAACAAAGGCTCCCCGCGAGGGAAAGGTATGCAACTCCAACTGTGCAAACTCTATTCTTTCTCTTTTCCACCCTTTTTGCTGACTTAATCATCGGTGAGGCGGCCGACACACCGCCATTAGTCCACCCTTGTTTTGCAGGTTTACATCACGCCGCTGATGCCTCAAAAGTTAGACGATCCAGGTATCGACAACTGGTGCCGTCTATGGGAATCGAACAAAAAGTCTCATCGACGACGTGAAAGGGCTTAGCTCCAACGATTATCCAGTAGCCCTTCGCCACCAATGGCTCCGACGGTTCCTCTCCCCACATCAGATTCATCTGACACAATTGCAATGACTAGCAACCTATTGATCCAGTTGCTCAAAGAACAATTTCTTCATTGGTGTCAAGACATGGAGAAGAAACAGGAGGAGCAAGCAAGATAGATGAGGGAATTGCAGGATCATGCTGAACATTTGCAGCATGAAAACGATTGTTTGCAGGCCCAAGTAGAAAAAAGACGCTATCTTGGCGAAAGAGACGTGCAAGACAGAGGTCAAGCAAGGCACCCAACCGCTCGCGATAAAGGAAAGGAGCCCATCATCCCCATGACGAGATACCTAATAGACGAATGAAGGTCATTCCTGGCAAAATTTGCCAAACCTCTCCCCGAAAAGCAGCAAAGTCGGGTCATGTTAGAGACACTCGTGACGCCTCGCATTTAGCTTACGCCGACAATGCGATCACGCTTCGTCAGCAAAAAGAGAAACAAGCCGAGGGCAAAACCAAATGCAAATAAAGGACCAGAACACGCCCACATTTTCACCCACTTAATGCCGCCCCATACACAAAGAAGGACACCTCGCCTTCCTAGCACAGACTCCACCCCTCTACATACCGCCTACAACTACGATTCGGAGTCCTGACGACATGCTCTCCTCACCCCTAGGGCGACACATTCTCGACTACGAGCCGCCCCATCGGATTCATTATATCGCCACTATGTTTGATCTAATTTATTGACTCTTACGATCAAGGCGTTCCATTACAAACTGCATAATGACTTTAAATGCTAAGAATGACCTTCACTATGCAAAGTATTCCCTATAACTTTGCGAGGCTTCCGAACTCGCTCGATTTCACAAGCTCCCACTCGAAACTCAATAAATACGCTTTGATGATCCCTGGGGAGCTTCCATCTCAGAGCACCTATGCTTTTTATGGCGCCTAAAAAAAGGGAATATTAGTTCCTTACAAACTATTTTGAAACACCAAGAAGAGTCCATACGGGACTTCACAAGGAGGTTCGGGCAAGCCTTCTAATAAATAGAATTTTACAACATGGATGCAATTCTTCAGAACTTTAGAAGAAGCTTCTGGTCGTTTACTCCTTTCTTCCACTCGTTGTCCCTAGTTCCGCCAATAACAATGGAAGAGTTATACAGCGGGCAGACAGATACTCAACGCTGGAGAACAATATCCGAGTAGCAACCCAGACGATCATGATAAAAAACCAACCGATTGAGAAAGATAAACCGGCAGGAAAAAAGTTTTCAGATCCAAAGAAAGGTCGAATCCGAGATCGCAAACGACCTCAAGACTACCTCACAAAGGAGAGCTCCTAATTCACCCCGTCATCTCATACGAAACGTTATTGCCCCTCATTCGCGATCTACCAGATTTCAAATGGCTAATGAGTGCCTAAAAACACACATTACAACCCTGGATTTAGTAAAGATCCTGACTCATTTGCCAAGCATACATGACCGTGCTCTTTGATTGATTTTTCTAATATTTAGTTTTATTTGGTTTTGGGGTAGGAGGCAAAACACTGAAAATGCATTTGAAATGAGCCTCAGAGGCATGGAGAGAAGAGTGTGCAATCGCCTTAATCGCTGAATTCTACTCAACGCTTGACGCATGGGAAAGTTTCAACAAACCATATCTCTTGGAGAGGCTATAAAAGGAACTGGATAATCCAATTATGGGGGTTCAAAATTCATTCAAGGAGCTGTGTCGAGAAGAACTTGAGTTGAAACAAAGAAAAGAAGACGATGTTTCATCTTTAAAGAGAGAGACTTAACCGAGGGAGATTGCCATTCCTCTTATCACAATAGTTTTCTCTATTCTCATTATCATGTCTTCGTTTCATCTAAATGGAACATAACATAATAAAGCTCTAATTTAGTTTATGTGCAAATACAGAGATTTTTACATAAATGCTATGTAAAGTAAGTAAATTCTTTTATAATTCTATATTCTATATATATATATATATATATATATATATATATATATGAGTGAGTATATATATATATATATATATATATATATATATATATATATATATATATATATATATATATATATTTAAACTCATGCTTGATGAAATCATATTAATTTTTTGTTTCACCCATATGCAGGCTCTTTGTAAGATCTAAGAAGTGAATTAAAGAATTTAGACATAGGTGGGTTAACTCTAATAAACTTGCATTATAGGATTATCAATTATTAGAGGCTAGGAGTTCTTTGCACTCTATGCACCCTTAATGCTTGGGGTTGAGCCATGTATAGTTGAAACCTAGTAAGAAGAGAGGTTGGGAATGACCTGAGAAAGGCTTTAATTACATTAGATAAGAGTTCCTGGAAAACACTATATCGTATAATGGAATGGAATCGCAAAGATCACATGCAGGAATCATCAGCTCCAACAACACCAACACCCTAACCTCTTTGCAACTTTTGATCATCCTTACATCTGAGCACACAATTACTTTAGTAATAGTTTAATTCGCTTTTAGTTCCGCTTAGCCATCACAATTGCTAGTTTGAATATTAAAGAAGTATTGTAATTTTGGTACTGAGCATACTACAATTAAGGTTTTCCCTGTGGATTGATATCCTTACTTAGGTATACTTCATTTCTTGACAAGTGTATACTTGCGCAGAATAGGCACTATGCACTTCTATTTGCATATCCAAAAAAACACAATCACGTAAACGTCTATCAAGTTTTTGGCGTCGTTGCCGGGGAAACACCTATTTATTCATGGTGTTTATGCTAATATCAATACTAAGTACTTCCTTGGTACTTCAGACATTTGTTTTGATTTAATTTTTGAAGATTTATTTTTTCTTTGTTTTGTGAAAAACTTGTAACTATGCTAGGTTGTATGCGACGGAAACCTGCTGAAAATCTTATTCCTTTGGATCCTGAAATCGAGATAACTTTGAAAAGAATTCAGAGGGACAAGAGAGAAGCAGCTAGAATGGAACAACTACCTATGGGACCGATGGAAGAAAATAGAGACGACGATGTTGGTTCGACTAGAGGGGGTAGTATACATCCTGATGCGACAAATATGGATAATTTGTTGCCACATATCAGGGATTATGGTCGCCCGTCTGCAATTACTCCACTTGTGATTAGGAGACCAGCAATACAAGCGAACAACTTGGAGCTCAAGTCCATCACCCTCTAGTTACTGCAAGGAATCCAGTTCCACGGGTTCGCATATAAGGACCCGAATGCTCATATCCTGAACCTTTTGGAAGTGTGTGATACAGTGAAATATAATGGGGTAAGCGATAATGCTATTCTACTTTAGATCATATATTCTTTATCAAGGATAAAGCCAAGCATTGGCTCATTTCAAAACCGCCAGATTCAATAACATCATGGGATGACTTATCGAACAAATTTCTGGCTAGATTCTTTCCACAAGAAAAAGCGGCAAAGTTAAGAATTGACATTAGTAGCTTTTATCAATATGAAGGAGAGTCGTTCTATGAAGCGTGGGAGAGGTTCAAAGATTTGTTGAGAAAGTGCCCTCACCATTGTTTCACCAAATGCATGCAAGTCCATCATTTCTACAATGTAACAGTTGTCCCACTAGACTCTCTTATTGATGCTTCTGCTGGAGGAGCGATTACGGGGAAGAACGAAATGGAGGCTTATCAAATTCTTGAGAACATAGCCTTGAATGATTGTCAATGGCCAGTTGAGAGGGCAGCACCAAAGAAACCAACTGAGGTGTTTGATATAGACATGTTCACAAACTTATCTACTCAAGTGTCTACACTCTCCAAGCAACTACAAGCTTCTCAACAATTAGGATCTCAAGTATCCGTGCATAAAGTTGAAGAACGCCCACTTGCATGCGAGCAATGTCTTAGACCTCATCCTGGCACCTCTCTCCGTTTCTGGCAATGCGCCACACGATGCAAGCAGGAGACTTCCGAACATCATCATCACTCAGCTGGAATAACAAGTTTCAATATATGGCGGTTCCTCAAAACCGGAACTTCAATCCATATGGTCAAAATTACAATCCGAGGTGGAAGAACCATCCTAATTTTTCATGGAAAAATCATAATGCGGGTAATCCTATGGAGCAAGCCAAACCTCTCCAACCACCCTAAGAGAAAAAGTCGGGTCTAGATCTGAAAAGGGAACAGTTAATTGATATGCATATGAATATGATGAAGTCACATGATAAGTTCGAGCATGAGACTAGGACGTCACTGAACAGTCAAGCAACTCAGCTCCAAAATTTAGAGGTCTAAATGGTCCAAATGGCTTTGTTATTGAGCGAGAGGCAATACAGAAATCTACCAAGTACTTTTGAGGTCAACCCAAGGAGAGAAGGAAAGGAGCACTGCAAGGTTATAACCCTTAGGAGTGGTAAGACTATGGGACAATCAGTTGAGGCTCGAGAGGAGGATGAAAACACTGTGGGAGATGAGAAAAGCAGTGCTAAGATCGCTGAAGATGTTGAAAGGTTAGTAAAGAAACCAGTCTCAAAAACACCAGAAAGAGATGAAGCTCAGAAACCTATGCAGGATGATAAGCCTATTATCCCGTATCCA
The DNA here is from genome assembly GCA_016808115.1 of Tetrastigma voinierianum. Classification (NCBI taxonomy): domain Eukaryota; kingdom Viridiplantae; phylum Streptophyta; class Magnoliopsida; order Vitales; family Vitaceae; genus Tetrastigma; species Tetrastigma voinierianum. The sequence continues at coordinate 414,296 of JAEQBH010001210.1, read as the reverse complement.
CAGAGATTGAGAAAGAACAGATTGGATAAGCAACTTGGCAGGTTCATGGATATCTTTAAAAAATCCACATTAACATCCTATTTGTTGAAGCACTTGAGCAAATGCCGGGATACGTGAAATTCATTAAGGACGTCTTGTCTAAGAAAAAGAAGTTGGGAGACCATGAGATTGTTGCTCTGTCAAAAGAATGTAGTGCTATATTGCAAAAGAAGTTGCCCTCTAAGTTGAAAGATCAAAGTAGCTTCACAATCCCATGTGCTATTGGGAATGCAGTATTTGAAAGAGCCTTGTGTGATCTAGGTGTGAGCATTAATCTTATGTCGTGGTCGATCTTTAAGAAATTGAAATTGGGAGAAGTGCGTTCGACGACAGTCACTTTGCAGCTAGCAGATAGATCACTAACTCATCCGCGTGGTATCATAGAGGATGTGTTAGTCAAAGTGGACAAATTTATCTTTACTGTAGATTTCATCATTCTGGACATGCAAGAAGATAAAAAGGTCCCCATCATCCTTAGACGACCATTCTTCGCCACGGGAAGGGCAATGATTGATGTGCAAAAGGGCGAACTTAGGTTGAGAGTTCGAGAAAAGGAAGTGACATTTAATGTCTTCAATGCTATAAAGCATCCACATGATACCAACAGTTGCTTCCAAGTGGATATTCTAGAGGCTATAGTGTCTAGCCAATTGGTTCCTTCAAAACCATTGGAGACTAGCCTGACCCATGATGACCCTTCCTCTTGTGAAGATGAGATACCAAGAGTATGTAAAATCGATGGGATCTTCTTTCTACCGAATAGAAGAAAGTATTTTGAATCTTTGGGAGCTAGCCTAAGCCGATTGACTCCCTCTATTGAGAAACCCCCTATTGTGGAAGAGAAGCAACTCCCCAATCATTTGAGATATGCTTATCTTGGGGAGGAATCTACACTACCAGTTATCATCTCATCCTCCCTCTCTAAAATGGAGGAGGAGAAATTGTTAAAGATCCTTAAGGAGCACAAGGAAGCAATTCGATGGTCCCTAGCTAATATAAAGGGGATCAGGCCATCTATGTGTATGCACAGGATATTACTTGAGAAAGATAGCAAGCCGACAGTGGATGCTCAAAGACGCTTAAATCCTTCCATGAAAGAGGTAGTTTGGAAGGAGGTACTTAAATGGTTAGATGCAGGAGTGATATACCCTATCTCTAACAGTTCATGGGTGAGCCCTGTTCAGACGGTGCCCAAGAAAGAAGGGACTACAATAGTAATAAATGAGAAAATTGGATTGCTCTTGACCAAAACAGTTACAAGATGGAGGATTTGTATTGACTACAGGAGACTGAACAAAGTGACCAGAAAGGACCATTTCCCACTACCATTTATTGATCAGATGTTAGATGTAATTAGCCGGGAATGAGTACTTCGCTTTCTATATGGATACTGATACAATCGACACCATAGCACCGTAAGATCAAGAGAAAAACCACCTCTCACTTGCCCTTATGGCACATTCGCTCGAGAATGCCATTCGGGCCAGGTAACGCCCGAGGACCTTTCAGAGACGATGATGGCAATATTTTCGGACATGGTCTAAAAATCCATTGAAGTCTTCATGGATGATTTCTCAGTGATTGGATCTACATTTGATGACTGCCTCCATAATTTGACGTTAGTATTGAAAAGGTGCATGACAACCAATTTAGTTTTAAATTGGGAAAAGTGCCACTTTATGGTAAGAGAAGGCATAGTATTGGGGCATTGCATATCCGGAAGAGGAATTGAGGTTGACTCGAGCCAAGATTGAGATCATAGAGAAACTGCCTCCTCCCACATTAGTAAAGGAAGTATGGAGTTTCCTAGGCCACGTAGGTTTTTATAGACGGTTCATCCAAGATTTCTCCAAAGTTAAAACCTTTGTCTAATCTTCTGATGCAAGGTGTTCCGTTTGAGTTCAATGAGCCATGCATGAATGCTTTTGAGTTGCTGAAAAAGAAGTTGACCTCAGCCCCTATAGTAGTCGCTCCAGATTGGAACCTTCCATTTGAACTGATGTGTGATGCAAACGACTTTGCAGTTGGGGCCGTTTTGGGCCAGAGAAAAGAAAAAGTCTTCTATGCCATCTATTATGCCAGTCGAACATTGAATGATGCACAACTTAATTATGCTACAAAATAGAAAGAATTGTTAGATGTTGTGTTTGCTTTTGACAAATTCAGACCTTATCTTATAGGAAATAAAGTTATTGTGTTCACAGATCATTCCGCAATCAAATACTTGATAACTAAGAATGTAACACCCTGAAATATACCCTAGTCGTTTAAAACGTGTTTAGGGTATTTTGTAAGTATAATTTCATTTTTTTTCATAATTTAAATGCAAAACGTGAAATCTGAGAAACCCGGAAATAAGCAAGGGTAAATTTGGAATTTGTCAAAACAAGGATATAAAAGTCATAAGATAATAAGATTATATGCCAAAGTGGAATAATGGGAAGTTGTGGTGCAAATAGAAGGGAATTAGAGGACCAAAGTGCAACAAAAGGAAAATTAGAAATCAAAAGGGGATGAGACCAAATTGGTCTCTCATTTTGGAGAGAACAAAACGTAGAGTGAAGAAGAGAGGAGAAAAGAAGAAGAAGAGAAAAAGAAGAGGAAGAAGAGAAGAAAGGTATGGAAACTATTTGAGTATGGAATTGTTGTATGGATGGCTATGTTTTTGTATGGAATTTGTATGGAAGTGTTTGTATGGATATTAGTGGTTTCATTTCTAGGGTTTAGTTAGAAATTCATCCTAACCCTAGATTTGTTGAGAGTGGGGTTGGTAAAACCCTAGTTTGTATAAGATGAGTATGGAATCCTCCATTTGAGTATGGATTTTTGGTTTATGATGTATGGATACATGTTTAGGTGTTAGGAAGTTAACCTAACTTACAAGTAATTGAGTTAGGGTTTGGAAAAACCCTATTTAATCTCTATGTTTGGTTTTTTTTGGGTTAGAACACACTTGGAAGATGTGTTTCTGGAGAGAATATGAGTATTCTTTTGTTTTTGGTTGGTTTTCTAGAAAAAAAAAATCATGAAATCATGAAAATCTAGGCAAATTACGGGGTCCTACGCCGCGGCATAAGGATCCCACGCAGCAGCGTAGGCCCACGCCAAGGCGTGGCTGAGAGGGAGGATTTGGCTAACCTCGGGTACGCCGAGGCGTAACACTGTTCACAGCATGAAAATTTTCAGTGTTTTGTCATGTTTTTCTATTCCGTTATTCCGAGGACTTGTCTATTGGACTAATGAAGACCCTATAAGTGTATGAAAGGATTCATTCATGTTTGAAAGGTAAAGGAAAAATTAGACCGTACCTCGCCGCCGAGGCGAAGCAAAGAGGCGGGCAAACTTAATGCCCCTAAGATAAGATAGTAAGTTCCTAAACACATATAATTGGGTGTGGATCGCCTTAGACCTGACATGAAATGACACTAAGACCTCCGTTACGTGGCAGCACGCATACTTCCTAAGACTCCGATTAGTGCAACGACACTCTCCGACCGTGCTTCAAGACATTTAGCACTTCAAGATTTCCGACAGCTGTTTCGACACATTTAGTACTTCTATGTTCGATTAGTACGACGACACTCTCCTCGTTAGTGCTTCCCAAGACTCCGCTTGTGCCATGGCACCTCAAGATTACACCGCACCTTCGGGTACTTATCGCGGTCAGGTGCTACTCATTTCTTATTACTGGTCTAGGTAGTCAAACAATTATATGATAAGAGTTTGAATAACAAATAAGAGTAAAGTAATGTACAAGTATAAGCCTCATACTCCAGTACTCCTCGTACAAGTATAAGCTCAGAGTACCTATGGTAGCTCCAAGATAAGGATAAGATCTCGCACCTCTAATGAGATCTGAATAAGTATAAGTCTGCTATAAGTACAAGTATGTGTATAAGTTTGTTATGTGAATTAATGATAAATTATGATATCTGTTATTGAAAATCTGTTACTGCTATATGATTACTGTAAAAGAGTATTGATGCATGTGTATACGTATAAGTCATATGTTTCCCACTAAGCGTTAAGCTTATCACAGGTTTTAATCCGTATAGGTACAGAGGAGGACGTCCGCGATCTTCCGCATACTGCTGGGCCAACACACTAGTAGGGGTTCATCACTTGCAGGTTTCGCGCTCTGATTATGTAAATGTAAATGTACATTTTTTGTCTATGTATATGTAAATGGGACTCCGAACTATATGTATTGACACTGTAAACACCACTACGATAGTAGTTTTATTTTGTATCTTTTTATATGATATTGTGATTCAGTTAGAAGACTTGGGATTACCAATGTCTGAAAAAGCAAGTAAAGAGTCCTAGTACAGTTTCCCACCCCCTTCGTTTCGCCTAGGCGAGGGTTGGGGGTGTGACAAAGAAAGATGCGAAACCTAGACTTATTCGCTGGGTGCTCTTATTGCAAGAATTCGATGTGGAAATTCGAGATAAGAAGGGTTCCGAAAACATGGTAGCCGATCATCTGTCAAGACTGGAAACTCCAGAAACAGTGCAGAAACATCATTTGTAGATTGATGACACGTTCCTAGATGAACAGATATCTTTGTCACGTGATGAAACATTCCCATGGTTTGCTGACATAGCCAATTATCTGTCTACTGGTATTACTCCACCTAACCTCACTTATCAACAAAAGAAAATATTATTTACAGAAGTGAAGCACTATTTCTAGGAAGACCCAATCCTCTTTAAACAAGCAAAGGTCGATCGATTATTCAAGGTGTGTGCCGGGGTGCTATGGTCTCGTGGTTAGCACCGCTTAGGCCGACATAGCTCGGGTCGAAAGCTAACGACAATAAACAAAGCGCTACTTGGGAGGAAACCCAAGCCTTTAAATTATTGTGATCATCGGTTTTTCTTATTTTAAGTTTGCTAGGTTTAAATTTGCTTGTTTTAATTTTGATGCATTTGTGTTGTAGGTTTCGAGGCTCCGAGGTTGCCGTGGCGAAGGAGAGATAGCATGACAAGCTTTATGCAAGCTTTGGGAGGAGTAGATCTGAATGCAGGGAGTTTTTCTATACTTAGAAAAATTTTTGTACTGATGTTATCTCGAGAACGCCGCGACGGCTGGTAAAATACACCTCTCTCTCAGACGTCCCGACGTTGGGATTCTAACATCACAACGCTGAAAAACATACTTCTACAACATCGGGCTGACGCTGGATTCCAAATGTCGCGACGCTTAAAAAGACACCTCTCGAACGGCCACACGCTGAAAATCGCTCTCCTCAGAGCGCCCCATGACATTTCAATTTAAACTCGAATGTGTCGCAACGTTGCCCGAACGCCGCGACGTCAGCCTCGCTTTTGCACCCGTGAACGCTCATATTCTCCCCTCCGTCCCTTTGAAAACCCTAAGGTGCTCTTAACTTTTTGCAGGTAGTCCAGCCAAATCCCGTCCCAAGCTCTACCAAAGATTGTCCTAGCCATCCTTAGCCACCTTCAAAGCCTTAGGTCCATCCTGCACTTCGAAAAACTGGGGCCCACCGTCATTTGAGCATTCTTCCAATCCATTCCACTTTGTGGCCCCATTTAGGTCTCGGTTCCGCTCCACTCCCCTTTTTCTGGGTGGTTGGTGTCTAAGAAGGTCCTCTAGGGTTGGTTGGGGGTTCTAGACCCGGTTGTCGTTCATCACTCCCCATCCCATTTCGTGCCCACTACGTGTTTGTTAGTTGGCCTGAGTGGGTTTTGGGTGCTTCCTGTGGTTTTTTTTTTTTTTTGGTAGAGTGCAACCCCACTAGGGGCGTGGTAGCCTACTAGAGTTCCTTTCGCCTTTAAGTTCATCCCACAGTGATCCCTAGCCCGTGCCCAATGTCGAGCAAAAAGAAAAAAAATGAGCTCGAAGAGTAGCCGGACCAGTGAAGAACCTTCTTAGGCCTACACCCCACGATAAATCTGTCATCGAGAGCGTGGCCGTAGTTCCGCCACATCTCTCAGAAATCGCTCCTTCATTACTTTAGAAGGATTCAAACATCCCCGACGATTTTTTCTCCGAAACCATTACTAGAAAAGGATTTGGTGTATCGTGTTAACCCCGAGGGCCGGTAGCCACGATGAGTTATATGAATTTTATCGCCAACTCAGAAAGAGGTGTTTGCAGATCCCAGTCCCGTGGGCACAAGTACAATTCAGCGGGTCTATCAACCGCTATTACAACCTTGAGCCGGTTAGCCCCGAGGCCTTTGATCGGCTTCACAAACACCCAAACTACCCAGAAGTGCTTAGGTTGCTCACAAATGGGCAGGGTGAGTGGGAACTAAACAACGAGGGGCACGCCTTGCACTTCAAGGCCAAACACTTGGCCTATATACCTACGGTGTGGCACCATTTTATCACCTCTCGTCTCATTCCCACGACGAAAGTTTGCGAGGTGACGGCAAAACGGGCATTGCTCAATTTTGCCATCATTCAAGACATCTTGTTTGATGTCTGTCAGGTTATAGAGGATGCCATCCTCTATAACCGGGACACTAAGATGAACCTCGGGCACCCCTTTCTCATCTATGACCTATGCAAGAATGAAGGGGTGCCGTTAGAGGATAACGAGGCATGGATCCATCCAATTAAGGCCATCGTAGTAAAAAAGGATAAGCCAGGCGTTCCTCGATCCGACGAGGTTTATGACTCGGGTCATGAACCTTCGGATGAGGAGGAGCTGACAGCATACTGGACTTGTTTGGCATGCGTGAGGAGACCCCGGGTGAGGCCGACCCCCCATCCACCTCCCATCCACCCCCTCCTCTCCCTCCCGCTGAGCCGGCTGTCACCAATCCTTCGCCTACCCTTGAGGACCAGGTTCAGGACCTCACTACCCGACTTGATGCGTTCTAGGATGAGACCTAGGAGCATCAGGTCACCATGAGCTAGGATATGGATGCACTACGGCTGACATGCACGCCCCTCCCCGCAACTACCTAGTCATCCAGCCACAGCCGCTCAAATGGCTGTCTTTACATGTGCCACCACCACTATCTGCCACCATAGTTGATCCCCTGGGACCCAAAGGAGTTCCTATTTTTATTTTTTGTCATCGCAACACGACATTCTGCCCGTATTTGCTCGTGTGGGGCCAGCCGTGGGTGGTAGGGCTGGACATCCGCTTTTTTTTGTTCGTTATTTCAAAGATATGTTTACACTCATGTTTATGTTCAAGGTTTAGGATATGTTTGAGCTTTGTTTATATTTATGTTTATGTTCGTATCTTCACAGCTTTTCTATCTAGGTTTGTGTGTTAGGAGTGTCTTAGCTAATTTCTGTTCTAGGATTGTGTTAAGCAGTATGTGTGCGTGATGCCATGATTGCCAATCAAGGATCTTTTTTTACCTCTCCAAAATTTTCGAAAACACACAATGCAAGTAACAAGAAAGGATCCTTAGATTGTTAGATGCTCGAAAATTACATGCTTAGATAGGTAAGGATGACATAGTGAGTCACCTCCTTAGTGTTCAAGAAACCAATTCCAGAATAGTCTACCACACATTCATCTGTGTGATCTCCAGTAGATGTTGAGTTCCGACTCAAATTAATTAACTAAGACGAGCCTTAGCTTTAACACCTAAGTGATGGGACACCTAGAAAAGAGGATTGCCATCGAGCCCCATAAATATAAATATAAAAAAAAAAGAAAAAAAAAAGAAAGTGTGAATGCATTGCTGGATCTTTCTAATGGAACCCGCACAACCAGGGGTTTTTCTAAAGCCTAATGCTCCGAGCCAACTCGGCCTGGGAGCCATTAACTCACCGGCCTGCATGGACAGAGGATAGAAGTTTCCACAAACTGGTTACCCAGTTTGGTTGAGTGTTCGGTGTTTGAGGGAATCAATGCCCGTGCCCTTAACCAATCAAGGAGTCACTCAACTAATCCCCGTCATTTAAGCACTCAACTAAAACTTACGGGCACTAGGAATTCGTTCATGAATAGGTAGGTTAGTATGAATAAAAATGGTGCGTTCTTATCCTTTCATAGTTAGACTTTCTCAAATAGGCAAGTTGATTTCAGTTTGGGGGTCCCGGAACCGAGTTATATGCTGGAGACCATACATCCAATGCACATAGCCTTCCTAGGAAAGGCCATAGAAAACCTAGTGAGTGAGTCACTCGTCGACCGAACCGAATTCGACTAAATTATTTCAAAAGTCGAACAACCTTAAGGATCCTCTAAAATTAGAACAAAGGGCAAGATTTGTGAGTTCGATTCATTTTGATCCTTCATCTTGGCAACATGTGCATCACCCTCTTATTGTTAAGTTTAGGATGTTATTATCTGTATGTCTGGTTCAGAATCTATTTCGTGCTTGGGGACAAGCAAGAAGCTAATTTTGGGGGTGTGATGAGTGCCCAAAAACACTCATTACAAACCTGAGATTTAGCGAGATTCGAGATCGATTTCATATATATATGACCGTGTTTAGATTACTTTTCTAATATTTAGTTTTATTTGGTTTTTATAAATGACTGGAAAATGCTGAAATGGATCACTCTTGCAGAGGCCCGAGAAGAGTGGTGAAGAGTTCAGCTTCAACGTCAGTAACGCTAAGGTAAAGTCTCAATAAACCTTATCTCTTGAGGGTTATAAAAGAATTAGAATCGACCGTGGGGTTCAAATTCATATAGCTTAGGGTTTGAGAACTTGGAGTTTGGAACAAAGAAAAGAAGACTTGAAGGCCGATCTTAAAGAAAGAGACTTGAAGAACCCATGAGATCGTCATTCCCTCGATCATTGAATTTTCATTTCACATTACGTTTGTTTACTTCAATGAACATAACATAAGTCATGCTTGGATGAAATCATATTAATTTCTAATCAATATTAATATGTGAGTGGTTCTTTGTAAAATCTGAGAAGTTAATGAAAATTAGACATAGGTGGGTTAACCTAATAAACTTGGTAATATAGGATTATCAATTATTAGGAGGCTTAGGAGTTCTTTGCACTCTATGCACCTTAGCTGTTTCGTCAACAAGGAGCAAGAAACCTAGTAATAAAGAGATGTTAAATGACCTTGAGAAAGGCTTTAATTACATTATATAAGAGCTACCTTGGAAAACACTATATCAGATAATGGAATGGAATCGCAGCATCACATAGTAGGACTGTCCAACAACACCAACACCCTAACCTCTTTGCAACTTTTGATCATCCTTACATCTGAGCACACAATTACTTTAGTAATAGTTTAATTCGCTTTTAGTTCCGCTTAGCCATCACAATTGCTAGTTTGAATATTAAAGAAGTATTGTAATTTTGGTACTGAGCATACTACGATTAAGGTTTTCCCTGTGGATCGATATCCATACTTAGGTATACTTCATTTCTTGACAAGCGTATACTTGCGCAGAATAGGCACTGTGCACTTCTATTTGCATATCCACAAAAACACAATCACGTAAATGCCTAACAATGGCCTGCACCCATCTAGACGGATCCTGCTCAGAGAAACAAATCCTTGCGGTGCGATTATCATAGGGGCTATGGACACAAAACCGACCAATGCTGAAGTCTAAAGTTCCTAGTAGAAAAGCTGAATACATGGAAACCTTAGACGACTGTGAAGTAGATCAAGGGTGGAATCGAGGTAGCCCACGTAGAATGATAATACCCAATGGCTCGCTTGAACCTAAAACCAACCATAAACTATATCGGGTAGCCTTGCCACATCAGTATCAATCAAAGTGCTAGCAGAAGAAACTTGTCAGGGCGGCTACGGTTAAGGCCAGGGTGAATGCCATCCACACAGAAAGCAACCAGGGGAAAGCTGAGCCGATAGTTGGCCCCATATCCTTTCCTCTGGTTAATTCGAACAAGGTCATTGTGCCCCATTATGATGCCTTGGTACTCACCCTCTATATTAATGGTTTTGATGTGCATAGGGTGCTGGTGGATCCGGGTAGTGCGGTAGACTTACTACAACTTCCAACCTTCATACAGATGAAGCTTTCTTCTGGCATGCTAAATTCAGCAGGGCGAATCCTCAATTATTTCAAGGAGCAACTACAATGACGCTAGGAGATGTCACACTCCCAGTGAAAGCTTAGTCAATCACTCAGCAGGTTTTGTTCTCAATCTTCGAGGACTTGGATCCTTACAATGCCATAGTGGGTCGGACCTGGCTGCACTCCATGAAGGTTGTACCTTCAACGTACCACAAAATGGTAAGCTATCTAATAATCGCTAGGTAGGTTAACCTTTAGCCAGTCGATGCACTCCGGGCGTTATCAATTGTCCATGCGGTAGGATAAAGTGCGACCCAAAGCCTCCTTAGACGATCGCACTACGACAGCACCGCGCTTTGCTGTCAGATCAAAGCAAAAGAAAAGGACCACTGTAAACAGAATTCATTGGAAGAAAGATTGATGGATAAGAGATGTTTACATACGTTAGCTCCCTCCTGTCCAGTAAAGAGAGGGAGCAATTACAACTCACACTGCTGCACAACATTGATGTATTTGCTTGGAGACACTCTAATATGGTTGGGATAAATCCGACGGTGGCCTCTCACAAGCAGAATGTCCTCCCCACTAGCAAGCCAGTGAAGCAAAAGGTGAGACGATTCCACCCGGACTGACATCAAATCATTCAAACTAAAGTAGATAATCTTCAGCAAATGTTTTATATGGAGGCAAAAATTCGAATACGCCAATGTGGGGCGGTGGTATCGAAAAGGGTGGAAGTGGTTATATGATCACTAACTCTTACGAAGCATGGCCCAAACAGTTTCCCCAAGTATAGATCAAATTATGGATGCAACAGTCGGGCATGGCATTTTGTCATTTCTAGACGCCTTCTCTAGGTACCATAAGATTCTTATAAACCAACACGAGAAAATATTACTACGATCAGGTTGATTACTGTCCAATGCCGTTGGGATTGAAAAACGAAGGGCAATCCTATCAAAAGATGGTGACTGGCATGTTCTAAATTCGCACCACTGGTAAACTACGGAAGTTACACGCATGATATGCTCGCCAAATCTCCTAAAGAACGCCCGATCACACAAGGCATCCGCAAGAAACCTTCGAAGTTGCTGCGTACATGAAACTTAACCCTTCTATGCACACATTCTGCTGGGCCACTCGACCCAAATTCTTGGGCTTTATGGTAACGAAGAGGGGGATAGAGGCTAACCCTATCCAGCTCAAGGCCATAATGAACTCTCAAGCTCCCACTCCAAAAAGGGCAACAAATTGATCAAGTCAGTTAGGCGTACTCGGCTATTCATATCTCACTTCACGTGATCGTCAAGCCGTCCTTTACCACCCTGGGTGCTCAACAGTCAGTCGAATCAAGAATGCACCATGCCATAACAATCGCAATATCTCATCAACCACCAAATTTTTGCTGAACCCCGGCTACACACTCTATCTTTACTTTAGCCGTCTCCCATAAACTTCATGGAGTGTAGCATTGTTCAAAGAAGATGAAAATTAAAGCCAGAGACTCATTCTTTGTAAGCAAGTCCTTGTCCAGGCAGAACACTATATATCCGCCCCGAAAGTAAGCGGAACTGGACACTCCGTAATGACTTCAAATTATACCCTAAAGAGTTTATTACATGTTTAGGTATAATGCAAGTTAAAATTAATTTTTTCTGAGAAACATGTAAAGTGGGAAAAATGTTAAAATGGTAAAATGTCACATTAAGGATCCAAAGGTCATAACTCAAGAAGATGATATGTTATTATAGGAATTGGATAAGTTGATTTGCAAATGAAACAAAAATAAAGGAATAAAATTCAAGGCTTAAGAATTTAGGAAAAAATTGTGATAAAGCCAATCATGGCCTTATAGAAGAAACATTTCCCATTTGGCTCAAAGAGTTTAGAGCTACGCTTTGGAGAGAAACTAAATTAGCTGCTTTTCTCCATCTTTTGAGTTATACTGATCAAGTAAAGGAAAGGAATCAAGAAGTGAAGAAAGGTTTGAAGGAAGTGTTCAAAAAGATCAAGGTATGGAAATCTCTCATTTGATGTATGGAATACTTGTAAGGAAACTATAAGTATGGAATACTTGTATGGAAACTATCACAAATCCCTCCTTGTCTAGGTTTGTGTAGGAAAAATCCTAATAAAGGTGTTTTTCTTTATTGGTCTAAGTTCGCCAGTTGATTTGTTTTCATGTGAGTTTAGAAGGAAGATTTCATGAAAATGAGAAAAATACTCCCATTCTATTTTAGTCTTGACACCCCTTAGCCTAGGCGATGAGTGCTCGCTAGGCTAAGGCCGGTTCGCCTAGGCGATGGCTCTGCTCCGCCATAGGCCTGCCAGCAACTTAAAATCTCATTTTTGTTCCGTCTTTGTTAATTCTAGAAACCATCCACTGATTAATGATGATCCCACCAAGTAATGAAAGGGTCCGTACAAGTATAAAAGAGATTAAATGCTCCGAATCCCTCGCCGTCTCTCATGAACTCTGTCGTTGAGCAAACATTGTTTCTTGCCCCTTATTTGCTTATGTGTTTAAGAACAATATAACAAGCTCAGTAATATATATAATTGTATGACTTCTTAAGATCGAATAGCGAATGAAGAGGCACATCCGATTAGTATGATGACACTTTCTGTTTAGTGCTTCGGCACTCTCTTCCTCGCTTGAGGCACACTCTCTGCTTAAAGGCTTCAAAGACTCTCCGATTAGTGTTACGCTCTCTGCTAGTGCCAACACTAGTTATGGGCGCATTAATTCTCCGTTTGTGTCAGCACCTCTCGTTAGCAATTATACCGTACCTTCTACCTATTGTGTTGTGTCCTCTCATTCATGGCTTCCTATTCATACAGTAAATATTTATATGATAAGAACTTGACACGTGATATATGGAAATACTTATATGAAATCACAAGTAATCGCTATGTTCTGAGCTTACCCAAGGCCATCCTCACAAGATTTATGTTCTCGCACTTCTACGATATGAAAATTATGATATATGTCGTTGAATATGTATACCGTGAATTTAGATCATCATAGGGTCAAATATATTATTTGTTTTCTCACTAAGCTATAAGCTTAGCACGGGTGTTTAATCCGTGTAGGTAATCAAGAGATGACTATAGATTCCTATTCTCGGCTTTCAAGGCCAATACAGCAATAAAGAATCCACCATGTTGCCCTTGACTGGTTGTATGAATGCAAATTTTGTAATAGTGAACTCAGGTAAGTACAAGTAAATGGGACTTAAGAATATATGTAATAAGAACATTTAAAACACCATTACTTATAAGATATAAAGTTATATCTTTTGGAAGAATTCATGATTTAAGTATAATAATATGTACAAGTTTGATTTATATTTTGAAATGGCCCACCAATGTCGAAAAATCGCAATGAGTCCTGGGCTCGTGGCGTCCCATCCTCCGCCTAGGCGGATGGGCGCACCCGCAGTTGCTAAAAACTTTGCCCCTACTTCCAAGTGCATCCTATCATTATTGTGACGCCCCAAAACCCAGGGGTCCTTTGACCAACCGTCAACCCTTGGAAAGCTTGTGGATGTTGGGTAACCTGATACCATACTGTTGTGTCCCTTTTATTGGGACCCATACCAACAAAATCAGCAGTAGTCTCCTTTGTACGGAGCTCTACCCAAATACAACCTCACGAGTAGGATATACAATAACATGACCCATCCGGGGCCCAATACAATGACCGCACGGGGTCCATTTATGAGTAAAAGTAGCCTAATCGAGCCCATTTATCCATACTAAAAAAATATACAAGGCTATATTATCATAGTCCTTAAGAGTTTAATTACAACACTCTTAAACAAAAAAAAAAAAAATACATGCTATAACTACTTCGATCCAAACATTTTTACAAAAATGATTACAAAGCCACAACCCAATCCTCTCACACCACGGCCCGAGTAAGCGCCGCCCACTAGTACTCCCGCACTTGAAAAGGGGGGAACCCACAAGCAGAGCCACGCCCAAGAGGAGTAAACTTCACAAAGGCTACTCCCACCTAAGTGCACATGCAATGGTCATATTCACAATTCACATTCATTCCAAGTAAAAAACATGTAATTTACTATGGAACTCATACACATACAAATGAGATAAGACTCAATCATGTACCATACAATCCGAACCTACTAACTCCCTTTTACCCGAGTCCTTGCTCATTCTTACCAATAACATGCGATGTCAAAGTGTGATAAAAATCATTATTTATAGATTACATCCAATGATCATTTTAGAACAAAATTCATTAGTTTTTCAAACCAAAAGCTTTTTGGATGTTACACCTCAATGATCATTATATTTAAAACCATGTGTCTTTTTATGGGTAGCGGATTTCCAGGGTCTTGCCGCAAGCTTCGCAAGCCTTCCTACACTTTCACGGGCTTTCACCGTTAGACACATATGTATAACCAAAAATAAAGGGGCTTTCACCCGAGGGGGTATCTATCCTTACTTGCTATTACTCACTAGCCAAACACTCTCTAAGGATGACAACTTAGAGGATGAGCAGCTAAAACCCCCCCTTCCTTGAAGTAGAAGGCACTGGGCAAGGGAACCTATGGAAAACGAGGGTTCTCATGTTTTCAATGTAGGTATTTACTTTCATTGATGTTCTTTCCTCCAACTCTAGGTTTCGATCCCTTTGAGTCATTTTGAATGGCCGATACTTGGTAACTTTTCAGGGCTCATTTGATGCTTATTACTAGATCTAGTGACTTCATTAGTTATCATTTATGATCTATTGGAAGGTGAGTCAAGGAGACATGCTGTTACTGTCTTAGACCATTAATGCTCAATGAATACCATTTGCAAAGGATAGTAATTTTAGGTAAGCTTTTATAGCTAAATGAAGAACCGATTCGGGAGATGACTATAGGTCATCCTCCCCAATGCGAGGAAAAGACTCGAGAAACCCTCATTTGCCCTAGGAACCTAAGCCCAGTGACCTAACACTTCAAGGATTTCTATTTTACATTTTAACTCATTTTACTTTTAGTTTTCACCACAAAAATCCACTCTTTTTATTTAGCCTCAATATCCAAACTACAATCACAAGTGTAAACCTTAGTATTAGCCATTTCCACGAAGAAAACCCATCTTTGTGGACGATCCTAGAGCCGCTATACTATAGTAGCAATGCTACAGTAGTATGAGGTATTAGGTTATAAATTTTGTTGATTTAAAATACCCTATAGGCTACATGCGAATCAAATGACGTAGTTGCCGAGATGGTGCCTTAGTACAAATGATAATGTGCTGAACAATTATGATCCTCACCACAAGCTTTGGTGAATTTATTTTCTCTTTTCATTCTTTCTAGTAGTTTACTACTAGGTTAATTAATTTCATTTCACTGTTTATATATTTTTCATTTTTTTTAAACTAACATTAACCCTTTTTGGTAGAATTGTTTTTGTTTCTTTTTTGTGTTGTCATGTTCTTCTTGTAGGAGTTTATGTTCCAGTGGTTTAGGAATTCAAAAGACAGATTAGTCAAAATGATTCCACGTAAACGATTCTAAATTGACCTGAATTTAACCTATAATGGAACTTCCACCAAGAACAGAGTCATTTAGGATAGAGGAACCTTAATGCATATAGGTCCTTGAGGGACCACATACACCCTCCATGAATGAGTGCACCCTCCTACATTGTGCCTCTAACTGAGGAAATGGTTTTTAGGCCTTACCTTGTGCCACTCCTTCCCACTTTTCATGGTATGGAGAGTGAGAACCCTTATACACATAAGGGAGTTTGAGGAGGTCTACAACACCTTCAAGGAGAAGACTACCATTGTGGATTTAATGAAGCTCAAGCTTTTTCCTTTCACATTGAAGGATAGAGCAAACTATGGCTCAACTCTACATATCAAGGATATTCTGAAACTGACTCCAGATGCAAACGACTTTTAAAATTCTTCTCACTCATTAACAAAATTAGCCAAGAGGCAAATTTCCACCTTCTCAGCTAATGAGAACGAAAAATTCTATGCATGCTGTGAGAGATATATGGAACCACTGGATGCTTGTCCTCACTATGGGTTTAGCACATGGCTGATGGTCAGTTATTTTTATGATGGAATTTCTCCTACCATGAAGCAATTGTTAGAGACTATGTGTGGAGGAGATTTCTTGATTAAATCCAATCTAGAGGAAGATTTGGATTTCCTGAGTTATGTGGCTAAAGCATCAAAAGGTTAGGATGAGCCTAACCCAAGGGAAATGGAAAGAATGAGACCTCAACCAGTACAAGGGGTGGCATGTATTCCCTTCCAGAGGACAGGGACATGAGAGCTAAAGTTTCAACCTTAGCTAGAAGGTTGGAAGAACTGGAAATGAGAAACCAGCATGAGGTGCAAGCAGTGATTGAGATTCATGTGCTAAACAAGCCATGCTTCATTTATCAGTCTACAAAGCATCTGGGAGAACAATGTTCAACTGTTCCAGCAATGAGGGAGATGTTAGTGGAACAATCGAATGTTCTTAGTCAATTCAAACCATCAACTAATGCACCATATGGCAACACTTACAACCCTAGCTGGAGAAATCACTCAAACTATCCTGGAAGCCAAAACCTCCACAGTATGCACCTCCTGCTCCTCCACAATATGATTCAACTTCTCAACCATCACCACCACAGTCAACTTCTCCAGTGGAGCAAGCCATTCTAAATTTGAGCAAGGTAGGCAACTTCAGGAAGAGTAGAAAGCTGAATGTGCGCTTAAATCGCAGGCGACACCTGTTCACTTGAATAAGAGAGCTGTTAGATGTCCCAATTGAAAACGTCTTAGAAAATAGATAACGTACAGTACTCCATCTCAAGGCTCACCAATCAACAGCAAGTGCAACAAAAGAGAAAATTTCTTTCATAAACCCAATAGAATCCCAAAGGAATCCACTAGGTAGCTAGTGCCAGTGAAGCTGCTCCCAAGATGGATGAGGTGAAAGCTATTATCACTTTGAGAAGTGGTAAAAAAGTTTATCAGCCAATACCTAAGCCACTAGAGGCAACCAAAGAACAAAAAGAAGAGGAGCCGAAAAGAATAGTGATAAAAGAAGATATGATGAAAAAGAGCATGCCTCTACCTTTTCCTCAAGCACTTAGAGGCAAAAAGGGGGTGAACAACCCAACTAAGATTTTTGAAGTGTTGAGGCAGGTGAAAGTTAATATCCCTCTTCTAGACATGATCAAGCAGGTCCCAACATATGCCAAATTTCTAAAAGACTTGCGGTAATCAGAAGAGAGGAGGATGTGGATAAGACATTTTCTTAACATAACAACCGAGCTCCATCATCCTAAGACCTCAAGAAACATAAGGACCTGTATTTCGCCATTTCAAAGTGGAACATTGGGGGAACTTATGTAGAAAAAAAGCATCAGAGGATTCGGGGAGCAAGTGTAAACCTATTACCTTACTCGCCACAAACAAGCTAGGGGTTAGGAAGATTAAGCCTACCACCATCACCTTATCTTTGCGCATAGATCAAGAAAATCTAAAGGCATAGTTGAAGATGTTTTGGTGAAGGTGGATAAGTTCTACTATCCGGTAGACTTCGTGTTCTTGATATCGAGCCAGTGACAATGGGGGCCAATTATGTGCCCATCATACTTGGGAGACCATTTTTGGCCACATCAAATGCTATCATCAATTGTCAGAATGGGGTCATGCAACTCACATTTGGAAATATGACACTGGAGCTCAACATATTTTATTCACAAGCAAGCATGCCACCTGCAGGTTAAGGCCGCAGGTTTGCTTGATCGGGACACTAGTGGGAAACATTGTGCTCGAACCTAAAGGAGAGCCGATGGAGTTTAAGAGTTTGATGGTGAAGAATTATCAACCCCACCAATCACCTCAAAGAGCTCCACCGCATTCCTCCAAAGCACCACTGCACAAAGCTCGAGAAATTGGTTTCAGCACTCCAGCCCCCTCGAGATTTAGAGTCCATTTCTTTTTGTTTGATCTTTTATTTTCTTTTATTTTATTTATTTTTCCTTCTCCTTTGCTTTATTAAAAAACTTTCCTTCAATTTATTTTCCTGCTTTTTATTTGAATTTTCTTGTGTTTGATTTTGCAGGTTGTGCTAATTTTCTGAAGCAGAGAGATCCAGAGCTCATAAGAACAATCGCAGGAAATTTCGCAAGGGTTGAGAAATTTGCAACCCCTACGAAATTTCGCAGGGAAATTCACACTATGAAATTTCGCAGTAGCCTAATTTCAAGAACTTTCGCATGGTTGCAAAATTCACAACTCGTCAATCTCTCAAGGCGCCTTCCATTTCCCCAAACGTGCGAATTTAAGCCTACCATTTCCTAAGCCTCGATCTCCAGCCAACCCCCCTTATTTCCCAAGCCTAAACCCGCTTTATCCTCCACCTCCCACACCCGTCAGCATTCCGTCTCCTCCTCACACATGACCAAAGGTACAGCCACCTCCACCCAAGCGCCTATCTCCCCAGCCCCGCAGAGTCTCACATCCTATCGCAGTGCCTCCAAGCAGCCTCCACTCACCTCTCGGAGCCTCACAAAGATTCCACCATCGCTTGACTCTATTCTCTCTGCTGTGATAAGACTAATTTTTTCTATCCGAGAGTGGTGATTGACTTTTACCAAACAATGACATCCCGAGGTGAGCGCCATCCCACTGCTATTCACTTCACTATTGATGGTCGTCAGGGCATCCTTCGAGCAGTCGATATCACTGTCGCTTTTCACCTTCCAGTGGTCTTGGCCAATTCAGCGGATAATAGGCAATGGCCACATCCTTCACCCTGGGAGATGGTTCGGATCCTTTTCCAAGACACATCAGTTGGCCCTATTTTGTTCCGGAGACAACTTTCAACAAGGATGCTTTTTGTGGACCATGTGCTGTGGTCCAATATGTTTCATCTTCAGCATGTTATCCAGAGGCGGGGTGCCATCCTAGAGGCCCTATATTACATTTCTGAGGGCTTTTGGTTTAGTTCCCCCGGAGCTTATTATGACATCCCTCTTCCACTTCGAGGAGAAAATACACAAAAAGCACCTCAGCAGAGCCGACACCATTCCACTGTTGTTTCCGAGGCTGCCCTGTCATGTATTAAAGCACCTAGGTTTTCCGGCTGAACCCCATTGAGAGCGCCTTCGGGTTTGTGAGGCCACATTTACCTTTAAGAAGTGGCAATTTGTGCTTAGGGCCCCTCATCTTCCTACAAATCCTCCTGCTGAGGCTAATCCACAAATAGATTCCCCACAGGTCCAACAACCCCTGCTCAGGAGCCCCACATCATAATGTCAGCAGCCCTTGCTTTCGACCCACGCCCGCCCCCACCCGTACAAAGAAAAACACTCTTCAACTCCAGCCCCACGCTCCAACTGCCCCAAATTTCATCTTCACTACCAGTGGCATCTATTCACATCACTGCTCAGGATTTTCTTGCCATCATGGCCATTGTCCTCAATTTCGCGGTTACATCCCAATCCTTTGTTGTTTCATAAGCTGCCATGGCCGAGCGAATGGCTTGCACCGAAGTTGTCCTTGCTCAGAATATGCCATCCTTGCTTAAGTTCAACAACACTTGGGCTTGCCACCTATCCTTCTCACTCCAGCAGCAGCAGTCACTAGATCCCAAGCTTCACTACCTGCAGCTCCAATAGTCATTCTAGCAACAGCTGCAGCAGATTCAGCTCCAGTCCCACCAGCAGCTTCAGCCACTTTGCTACCAAGCCATCCTTTCTCATCCCTACTCGCCACAAGATGAGGATGAGGTTCCGCGCTCCGACTACTGAGGAGGGTCACTTCCTTCATTAAGCTGGCCCGCATCCATTGAGTACAATGACATATCTCGGTTGGGGGAGAGTTAATGAAGGAAGTAAGAGTTTATGTTTTCTGAGTAAGTCCTGCTTTGTTTAGCCAATGACTTGCTAGTTAGTTTTTTTTTTTTTTACAATACAAGTATATGTTTTTTTTAGTCTTCAACAAATGTTTTAGTTATGTTTATAGTTTCTCATTTAGAGGAATTTTTTTTGTAATGCTCAACTTACGATTTGAGAAATTGAAGTCTTGTCCTAATGTTGTTGATGTTAGAATGGTGTTATGCCTATTTGAGTTGATGAACTGTTGAAATTATTCTTGTCTTCAAACTTATTTCTTCCACTTTGAACTAACCACACAATGTGCACATTAGGTTTCAATTATAAGCTGAAAATATGTCTTGCCTCCTAAGCCTTGCAAAAAATCTAGCCTAGTACTTTTGACCACCTTTAACAGGTCGGGACTCTTGAATAAAAGACCAATGAGTCTTTCAAAAAAAAAAGAGAAAGAAAAAGAAAAAGAAAAAAAATTGTTACACTTGCCTTGAAACCCAAGCGCGGTCTGAGGCGTATATGGAAAAAGTCTTTAAAGCCAAGTGCCCTAAACCAACTGGTGGGAAGTCACCGACTTTGTTGCTCGTTACACGGGTGGATAGGTGGAGTTTATCAAATTGTAGGTGTTGGAGTTTCAAGCTTATTAAAATTCCAGGGTGAAACCTGAAGAGTTAGTAGTTAAGAGATCCTTATGACTTGATGCCCTAAACCTTAATTGGTTGGGAGTCATCGTTGACACCCAAGTTACATGGACATTTAGAGTTCAATTCTCACAAAGATTGTACCCCTACAACGCAAAAAGAGTTGTAAATAAAACCAGGTCCCCATGTAATGAGGCCATAGTTTGTTTCGTATAGAAGAGCTTTAGGGTCGGGGAGCAGTAATGCTTGACATACTTTTTGAAAACTAACTAAGTTAACACTTAGGTTTTGGTGGAAGGTATCAAAGTTGGTTTTCTAGGAGTTGACACTGCTTTGATACTCTTGAATTTGCATAGCACACACTCTTCCCGAGATGCCTTTAAGTAGGATTTCTGACTCTTGTTGAAAGTTATATTACCACTCTCATTTTTTTGAAACCATTTTTTTTACGATATATATAATCTTGTCTTGCTTTGATTGCTTTCTTTTCTTTCATTGATAAGGGACAAGCAATGTGTCGGTTGGGGGGAGTGGATTACTATCTAAATAGTGTTGTTCCATACTCTTAACACTATGGGTTTTGAGCACTTTTTGCGTAGTAATCAGCCAAATTGACCCAGTTGGCATGTTAAGAACCTAGCAATGCTTTTGATCAAATTTTATAGCAATTTTTATAGTTTTCACAGGCTATATATATTGAAGATAGGGATGCAGCTCGAGCATGAAGAAATCAATTGAACCTTATCACAGAACTGTAAGTGAACTTGAAGCAGAAAACGTAGAACACTTCAGAAGTGCTGCTTAAATTCTCGTAACCCTCGCAAATTTCAGTTGCTAAATTTCACACAATATTTGACTGTTTTGTCTCTCTTTTCTAATTTCTTCCCAAATAAGCCCTATGTAATAGTTTCTTGCTTTTGTCAATTTGGTAATTTTTATGGTTTTGGTGCTATATAATCCCCAAAACAACACTTTGTAAGGGATCATTTGAAAAACTTTTAGCTTTTTATTATTGAAGTTTGGGAGGCTTGTCGAACAAGCTCCCGTTTTCTTTTCATTTTCTCTCATTTTCTTACTAGTCAAACACCCTCTGAGGATGACAACTCAGAGGATGAGCGGCTAAAACCCCTCATTCCTTGAAGTATAAGGCAATGGGAAAGGGAACTTGTGGTAAAACAGGGGTTCTCATGTTTTCAATGTAGATATTTACTTTCATTGATGTTCTTTCCTCCAACTCTAGGTTTTGATCCCTTCGAATAACCTTGAATGGCCAATACTTGGTAAGCTTTCAAGACTCATTGGATGCTTATTGCTAGATCTAGTGACTTTCGTTAGTTATCATTTATGAGCTATTGGAAGGTGTGTCAAGGAGACATGTTGTTACTGTCTGAAACCATTAATGCTCGGTGAATAATACTAGTAAAGGATAGTTATTTCTGGGGTCGTACTTTATAGCTAAATGAAGAACCGGTTCGAGATGACTAGAGGTCATCCTCCCCAATGCGAGGAAAAGACCCGAGAAACCCTCATTTGCCCTAGGAACCTAAGCCTAGTGACCTAACACTTCAAGGATTTCTATTTTACATTTTAACTCATTTTAATTTTAGTTTTCACTACAAAAATCCACTCTTTTTATCCAACCCCAATATCCAAACTACAATCACCAGTGTAAACCTTAGTATTAGCTATTTCCACGAACAAAACCCATCCCTGTGGACAATCCTAGAGTCGTTATACTATTGTAGCAATGCTACAATAGTATGAGGTATTCGGTTATAAATTTTGTTGATTTAAAATACCCTACGGGCTACATGTGAATCACCCACCATACCGAGCCCACCCAATCAAACACCAAACGTAGTGTTGATTATAACTATACACTCACATCCATTTCATGTGATGTCCCCGTGCATATGCAATACAATTTTCCATTTCATGCCTATACCATGTCACATATATGATGATTGCTATATGGACAATTTTACTCATGCATATCACCCATGCATCATGGACAATTATATCAATCAACATAAAATTTCCAAACGATCACACATTTCATGTTAACATATTTGCACACACATATATCAACATCAACAAGTCATCACCAATCAAGCAATGACATTTATCCTCTAGGGCCCAAATGTGACATTAGCAGTCCACAAATAGCTTACAAACAAGCCATGCAAATGGCCTTATCCATACACAAACTCATCACATGTCAATACATTAGGGATAACACACGTATTGACCTCCAATCAATTACCACAAAACATGTCACTCAAACTCAAGCAATGACAACTTGATCCTCAAGAATAATTGTGGCATAGATATGCCCACAAACATTCCACACAACAAACCATAATAGAACACAGAATAGTTCCGAACTCAGTTCAGAAACTAGTCTCCTAACAGTCCCAAAATCTGGACACAAACCATTAAACTGCCTAAGTTGTAGTAGTCCTAGGAAATGGATCATAACTTGAGTTGTACAGGTCCAATTTGGGTGATTCAAAAGCCTACATCAATTTTAAAGATACAACTATAATTTTCATGCAGAACACTAGTCCAAATTCCCTCTTTTTCCCAACTGGAAAGCAGTCCCAAAATCTAGACAGTGTATGGGGTCAAAACAAGGCAGATTGTGGCAGTCCCGAAAAATGGACCATAACTCGAGTTATAGAGGTATAATTTCAGTGATTCAAAATCCTACATCAATTTTACAGATGCATATATAATTTCTATGAAGAACACTAGCCTAAATTCCCCCTTTTTCCCAACCGAAAATCTATCCTGCAAAATCGACGTTGTATGTGGTCAAACAAATTCCGAAACGGACCATAACTAGAGCTATAGAGGTCACTCAGATCTAAAAATCCAACACTAAGCTTACAATCAAGCTATAATTTCCATGAAGGACACTAGTCCAAATTCCCTCATTTTCCCAATCGAAAATCAGTCCCAAAACCTAAACACAAACAATCAACAGCCTAAGTTGTGATAATTCCGGAAATGAAATGGACCATAACTTAAGCTATAGAGGTCCAATTTGAGCGATTCAAAATCCTAACATCAAGTTCACAACTTCAGCTACAATTTTTATGAAGAACACTAGCTTAAATTCCCTCTTTTTCTAACCGATAATCAGCCCCAAAAACTGCACATCATATAGGGTCAAAATAGGGCACTATTCCCACATCCCTAAACTTTGCCAAACAGCCCCTTAAGGCAAAACACGGTCAAACAGCCCCTTATGGTATAAAACACAACCAAACAACCCTTAGAGTGGAAATAAACTGAAGTAGGAAGAATCCTTACCTCTTATAGTGTAGAAGAAGCCCTAAGAAGTCTCATGGACACTTCCTAGACCCGAAACCTTTGATTTCCTGAACTTCTCGCTTGGATCCTCGACTAAATCCCACGTTTTCGATACCCAAGCGTAGCCCTCATCGAGTAGATGAACTTTTGTTCTTGGCCCGACGAATTCTGACCGACGGAACTCCGTAGATCATTGAAGGAAGCTTTGAAAGCTCACTTCCTCTCCTTTTCTCTCTCTCTCATTCGAACAACAGGAAATAAATGATCTTTCTTTTTCCTTCATTTCACCTTTTAACTTATCTTAAGTTTTAAGGATGTGGCTCATATTGCGCCACATGTCCACGACTTGTTCAGGGTCTATTTTTGCCCCAAAATAATTTATTTCGTCCTGCCTCAAAGCCTCATCTATCAATCAATTTTACTAATTTGATTTTTCCATCTTCTAGATCACTCCTGCAACTGCTAGTCCACTGGAAAATATTCTAAAATCCCATGAAACTAACCTAAGAATAACAAATTGCCTATAACTGAAGATTTGTTGACAACCAATTTTAATATGTCCACTGCCAATCAAGATCAGAAAATTTCAATTTTAAAATTTAAATATAGAGCTATTAATTTTAATGTGGTAATTTTCAGAAAAACTCAAATGCACTAGTTTTATAATCAGGATTTTACCAACCTCCCTCTAAGAAGCACTATACATAAGGCCGATCTGTCGGGGAGAATGGCTCGATGGGCATTTGAGTTGAGTATGTTCGGTATTCAATATAAACCTCGTCTGGCGTTAAAAGGGCATGTATCATTAATTTTTGTAGTCAAGTTCCTCAATAGGGAAATGGAAACTGCATGTTCGTCACCATGGACTTTAGATGTGGATGGTGCTTCACGACAGACGAGAGTCGGACTGGGACTACAACTTAAAGCCCCGACCGGCGAAATAATAGAGCTGACCATACGTTTAGATTTCCCCGCCTCCAATAACGAGACCAAATATGAAGCAATCATGAAATGTGGATCGACCCTGCACCGTGATCCCCGAGAAAATCATCATAAGAAGCGACTTCAATCGGGTGGTGGGGCAAGTAACAGAGAATATGAAACAAGGACCAAACAGATGACCAAGTATAAAAGTCCGTCAACCCACGATTGGGAACTTTCTGAAGCCATGATCTATAATGCCCATGAGATTCAAACAAAAGGCGCATGGTAGTCATGGTCAGCTTTCCCTCGCAATAAAAGAAATGGTGCCCGCCGTCTACTACTGTACCAGTCACGACACTACCGACTGGCAAACAAACATGAAGAGCGCCCTTCTTAGATGACTCCAATAGACCGCTATTTGAGCTCAAGAGAACTGTCGAATAACAGAGCCGAGGCCCACAAAATCCATGTCCAGTGTACTCGGTTCCCTCAGGAACTAAGAAGGCTATATAAACGGTCCCTGGACAGGCCCTACCTTAAGTGCCTCACTCACCAATAGGGACAATATGTTTCGGGCGTAGCCCATGATGGGGTGCATGTGGAAATCATCCGTGCGGCAAGTAGATCGTTGTCCACAGCTCACACCCAAGGCTACTATTGGCCAACCATGTGCGCATAGATGCCTATGTTAAGAAGTGTGACCGTTGTCAGCAACATGCCCTTGTGTTGAAGGCGCCGGCACAAGACCTAACGACCATAACGAGCCCCTGACCCTTCGCTCAGTGGGATGTGGACATCGAGGTCACTACACATCGCCTCGGCTCAGAAGAAACTATTACTAGTTGCCACTGACAATTTCAGTAAATGGATAGAATATGAAGCCTTCGCATCCATCAAAGATAAAGAGGTTGTTCAGTTCATATAGAAGAACATCGTATGAAGTCCGAATACCTTTGGTATTGATTTAATCGATAATGGGCCGCAATTCAACAGAAGCCAAGGTATACAGAATTTTGCACGAATTGAAAATCAAAACCTATACTCAATTTCACTAACCACAGAGCAACGACCAGGCAGAAGCTTCTAATAAGACTCTCGCATCAGCTCTGAAGAAACACATTCATTCAACTAAAGAAAAGTGGGTAGAGGAACTACCAAGGGTCTTATGGGCCTACAGAACAACCAGCAGGAAGCCAACTGGGGTATCACCGTTCTCCCTCACATATGGGATGGAAGCCATCATCCCCATGTAACCGTGATACCCACCGCATGCGTAAATTCCTCGAAAGAAATGCCGAAGCCATAGCCAAAGACTTAGACACAATTGACGAACTCCGAGAAGCGGCAGCTGTGCGCATAGCGTCATACCAGTAGAGACTGGCAAACTTCCACAACCAATGTGTAAAGTCGCGTACATTCCTACCCGGAGAATTAGTCCTCAGAAGGGTCTTTGAAAACACGGCCAACCCAGTAGACAAGAAGTTCCAGCCCAATTGGGAAGGGTCATACATAGTAGTTCGAGCATGAACAGTCAGGTCTTATGCTCTAAGCAGACCAAGCGGGACTATAGTGCCTAGAATGTAGAATGCTATGCACCTTAAGAACTATTATCATTAATGTTTTCTTTAAGAATGCTATCATCAATAAAGATTATCTTTTAGACATTTCCTGTGAAAGCCTATAATTGCTTCTCTTTAAAAGCCCATATATGGTTATTGTCCTACTGGCATCTAAAAAAGGCCATATATGGTTGTTGTCCTGCTGGCATCTAAAAAAGCCCAAATATGATTGTTATCTTGCTGGCATCTAAAAAAGCTGAGATATGGATATTGTCATACTAGAATCTAAAAAAGCCCATATATGGTTGTTGTCTTGCTAGCATTTTTAAAATAAAAAGTCCAGACATGGTTGTTGTCTTCCTAGGATTTTTATCAAACATGACTCATGTCCAAGTGGCATCTTCATATTTCATTAAAATGCACTAAAAAACGCCAAGGATTACAAGAAACAATAAGCATACTGGTGGCAAAACGACGCCCCTTTTAAAAATCTCCCAAAATGAAAAAAACTAACATAGGGAAAGAAGTCAACCATGTTCCTCTGCAACGACATCCTCCACTGTGATCCTTCGTCACCAGATGTACCTTTGCACTCGCTTCGATGGTCGCTAGTAATGGGGCACTTGGGGTTCACAAAAACTCGAGGAAGTGGTCGGCAGAGTTAGCATGCCATCTCGAACTCTTGCATTGGTCAACGCAGTTCTGTGTTTGAACGCATAACATCCGTAGCCATAAGCAAAAATCTACTCCAAGGCTTTCCGGTAGTCTTCCACCATGGCTTCCCTGTCCTTGCTCGCCTAGGAATGAAGAGAAGACACCTTATCTTTGGATTCCTCGAGCTTTAGTAAAAACGACATTCGCTCAACCGCCAAGCAGCAACCTCAAATTTAACCCCGCGCCTCATCTTTCCACCACAGCTTGCCAAGGCATCTAGGCCCGAAGTAGGGTCATCCTCTACCATCGCCTTGGTAACACTGGCCATACTGTGACACCCCAAAACTTGGGGGTCCGTTGACCAACCGTCAATCCGCGAAAAACTTATGGATGTCAGGTAACCCGATACCACACTATTGTGTCCCTTTATCGGGACCCATAATTTAACAAAAATCGGATAGAGTCTCCTTTGTACAAGGAGCTCTACCTAAAAATACAACCTATACAACAGATAATAGCATGGCCCATCCAGGGCCAAATATCATACCATGACTTCTCCGGGTCCATCTACGAGTAAAAATGACCATAGGGTCCATTTATCCATAATTAAACATAATGCACAGTACAGACACCATAGTCCTTAAGAGTTTAATTACAATAAACAATACCATTTACACAAAAACATGTATCAAAACAGTTTGTTCTAATATATTTTACAAAAGTAAGAACCAAAACCACAACCCAGCTTTCTTCACAATGGCGACCTCGAGTGAGCCATTGCCTCCTACACACTCCCGTACCGAAAGGGGGTCCCACGATCGGGTGAGCACACCCGTGAGAGTAAACTCCTATAGAGGCTACTCCCCACCTAAGTATACATGCAATGGTCATGTCACCAAAAAAAACACATTCTAATCAAGATTATGCAAACCTATAATGGAATTCTACATGCCATGAATGAGATGCGACTCACCATGTCCCATGTACCGAGTCCTCACCGACTCCATCAAAACCCGAAGTCCCAACCGACTCCTATCACACAAATAAACCTATGCAATTAAAAAATCATCATTCTTGATTACATCCACGACTATTTTACAAAACAAATTTCATTTGTTTTCAAACTAAAAGCTTTTTGGATGTTCACCTCAATGATCATTTGTTTTCAAAATCCATGTGTCTTTATGGTGGCAAATTTTCCAAATGGCCCCACCGTAGCTCGCAAACCTTCCCACACTTTTATGGGCTTTCACCAATGGATCCATATGTAACGAAAAGAGAATCTGTTTCACCCAAGCCACATAATTTCATTTTCCATTTTCAAACCGTGCAACTCAATTTTGACGTTGTCCCATTTTCTGATCCTGCACAATCAACACCAAACGCAGTGTTAATTTACAACCATGCAAACCGTGGAACTCTATTAGACTTCATTCAAGGTACCTAGTCCACCACCCATTCACCAAGAATTGTGAATGACAACAACCATGCACACACACCTATTTCATGCGATGTCCCCGTGCATATGAAATGCAATTATGCCATTTCATGCTTATGCCATGTCACACATATATATATGGATGCTATATGGACAATTTCATTCATGCATTACACCCATGCATCATTTGGCCAATTATATCAATCAACATAAAATTTCCAAATAAATCACACAAATCATGTCAACATATTCATACACATATACATACTCTTCACATGTCAATACATTAGGACACACATATTGACATCCAATCAATTACTACCAAGCATGTCATTCAAACTCAAGCAATGACAACCTCATCCTCAAGACCAATTGTGGCATAGAGATGCCCATAAAACATTCCACAGAACAAGCCATACCGTATCACATTGATAGTTCCGAACCCTGCCTAAAACTAGCCCCCTAACAGTCCCAAAATTTGGACACAAACCATTAAACAGCCTAAGTTATAGAAGTCCCGGAAAATAGACTATAACTTGAGCTATAGAGGTCCGATTTGGGTGATTCAAAAGCCTACCATCAAATTCTCATATATAGGTACAATTTTTTTGAAGGATACTAGTCCAAATTCTCACTTTTACCCAACCAAAAATCAGTCCCAAAACTGACACAGGTTCACAAAACAGTGCAAAATTATGGAAGTCCTTAAAACATACCATAACTTGGGTTATAGAGGTTCAATTTGGGTGATTCAAAAGCCTAACATCAAATTCTCAGATAGTGATACTATTTCCTTGAAGCATACTAGTCCAAATTCTCACTTTTTCCCAACTGAAAATCAGTCCCAAAAATTTGGACAGTAGGTTCGGCCAAAACAGGATAGCTTATGGCAGTCCCGAAAAACAAACCATAACTTGGGTTATAAAGGTCCAATTTGGGTGATTCAAAAGCCTAAGATCAAGTTCTCAGATAGAGCTACAATTTCATTGAAGGATACTAGTCTAAATTCACCATTTTTCTAACCGAAAATCTGCCCTAAATACTAGACATCATATAGGGTTAAAACAGGGCACTATTCCCATAACTCATTATTTTGGCAAACAGCCCCTTAGAGCATTAAAACTAAACCAAACAACCCCTAGAATAAAAAAGTAACCAAAGTAGTAAGAATCTCTACCTCTTGGAGCGAAGACGAAGCTTTCGGAAGTCCCGGAGACTCGAAACCCATGATCTCCTGAATTCTTCGCTATAATTTTTAACGAAATCATTTGTTTCCAATACCCACGCATAGCTCTCGTCGCGTAGATGGACTTTAGTTCTTGGCCCAACGAAAACCAAGCAAATCATGTCTATAGATGAGAGAGAGAGAAGCTGGAGCTTCCTCTCTTCACTTCACATCGCCCAAAATGGCCCCTCCCAATTTATTTATTTTTTATAACTTAATGCTTAAGTTAGACATGTGGCCCACGTCGCGCCACGTGTCCTTAACTTATTCGAGTTCGTTTCTGCCCCGAAATAATTTATTTTATCCTGGTTCAAGTTCAATTTATTTTAAATGAACTTTACTTAAATTATTTTATAATTTCCAAGATTTTCTTCAAAAATCTCGTTTTTTGGGTCCACAGGACACCCGTCACCCCGAAAATCGTGAAAATCTGACTGTCTATGAATTTATCGAAATTCATTTAGAGTAACTAGATTTCATGAGACGAATCCAACGGTGAGGTCCATTTTTTCATCTGAGATCTAGAAAAATTCCAGTTTTGCAACTTGTACATTAAAGGCAATTTACTGTTTTGCCCTTTTTGGAAAAATTCAAATTTTCCCGAGTTTTACAACTACGACTATCAGACAAGCCACCTTAGCCTCCTGGGCTTGGCCTCGTCCCTTTATTTATCCGCCCGTTCAATCTTTTCGCACTAGCTTTGACCTCTCGCTCCCAATGCTTCGACTTAGATTTTGCATTGGCCAAAGAAGCGTCCAAGGCCTAATGCTTGGAAACGGTTGACTAGGAGTAAAGCCGCAGCTTCTCGGCGTCATCTAGCCGGGATTGAAACTCCCTATGCTGGCGAGCCATATTCCGAATGGCCGTCACAACCTGTAAAAGAAAAGTTAGAAGAAAATTAATACGCAGAACTAGTAATCAAGTACTAAAAATCAGCACATACCAGCTCAATCGATCAATGAAAGTCATGGTTACGAATGAGCATCCCGTCCTCGGCCACATATAAACTAGGGAACGGGATGGTATACTGCTCTGCGCGAGCCGCCACTAGTACTCGGAAATAATTAGGATAGAGGTAGCGTATATGCGCAACCGAAGACTCCGCCTGGTTGAAGGGCTCCAGCGGTGGATGATCTCCAGTTAACCGATTAAGGGCAACCATGCCTAATGGATGGATCCTTCTCCCCGCGGCGAACGCACGCGTTTAGTAGCACCTTGGCCGGTGGCCTTTCCTCGCTAGACTCTATATCCGTTGTGCCTAGGCAGGGAGCACTGAGCGCCAGCCTACCCCTCGATGGGGCCACCTCCAATTTTGTCGACACTGAAGCCCCCAACCGGGATCCCTCCTTGTGCACCGCCTCATCAGCGCCTCTAAGGCCAGATGATCATTGGAGGCTCGATCGAGGGAGTCCACTAAAATTATTGTCGAGTCTTTCTGAGCCTCTTCATCTCGCAGCATCTTTCCAACATTTCCCATCAAACTGTGGTGGTCCACCGAGCTCAGAGTCCGCTACACATCCGCAAGGAGAACCCAACTAAGAAGGCTGTGACATTTCCTCCTCCTCAATCCGGCTCACCGGCAATTATGCCCTTCCACCACGTCTTCCAACGCATCAATACCTTCTGCTGCCAAGCCCTCGTCTTATTTTCTTTCTT
The DNA here is from genome assembly GCA_016808115.1 of Tetrastigma voinierianum. NCBI lineage: Eukaryota > Viridiplantae > Streptophyta > Magnoliopsida > Vitales > Vitaceae > Tetrastigma > Tetrastigma voinierianum. Next base: position 383,025 of record JAEQBH010001210.1, on the reverse strand, counting down.
CTTCTTTCCCGACTAAAGGGAAGGTCGCGGACTTTGAGGCTGGGTGGCCCGGGCATACCTCACTAAGGTCCTTGTAGCGGCTTCCGCTTGATCTTCCTTAGCATCAATCACCCGAGAAGAGCTACTCGAGTTCGACTTAAAGAGGTCGACGAGAACGAAGTGCTCTCCGTCAATAAGCTTTTCGGGCAACGAGCGAGGAATGACAGGGATGATGTAAGGGAAGGGGCAGGCGGCCAACTCTCGCAAGTTCCTCACCGTCAACAAAAGCTCATGATTGCACTCTGTCTCCGTTACCTTTAGCAATCTTCCAATGTTTCCCCATGCTAGCCTTCTCGATCCAGTTGACTAGTCTGTCTCGCCTACGCTTACCTGGATTACATCAGGAAAATGGAGGTATGTCGGTACATAGACCATCTAGCAGAACATGAGTTGCAACCGAACTAAGACTAACCTAGGAACACAAGAGATTGATTCACACCAAAAGGAAGCCCTAGAGAGTCGGGCGTCTCATACCACGGGCCCTAACCAAGACAACCCCTTTCGCCTCCGTCTTGGGAGAATCAGGGAGCCCAGTTACAAATTGTAGCCGGGGACTATGGGCCTACATAGACAGTCGGCCCCTAGTCTCCAGCTTCAATGTATAGATGAAACATATCTCTACCAACTAAATATCTAGCTAGTAGAAAAAGTTAAGCACATTGCAACCCATTAAAATCTGAAAAACATTCAGATGAATAAGCAAAGGAGGTGCCTGGGTGACGTGTAGGAATTGCTTCACCAACGACGAAATGGGGAAGCAAAGTCCAGCTACGAACTACTCCCGAGTGAAATAGACGGCGTTATCCGCTTCTCCTATAATTGAGAAAGTCGGTCCATTCGAAAATTCTAAGCTAATGTCGTCAAGGACTCGATAGAAGGACCTCAATTCCTCCATGGACATAGAAGCCACAAGGCTACTTGTAGTAGGCGACTCCCTACTGGACCCCCTCCTGCTCCCAACTTGACTAGTGAAAGTCTCCTCTTGACCTCTCGTCATTCTACAGGCAAGTAAAGAAAGGAGATCAACTCGAGGATCTCCTAGCAAAATAATAGCAAGACAAAAACCCTAGACTAAGGAGCTTTAAAAACCTATTAGGACGCCTCAAGGCCCGAAAGGTCCTAAAACCCGTACAGCTCCGCCACCGTAACCTACCAACCACCGAAAAGCCGCAAATAAGGCAAGACTAGGAACAAATCACTACAAACAAAAAGAATCCGCATAAGAAAATCTAAGCAAAGCAAAGCAAAGCAAAAACCCACCAGGAGATAAAAAAAAATGGTCGGAAACCTTCAACGACTCCTTGGCCAAGATCTTTAAGAGTATTGCAGATGCTCAAAGAATTTGTGGGCGGAAGGTTTCAAAGTAACGATAAAGAAATTAACTTCTAGACCCCTATCCCTATATAGGGCAAGGCACTAACAGGCGTATTAAATGCACCAATAGACCAGCCCCAGTATCGAGAGAATTGCTCCTCTCACCTCATGCTTGGTACTAACAAGACGTTTTATCTTACAGGGCATCTAAACCATGCATGAGTTCGCTGATTGTAAGCACCTAGCCATTTGGGTCTATCAACCACCGAGCCCATAATTCTATGGACCTATGTCCGCTGGGCCCCTCGATTTGCCTTTGAACGCCCGACTGCTAGCCGTGGCGGAACCCAAAGAGCGCCCCAATCGTAAAATCTCACACATTCACAACCAATAAAGGCTTCTCATGTTTATCTCGTGCCAACTTCCTAGTCTAATACGTAAAGAATGAAAGATATAAATTCAGCGCAAGCATGCCAAAAACCAAATCTTATTAAATGCTACCAATAGGCACTCTGGTTACACAAACAAAACAAATGCTTCTAAACAACCATGATGTAATCTTATCAATTCGCCCAAGCAACCATACCAAACTGATTGTCAAAAGAAAACAAAAAAAAAAAAAAGAAAGGAAAAAGTCGAAGAAAAAGAAGAGTCTGAAATATTCTGTTTGAACAATCCTCTCGTCTCAATCGTACACCTTGACCATTATGACTCTGGAGGGCGCTAGGACAAGGGGGCACCTATCCCTAGCGAAGAACCCTAGAAGAGGGGAATTGGCACAATCGGGCTTCCCACTTAGGACATATGATAGGTTAACCCAGATGTCGTTTTCAAACACACAATATCCATTGGCGGCAAACAGCTACAAAGATTTCTAAAAGCATCTCTCCATAACTTCTCCACCTTCACTAGCCTATAGACGTGGGTGAGGGAGGAAATCACAATGGGGGAAAGCTTTGTGCAACGAAAGAGGAATCCATGGGCAACTTCATGGTCTTCGGAGATTCACCCCATATAAATAGGGAAGGAACTTCAAAAGGCGCATTACATGCATCATTGAAATATCACACGCCACAGACACATTGGAACATATGCGCATTAATAATCTACAACTCTCCATACTTAGGGTCCCGAAACACAGTATTTTTCCTTGACTAGAAGGGCTCCTCTAGTCGAAAAAAAAGGAGTATTGTGAGTACCGTAGTTTTGCGCCTGCACTCCACTACTCAACAGCCCAAGATCCGCGCAGCCCTCCCCGCCCGCCCCGCAAAGAACTCAAGCACGGCCTACAATATTAAACCACAGTAAGCTAACCAGGCGACAGAGTCCTAAACCCCATCTGGGATCTTGAGTTCCCCAGTCGGCCATCCTACTGTATAAGGGAAGTTTGTTGTGAATAAATTTATTAGGGAGAGAATTATGCGTAGGATATTCATCCATAGATCTCCTAGTATCCAAATCTCATACGTCTCAAAAGCATTAATCCTTATATAGGAAGAACTAGTCTTTAATAGTTGAAGAGATCTTATCATCACTGAAATCACAGACATCTTTCAAGTAATCACAGAAATTCGCAGATAAAACAAAGGTTCCCTAAAAGGGAAATGTATGCAACTCCCAACTCAGCAACTCTCTTCTTTCTCTTTCTCCACCTCACGACTTAATCATCTGAAAAGGGGCCGCCACACGTTGTCGATCCCCCTTGTTTTGTAAGTGCTATACCACGCCACCGACGCCAGCCGACGATCTGGTGCAACAATTACTTATCTACATTTCTTTTGTCTAATATTTTGATAAATATTTTATATCGAAAAGTAATATGTAATTAATTTATTATTGTAATAAGCTAATATTGTGTATATACTAGGTACTCATTCTTTTTATCAAAGTAATATTTTTATGTCGAATCTTTGCATAATACTTTTTTTCTTATCATTTTTATGTGATAGAATATCAATTATATATACAAAAGCTACAATACAGGTATGAACCAAATTCAAAGCTTTTGTATCTGAGGCCTTTATACATGATTGGGTTGGCAAAATAAAGATTTGTGCAAATTAACAACTCAACTCATCTTGAAAAGCACAAGTCCTTGGTTCTTGTAGTTTTGATATTATATAGAATTGTAGAAAAAATGCTTCAAAATAAGAAATTTTTATTGTGTAATAATTTATATAATACAGTTTTACTCCACTTTTAATGAAGATAATATTTTTGTATATATTTTATATACTAAATTAATTTATTTAACTAATATCCCTATGACTTATCCAAAGATACGCCTTTACATGTGGACCATGTATTTTTACATACTAAATTTGATTCTTCTAGTGTAAAGAACGCTATGACCTAACCGTTCACATGCTTTGCACAATTGCACGTGGACCACTCCTATATATATATTAGAAAAATATATAATTTGAAAATAATTTAAAGAGAAAAAATTGTTATTATTTAAAAAAAGGTTTAAAATTGTTCCAAAATCAAAATAATTTCAAAGTCTTCATCCACATTCAAAGAACCTTCTAAATCAACCTAAATGGGAGTCGTTATTGTTTTCCCCTTTTTTAATCCTTTTTTATGATTTATAGAAATCTTTTTGTCAACTTTTTCTTTTCATTTTCCATTGATAAGGTCAAATAATAAAATATTATATAGAGGATATCAATCCGAGTTTAAATTTAGACTATTAAAGATGCATTATGAGATCATATTATTTAATAAGACTGATTACAAACAGATGAAATCAAGATATAAAAACACAAAAATTATGATCGTGATACAAATCATAAAATTTGAAAAAACATATGATATTAACCGCTCAATTAGGATATGAGATTGTAAATGGAACATCGAACATTGAACAAAAATGATTTTTATTGTGGTTTGGAAATTAGAGTATAAACTTGCTTTTTCGGTTGTTAATAAGGTCTTATTCATTGGTTAAAAAAATTGATATAATATAGAAAAATGACCAGATTCGAACCCCTATAAAAATATAATACTACAATGGTATAATGAAAAAAAAACTTGCATTTGACAATTGCCAAAAAGCTAAGTGTTAATCACAACGCAACCCCAAAAAACATGAAATGAACTTAATTTTTAATTGTCACCATCTAATGAGCTTAATTTCTAAATGTCAGGATCGATAGTGCCATTAGTAATCAGCATCAATTCCAATCATGATACCTGTCATTTTGATTCATTAGTATAGTTTGAAAATCACTACTACACTTTCAAATGATTTTTCGGTGTTATTAAGTCTCTTTTCATACATATATTTTATTATTTTGGTTTCGTTTAAATTCTGTATATTGTGTCATAAGATGGAGACATATACTTGTACTTAATGCCGTAGTTGACCATGGAATTTGAATAATGTTAACGTGTTCCCATCACAAGAAGTTTTTATAATAATATTTTTAATGCTTTTTGTCTTCTTCGTTCTTTCTTTCTTTCTCTAATGTGATTTCTTTGCATTTTATTAGTGTTTTCCTTTGATGATTGTGAAAATTTATTATTTTTATTTCTGCTCTTATGTCATATGAAAATCACGTACAATTAAAATATATTACATGATTACATAAGTTTTGTAAGATAAAACAACATGAGTTATTTTTAACAATGGTTTGATTTAAAGCAAGATAATTTAAATCATTTAAAAAAAAATTATAATCGTTTTTAAAAATTAATAAATTTAAAAATCGAATATCTAATTATTACGCAATGGTTTAATTTAAGGCAAAATAATATAAGTTGCTTTTAAAAATTTTATAATTTTAAAGATCGAGTATCTGATTACAACGAAATGACTTTTCTTTATGAACTTTTAAACATGTAGAAACAAATATTCAAAATGTCAAGATAACTCGAATTGCTATTTTCCTAACATCAAATCATAAAGAAAATATAAGAAAAGCAAAAAGAATGCACACAAATTTCTATGTGTGGTTCCAAACAATGCTTTCAAACATGTAGAAACAAATATTCAAAATGTCAAGATAACTCGAATTGCTATTTTCCTAACATCAAATCATAAAGAAAATATAAGAAAAGCAAAAAGAATGCACACAAATTTCTACGTGTGGTTCCAAACAATGCTTACATCCGTGGGAATATAATTAAAATATCTCCGCTATCTAAGGGTGAGCATGGTTCAATTAATCGAACCATATCATTAAAAAAAATTGATGTCGATTTTCTATTTGTTATTTATATAGACAAATAATCTAATCATTAACATAGCTAACCAAATCTTTAATTAACCATATATATGTTTTTTGATTAACTATAATTAAAAAATAATTTTATAATCTTATAATTATATATTAAAGTTCAAATTATAATAATTACTATAAATCTATTTCATTTTCAAAAAATGCTACTATAAGTTCAAATTTATAATTATAGAATTATATATTAAAGTTAAAAATGTAAAGAAAAAAATAAATAAATTATAATCCATGCATCTATAATGCATCCTAATAATATATGAAACGCATGATATTAAATAATTTAATCACAGTTTTTTAATCAATCCCTTATTTTAACAACTTCCATCTTTTATATTTATTGATATTGATAATATGATATGTTTATGGATTTTTAATAAGTAATTTGTTTTCATAATATATATTATATACACAATATTTTCTAATTTTATTATAATATTAGTAATATTTTAAAAAAAATTTGATCAATTAACCAAAACCGTGATTTATATAAAATATAAACAAAAATCGAATCCATCAATTCATTTAACCTATTTTTCAATCCAACAATCTCGAGTGATGCCCCCATACTCCTATAAAAATACTATTTTTGATCACCAAAAACATACTGATTTTGATGTCATGTCAAATACCTAATCAAAATTGATCATATTAGAGTTCATTATAATCACGGCGGATGTACGTAGTTATAAGGTGTCATCTGACGCCAAAAACCCCAGAAAAAGGAGAAAAAAAAATCTTTATAAGTTCTTTTTTGCCCTTGAAAAAACACGAGAATACTGTATATATTTATATATACCATGCCATGCGCATCTAAAGAGATGTGAAGTTGTAGAATGTGAATGAGTTTGGTGAGTTTGAATATTTGGTGTTGAGTTCCTCACATACCATTTATAGAGAGAAAGGTATAATTTGAATTTACCGAAACGACGCATTAAATCATTTAAAAATCGTCGTACACGCTTCACCTACTGATCCTTTTTCGGTCTAAATAATTAATAATTACGTGTTTAATGCTCCAACCTTCACCCGATTCATTTCACCTTATAAATGAATTCTCACTTTCCCATTCCAATTTCCATTTATGGCTTGCCCTACATTTCAATTATTTCGCCTGCCATAATCCCTACTCTCAATTAATCGCCGTTAACTTACAAAAAGATGTCTATTCTTTTAAGTTTTGAGTATGCACTGTATAATAAATACATAATAGCACCGTCAAAGTCGTTGAATTTCTTTTTTTTTTTGTCCAACATGTGGAAAAGCTGCTGTTAGTCGGTCTAAGGTATCGATTCAAAGTCAAACTCGCGCAAATATTCAATCTGCTTGCTTTGGAAAAAAAAGTATCGATATTTATCAAAATATATACCGATATTTATGATATATTCATAAAATTCAAGTATCAATATATCTATAATTATCGATATTTTGTTCCTCAATTTCACCTTATAAAAGAAGTCTCACTTTCCAATTCCAATTTCCATTTATGGCTTGCCCTACATTTCAATTATTTCGCCTTCCCTAATCCCTACTCCCAATTAATCGCCGTTAACTTACAAAAAGATGTCTATTCTTTTAAGTTTTGAGTATGCACTATATAATAAAATACATACAGTCTGGGTCAAAGTCGCTGAATTTCCCTTTTCTTTTTTTTTTTTTTTTTTCTTTTTTTTTTTTTCCCGCGCTACTAATCCCGACCCACTATCTGGGGCGATGAAAAGTCAGCCCAGTTCTAAGACCTCCAAAGCATATTCAAAAGAGCAAAAAGTAGAAGACAAAATATGCCTACTTTGTAGATAGTTTCTTTTTCCTTCTCAAAGTCAAACTCACGCAAATATTCCATCCGCTTGCTTCACGGAAAAAAAAGTTTCGGCTCCCAAAAAAAAAAATATAAATATTAACCAAAAGAATTTTAGAAAACACTGATTTGGTGCCTCGTCCTTTGTTTTTAAACTTGTGCTTTTTTTCTGTAAAAAAAAAAAGAATTAGGAAGAACACGAGAATACTTTGATTCCCTACTTTTTTATTTTAAAATAAATACTGAGAATACAAAATTACTAAATTTAAAAAACAAAAAATAATGAATAAATTCTTATAACACCAAATATATGTATGGTTCCTTTTTTAAAAATTGTTTTTAAGAACAAATTTTGAAAACTCAAATAACATTGTTATTGTGTTTTGTAAATTTTATTTTTGTTCTCTAAATTTAAGTTTTGTTTTTTAAAAATTAAAATCAAATACGTTGCCGACATTCCCTTTTTCTCCTTATTTTTATTTTTTAGAAAAAAAAAATTGAAAACCATGACCAAACAAACTTTTCTCCGTGTGAATCCGAAGGACGGCGCTGGAGAACTTTGATACTTTGTAGACATGGTGGTCCCTTTTACTAGTTAAAGACAGTTAAAGATGTTTGAATAATTTTTCCACTAGTTACAAAATGAAGCCCCAACTTGACCCAACTGCTGCTTCTAGTGTCATTTGCTTTACTTTCTTGTTAGGTCGGCTAAGCAATTATTTTTAATTTTTGCAAGGAAGTTTTATGTATAATTAATTGTATATTTAAAGACACCTTGGGGTTTGGTTGGTGTTCATTATTGGATGCATTGCATTGGTATTCATAATTATTTTATTTTATTTTTATTTATATAAGTAATTTAAAAAAAATTATAATGAAGTTTATTAATTAAACATGAGTATGATTAATGGCATCTCTCAGGCAGTTGACGTAACACATGTACATAAAATTTGAAATGAGTTTCTTCGAAGTTATCGTGATCGAGAAAATTTGGTCAATATTTTGATTCCCCGATCATATTCAAACCAATAGGGCCAATTATTGATGCTATCGTGTATTTTGGTCTTCCTAAATTAATTTTCTATCATATTGTTTTGTGGTCTATTCACAAGTGTATTTGAAAATTGAAATATCTTAAAATATTACTTTTCTTTCTTTTCATCATATTTCTACTGCTCGGATTTAGTTACCGTCCAGTTGGGACAAAGAATTTACTGTTGCATCCAAGAGAAATTGAACCGTGGTAGACTTTGTCCCATTAAAATGTATTAAATTTAAACTATTCGACAATAATCCAAATCTATAAAATTTAGAGTTCCTTATTCTTGTCCCAACTAAATGGAATCTTGGTTCCACCACTATGTTTGGTCATTGAAAGATTCTTCAAGACCGTCCTCAGGAAATTATTTTTGACAACTAATTTAAAATACATTATCAAAGATTTTTTATGAGTATTTGAAGATTTTAATTCTTTCTTCTTTTTAACATTTATTTTATATTATATCATAATATTTTATTTCTCATAATTATCACTGTTAGGATTCAAACTCTAAACTTCTCTCCTTACTATGAACACCCTAACTCTTTCATCATTCGAGCGTGAACTCATTAACAAAAGTTTATTTGTTTATTCATATTTATTATGTTTGTTGATGGCATAATAAAAATTGGTGTTATAAATGATTAATGCATAATGCATTTATAATTAATAATGATTATAAAGGGTCGACAATACGGTGGATTAGATAAATTAGGATGGGTTGTAGTGATCCCAACTTGTCCTTTCCATTTAGGGATGGCAACTATACAAGTTTGGGATGAGAATGGATCATCCTATTCTGTTTTTATTTGTTTTAATTCTTTTGTCTTATTTAAAAAATTAAATAAGACAAGTTGATTGGAATGAGACAATTCTCATACCCGTTCCCTTTATATTTTGTTTTTGTTTTTTAAGTTTTTTTAATATTTATTTTTTATTTTTATTATATTAAATTAATATATTTTTTAAAAAATAAACAAATAAGGAATTTTTATAAATTATTTATTAAAAAATATTATTATTATTATTTATATTAAAATATAAAATAAAATTATTTTATAAATATAATCGGGATGGAACAAGACAAGAAATAACAATACATGAACCCGCACTGCTTCAGTTAAACTCAGATCCACTGGGGTAAAAAACCCGACATTTAAACCAAATACTGCTCCACAGGGACGATCTTAAGCATGAACCCAAAAAACCTGCCTCATTATCATCCCTAGTTCCATTATTATCCCCTGCAAATAATAATTTTTTTTAAATTTATTCTTATAGTAATAAATATTATCTAAATTCGAAAGATAATATCTCGATGGAGCCGATGGCATGCAAGTGTAACCATTCGCTTTCACTTTGTGACGCCACTTATTTCAATAATAGAAATAGTAAATTTCTTATTGAATAAAAAAATGAAAATTAGTATTAAAATCTGAAATTTCATTGCTTTTATATTTAAATTCAGAACAAAAAGTTTATTTTTTAAATATAATAATTTTTATGAATTTACTTTTATATCCTCAACAAGACTTTAAACCTTTACTATGTCTAATATGGTACAACGAAACAACGTGGTTTTGATGCTACCACTACAATTAAAATGAAAGATGAGATATAAAAATAAAATTTATGAAAAAGTCATTAAGAGGTTTAAAAGCAAACTTTTGTTATGATTTAAATGCGAAAAGTCATTTAAAATTCAAGATTTTAATATTATTTAAAATTAAAAAAAAAGTTTCATCTTAATGGTAACAAAAATTCTTAATGAATTTTGGAATTTTGCTTTCTTAATCACCAAAAGAATTCTATAAAGATTTTAAATGTAGGGCTTTTATAAATTGGACTTCCATAATAGCTCTTCTATCCGATGATCATTGTCGACTCATTTTGAATATCTTCGGTCATCGTTAATGAAACTCAAATGCATGAATGCATATTGGTTAGTTGACAAATATTCAAATAATGCAGGAGATATGACAAGATATCATTGAAAAGGAAAAAAAAAGTGAACAAGGAAGAAATTAAAAAAAGGTTAAGAACCACCCAACACGATAAGATGTTTGGGGTCTTTCCCAGTTTAATCGAAGATCTTGAGTTTGAGCTCGGTATCATACCGCTTGCTCTCGCTGCAGGTAACTTTTATAAATTTTATATCCATCCCTCGTTGAATGAGAAATTATTGTCACGCCCCCAAATCCCTTGGCCCAACCCGCATCGCGGATCCGAACCGTTTCCCGGACGCAGAAAATATACCGGACTTTACCTGCTTAATTAGACATTGGTATATCCAAGTCTTATAATATATCAACATCATATACAAGCTCAATACCACCGTAGTGGTGTTTATAGTGTCACATATAAGGCGCATCGAGTCCCATTACATATTCAAAAAAAACTATACATTTACAATTACCGATCGTGAAATATGAACTCCACAACGACAATCTCCCTAGTCGCGTTTCGGGCCCTCGAAGACCTAAGTTCTCGCACGTCTCTCCCCGTACCTACACTGATTAAAACCCCGCATAAGCTTTTTACGCCTTTAGTGAAACATATAATATGCATGTATACGCTATACTAAGCATATACTATCAACTACAACTTAAAATTACACGCATTCATCTCATGGGTTTATACACCATTTTCTATGCTTATTCTAGAGAAAAGTACCCGTAGTACTACACAAAGTTTATTGCACGACGCATCTCGTAGGTACTACCGGACTTATACTCGTATTACAGACTTACATTTATTCGGGACTTAGGAGTTACAAGAGTTTACTCATATTCGTGTAAATAAGCCTTAGGTATTACAGACAACGATACACCTTCATGTCCTCTTATTCATTATTCAGTTATTATCATATAATTATGGGAATACCTTTGACCGCCTAATAAAAGTGTAAGACACTGTATAATAAGTATCTGAAGATACTATACAATACGGAAGTGCCGTAGCATAAAGTAGAATTTCCAGATTTTTGAACAGGAGTGCCGTAGCACTAATCAGGGCAGGAGTGCCGTAGCACTTAACCGGACAGGAGTGTCGTAGCACTAACCCGAGTACCGGGCACGACCAAAACAGAGTGCCGGAAAGACTACCAGTGAAAGCGACTAAGTACTAATCGTGATCGGGAGTGCCGAGCACTAACCTGAGTACCGAAGCACCAATCAACAGAGTGCCGAGCACTAACAAATACCGAAGTACTAATCGTATCACGTGAGCCACGAAAGACTAACCTGGGAGTACCGGGCAATTAATCAGAACAGGGAGTGCTATTTTAGTTATTAACTCGGTCTCATTTTTATAATTATATGAGTTCAAGAATTTACTATCTTTCGGCACAGGCACACTTAAATTTCACTTACGTAGTTCATAGATGATCGTATTCATATACCGGTAAGGTATGATGCTGCGTATGTAATCACACCTTATTCATGTATTCTTATTATACTAAGAATCTACTTTACCCGGGAATTGGAATCAATCCAATCGGATCATCCAAACTCAAGTTATGGCACTTTCATGCCAACTAGTCCTTTTTACCGATTTTACCCGAGGGACAGTTTGAAATACTCACTTTTTCGGGGTCTTAACTTCATATTTGGCACTATATCTTTGTACTCCTTTAAATTTAAGGTGTTATGTCTTATTCTAACTGGAATTCACCCATTTGAAAGCACCGTAAATGCTACTATCCGAAACAACTCCTGACTACTCTATGATCAACTCGATGCAGTGAAATGGGCTTGCACATACCTCACTTGGAGTGAATTTTGGCTATCTAGAGTCAGAATTTGGAGATACTTATTAAATATGTTTTGTTCTCCTTGGAAGTCTATTTAAGTGGCCACTTGAATCACTCAACCTGGATAAAGAACGAGCAAAGCTTGATGCGCCAAAATACGAAACCGGTCGATCAGAAAAACTCGTAACAGGCCAGAGCCGAGATGTGCTCTCGCGTCAGATTCCGCATAACCTTCGCCAAAATGACCGTAACCGAATCTGTACCGGTACAAGCCTCGTTGTACCGGTACTAATCCCCCGAAAATGCCCGTATCGTGGTTTTCCTCCCTTTTCATACACTTATCATCCATAAGTAGATCAAAAACCTACTATAAATACCTCCCAAAACAACTATATTAGGGGTTATAACCCATACATGTTCAATTATGTATGTTACAGGAGTTTGTTGTAAACCCTAACACAATTTCCATGAATCCTCCTCAAAATGAGTGATTTCATACCAATTCCGTGCGACAGACTATAGCAACCCTAGCTTTCAAGAAACCTTGGTTAAGATGTAATCCTAACAACTCTAGGCTTCGCAAAGCTCCTTAACCATCCACCGCATGAAACCTTCACATAAAACATGAGAATTCCATCCAAATGATTCCATAGTTCCATACCAAAGTCGCATCCGCTACTCGATTTGCTCCCCTCCTTCTTCTTTTCTCTCTTTCTTCTTCTTTCTTCTCTCTTCTTCTCCTCCTTCCTTTTCCTCCCTCCTTTCCCGTGAGCTTATTTGGAGACCAAAAATGCATTTTTGGTCTCCCAACTTCTCTTTATAATAAAGGTTTTAAATTATTTAGCATTCTAGCCATTAACTTTCCTTAATGCCTTTAAATCTGTGTTATGCTTTGACTCTAATTATATAACCAATGTCTTTGATGTCCCTCTTTGGACAAAATTACGGTTTTGCCCTTATAATTTGTACAACTTCCGAGTTTAAGATTTCTATATTTTTATGATTAATTTACGAATTTTAATTTGTAATACATAAAATCACTTAAATATGTTAGAAAGCAATGGGTATCTTTTCGGAATGTTACAATTATTACGAGTATGGTATGATTTAAAAGTCTTGATTTCAATAGTAATACTGGATCATTAATAACAACTTATGGTTTGACAAAAAAAAAAAGTTGAGAAAAATCAATGGGATCAAGTTCACTGGTTAACGGTTGGATGGGAGATAAGGAAGGGATCAGTTCAATACTACAATATTGTAATGCTAAATGAATAGATATAAAAAAAAGTCAGAAAAAAAAAAGAATAGTAGGATATAAGGGCTTGCTTTCAATATCTTGGAGAGTAATAAGGAAAATGAATTTTTTTTTTTTAATATACTTTAGTTTCAAGATAGTAAATTGTTACGGAAACTCAAATCGGACTTCCTCTATTTTCCATTTGTTTGTTTAAAACCGTGAACGTTCGACCATTTGAGCTAAACATGATGGACAAAGAAAATGACTTTTTTTATGTTTGGTTGTCCATTAAAGTATATATATAAAATCACTTAAAAGCTTGTATTTTTGTGTTTGGTTTTTGAAAAGTGTTAAAAGAAAGAACAAATATTTAAGGAAATAAATTTTCTTACGTCTGGTTGTGCAATGAAAAATCTCAAAGAAAACCAATATAAATAAGATTACGGAAAATTTTCACATTCATTGATTATTTAATCTTTATATTGACTAATTGAAATAAATAAAATTGGTTTGAAGTTCCAAATAAAAATAATATGTCAAATTTAAGTCTATTTTTATCCTCCTTCCATGTTTTTTTTCTTCTACTTTTCTTCCATGTTTCATTTCCCTTCAATTTTCCCAGAACCAAACATTATCATATATTTTCAAATTTTTTATTTTTTATATTAATGAGTTGAAATAAATAAAATGACCTTAAAATATAAAATTAAAATAATAGATGGAATTTAACTCTAATTTTATTTTCTTTCTTCCTCTTTATTTTATTATTTTTCATTGTTAATAAGATTTTCAATTGATTCAAGTTGACAAGTTTGGTGGAAGATGGTTGAGGGAATTGTGTAATTAATAATGAAGCAATGGATGGGTCATTGGGGGTTGAGGATAGGCTCACATGGTTGATACAATACTAGGAGTCTAGGAGACATTAATTGACATCGTTCGAAGTGCTCTAATAATACCTTAAAAATAGTAAGTTGACGAAGGGCTGTTGAACGCCTCCATATTTTTTTCCCAACCACTACATGCCTCATACAATATTCTCATGTTTTAGTAAGTTTAATACATGATTCCTAGAGTTTTGGTTCAAAATAACCCATTTTATAGAAAAAAAAAAAAAATCATTCCAACTAATGTTTAAAACTTTTGTTCAAAATGATCTCTTAATCGTATGAGAAATGTTTAGATTTTTTATTTTTTAATTAATTTAGAAGTCGTAGTTAGAAGCTATGACTTCATTTTTTAACTGAAGCCGCAATTAAAAACTACGGTTTTAGTTAAAAAATGAAACAAATGTTGGAAGCCTAAAAAATGTTTTAGATGTGACTTAGAATTAATATTTTTTAAAATAAAAAAGGTCATTTTAACCTAAAACTCTCATTCCTACCCTAATAGACGACATTCAAAGAACAAAAATGTTGGAAGCCTTTTAGATATAATAATCTAAATGTTAGTGTTATATGACACATTTTTAGTCTAAGTCATCGTGATTTTGTTGTTTTAACTCCCTCAGAAGCCTCAGACTAATTTAGGGATGACAATTGGCGAGGAATAGGGTGATATCATCACAACCCAGTTTTATTTATTTAAATCATTTATTATACTTGTTCCGTTTAAAGGTAAAAATAGCGAGGCATGTATTAAAATTCCACTTCTCCCCATTTTTTACCTCTTATTTTTATTTTCAGTTTTATTTATTTATAATATTTGTTTTCTTATTTTTATTATATTAAAATTAATATATCTCATAAAAATAAAAATAATACATATATTTTTTATAAATTAATTTATTAATTTTTTTTTTAATTATCATTATTATATAATGGAATATAAAATCATTGTTAATATAGTTGGGATGAGAGTAAACAATACTCCAACCCATTGTGAACCCATTAAAAATCTGATCATACTTAAAACCATATCCGTCCCATTAGGACCGGAGTGATAACCAAAAAAACCCCATCGTCATTTGATGCCATTGGTAATCGATCGATGGGTTCAGGAAGCAACAATGGCTCTGGTGGCAGACTGATTGACAGTGCCAGAAGCCCATACTTTCAGAGAGGGCAATTTTTTTTTAAACGTGAAAGTGATCATTAACTACTTATCTTATATACAGATAATATCCCAAAACTTTGGACGTCTTGCTGCTCCAAATAATTATCGTTTGGATATTTTGGAAATGAAAATTAAAGGTTGTTATAAATCCCTTTTTGTAGAAAAAAAAGATTTATGGAAGAATTTGAAATATTTTTAATATGTTTAAAAAATATATTTTGATGTCTAGAATTTTATTTTTCATTTTTACATGTTTGTACATGTAAATTTTTAAACAAAGTAAAATAATTACTTTTGAAATAAAATATTTTTTGGTCAATACACATTAATATATCGATAGAAAGATAAAATCAAGTTCGTTAAAAATTATAAAGTATGAAATAATATTTTGGTTAATAGGATAATGAATCGGTTCAAAGCCTATATATTTCATAGTTGAACCTACACATTTGAATTATTATTGTGATTAGAATATGTATGAATATGACTAAGTTTTGCAATATTTTAACTATCATTAATTTGATTTGTTGTATTTGATCGGATATATTATTGCAAGAAGACAATAAAAAAAACAGCTTATATAACAGGATGTGGCGATCATGCGCTAATATAAGCGACCTAGAACTTAATCCCGCGTATTATGACGTAGACGACAAATCATATGTGTGCTGATACGATGTGATCGCGTACGGTAGCAAGCGATGATGAAACACAATGAAAACTAAGATATATAGATCTCTGTCATAAATGTCGTTTATTTGAAAGAAATGACAAAAAAAAAAGTATAACAATGGCCCACTAGTCAAGAATGAAAAACAAATTACCCTCATGGGTTAAGAAAAATAGGCTAATAAGGAAAAAGTTGAACAAGTCAAAATAATTAAAAACTTATTATCTAGAAATAAATTGTTTTTATATTGTTGAAAACGGAAGTTAGAAAACAATTTATCATTGTAAAGACTATTTGGTTTTTTTTTAAATCGAAAACTACTTTTAAAGACTATTCAAAAGCAGTTATGGTAAACCCTTGACTTTTTTGGATTTAATTTGATGAAAAAATACTTTTATTATTCATAAAATAATAATAATTTTTTAAATGACTCGTAAACAGTACTTAAAATGGTTAAGGGTGTTAAAATAAAATATAAATAGTTGAATGAGAGTAAATATTTGAGTAAAACATATTATAAAACATGCACTTCAAACTTGACTCAAGTGATAATTAAAGGGATGGGATAAGCACACACGATAACCATGATCAAATTTACAACATATTACCAATATATAATATATAAAGTGACGTAAAGAAATGTATTATAAAACTATTTTTTTATATTTATTTATTTTATATTATATTATTATATATAGTATTTTATTTTTACAAAGACTCAATCTTAAGATCACTCCGTACATCAATTTTTCTTTGCTGGTTGAGTTAGGTTTGATGGACAATTTTATAAAAGTATTTAAAAAAACAAAGTTGTTAAATTTTCATATTCTTTGAAAATTGAAATGGGCATCATTCTAGAAAGAGCAGGAGTAAGATCATCTACTTGCATAAAAATTTAGCCGGAGGACATTCCTGTAATTCTGTAGGGAAAGAAATGTCATATTTTGTAAATACAAAATGAAAGCGAGGTTTATTTCAGAGGCAATGGACCCATGGAAATATGAGAGAGAAAAAAAGAGGAAGGAGGAGGGGTGTATAACAGTATAAGAAGAGAGGAGATGAGGTGACTTAGAACTTAGAAGTGAGAAGTAGATCTAAAAAGCATGGGAGTGGAAAATGGGGATGATGACTACACACAAGATGGAACAGTGGACCTCAGGGAAACTGATCCACTGGGTCAAGAGAGGTGGATGGACTGCTTGCTAACATTTGTTGGTAGCAATTTGCTTACATACTTCTCCTCTCTCTCTCTCTCTCTACCCTCTCTCTCTTTTCATCTTCAAACTAACTGTACTTCTTTTTAGCTCACTTTAACATTTTAGCAGTCTTATATTCTTACTTCTCTCCTTGAATCCTTGGGGAGATGCTCCTTACCCTTCTTTGGCTCCTTGTATATGTATGAACTTCTCCTAAAAGAGGAAGGGTTTGTCTCGACCAGTCAAACTTTATATTTTATTTATTAAACTTATTATTTATATAACAGTAAGTCTTTCTTGTAAGACTTGAGCCCATAAGATTTTGAGAAGGGTAAGATTAATCACATAATATCTCTTATTTCATGCAGTGATATTTCCTAGATCATTTATTATTTATCTTCCAAATGTAAATCAGTCGGTTTCTGATTTAGAAAAACTGTCCACAAAAAATTGAAAACATTTTTGCTCTTCATTGTTCTTCAAATTTGATAATAAATCTCTAATTTCAATTTCAGATCTATTAATATTTTTTTAGAATAAAAAAATGAGATAAAACAAAACTTTAATCTTCTTGTTTTTTAAAAAATGAAACAATTTTCCGCTCAACTTACAATTTACATTTAGCCCGAGATCGTGGTACGTTTATACAGTATTAAATTCAGTCTATTCACTTTAATACGTACAAAAACTCAAAGTTACCCAAAAAAACATGTATTAATCTTAATTAAGTTTTTGTTTTATTCGAAACATATCATGTTCAGTATTTGCATGTTTCTATTCACGAAGCAAAACTCAAATCATAAAAGCTGAGACTGACTTACAAAGGCAGAATGACCGATTATAGGGGGTGATAGTAAGGGTAAGGCGTGATTACTCTCAGAAAACAGGGGAGACGAGGAGGATTACGTATAATACAAATAAACAACAAACAGATATCAAGTTATGGGGTTATTGTGGGCAGAGTGCCAGTGTGTTATTGTTTGTTAGTAGATGTGAATTAATATTTTAATATCATGAGCCATGCTCACTGTTGGGCTTTTACTTACAAGTGTATAAGGTGTTTGAAAGGATGACGTACTATGGGATATCATCAAATCTGAAATGTATATTTATGACAGGAGGAAGCTGCATCAGGGCACAGTGAAATATATGTAATGGCAGCTAAACAGGTAGGCACTATTTGGATGTTTACTATATTGGGGCCTATTTCGCTGATGCTCATCTTGGTCGCTATCTCACCTTTGTTATCGCTTCTGCTATTTATCTTTCTGTAAGTAATACTACTTCTCCTACTTCCTTCCACCACCGACTGTTTTAACTTTTTATTTGTTTTATTTTATTCAATATTTTAAACTATTGATTTATAGTCTAATCAAAGGTCGAATCTGATTTCAACTGGACCGAAAAGATGGTCTAATTGATCGGACCTTAGAAACATTATTGGATTTTATCAACAGTTCATTAAAGTCATGACATTTTGAAGTGTTTTTTAATTTTTTACAATACTTACAGAAAATAATTTGTATTGAAGGATTGGCATTCTTCAATATTTATTACTTTTGAAGAAGAGAGTAGGGAAATGAGTGAATATTTTTATTACTTTGAATTTACATAAAGTGACTCATGTTTGTAATTTTAATTTAATTTTTTGATACAATATACCAAATTAATTGTTCTATATTGGTAATTTATTAAACGAAGAAATTAGATTTCATTAAAAATCTGTTTTGTGGTGGGTGAGAAGACTACTATGCATTGAAAGTGAAATTATGAAATTATAAAGAACTTTTCAAACAAAATAAAAATTATTAAGTGAAAAAAGAAGGTAAAGGAATAAGTATTTTAAAAATTCTTTTACAAAAAGAGGTAAGTAAAATATTTTACTATCATATGAAGAAGAAAAACTGAATATGAAAAGTAATAAGAAGTATTAAGAAAAAGTATCTTTATATATATTTTTTTCTCTAATTCTAAGTTAGCTTTAAACTTGCAACATTATTCCTGGTTATAAGGCAGAGAAATGGCGACACTAGGCAAATGGCATATTAACCTATTTGATTTTAATTGAGTTGTTACTGACCCTAAATGATTCATGGATCCTCTTGTGCTCATAGCACCATTGTCGCTTTTCAATTCATGGGCATAATAAATGGGTCCGAATTGAGCTAATTTTCGTAATGAGCTATGAGGCTCATGAGGATTGAGGATGACTAAATTGCTACCATTTTTGACATGGTTGTTACTTTGTACTGTCTGAGAATCTTCTGCCTAACGCTATGCAGTTTCAGTTCGGGACTGAAGCCACCTGAATGCGTTGAATCAGACATGGGCTGCCAAAGGCGCAACATTTACAGTTAGCGGTAATTCTACGGCGCTCTCTACACGTTGACGGTGCGAGCTAAGCGAACTAAAACCACCATTTCAAACCATCAGCATGAAGCCAGTTTAGTGATTTTGATCCCAAAGAAGGGTCTGGCTTTCGTTCTTCCAATTGGTGGATGTTCAGCATATTCTTTGGGACACTCTTTGCCAGCCCCTGACATTTCCTGGTTTGCTTTGGAATAATGTGGGGTGGACGCTGGAGATTATCAGCCTTTCACACATGGCTTGGCCATTTCCATTATATTCTTAGCTGGTACGCCCTTTTATGACGCAAGGGTGCCCTCTGGGGAGCCCCTTCTTGGGATGACTAGGTCATTGTTGCTGCCCTACGGAAATGGAACACGCCTATTCCTAATGACCCTAAAGAACTCTATGAACTTGACTTGGAGGAGTATGCCAAGAAAGGGAAGTTCAGAATTGATTCCACACCAACCTTGAGGTGCGTAATGGTTCATAAAATAAATATTTGGTTAAAAAACATCAAATAAGCTTAAATATGTGAATATAATTTTATCCATGTTTTTGTAAATGTCCTATTTTGGATAAAAATGCCATTCTTCAATTTATGTATTTACATTGTCTCTTAAAAGGAATGGTTATTTTTGAAAAAACACAAGGAAGGTATTTTTGTTAAAATTAAGATAAAATTGATGAAGGGTTAAATTTATTTCAAAATAGTTATTTTGAGCAAAAAACCATAAATTTGTGAATGTAACGTTTAACATATTTTCTTACGAAAAATGATCCATTTGGACAAAAAAATGCTTTTCTACATTTCATATATTTTATATTATCTTACAAAGAATTGTTTATCTTTGAAAGAAAACAAAAAATACATTTTTATTAAATCTAGACCAAAAATTGATGGAGGTCATTTCGGGTTTTCAAAAGGTCTTTCAAATAAATTGAGCTGGCCTTGGCTTTTTGACAATTTCCAAAATTCCCAAAAGGTCTTTGAAATCAGGGGACGTGAACTACTTGTGTTCAAAATAATCCTTTTATATATATATATATATATATATTACAACTTTTGTTCAAAATGAGCCATTATGTCATGTAAGAAAAATGCTTAGATTTCTTTATTTTTAAAATTTAATTTAGAATTAGCAATAAGAAGATGTGTTAAAAAATAAAGCCTAAAATCAATATATTTTTGAATAAAAAGGTCAATTAAACCCCAAACTCCATGAACTAGGGTTTCAGGTCTTTCAAATAAATTGAAACGCGGACGTGTGACATAGTTTTCGTTTAATAAAAAAGTTCATTCAAAAGGTCTTTGATTAATAAAAGTGACTTGAGTTTTTTTATCAAACACTTACAAGGCATGAGTGGACCTTTTTGTGGGGTTCTCAGCAAGGCTTGGCGTGAACAGGTTCAAGGATCCATGGATGCTGCTCAGTCACGCGTTGGAGGGAGACCAAGCAAATGTTAAGAATGCTTCAATCTAATCATACATTCGTTCGAAACTCATGATCGCGCAGGTCAATACACTTTTCGTTAAGCAAGGGACTACTCTGGATCGGGGAATCGGCAATTTCCACATTCCTCCGGCGAGCTTAGCAGGATTTGTGACAATTTCCATGCTTATCTCCGTCGTTATGTACGATCGCTTCTTCGTCCCGACGATGAGAAGATTGACGAAAAACCCGAGAGGGATCAGTCTCCTCCAAAGAATGGGAATAGGTCTAGTTTTTCACATTTTCCTAATGATGATTGCGTCTTTGATCGAGAGGAGGCGGCTTGGCGCGGCCAAGGATCATGGTGTGGTTGAAAGCGGAGGACAAGTCCCATTATCAATTTTTATATTACTTCCTCAGTTTTTGCTAATGGGAACTGCAGATGCATTCTTGGAGGTGGCCAAGATTGAGTTCTTTTACGACCAGGCGCCTGAGAGCATGAAGAGTCTTGGGACTTCTTATTCCATGACTAGTCTAGGAATCGGAAACTTCCTTAGTAGCTTCCTGCTTTCGACGGTTTCTCGAATCACCAAGAAGCATGGACGCCATGGATGGATTCTGAACAACCTCAATGCTTCTCATCTTGACTACTACTATGCATTTTTTGCAATACTCAACTTGTTAATTTCTTTTTCTTCTTAGTTATAACCAAGTACTATGTGTATAAGGCCGAAGTTTCGGATTCCATGGAAGTGCTTGAAGGTCAATTGAGGGGGATGGCACCTGCTGCGACTGACCAAGAAGAGTCGAGACGGAGATAGGATTACTGGATATGTGATATAGAAGAAAGTGTCTATAAGGAATAAAAAGGAATAGTACTGCAAACTCCATTATCAATGTCCAAAAAGAAAAAAATTGAGAAAGAGTAACAAAGATATGCCTATTGCTTTGAACAGTTAGAACAAAAAAGAAGGTACAATACAATGCTCCTCAAGTCCCAGCATGATTTTGATATAAAAATGCATAGGTTATCGACATTCTGAAACAATGCATCTCCTTCAAGAAGTTTCTTTCGATTTTTTTTTTCTTTTCTGTTTTTTTGATTTACACAGCTCAAAACCAGCAACTTACATCACAGATATAAGCCTTCCGCTTCAGTTATACAAAGGAAAATCATTTCTGTTTATCTTCTTTTGGCTAATTGGAATGTCCTCTTCAAGAACAGATTCGCAGCTTGATCATTTCTGTAGCACAACACCCTTAATATTGTGTTGGGATCTGCTCTATTCCACCTACCTGTTGTTGGAGGCATTGGTAGCTGTTACTTGTTGAAGAACAGAGCAGAACATTGCATTTTCTAGAAACGTCTAGAAGGGACATAGCTTCTATATTGAAGGAAGCACGATATTTATTTAAAAGCAGGAATTAGAATTTGAATTTTACGAGAAAAAAGGTAAAGCGATTAGTGCTCTCTGGAACTTTATAATTTGTTTGAGAATTTTTCTGATCTATGTTGACGGAGAAGCGGACCTTACCATTGGTTGTCACGCAAGAATCCCAATTCGCAATTTCGTTGAGGCCAGAATAGTCGGATTTTTCAAAATTTTTCGGGCGATGGGTGTCCCAGTGGGCCAAAGCAGAGATTTTGAGAAAAATCTTGTTTTGGAAAAGTAATTTAAGTAAAGTGCATTTAAACTGATTTTGAGCTTACTTGAGGCAAAATAAATTTATGAGCAAAGCGGACTGGAAGGCGGTCGCGAACACGTGGCACAATGTGAGCCACTCCGCAAGCAAGTGAGGGCTTCGGGACAAGATCTATTATGATTTTAACTTTGGGCGAGTGAGAGAGGAGAAAGAGAGAGAAAAGAGATAACTCCAAGCTTTTCTCTTTGATCTACGGAGTTTTGTCGGTCGGTTTGTCGAGACTGAGCTTAAGTTTATCGCCTCGGCAGGGGCTATGCGCGTGGGTACCAAGAGGGTTTCACCCAGATGAAAGAGCATTTCAGGAAATCAAATTTTTCGGGATTAGGAGGTATTCTTGAGACCTCATTCGGTTCTATTATGCTCAAAGAGGTAGGGATTAACCCCACTTACTTTGGTTTGTCACACATTTGTGGATTAAAAAATCTGTAGGGGTTGTTTGAATTTATTGTGCGATTTTATAGTTCCTTAGGGGCTGTTTGGGTTGAAAAATCAGATTTTTTGGCTTCTTAAGGGTTGTTTAGACTGATAATCCGATTTTATAGCTCCTCACGGATTATTTGGGTTGAAAAATCAGGTTTTATGGCTCATTAGGGGCTGTTTGAATTGAAAAATATAGTTTATGGCCCTTAAGGCTGTTTGGATTGAAAATCTATTTTTATGGTAGTTTAAAGGCTTGATTGTGGCCTGTTTTATGGCCGGTTTAAGGGGCGGTTTGGGAGCCGTTTAAGGGGCGATTTGGGGTTGTTTTGTGGGATGTTTTGTGAGCATATTTCATGACACATTAGGCCTTGAGGTTAAGGGTGTTATTACTTGAATTCTTTAGTAATAATATGCTTGATTGTTGTTGTTGATAAAATGTTTATATATGTGTTCTAATATATTGACATTTGGGATGAATGTTTGTTTTGGAGATTATATACATGTAATGTAATTGTTCATGATACATGGTAAAATTTATGGTTTATATTGTTCATATGACATTCATTACTTATGTGGCATGCTATGACCGCGTTAAATTGCCTTCCTGCGCTTAAACATTACTCGCTGGGTGTGAGGTCGTGGTTGAAATCCAACACTCATTTGGTGTTTGATGGAGTGGAAGCTTGTGGCCATAGATTGGATGGCAAGTCAGTAAAGTCGTCTGATTGTATGAAATGGAAAAGAAAACTTGTGTCAGGTAATAGCAAGAAATGTTAGACACTCCATTAGGTGAAAAGACGGGGACCAGTTCGAAGACCTTCCAACATTGAAAGTCTAAAAGTGTTAGGCATCTGAAAACCTATGGTGGGATCAGTCGCCTTACAAAGACACATGGTTTTGTAAATAAAATGATAATTTGAGGTTTAACATCCAAAAATATTTTGGTTTGTAAACAAATGATTTTGGTTTAAAAAATGATTATTGAATATAATCCATAAATGGCGGTTTATCACACATAGGCATCGTATAGTGTGGTAGGAGTCGATAAAGACTCGGGTATGATGGGAGTCGGTAAAGACTCGGGGATGGTGCATGAGTGGGTTTCATATCATTTCATGGTATGACATGTAGAATTCTAATATAGGATTGCATATTCTTGCTTGAAGTGTGGGAGGTGAATGTGAGAAGAGTGAATATTGCGTATGCGCAGGTGAGAGCCTGCGCCAGGAATTACTCTCTTTGGGGCGTGACTCATACTATCTGGGGAAAAGCATTTGGTGCGGGAGCTGCGTGGTGGACGAGTTCTCATCCAGGAAGCCGAGGGTGAAGAGAGGAAACCCCGATGTGTGACTTTATAATTACTTTTATAATTATTTTTTGTGTACTAATAATATGTAAAGAGTTATGGTGAACCCATATGAATGTTTTTAATATAGTCTTACATTTTTATATGAATGTGGATAAATGGGCTTTAGATGTGGTCATTTTTTACTCGTAAATGGACTTGATCACGGTCGTTTGTGTTATATTGGGCCTCAAATGGGTCATGTGATTGTATTATTGTATAGGTTAGGTTTTGGATAGAGCACGTCGATTTTGTTAAATTATGGATACGATAAATGGAGACAGCGATTGTAGTATAAGATTTTGGGCTCATCTACGAGACTTTCCGTAGGTTGATGGATGATCAACGACCCCCGGATTATGGGGCTTCACAATTTAAACATCCAAGAGAAGAATCTAGAAGAGGTTTGTTACACAAGTTAGTTGCTTCATATTCATGAAGCTCACGTGAGTTAATTGTTGATATCCTGGAATTAGTTTTAGAACAGTTTTCAGTAGTTGGAGATGAAGACCTCTTATATGAAAGAACTTATGTCAAGTGACCTGCAGCAGTAAATTCAACACGCCCCCACAAGCTAGACATGGGAGTAGCCATGGCAAGCTTGGTACACAAAAACTGAAATCATGCCAAAGGTAAGGCTTTTGTGAGCAAGTCTGCAGGTTGTGACTCTGTTGGAACACACCTCACCTCAAGCTTTTGTCCATAAATCAAATTTCGAACAAAGTGAACATCCAACTCAATGTGTTTGGTTCTACCATGAAAAACCGGATTGCAAGCTAAAGCTTTAGCTCCTAAATTGTCACTCCAGAGAATGGGTGGCTGAGAAGGAAGAAGAATATCAAGTTCAGCCAACAAATTTTGAATCCAAATTAAGTCTGCTGCTGCACTTGCAAGAGCCCTATATTTACAGCACACCATATAGGATGAACAACCCACTTTTACATTTGTGACACTGCGCTATGGCAGTTTCCTGAAGAATGCAACACCCTGGCGACTTACGATAAGTCCGCTTTAAGTGTAGGGATTAGAACGGTTTAAAGAAGAAAGAACCACGAAAGAATTAAGGTGTCGCTGACGTGCGAAGTGCTTTGGCTTTGTCGTGGTAGCAGTAGGAGCTTGAAGGGGTGAGATCGACTTATTTACAGAGAATGATAGGGCTGGTCTTGTGAGTGTAAGATACTACATAGCCCCTATTGTGCTTTTGTATATTGAGGGATAAGTAACCAACTCACTATCATTTAAAGACAGTCGATTGCCTAAGCACATTGGGGTTGGACTTGGCTAAGCAGCAATCGTATTTGTTTTCTGTAACAAATCTAAAGCATATTTGGATTGATTTAAATATAGCCCAATAGAAGAACGAGTGACCTCAAATCCTAGAAAATAATTTACTAAACCCAGGATTTTGAGAGCGAATTGGGTATGAAGATCCTTGATCACCTACTGTATGTCATCATGACTTTCTTCGGTTATGAGAATGTCATCAACATAAACCAAAAACAGTATCATTCTGCCATATTTCCGAGTATAAAAGAGAGGTGTCTAAAACTGAATTAGAAGATCCCTAACTAATGAGAGCTCCTTTCAACTTATCAAACCAGGCTCTAGGTGCCTATTTTAGGCTATCAAGAGCTTTGCATAACTTACAGACAAATGTAAGGTTGATGGGGTCGATGATGAAGACTTATTCTCGAAGGTCTCCATTAAGAAAGACATTGTTAATGTCTATTTTGTGGATATTCCACCCCATTGACCTAGCTAGAGTAAAACCGATTATGATGGTTGAAGCCTTATCCATTGGGCTGAAAGTCTCAGAAAAATCTATAGGAGGGATTTGTTGAAACCTCTTTGCAACCAACCTTGCTTTATATTTATCGAATGGTTCATGAGCCTTGAGTTTAATTCTGACCACCCATTTGCACTGACGTAAAGCATCTGAACTAGGTACCAACTCCCAGGTTTGATTAGGTACTACTAGTGCATTATATTAAGCTTCCATGGCTTGCTCCCAATGAAGAACAGTGAGAACAATTGAGGTTCTTGAACACATCACCAATAAAAAGTTTTGGCTTAAAAATACGAGATTATGTGCTTATGCCCTACTCCTATAACCCCTTTCTGCCACATTCTCTCTGCAATCAATCCTTCACCACAAGAGCAAAAAATCCGCTTCAGGCTGTCAAACTTCTTTGATAATTTCTTTAATTTAATAGTCTAAAAATAACATTAAAATGCTTGTTTTACTTTTAACTTTATTTTAAGAGTTGTTTCCCTTACTTTTTAATGATTTTTTATTAATTTTTAGCTCATGGATATTTTATGTCAGAAATTTCCTAGATATTTTTCCAATTTCTTTGATATTTCTATAAAAATTAAGTTATTCGAAATATTTACCGGTGAGTGATTTTAAAATTTTTTGGGTGGGGTCCACGGATTTTGGGCAGCCGCACAAAATTCAGCCAGGCCACTCCATTAGTCCATTTGACGTCTGCACAGTCAATAAGAAGGCACTGATGACGTCAGGTCATTTCTAACCTAATAATCTCCAAAGCATCTAGAAGCCGTTGACAATATCTGCTTCTAGATGGTCCAAAATATCTGCTTGGTTTTGGGTTTGTCCCCAGCTAAAAGCTTACTTTCTTGGAGTGGCATGTTTATTTCTTTCTCATTTACAGGGTTTCTAAGTTTCAAACGAATCCCATGTTTTTTTTTTCAAACCCTAAAAGTTCTCCCCTTTCAGAGTATTCCTATTTTTCAGCCACATGAATGTCTTTGGTGCTTTGGTTAGGCTTTATCTGCTAGATATTGTTCATAAGATGGTTTATGATGTCTTTGACGATATTATGAAGATGTGGAAGCAATATAATGGGAATTAGAAGAGGACGGTGGCCAAAGAAGAGTTTATTTTCAAGTATTTCAATTTTCAGGTTTTTCATTTTCATTAAATTCTTTTTTGTTATTATTGGATTATGGGTATGGGTCACCCAAGTGGGTTTGACCTGACCCGTAATCCAAGGGACACATCTAAGAGATGTGTCTCCCTGAAAAGTGATCTCAAGTCCCTATAAACACAGGAACTTGAGACACTTTATAGGGTTGGTTGGATAAAAAAGATGAAAAATCTATCATCTCCCTTATATAGAAGACCTCTCACATTTATAAATCATTCTAAAAACTACATATGAAAATGGTGTTTATATTGTGAAAAACTTACAACAAATTCCATCAAGGTGATTTGATTCTCGCCTGAAGCATTGAAGACACCGAGTTCTGTTCAACAAGTATAGTTCATTTGTAATTTGCAAAAACGGTGTTTTTCCTTACATTAAGTATCGAGAACCCGATATGGTATTAACGTGCGTCAATTTTGTTTTTTGAAAAAAAAAAGAGAGAAAGCAGTTTATTTTTTTTTGTTTTTTTATTCAAATTTGGTATGGATGGAAAGATCTTGTTGAGATCTTTCCAACGCATATTTTTTTTGTAAATTTTGGAGTTACGGTTGAATTATAGTGTTTTTTCAAAAAAATTTGGAAAATTTCCTGCATTTTCGGATACCCAGGTCTTGTGATGGCGTCGGCGGAGTGCGTGGCTACGGTGACTGTTGACGACGAATGATCGCCCCGTGACATGGTGGTTAGGCCCGGACAATGACATGGGCTTGATGGAGGGACCACATGACAACATTTGATTGTGCCACTTGGTAGGCTCTAATGTAGCTACGTGTCAGGATATAATTAGTCCATGTGGAACAAGAGTTGATATGCGTTGACTGGGTTTACATGGCGGTTGACTTGTGTTGATCAAATGACGTGGTAGTTGACCGGGTTGATGTGGCAGTTGATCGTCATTGACCATTTGGTGACAAACTTTGTATCGTTGACGAACTTTGATTGACTGATTTAACGCTGTCGGACTCCGTTTCGATGAGATTTTTTAAAATTTTTGTTTTTAATTTCCTATTGAATGAGCACCCTTCAAAACCTTTTGAGGTCGTTTGATATTTTTTAGAAATTATAAATATATATTATTGTGACTTAGTGCATGTTCATTGAAGCTTGGCTTAGATAAAATGTTGAATGATTTATTTCATCTAATTGTTCAATACATGTATGGAGTAGTAGTTGTAGATAGAAGTATATAAAGCTTAAGATCCTTAATATTTTCTTTAACTTATATATGCATTGAGAGATCACATGATAAGTGCTTTGGAGCGATTGTGTGAATTTAAGAAAGATCAAACTTATTAGCTGGATGCACATATTCATGTGATGTATGACAAGCTATGGACTTTCCATGTCATCTACGATGAGCATTATGAGTTGTTAGTGAACAACAAATATGGATAGTGCCTGATTCATAAGAACATGAGAGAAAGACGCTTGTAGAAAAAAAAAAGCGACTTAACTTATGATAATATTGTAAGTGAGTTGAATAGGAAACTAGAAAGCTGGATACAAAGCAATATTAGGCGATCTAGCAGGTTGATGAATTCATTCCCATGGATGAATAAAATGTCTAGGACATTGATATGGAGAGAATTTTTTGAAAGAGAATATCCAATCCACCCAACTTATTATTGAGTTGGAAAAGGATTAGAACAAGTTTAGCATATAATAGATATATGGTTTTGTGGGATATTAGGTTTTGAGAGTGAGTATGTCTCTCATAAAATCATTGGCGCAAGTTTAAATTTAACGATATCAAGCGAGATTATAATGAAGATTAATTGGTCTCAATATGATAACATTTTGTTTCTCTAACAAGACTAAGTTTTATTGTTTAATTTAGAACTTCGTGACATGTTATGGGTCACTAGATTGTGAGTTGTGCTAAGTCATTTTTTCTAGTTGAAGTGGTTGTTATTAGAAGCATAGTTGTTGATTTGAACCAGGGGGACAAATTGAATGACAAAAACTATGATGTTTGGCATCGTAAGGTCGAATTACCTCTTGGAAGAGCAGGACATGCTGGAGACAATCATGCAGGTCGATGGTTGAACCTGAGCATGGAACGATTGCTCAACACAGGTGAGATATGGAAGCATATCAAGCCTATAAGATCAAGGATAGAGTTGCTCGCATTTTGATGCTGAGCAACATGAGAAATGATCTGATGTTGCGCTTTGATAATAATAGCTCAGCCATGACTGTTTGAGATGCTGTCAAGATACAATTTGGTGGTACTCCAACCACTAGGTTGTGTCAGCTAACTCTAAAATTTGACGCTTACAAGAAGCAGTCGAATCATACCATGAGGCAACACCTCACTGTCATGTCAAACATGATAAGTGAGTTGAAGGGTGCTGGCCATGAGTTAACTGATGAACAACAGGTCCAAGTTGTAATCCGCTCTCTTCCACATGCTTGGGAGCATATCAGGATAAACCTTACCCATAACAACAATATCAAAACTTTTAATGATGTTGCACGACATATAGAGTTAGAGAAGGATTGTCTTCTCGCTGATAAGTCTAGTGGACAGGCTTATATGACTGAATCCAATAAGGTTGGATCTTCCGGCATAGGACGAAATAAATGGAAAGGGAAAGGTTTCAAGCTTAGGAAGGGAGGAAACAAGACTAATCTAAGTGGAAATAAGCGCAAGTGCGAAAAGCGCTCAGGAAAGCAAAGCAAGAATATACATTGCTTCAATTATGGGAAGCCTGGTCACTTTGCTTGTGATTGCATTGAATCAAAGGTAATATATGACCAAATTGATTTCCATAATGCATTTGTTAGTAGTTGCTTAATGTTGATTGAGACTGTTTCTTATTGGATTGTAGACTCAACAACTATCGACCACATAGCGCGGGATCGCAATGCATAATAATAAATTTCTGTCAATTCGAAGGAAGTAGAGCATTTATGGGAAATACTTGTCGACGGACGATGGAAGTGGCACACACATTGTTGAAGCAGGGGCGCGCATACATCTCAGCGGCGATCGTGTTTTTTTTTTTTTCTTGTGGAGTGCCGAATCTTGTTT
This sequence comes from Tetrastigma voinierianum, assembly GCA_016808115.1. Classification (NCBI taxonomy): domain Eukaryota; kingdom Viridiplantae; phylum Streptophyta; class Magnoliopsida; order Vitales; family Vitaceae; genus Tetrastigma; species Tetrastigma voinierianum. The sequence continues at coordinate 352,452 of JAEQBH010001210.1, read as the reverse complement.
TCGTTGTAGTTTTGGTTAAGCTTGGTTTTAAAATTTTATTTGAACAAGATTATGTTAAGGTATTACTGGATAACATAGTTTATGGGTATGGATTTCTATCATACGGGTTTATTGTATTAGATATTATTCCAATCAATAAAACTACATGTAACACTCCAAAATATATCCTAGCAGTTTTATAACATGTTTAGGGTATGAAATATGTTAAAATTGTATTTTTATGGAATTTATATTGCTAAGAACGAAAAATGATAAATCCGGAATTAATACAAGAGTCAAGGGTAAAATAGTAAAATGTCACATTAAGGTCTCAAGGGTCATAAGAGAATAAGTTTATATACTATTGTAGAATTTTGATAAGTAAGTGTAAAATGAAGAGAAGAGAAAGGAAAGACTTTAATCCGAAAAAATGGAAAGAAACTTAAGCAAAATGACAAGTCGAACATGGTAATACGAGAAAGAATAGGAGATAAGACCAATTTACGGTCTTGTAAAGGGAACATTGCTTCTTTGGGTTTGAGAGCTTAGGGTTATGGTATTTGAGAGAAAGAAGAGAAGAGTTGGTGATTTTTGCTCCGTGTGATTAAGGATTTTGGTGATCGAGAAAGAAGAAGGAAAGAAGAAGAAAGAAGAGAGAAAGCGAAAAGATTAAAGTACTTAAACTAAACCCTAGAAACCCTTTTGATGATGTTCGGGTTTGGGAAAACCCTAACTGCATATGTGATGGTTGTTGGTCTCGGCTCGGTTATATGATTGTTTAAGTTGATTTGTGATCGCCGGTGAGGAATATTTGTATAAAAAAAAAAAAAGAAAATGTTGGGATTTTAGGAGAGATCTTTCTCCAAGGAATTTTTACGAAACCTACGTTTTGTCTTGAATGTAACTTGGCCGTCACTCATCAAATTGAGTGATTCAAATATTTGAGTAAAGCTAGGCTTAGGATATGAATGTGCTTGAAATAAGTGTATTTAAATTTGGATGCGTTGAGCTGAAAATTCGTCAGTGAAGCTGGTTTTGTTTGATTTGGTATGTTTTAAGTCTGACTTGAGTGTTTAAACCATAACGGTCATCAACTCGCCAAATCAAGTGATTTAAATTTATGATAAACCCAGAACATGGGAGAACAAATATCTTTGAAATAAGTGTATTCAAATTTGAATGCAGATTTGGATGTTGAATGAGAAAAATTCGATCAAAGTGTATTTCTGTTTCGAGCGGAGTTCACGGTTTATTTTAGTACAACTTTAGTGTTTAGGTCATAGCAGTCATCCTCTTTGAATTGAGTGATTAATTCTGGGTAATGAAACACAGGAGAACAAATAACCTTGAAATAAGTGTATTCAAATTTGGATCCTATTATACCCAAAAATCCGTCTAAAAGGGAGCTCTGTTTGTAGGAAATATTTTGGTATAAAAATATTCAAGTGAATAAATGAAATTGTAAAAGAATTATAAAAGTGATTGATATATGAAATATGATTACATGAGGGCGGAAATACAAAAGCGATAGTAAGAGCATTGATCATCTGAGTTATGGTAAAGTAACAGTTATAGTATATGTATAAGAAATATTTATTACGAAAGTATCTCATGGATACGTAGCTGGGTCCTGACATTATCCATGTATATGAGATATTTGCATAAGCTTGAATGCCGAATAAAGAAAATGTAATAAGATTGAGTGTGCGCATGTCCTTGGGTAGATGAATAAGGTAGAGAAAATTGCCTATTATGAGTTACGTCGTGCGAGTTGGCCCGTTTGGGTCATTACATGCGGCCGTTTGGGCATTACAGGTAGCCTGGTTTGGATCAATACGATGCCACAGGATCGTATGCCGATGCCGGTGATAAAATGCGGCACAGGTGCGTATAGTTTGCTGCAGTATCCATTTCTTGGAATATGCGAGACAAGACACAAGATGAGGACTCAAATATTGATTATGAAATGGTTATAAGAACCATGTAACATGAAAACAATGATTTGAATTGAAAAATGTGATAGAGCTAAAATAAAAAATACTATGTATTATGAAGAATGAAAGTGAGACCTCCAATAAATGACATAGTGTATAAGTAGTCGGGATATATGAACAGTTAATGTGCAAATAGGAATTGTGTTAATTGTATATTGTCATTGAGGGCCCATGCAGTGGTCACATATGTTCATATGTTTCCATTTAAGGTATAGGGGTTTAGCGCGAGTGTTTTTATCGATATAGATGCCCGAGAGGACATCTCAGCGTGCGACACACGGGAGGGCGACACGACAATAGAGTCCAGCTCTATATAGGTGCAGCTACCTGCGATTTGAATATGTACATGTAAAGCTTCTTTTTTTTCATAATAGGACTTGTACATGTATAAGTCAATGGGATTCAGATATTTGTACAGGACATTATGAACACCATTATGGTGATAGTGTTAGAAGTTTTATTTCCTTATGGATTATGTTTAAGTCATATTCTGATACATTCAGTTATATTTCGAAATGGGCCTACTAATGTCAATAACTCGGCAAAAGTGCCGATTAGTGCAGCGTTCCTATTTCATGCGAGGTTGGCGCGTTTCTGCTCCCAATTTTTAAATCATTGAAAATTCAGAATGGTAGTTCTTAATGAATGATGTTAAATGGCATGCCGGGTTGGGACACATAGACATGGCTTGTCTAAAGATGCTAAAGGCGGTCTTTTGGGATGTAGATAAGATAAATTTGCCGGTATGTGACGTCTGCGGTAGGGAGAGGCAAGCGAGTTGCCTTTTAGTACGGCGAGACCATGTTTTCCTTTAGAGCTTATTCACTCTGACATTTGTCGCCCAGAATGTGAGGGTAAGAATATGGAATGATTTCACTCGATTCGGTCACGTTTATTTGATCTCCCATAGATCTGAAGCATTGGATTGCTTCAAAAGATATAGTACATTGGTTGAGAATCAATTAAACACAAAAATCAAATCTTTATGGACCAATAGAGGACGTGAATATCTATTTGATCTATTTAAAGCATATTGTGATGAAAAGGGTATAGCTAGACAACTGACCATTCCTTATATGCCGCAACAAAATGATGTGGTTGAGAGAAGAAATAGGACCCTTTTGGACATGGTTAGGTTAATGATGGCACAAGCAACGTTGCCAATCTCCTTTTGGGGGGATGCACTAATGACTACAACCTACATTTTAAATAGAGTTCCATCTAAGTCTGTTCCTTCCACTTCGTATGAAGTACGAAAAGGTGCGACGCTTGATTTGAACGTTATGCGCTTATGGGGGCGTGCTGCTTATGTTCATAATGTTTTTCATGAATATGGGAAGCTTGGTCTTAAGGGGAAGATATGTATCTTCATAAGATACTCAGAGTCCTCTAAAGGATATATCTTCTTAGGGGAAGATATGAATGGAAGTGTAGCAGTGAGTCCGCGGAATAATCATGTTAACGGAAGAGGACTTTCCGGGACAAGGTGAGATAGATAGGGATACTCATTTCTATGAAATGGAAGATCCTATGGTCTGTGAGGGTGTAAGAATCATTGATTCAACACTTACAGGACCAGACAACATAGAAAGTCTAACCCCAATTGAAGCGAGTGGGAGTGACAATTTGCTAGATCATGTTCTTATGATCATGAACAATCTCAACCTCGGCGGTAATACAATCACGAGAGAATTCCGTATTTAAACTTTGAGGAATTGAGGGAAGTTTCATGATTGCTCATGATGAAGAAGAGCCTAAAACATTACAACAGAGACTCTTTTAGATTGCTAAAGCTAAAGAGTGGTTTAGAAGCTATATGAAAGAAGGAAATGAATTCAGTGGAATCCAGAGCAGTGCGGGATTTGGTTGATTTATCGCCAGGTCGTAAGTCCATTGGGAACAAGTGGGTTCTCAATATTAAACACAAGGCGGATGATCTGATTGACGGATATAAAGGCTTGATTAGTAGGTAAGGGTTACACGCAAGGGAATTGACGCTATGAAGAGACCTTCGCTTGTGGGCGGGTTCGCATCAGTCGCCTCATTCTAGCTATTATTGAAAGCGAATTGATATAGAATTGTAAATGGATGTTAAAGGCCTTTCCTTAATGGAGAGCTCGATGAAGAAATCTATATGGATCGACCTTTAGGCTTCAAGCTCAAAGGATAGAAGCGCAAAGTTTACAAGCTCAAAAGATCCATCTATGGTCTTAAACAGGCCTCAAGACAATGGAACCTCAAATTTCATCAAGCCACGTTGAAAGATGGTTTTACAATGATGGAAGAGCTAAGGGTTACACAAAACAAGAGGGAATTGACTATGAAGAGACCTTCTTGCCTGTGGGCAGGTTTGCATCAATTCGCCTCATTCTAGCTATTGTGGCAAGAATTGATCTAGAATTATACCAAATGGACGTTAAGACTACTTTTCTTAATGGAGAGCTCGATGAAGAAATCTATATGGGATAACCTTTAGGCTTCAAGCTCTCAAAGGATAGAAAGCTATGAAAGTTTGCAAACTCAAAAGATCCATATGGTCTTAAGCAGGCCTCAGACAATGGAACCTCAAAATTTCATCAAACCATATTGAAAGATGGTTTACAATGATGGAGAGAAGGATCATTGTGTGTATATTAAACGTTCAAATAACCACTTCATAATTCTATCCTTATATGTCGATGACATATTAATATTTGAAAATTATAAGAATTGATAGATGTGACCAGAAGTAGTTTATCGTAATTCGAAATGAAAGACAAGATTTAGCTATGTACTTGGTGTTAAGATCCTAAGGGATTGCTCAAAAAGCCTCATGGGTTTATCTTAAGAGAAGTATATAAAGAAAATGTTGCAACGTTACCATATGCATGATTGCAAGCCTATGAACACCTCTATTGAGAGAAATTTGAGCCTTAATCTTGATATGTGTCCCAAGACGGTTGAAGAGAAAGAATAAATGTCCAAAGTACCTTACTCCAGTGCTATCCAAAGTCTGATGTATGTAATGATGTGCATACGTCTAGACATATGCTTTGCTATTGGGCTAGCAAGAAGATTTCAATCTAATCCAGGTATGAAACACTAGATGGCAGTGAAAAGAATTTTGAGATATCTAAAAGGAACAACATATTATGTGCTATGCTACCAAGGGAGAGATTTGCGATTGATTGGTTACACATATGCTAATTAGGGAAGCAATCCTGATAAACACAAATCGACGTCTGGATATGCTTTCTCGCTGAATGATTGTGAAATATCATGGGAAGGCCAAACATATCCAGATTAGATATCATTTCGTCAGAGATATGATCACGCAAAATGAAGTGGTTAAAACACATTCTGATAGGGATAGTAGTGGGCCCATTTACTAAACCAATAGCTAGGGATGCATTTGTGAGGCATGTGAGATCCCTAGGCTTATGTAGGATGTGATTGAATGGAACAAAACACTTGTGATCTTCTTACAATAAGATAAAGAGCATTTCATATGATTCACTTGTTTTTTATTTTTATTTTGTTTCGTGAATATGTTAAAAATGTCACTTAGCACAATGCAAATAATGTATGTCAATAGACTTGATTGACTCCCTCATATGAGTAATCGCTTGTAGCGTTGTGGGAGCGAGTAGAGATGAGACCATTATTTTAGAGGACTGAGGCTCAGTGGGAGCGACTTTGGTCATATTATCACTTACTAGGTTACCTTGATGAGAATCAAGATGAGATTCTTTGTTTGAATCGACATGAATGCCTTACCCCACCATTTGTGTGTCTATTTAGAGGAAGTTGAGTGTGGAACTTATTGTTTAACATAATGGAATGTGAAAATAAAAGTTTCAAGTTTGGCGCTTGTGGAGTGACAAGACTAAGACTCATATGGTGTTATTTGTTTTACAATTTAGAGCAAGACATACTCTTTCATCTTTTATAAGAAAGAGAAGCTCCACCATAACATCATTTCATCTTTGCATGTGCTAAGGCGATATTGGGAAGCAAAGAATGAATCCACCTTCTTTGCTATGTGAGTCCCAGAAATCCTATATATGGATTTCATCTTTCCTTATCCTTTGTGACTTTTGACTATATCGTGATGTGATGAGTTGATGGTGGCTATCTTAGGATGTATCCCATAGTCATGAAAAGATTCGGCTTAACACAGCATTTCTAGAAAAGTGAGTTAACTTAAATCTGATTGGTATGAAGGTGAAAGAAAAAGTATTCTTTGCTTATACACTCGTTACTTATATTCACCAGCCGGAGTTATTTTGCTTGATAGAGCTTGGAATAACTTAGAATACTGAGTAATTATAAGAGAGATTTGAGTGTGGATTCTTAAGGGGATGAATCATGTGATGTATTGAAAGATGCTTGGGGTAAATAAGTATTGTCTTGCCATATGGGGTTGATGTCTCCTATGGCATGGGGATGGGTTTTATTAGACTCCCATAATAGTGTGTGCTTTAAATTCGCGCAGGTCCACGTTCACTGTGCGGATTTGTTACTGTTGAATTATTAGGATGATGTTTGTGATGAGTCAAGCCCAACATGGGTGAGTGGGAGATGTTGGATTATGGGTATGGATCACCTAAGTGGGCTTGACCCGACACGTAACCCAAGGGACACATCCAAAGTGATCTCAGGTTCCTATAAATAAAGGAACTTGAGACACTTTACAGGGTTGGTTGGATAAAAAAGATGAAAAATCTACCATCTCCCTCATATAGAAGACCTCTCACATTTATAAATCATTCTAAAAACTACAGATGAAAAGGTGTTTGTACTGTGATAAACTTAGAACATATTCCATCAAGGTGATATGATTCTCACCTGAAGCATTGAAGATATTGAGTTATGTTCAACAAGTATAGTTCATTTCCGTTGCAAAAACCAATGTTTTTCCTTACAGTTATCATGCTTGATATTCTTGTGGCAATGGGTATAATCAAATCTCATCATTTTGTGGTCGATAAATTTCTAATTTTTGGTCTTTGTGCTTCTTTTTTTTATTTAAGCAAAAAAAGATCTTATTCAAAATAAATTCAAAGCTTGATGTTATAAGAGTAACAAATTAGATGTTAGAAGGTACTCTTTTGGTTTTGAATGAGAAGAATGTTTTTAATTTTGTATGAAAATAATCTTGGTTCAATTAATAATTAGGTTATATGGGTCTAATCGTGTCACCTTATTGGGTTGTGTTTGAATTTCTATTTTGTAACATGAATATTATTCGTGTCGTATTCGGGTTGATCAAACATGACGAATACTTGTAGTTTGACGCGACACGAACATGACCCATTAACACAAATTGCCACCCCTAGATGTGATGTGTTTATTTCTTTTTTCTTTTAATTTCAATACCGTAGAGTATGATAACGGCTGGGATGTATGACTAAGTAGTTGAGCGGTTGAATTTGACGAATTGTTCATATAATCCATCGCTTATGGTGTTTTCTTTTCATCGTTTTTCTTCATATTTAATTTTTTATATCATAGTGAAAGTGACAAGCAATTGCAAACGATCGATAACATGATTACAAGAGTTCAGATTTCTTATGCTTAACAATAATTTCATTTAAATCTAATTAGTGTAAGTGATTTTAAAGAATTTGTAAATTTAAAAAATTCATCTTCTAGTTTGATTCAAGTGATAAAATGATGGATAGACATGTGGGAAAATCACGATGAAATTTGTGTAATCTGTTAAATGAATAGGTATGTAAAAAATATATAAATAAAAGGTACTCACAACCAACTTTGACTTTATTATTTATCAATTACATGATTTGACTGAATGATTATGCATATTAATAATAGAGAAGAATGTTTGAATTCCTAATAAAAAGAAAATCATAGAAGTATTCCTAACAAAAAGAAAATCATAGAAGTCCAACGTGTTTGTATTTCATTTACAAGTAAAAAATATGAATAAAAAATTTATTCTAGAATTACAACATAGGTATGTCCCACAAAAGATGAAACATCGTTTAGGCCAATAGCATAATGAAACAATTCAAAGTTTATATATTTGATAAGTGAGTTTACATATTTGATTTTACTATTATAACTAGAATACCTATGACTCAAAGTCTGCTTGGTTGTAAAAAAATCCAACTCTGAGGCAATCTCCATCCCCCCACTGCATCCTAGACAACTCCAAGATTCGAAAAAACATCTCCCTTAGTATATGATCTGGCATCCTTCCTCGCAGAAAATCCTTCAATCACACTCTCCTCAGATGCACCAAAATAAACACAAGGAAACCAAGCACCAAACCTCACTTTGGCCTCTTCTACATCCCCTTGGCCTTCCATCCAAGGAAAGTTTTCCATGTTTCTGTTTCTAGAAACACCTATTTCGACCAAGTTCCTAAAATTGGATTCACAACATTTTACTCCTATTACAATGAATTAGAATGTGATAATGTTTCTTCATTGTCTTTGTAGAGGCTAAATCTATTTACAAATGTTCACCTCTTCTCATGAGGATATCTATGTTCAAGATCTTCAAACAAGTTGCCTCTCGAGCAAAAAACAGGTTCTCCAAGGGGCATGGGACCTCCAAATTTCTTTAGGTAGGGATATCTGTCTACTCCCATGGCACAAAAATCTACAATAGGACTTAGAACAAGAAACCACGCTTACTTGAAAGTCCAGAAAGAGACAAATGCAGGAAGTACATACTAGCTTTCAGCATGTATGTTAGTCTATTCAAACACACACACACACACACACACACACACACATATATATAAACAATGCTTACTCAAGTGTCCAGCAAGTGAAGAAAGAAGGAAGAAAACACCAGTTTTCAGGGGTTGATGGGTAATCTTAGTTAGGGTAAAGTTTGGGGAGTTGGATGGATGCAGGAGGTGAGAGAGGAGTCTGGAGCAGTGCTGTGGAAAGCTACTAGCAGGGGACAGGAGCTGTTTAAGCTCAGGATTTCAATCTCAGTGGAAAATGGGTTACTTTTTGAAAATTTTCTGGTAGGTTGATTGGGTAGAGCTATTTGAAGGTAGATTTTCACTCTTTATTGTCTTGTTGAGGACAAGAAAGTAAGTGGCAGGTGTTGAATGGGTAGTGGAGGGGTTTATAGCCATTAGAACCATTGCTTAGGCCTTTTCAGATTGGGAGTTAGAGTTGGTGGGAGACTTAAAGGGGTGAATTCACTGAGCAGGAGTGCTAAGGGGTGAATTCTTAGATTTGGACTAAGAATGGTGAGAGTAGACGAAAGAAATGGAAACTGGTTCGCAGTTGAATCCAAATCTTTCGAACTCACGATGGAAGGCAAGGGGAAGAAAACAAAATGCTTCATAGGACGAGATGAGGGGTGCGACTTCGTGGATCTGGTTTGGTGTAGAGGGGATGGAAAAGCTTTTGTGGGGGGAGTTGAGGGTTTGTAGGGTTTTTGATCTGTTTAGTACCTTAACTGGGAGAATGGAAGATCTTTCAAGGCGGAGGTAAACTAAACAATGCGGGGTTCCTTCTTTGCTCTCATCCTTCCTTCGATGGAAGGTAAAAAACATTGGTTGGTCTTCCGGAAGGAAGGGGGTCATAAATGGATGGTTATTATCTTGGCTGAAAAAATCGGAGGTTTGGGATTTGAAACCTCGGCAGGAGAGCTGATCCCGGGAGGATACGCTACTTTAGACCGACTAAGATGGGTGAAGAGTACAGGCGCGGTAAGAATATAGGCTTATGTGTGGGAAAGTCCGCTCTTAAGGATGTGGTTGAAGGAGGCAAAAGTGGGATAAATGCGGTGTGGGTGGATGTAGGAGACTGTATCCATGGGAAGGCGTTAGGGTCACTGGAGTTCTGTTTGATTGGTAGGTGGAAAACACAGCAGGTGCCACCTAGGACGGGGAGGCGGAGACTGGCTCGAGAGATGCTTTTAAGGTTGACAGGGGTTTGATGCTAACGTTTTTTAAGAGGAACATATGCTTTTGAAGTTTGGTCGTGGAGGAAGCTAAATGGTTCAGTCGGAAAGAAAAGTTTTAAGGAGGGTACATTACAGAAAGCTAGGCCCCGAGGTGGGCCGAAGCGGGGTGTATAAGGAGCTTGAGAGGTCTTGTGCAGAAGCACGGATCGGAGTGGTAGAACTTCCACTTTGTCTTGGACACAGGATCTGGAAAATAGGTGATCTTTTGATATGGAGGATTAGGCGACCCAGAGACAAGGGACGAGATTAAAGGAAATGGAAGTGGGCTGGGAGTATTTGATAAAATCGGAGAAGGCAGGACGAATCACTGTGGAATATATTAGAAGGCCCGAGATCGCATGAGCTACAAAATGGTGGGAGATTCACAGCAGGTTACGGGGGGGTATGTCAGAGCGGTGTCAAAGGGTTGCGAAGAAGTTCTTGGGGAAGAAGACGATGTTGTGACGCAGCGCGGCTGGGCGTGTGGGTTCGGAGTCTCAAGGCCCATAATGATGAAGGCTGAGGAGCAGTCTTGTGGAGACGAGAAAAGGTGATAGGCTTAGGTCATGTTGGGGCGGCGTCGGTCGGCTACGTAATCGGGAGCCTTAATGGAGGCCGAAATGGGGCCACGTGGATGGAGGAAGGGTCAAGGGATACCATTGGTCGTCGGGTGATGTATTTTTCGACAAGTAGAGGCGATGGAGCTTGAAACTGGGTTGGGAGTGGGTCAAAGTGAATTTGGGCCAACTTCTAATAGGAGCAAAAGCCCGGTTGGACAAAGGGTGGATAGTGGGCTGAAAATGGCACCGTTGTTGAAGCAACTCCACAGGCCCACTGCTGGGACGGTCAGGACGGGTGGTCTTAAGGGGCCTGTTTCAAATGGGCCAAACACAGTGGCTAAGCTGGCCCACGTGCGCTAAAGGTAGGTGTAAGGGAGCTTAGAGACTAGGAAATGTCCTAGCCAGGCCGTGTAAGAAGTTACAGTGTTTCAAGCGAGAGAAGAGATTTGGGGAAGCAGGGGACTCTTGCCAAGGTGTGGGATCTTCTCACGGGTGCCTGCGGACTCGGCTTAGTTGTGCTGGGATTCCTTCTTTGTATGTCGGAAGACAAAACACACTGAGGGATCTTACGCGTTTGGCGGTGGGAAAGAGCCCCAGGGCGGGGTCTTCTCTGCACGCCCTCCCAATGGGACTACACCAGGTCGAGGGAGAAGTGGGATGTCCCAGCTTTGCTTGTTCTTGACTCTAGTGGAAGCGGGAATGGGTGTTGGGGAGGGGGGATGACTGAAGCTCTTCGAGATCCTCGCGAAGATTCAGTGCATGTGTCCTCGAATGATATTTCCCCTTCCATTTTCTCTATTTTTGGCCGGCCTCTTCTCTCCGGGGGCTCTTCAGGCTTGGGGGAGTCCCATGAGCTTGAGGACTTGGGGGAGACGGAACCGTTGAGGGTGGTGTTTGCTGACGGTAGAGAGTGGGGAAATGGGTTAGCCGAGGGTCCTATGGAAGGAGGCGAATAGAAGTGAACCTCGGGTCTCGGGTGGGGAGCCTACTGTGTTAGGCTTCGAGTTCAGGGATACACAATACATGGGAGGTGCCTTATTAAATTTAGTGAATTTTTAGGGGGTCTGAGCGGGCTTTGAAGGAAATTGTGGAGTTCTTTGTGGATGCTAGACAGCATGGTGATAAAAGGAAGGGGGACCTAGCAGAGACAAGATGTGAGAGGGAGTTGAGGAAGATGGAATGTACAATAAACTATAATGGAAAGGGTCGAAAAAATTAAGTGGAAGAGGCAGGGAATTTTTGCTAAAGTTGAAATGAGATTAAAGAAAAACTATTCGTGGAATGTTAGAGGTGCAAAATAACTTTGAACAAAGAAATGTTATAAATTTTATTCGGTCTCGGAGGGTGGACTTGGTTGCTTACGAAACAAACTTAAAAAATTTATCTTCGAGCGGGCCTTCCTTGATTTTGGAGTGGAGTAGGATGGGTGATTGGAGGAATTTGTCGGGACGAGGGTTAATTTGAGGGGTATGTTAGTGTTTAAGGATCACGAGAAAAATTGGAATTAGTGGAGGCGAATTAGGCCATTTTCGGTGCATGTTTAAAAATGTGGAGGATGGTTTCCTATGGGCCTTCACAGGGGTCTATGGTTCGGTTAAGAGGTGCGGGAATTGTACACAGGAAGAACCCAGACGGTGAAGGGTTTGTGGGAGGGAACCTTGGTGCATTAGGGTGACTTCAATAGTTCTTCCCAAATGAAGAAATGCAACAGTTGTCGGCTATCGCACTCTATGAGGCGTTTTACTGAAGTTCTAAATGAGTTGGGGCTAAGAGATCTTCCTTTGCAAGGGGGTCCTTTCACTTGGAGGTAGTCTGCAATAACGGCGGATGTCCACTTTGGGCAGATTTTTAGTGGCAATGGTTGGGAAAATCGGTTGCGCGTGACTCGAAGTACTCTCGAGACCGGTGTCACGACCAACATCTGTGATCTTTGGTGTGATAGGATCGTCGGGGCCTTCTCCTTTTCGATTTGAGAATATGTGGTTGTGTCACGAGGGCTTCAAGGATACCCTTAGAAATTTGGTGGCAAGTCTGCATTTTACGGTTCCTCTGATTTATTCTAGCTTCAAAATTAAAGGCCACGAAAGAAATTTTGAAGGCACGGAATATTGAGGTTTTTAGTAGAGTGGAGAATAATAAAAAAGAAGCTTTGAATAGGATTTCTTTCTGGGATGATGTGGAAAAGGAAAGGTCTTGTCCTTGGAAGAAGCGAGAAAGAGGATAAGGCTAGAGAGGATTTTTAAGGTGGGTGGATTTGGAAGGTATCTTGGAGACAGTCGAGAGATTTGATTGAAGGGCGGCTCACGGGGTTTTTCCACGGAATGGCCAATTCTCATAGGAGGAAATCCGCATTAGTAGTATCAGCATCAATGGGAGAAGACTGGTTAAGGAGGCTGAGGTTAGAGATGGTCTGGTTGGTGCTTACCAAAGTCTCCTCTCAGCCTCAAACAATTGGTGCCCGCCTTACCCAGACCTACACCTCAATTTGATTGGCGCGGTCGATGCAGCAGGATTGGAAGAAATGTTCAGCTGAGGAAGGGTCCTGCTTGGTGTCTGGGCTTATGATGATAAAGCCCCCCGGGACACGTGGTTTTCGATAACTACGGTCTTTTGGTTGAGTTTTTGTGAAAGGGAGGTTATGGGCTTCTTTAGAGATTTCTTCGAGAATGGCGGAGTTTAGTAAAAGTCTTAATGCTACTTTCTTAGTTAGGGTGCCCAGGTGTAGTCTTGTTGAGAGATCCCGAAGGACTTGAGGCCAATCAGTTTAGTGGGTAGTCTCTATAAAATTTTATCGAAAGTGTTGGCAAACATAATTAAAAGGGTTATGGGGCTGATTATTTCCCAGTCTCAGAATGCGTTTGTAGAAGGGAGGCAAATCCTCGACGCAGCGTTGATAGCAAATGAGGTTGTGGACTCAGTGCTAAGAAGGAAAGAAAGAGACTTTGTGTAAGTTGGACATTGAAAAAGGCTTTACGATCACATCGGAGTGGGACTTTCTTACTGGCGCTCGAGAATGGGGTTTGGGCAAATGGATTAGTGGATTCGTTGGTGCATTTCACGGCCGTTCTGTCTTGTTCAATATGGCTCTCCTATTTGGTTTCAGGAGTTCAAGAGGTCTGAGACAAGGGGATCCGCTATCGCCATATCTTTTTGTTGTTGGTATGGAAGTGCTGAGTTGTCTGCTAAAGCAAGCGGTGGAAGGCAATTTTATTTCTGGGTGCAAATTGGGGAATAGTGAGGGTGGGGAGTTGGTCATCTCCCACCTTTTATATGCTGATGATACTATTGTTTTTGTAGAGCTTAATTCAGGCTTGGTTGATGTGCTTGTTTGGGCGTTAATGTGGTTGAAGCCTTTTCGGGATTGAAATTAATCTGGTTTAAAGTGAGATTATTCCCTCTAGGTAGGGTGGACAATGGTCGCTAGCGGTGACTTGGTTGGCAAGGTTGGGTCCCTCCCACTACATTGCCCAGATTCTCCCTGGGAGCTCCCGGGGGCCACAGGGCTCTGGGGATTCCTATTGAAGAAGATTCGAGGGAAAAAGGTTGTCCTCCAGGAAAAGCCATTATATCTCAAAGGGTGGGAGGCTCACACTTATTCAAAGTACTTTGTCTAGCCTCCCCATTTACTTCCTCTCCTTGTTTAGAATGCCAAAGATTTGTTTCTTGGAGCTAGAAGATTGGAGGACTTTCTTTGGGGTGGAGGAATCTTAGTGAAAACATACAGTCAGCTGGCTTGTTGCACGATAAAAGTAGAGGGTTAGGGGTGAGAGACCTTTTCAGTGATGAACGACCACTTCTTTATGGCAAGTGGTGTTAATGCGGTTTTGCTAATGAAATTCAGCTGGAGATTGGTGATAAATTACCAAGTTTGGAGAGGGAAGGCCCAGGGTTGGTATATTAGAGACATCGAGTGATTTTTGAGTGCTGGCTATGGAAGGACATCGGGAAAGAATGGCTTACCTTTTCTCGGGAATACCATTCCTCATAGGAAATGGTAGAGAGAAATTTGCGGTTTTTGGAAGGATCCTTGGTGCGACGAGACGGTCTTTGAGCCGAAGCCCTCTGTTCAACAGCGGCTGAGGGACCGAGGGTAGTAGATGTTTGGGATTAGTCGAGGGTTGGGGTTTTGGTCTCCAGTCTTTCTTAGACCTTTCGATTGGGGAGATGAGATGAGGTGGAAAGGTTCTTTCTTTTCTCCACAACAAGAGGTTAGTCACATGCGAGAGGATCGTGCATAAAGGAATCTGTCTTTGATGGCTTTTTGTTAGACATATGTGCCAAGTAGGCGATGTGTTTTTCTCCTCCTTTTGAATTTCCTATGATGATCCATGGAACAATCGTTCCCAAGGTGGGTTTTCGCTGGAAGCTTGCTGGGGTAAGGTACTTGATTGGATGGCCCGAAGAGGAGAGAGGTTGCAGCGTACAAGCGGATGTTTTTATGTGAAGAGAATGAGAAGCAATGAATGGCTTGCTTATCCATTGTGAGAGCTTGAAATATTCATGGACTCTTCTTTTGCTTAATTATTGGAGAAGCTAATTGGGTTTTCCCCGTGCCGGTTAAACAACTTCTCCTTGCTTGGCAGCGTAATAATGTTGGAAAAAAAGGAAGAGTTTGGATGGCTCCTCTACGTTTATTTGGGTGGTTGGAAGAGCTTTGGGGTGGTTTTACGAAAAATGAAGACCCCCTCGGCTCATAGGATGAAATCTTCCTTCTGTTTACCTTGCGAGGGGTGGGCTAAGATTGTACAAAGTAGTTAACTCAAATTCTTTGGTGAGTTTTGAAACTGGATGGGTGTAGGTGAGTGTGTTTGGGCTTCTTGTACTCCTCTTGTGTACTTTTGGGTCCTTTGTGCTCTTTTTTTACATCTATATAAATTTTGTTTTTCTGGAGTAAAAAAAAAACACAGTTTTCGAGTATGGTTGTCAAGAAAGGGTGGGAAAAGGTGTCACATGAGTATGCATGTGACTTTAATGCAACTTAAGTCTTAGTTTTCAGGTCACCAAGAGGTCTAGCTTACCTCTTGGATAAAACATATCTGGGGCAAACTTGATTTGTCATTCTACTCAGATTATAAAATCACATTTTGAGACATTTGGTTCTAGATTCTATAATAGCTTGAAGCTGCTATTTGTACATTACTTACAGCAGATTGTTTCATTTTCAAATAGGAACTATCATAAGTTTACACACAAAATGTCACCATACATGCACCACTGCAAAAATATGCAAGCTCTCACAGTCTTTTGGACATGCACACCACACAAAACTTTATTATAACAAGGCATGAGTCATCCCTTACATTTTGTAAACAATTAGTAAAGGACCATAGGAAAGAAATACAAATAAACTAGACACAAAATAGCACATCCCACACCCATATCTATTATGCCATATGCATGGGCGTGCGCTCATGGATATGTATATGGAAACATCTTCAATACACTGAGTTTACATGAAGAAGAGGCCAATATAATCTGAAAGGCTAAATTGCCCAATGGTGGTGAGTTTGGTTTATGAACTGAGAATTTAGTGGCAACCAAAGGCAGACAATTGTCTAGAACAATTTTCATATTTCTTTTAACTCCCAAAGACATATGATCAAGTAAACATGAAATAACCATGGTTCTCTAGATGGTTGGTTGATCTGTAATAGGCTCATGTTGAATCCTGATGTTAAAATTTTAGGACTTGTTTGAAACGTTTCTTAAAATAGTTCAAAAACAATTTTATGATAAACTTCTAGAAGAAAAGTTTGCTTGGGAACTTGAAATGGTCTTGACCTATTTATGTTTTCAAATATTTCTAACAAACAGCTTTTAGTTGCAATGCATCATTTTCAATTATTATTTAATAAATGTATAATAATTGTTTTGAACCAGCCTATAAAACAACCAAAAAATCTACAAAGAAGTGAAGACAATTAAATACATTCTCCAAAACGAGCCTGTTTTTTAAGAAAAGTATATAAAAAACTTTTCTTTTAAATTTTAAAAACAAACAAACGGAGGAACTGGAGGAACAGTTATCAAACAAGTAACAGGCTCAAAAGTACTTGTACGGCAAGCCAACAGAGAAATGGAGGAAACTAAACAAAACTTACATGCCATCGCCAAATTCCTCATTGATAATTTCCTTTATGCTCTCACCAAAATGCATCACGGCTTCATTCAATCTATAAAGTTGGAAAATCAGCAAATGGAAACAGCCCAGTCAAAAAATTCAGGGATTAGTATGCTGATGCACAATCTTATTTAGATGACAATTTGCTTCTGCAAATGATTCAATGGCATAGCAAGTAAATATTTGCAAAAACAGAGACATTTATAGCAGTCGCGGTATACAGGTACTTTTCAAACTATAAGAAAAGAAAACTGAGTACATCAATCAATACTTCAAATAGCTTTAAAATACTACTTATTTTGTTAACAATAAGCTCCAACTTATATAAACTCTAGTTAAGTTCCAACTTATATAAACTTTAAGTTTTTTATTATTATATATGGATTTTTATCACTTTTTGAAGTGGGATCCATAAAAAAGATGCAAGAATATTCCCATTCAATGGTTTGGAATTGAATCCAAAAAAACGATGCTAGAATATTATGATACAATGGTTAAAAAGCTCGAAGTTATATATATAAACTCGAGATTTTTTTAATCAAACCCAAAAAAGAAAGAGCCACAAAGCTTGAGATTATATAAGCTCGAGTTTTTTATTAAAACACAGAAAAAAAAAAGAATAAATCAGAAACAAAACCCTAAAATTAATTAAAACACAGGGAATTTAAGTTTCAGATGAGAGGCAATTTTTTGAAGGAAAGGGACACCTGTAAGCAGTGGGTTCCCTGGATCAGAAATGGGGTCGTAGGACCTCAGTGGAGGTTCATCACATCTCTTGAAAGAGTTCATCGGTTAGTTCCGGAAGGGCTGCCTGTAATTTGAGGCAAATATCGGCCTTGAGCTGAAGCTTGGCACGTCCTGCAGGAGCTGGGCTACGTAAACGTTGGTAAGGCCCGTCTCTTCTGCTATCTGTCCGTACGACTTCCCCGACCTGCGTTTCACGCTCGTCAGCCGACTCGCCACCGTTGATTTGCTCTCTTCCATCTCTACCTTTGTTCCGATCCTCTTTTCTCTCTTGTTGTTCAAGGTTCTATTCAGAGATAGAATTTGGAACTCGCTGGAATTGTTTGGATGGTCAGAAAATGTTTCAACAAGATTTTTATTGATGATTACTTGAATTTTATATATATATATATATATATATATATATATATATATATATATATTGTTTTTATTCTAAAAAAATATATATATACTTGATTGAATTATTAAAGACAACATTTTAAAACAAATAAAACAAAAAACCGGCTTAGAAGGGCATATTTGTTTTTTCTTTTAAAAACTATTCTCAACAATAGTTTTTGGGAGCACAGTAAACATCTTCTTTTTTCTTTTTTTTTTTTCTGAAAATTATTTTTATTTTTTTAGGTTTTTTAGAACAAAAAAAATTGGGAACTGATGGTATTCGATATTTGATATAATACATATAACAATAATCAAATTCAAAACTATAACCAAAATCATATTCAAGTAAAATCGAAATTCCAATCACATTAACCAAAGAATGAATTGGAACAAATTTTCACAACTTAAAAGACATACCTTGTTCACAGATATCCACGGAGGATTGAAAGTACGAATTTGCAGCGTTACCTTTTCAAAGAAAATCTAGAGAGAGGTTGGGTCTTTTTCTTCCTTATTTTCTACCTTTCTAATTGAGCATAATTTTTGTCTTTTGATTCGATTGTCATTATCAACTAATCGTTATCCAATCACAATATTTCACTTTCTCTCTCCACGTTCTCAAACTCCTTTCGGTTTAATTAATAATAAATTATTTAAAAGTTTATTGTCGAGCCCACATCATGTATGCCCGATCCTACAAAAAACTAACTTTCACTAACACGTGAAGAGACTAATTCTCTTCTCAATTTGAAAGGTTCATAATTGGCAAATAAGTTGTGTATTATGCATCTTAAGCATATTCTTTATATATCTTATTAAAGTATATGAATGTCTCATAAAGGACCTTGTAATATGTTTAGTAAGTTGTATCCTAGATCATTTGTCCACGTCATTTAAATCAGGATACCGCCCAAAGAAAAATATGTATTTATGATTATGTTCTCTCACACAGAAAAACGTAATTGGCGACCTATTAATATATTACGATGCAACTATTTATTTGTAAATATGATCTTTCATTTCCTCGATTCCCATAATTCTTACCTAGTTCGTTTTTCTAGAAATGTTCTAGTAAATCGAATCATTCATAATCATTTGGTAAATTCTAAGATGACAAACACTAAATACTAATTATGAAATTAGGTTAAAGTGTCAAGGATATTATTAAAGATTACTTAAAACTCGAAGGTCTTACACTATGAAAAATTTCAATTTCATTACCCTCGTTGGACAACATATGCACATGTGGTATAAATCACATGTTACAGTATTATCTCATTTCTCATGGAGTGTATGTGAAGGGACCCAACCCGGATTTCCTCTTCCTAACAGGGCCCTCACGGCGCTCTTCTGATTTGAAAGCGTTTCTTTTAAACCTTTTTTAAAAGTGAATCGGAGTGGAAATGACACAGTTTATATAGTTATGTTTTCGAGTTAAAGCGTATTAAACATGGTGGGAATTTTTTTCTTTTTCTTTTAAATATTAAACCCTTTTATACGATTAAACATTTTCTTGTCAGGTAGATTTTTCTACATTTTTCGGACATTTCCCAATTATACAACATCTGCAATAAAACATTTTACACTCAAAAATCTAGTTTCATTTTAACCTCATCTGACTTTCTGCAGGACATGAGTGTAGCTGATATTGATCAAGGCTAAAGTCAGCTCTTGCTGTAGTAGCTTCTATGTTTGTGTTTTTACTGAACCTTTAGGATGAGGCGGAGATTACTGGCACTATTTTCTGGGATCAGAGGCTCTAATGATTGTTGTTAAAGTCTCATACCATTTAAATCAATATACATTGATTCTTTATAAGTTCTTTGTATTTTCTTGAAGAAATGATGTCGTAAGCGATATCAGTGGAGCAGTTTTCCCAGGCCTCTCAGTGGATCTGCTGCGTTATAAACTTAGTTGGAAGAGACGTTGAGGGTATGGGGCAAGTGGATTGCAAGAAAATAATGTTTAGATATAGTTGAAAAATATAATGTGTAAAACAATGATATAAATATCTGCATTTATTAAGCGTTCTTTCTTCTTTTCGCTTTTGAATCTAGTCATATCCAATGGGACACACTTATGCTTTTGATCCGAATAGGTGTCTGAAGTACATTTGCTTTGTAGGGGCGTACCCGAGCACCAAATATCACCTTTATGGTATTTTGGAAGGGTATGAAATCGTAAATTTATGGAGCTTGCGGAATTGAAAGGTACTAGTGCGGGTAAAGTGGTAAATTCAAAAAGGATATAAAGGGCATAATTTGAGAGAGAATGTGTCAAAGTGAAAATAAAATAAGTTGATTCTGTCATCAAAGTGTTTTGAGGACTAATTTGTAATTGTCGTAAAGGATATGAAGTCGAAATCAAAAGTAGAGACTAGGCCGCATAGTAAAAACAAAAGTTAAAGTGCAATGAAAGTGCTTGGGGACTTAATGATAATTAAGGCAAATTAATATTATAGAAAGGAGGAGACAAAAGCCAAGCTCATATTTTGGTCTCAGAATTTCTAAGGCAACCGTAGGGGAGGGAGGGAGAAAGGGGAGAAAGAAAGAGAGAAAAAGAAGAGGAAGAGGAGGAGAGAAAGAGGAAGAGGAGGAAGGAGAAGGAGAAAAATGTATGTTTTTATTTTAAATCAAGTGTATTTTGGATTCCTAAGGTTTTGGTTTGGAGAATTGTTCTTTCTTTTCTAAGGTTTTGTGGTAGAGATCACCCAAACCCTATATTTGTTGAGGTTTTGTGGATAAAACCCCAATTTGTGTAAAATAAACATGGAATCATCATATTTATATGGGTTTTAGAAGAATTGGTGGACCTTTGGTTGAATTCATAAGATTTTTACCTAGGGTTTTGTTGTATGGAGTTCCAAACCACCAAACAAGTGTTATGGAGTGGTTTTGAATGACTTTCATGTTGATTATTGAGGTATTACGGTTTTGAGGATTGGTTGTAAAAAAAAAA
This sequence comes from Tetrastigma voinierianum, assembly GCA_016808115.1. Lineage (NCBI taxonomy): Eukaryota > Viridiplantae > Streptophyta > Magnoliopsida > Vitales > Vitaceae > Tetrastigma > Tetrastigma voinierianum. The sequence continues at coordinate 331,801 of JAEQBH010001210.1, read as the reverse complement.
AACAAAAGAGAATGTTGGGTTGTTTAGAGGAATTGCTGTCAAAATTTCTGTAAAACCTAGTACATTTAGCTATGAATTAGGATTAGAATCATCCAAATGAATTGATTCCAATTGGTAAAGAACCATAAGAGATAGAGCTCTGAATGTATAGAAGGTACCAAGAGGAGAATTGTAGCTCTAAGGCTCCAAAAACAGAATGAAAGGTGACTCATGTAGCTCACTTGATTATACTCTGTTTTGGGTATTGTATAATAATGTTTTGGCCATAAGTGGGGTTTCACTCATCCAAATTGGTGATTCAGAATTCTGGAGTAAAATAGACTTCTAGAATAAATTATCTGAAGGAAGTGCAAACAAATTGCTGACCCTAAAGTGCCCAGAAAGTTTTCTAAGTGGGCCCCATGTGCGAGATTAATTACGCGATTTGGTATCTAGATATAAAATACAATACTTGAGTGTTGGTGATCCAAATTGGTGAGGAGTTCAATTGGAGAAGAAACCTTAGAACCATAGCTTCAAATGAGTGAAGAAACAATTTCCAATTTATGGAGATAAGACCCCAGAAATCAAGGATAACAGTGGGTGATTCAGTGAACTAAACAATTTGGCATCAAAAACATGCTATAACTTGTGTTATGTGGTTGAGGGCCTTAGAGAAGGAATTTTAAATTGAAAATTTAAAGAGATGTCATTGGATATACAAAGGACTGATCTAGAGAGTTTCATAATTTTTGAAGACCGTTTGAATAATTTTTGGGTAATAAAGTCCATAGAGTATTGTTGGAAAAAGGTTCACCAAAAATAGTGGTTTTTATTGGGGGTTTTTAGTGCTCAAGGAGTAAATTGTTAATTTGTCTTTATATGAATGTTGTGTGACCTAAAGAGTGACTTCTGCGTGTGAAATACGTTAAACTACGCTATCTGTGACGGTCTATCGTTGCCGTATTAGTTGAGTGTGTATGGTGGATTAAATGGGTGGAGATTATGGTTAATGTGTAGTTGTGGTTTTCTTGAAAAGGTGAAGGACTATCGGACGGGAAGCAGAATTGACGGAAACGGCGGGATTGACGATTGACTATTGAGTGTAAAAATGATATTTGACAATTGAGTTTTTAAAGTGAATGGTTTTAATGTTAAAGTAAAGAAAAATTTAATGGAAGTATTTATATAAATGTTAATGCATATGGAAGTTTATGTTAAGACATATGGAAATGTTTATCTTGCATCCAATATATATATTTATATTAAACTTATATATGTATGTGTTAGGCACGTATGGAAGTTTAAAAACTCTTATAGTAAAGAATGCATAAATATATAAATAATAAAGTAAAGTGTTTAAATGGATTTAGAAATGTATTTTGAAGAAAGGTTTTCTTGATGGTTACAACACATATAGCAGGCCCATTTATGGCCCGATGTCGGCGAGTACCTTAAGCGTGTAAGGATTTAGAGGGTAAAGTTATGGGTTACTAGCAGGAGGAAATAGGTGTTTAGAATAATAATATCGCTTCTGGCGTGAAAAGGTGCTTATAGTATTTGGAACCTATGCAAGCGTGAGTTTCTCGCGGTGTAGTGGTTATGAGGCGGAATGAGACTATCCCTTACCGTCGGTACCCGAAAAAGCGTGGTGTGTTTATCCACAGGTTCCATCGAGAAAGAAAGAAATAAAAGAAAGAAAAGAAATAAAGAAAGAAAGAAAGAAGAAAGAAAGAAAAGAAAAGAAAGTTTAAGGCATAAATTGATTTTAATTATACTAAGTATTCTTACTTTACTATCTGCGAAAATGTTATCTAAATAAAAATGTACCTTCCTTTGAGCTCGCTTTAACTACATTTTTTTCGGTATGTTTCAAAACCATTTTCGAGAGGCAAGACCGGGTGCGCCGGTAGGGCATCTTGTGATGTTCCCGAGGCCATCGAGAAGGCTTGACGCATGTGTTTACGTGTATATATATTTTGCACATTGTATATGTTGAATATTTTGTCATGTATATATGTATATGTATATATTTTGAAAAGGAAGCTATGCGGGTTTTGATCATCAATGGAAGGAGATCACACAGTGGCGGAGTCGACTGGCTTGAAGCTCAAGCCAATCTTTTGATAAAAATAATGCGTGGAATAGAAGAAGGTTTGAATGTTTTGATGATTTGAAGTAAATAAATGTATATGTATGTCTATTGTGTTTGAGATTGGGTTGTGGGCCAGGAATCCTAATATGAAAGTTGAAAATTTGAAGTTTAAGTGAACTAAGTGCTTTCATCCAGGTTTTGAAAATTTGGGAAAGTCAGAAGCAGAGGAAACTCTTACTTGGAATTTTTCTAAAAAATCTGTGTTGGAAAAAAAAAAGAAAGAGAAGAAATAAATTTTAACGCCCGCTTCCGCCTTATTTTCAAAGATATGTTAAGGATTGTAGGGTTAGCTCCACGGGATTTTAGTGATGGTTTAGGAAAGTTTCTATATCCGTTGGAGTGGGAGATCCCCCTCGGGTTCATGAGGTTAATCGGGTTGGGATCCTTCCCGCCCTGCATTGCCGCGATTGGCGAATGAAGAACTTTTCGATGGCTTGATCTTATGATCACCCAGGTAGCCCCGAAAAGAAACCTCCGATAAATCGTGCCTTTCTTTTAGATACTATTGCTCTATGGAATAAATCACATCGTGCATTGGTAACCTTTTCGTACTTTTCACGTGCATGGCGATATGCATCACTCTTCCCTTCCCTCTATGAAAATTCTATCACTTTCCCATATATCATGCAGGCTTAAAGCACTTTAGTCGACTTTCCTTTAAACTTTATCTTTGTAACATAGGGTAACCATGGATTTAATCATAAACATTATATATATATATATATATATTCATAAACATTTCATTTAATATAGAAACCATAAATCATGCTTTATATAAAACTATGAAACCGTAATCATTTCCCATATTTTCTCCAACTTTCAAGAAAACAAAGTCAAAGAAAAACCACATTTTCTTTTCATTTAAACATTTATTAACATGAATGTGAAAAACATACATATTTGTAAACATTAATACATATATATTTCATAAGAAACTTGTTGTTCCCTCACATAGTTATTTAAGCCTTTTTCCTCATTTAAAAATTTCCACCTCCACCTTTGTCCTTAATCCCTTTCCTCTACAAGTCATATTATCCATAAAATTTAATTAACATTCCTTTTAACGTATTCAATTAAATCATTAACTATAATATACTTCCTATTAAATTAGAAAGCAACCCTTAAGCATTTTCTTATTCAACTTAATTTCAACTTAACCCATTCACTTCCAATTAAATCAAGACTCATGACAACATCATTACAAGCCTTAAATCAAGCCATTAGCATGCTTAAAGTGAAAAACTCATAATGTCCTTCACCTTAGCAAAAATTACATTTATACCTTAATCAATTTTTTTTTCTTAAAACTTTAATTCTAATACATTCCATTAGGCATTTAATCACTTCCAATTGATTAAATTCCATTGAAACTCAACTTTTTCATACTTCTCCTAAGGTGGTCAAAATCCTACATGTCACATTCATCATTATTTCTTAATTTCTTCAATTTTTCTTTGGCAAATACATTTAACAATTCCTCAAATGCCATTGATTCAATTAAACTAAATCAAACCAATGCATTTCCAATCAAACCTTCTCTTTGCTGAAATTTACAACCCTTATAATCTCACTCTTTATCTTCAATTTCTTAGCAAAATCAACATATAATCATGTCAATTTAATAGCTAAAGCCTTAACATAACTCAATTAAAGGTTTAGATAAATAAGTCCATAAAACCCTAATTGCTTACCTTAATAGTTTTGCTGTCTTGGTGTTAACTTGAATTTCAATGAAATCTCTTGTTCAAGACATGCCAAGAAACTCATTTACCCCATCATATAAACAGTTCCTTCATTAACCTTCAAATTCACATAGACTAGTAAGTGATCTCACCTTAAAAACTTTCTTTTTCACTTAGGGTTTGATCTAGGGTACTTCATGGGCATGATGAACACTTGAAATGGACTTGATATGACATGAGAATCACTTGAATGGTTTGGAAAGGGGCTGCCGAAGTGGTCTCCCTTGCATGGCGGGTAGCCATTTTGCTTCCTTTTTCATATTTGTCTACTTGTGTGCCCCCCCAAAAAACCAAGCCAAATTCACTTTAATGATCCTTTTTCATGCCTAATTTGCCCTCCAATTGTCCTTAAATTAACAACATGTCATTGGTTAGCATCCTTGAATTCTAATTGGTCCATATGTAACCATATAGTCCAAAAGCAACCAAATTCACTTTATGCTCCATAAAATCCCACTAACTTAAACCATAGTTAGGCTTAACTAACTCTCATGGTTAACTTACACAAATATCATTTTAACCTTAGTTAACTTTAACTCATCAACTAACCAAAGTTGATTAACTACTTTACTTGATAAATATCAAAGTTAATGCTTAGCTCATAGGTCCATTCTTAATCATGGACCACCGACTACGTGGCACCATTCTATTAGTTCTTACTTGCTTACTTAGATTGGAACTTACTCATTAAATGACTTAAATGCCCTCCTTGAAAATAATACTCCTATCACAGATAAAACTCCGAAAATATTCATGATCATCCAAATGTAAAATTCGGCTTATGGAATACTCTAATTAAACTTATTTCTTATCATGAACATGCTTTAGAAAAATTCTAGGGGTACAAGGAATATTTTTAAAACTAGTTCGTAAAAAGGGCATTTTCGTCCTAAATCATCGAACACTTCAAAAACCCTTAAACGAATTCTGTTTTAATTTGTTTTAGTTTCTTTAGACTAAAGACATTATTCTGAACATTTTCGATTTTCGGGGCTCGTTTTTCAAAAATTACTATTCATTTGACCGTTTATAGTCAAGTACATAGCATCGAGAAAGGAGTGCAACATTCATTGAAATAGTAAATTCAGGGTCTTACAGTATGTCTTTATGTATATTTTAATACCATGCATATTGTAGTTTGACGTTAATGTACAACTATGTCAAAGTTGACTTTTCAAACTTCTCATATCAAATTATCGAGAACTCTAACGGCATTCTTGATTTTCACGATCAAGAGTGATATGCGCCAGATTATCTATTTCATTTTATCTTTAAAATGAAATAGGCAGAATTAATGTTAAGCCTTAAATACCGTTCACCTAAATAATGAGCTCAAATCCATCTCATCCCTTGTACACACAGTCACAAAAACGATTACGCACATTAATGAGTAGGTGAATCATCTCATATGTGGGACATACTTATGTATTCAATATGTACATAACATAAGTATTCAAGTATGTTTTGGAATTGAATAAATCAAATAAATTATCACAATAATTATGCGTGAACGTACTTAGGAGTACATATTTGCAAATATATTTTAACATTTATGTAAGTCCAAAGACTTTACATGCCTAAAGTATGCTTCTTTAGGTATGGGCTTCGTAAAGGGATCTACGACCATCTCTTGTGTTGTTATGTACATCATGTTTACTTCCCTTTGTGTCACCATGTCTTTCACACAATTGTATTTGATATTTATGTGTTTGGTTTTAGCATGGAACTTAGGGTCTTTTGTATAAGCTATTGTAGCTTGACTATCACAATTGACAAGTACGAGCTCTATAGTATCTCCCTTGTTGATCAAATGTTCCAAAAATCTTCTTAACCAAACTCCTTCTTGCACAATGGCTGATAATGCTACAAACTTAGCTTCCATTGTCGATAGGGCTATACAAGATTGCTTCTTACTACTCCATGATATGGCGCCATTGTTGAGTATGAAGGCAAATCCTTAAGTGGATTTCCTTTCATCTAAATCTCCTCCCCAATCAGCATCAATATAGTCTTTCAACCGCAGATCATTACCTTTATAACGTAATGAATAGTCTATTATGCCTTTGAGATAACTCAGTATCACACTTTTCCTTTGCTTTCCAATGTGGCAAGCAGGATTGGGTGATATCTAATGGCCATGATAGTATGACATATATCGGGCTAGTACACATCTGTTTATACATTTAGGCTTTCAATCATCTTTCTGATACAAGGGGCCTTGTTCATTTGTTCCTTTTCTTCTAAGGTTTTAGGACATAATTTCTAACTCAAGGTATCTGATAAGCATGAATTTTATGGTTAATTTTTATCCATTTTTGCATGCTTTTTTATGTTGAATACTCATTTAAGTCAAATTCTAGATACTTCACCAAATTTAGTGTTTTTTGTAGGAATATCATGAAAATAAAATAAAATAGTAAGAAAAGAAGCAAAAAGGGCTCCAAAGTCCAAAGTCGTGACATCGGGTGAAGAGAGTTGCGACATCATACCAAAGTCGTAACATTAGCTGAGGAATGTTGTGACATAATATTAGAGTTGCGACATCGGACAAAAAGAGTCTCGACATCGGCTAAAGGAAGCAAAACACCAATTCCAAAGTCGCGACATTGACACTTAGAGTCGTGACACTAAAAGTAGAGTCACGACATCAAAACAAGGCGGCAACATTGAAGACACCAAATCCAGAGTCACGACTCCAACAACACCATCATAGCAAAATCACGACATCGACACTTAGAGTTGAGACATGGTCTAGATAGGAAAAATGCAGAGTTGTGAAACCAAAATCATAGTCGCGACATTGTACATATGAGCAAAATGTAGAGTCGCGACACTAAAAGGATAGCCACAACATCACAGCAGAAATGTCGCGACATTAGGCGCGACTAGGGCAGATTCTTAGGCTTTTTCCAAGTCCACATTATTCGCCTCGTTTTCAAGGCCCAGTCATTAGGGCCTATAAATACAAGCTCCAAGGGTAGAGTGCGTAGCTTTTGGGAACCAACTTCAAAATTTCTTGGAAAAGAAGAAACTACGGAAGGGAGCTTCAAAGCTCAGCTAACTTAGTTGAATAAACTCTTGCTGGTGAAGTAGAGCATTAGAATTCTCTTTCATTTTACATTATATTTTTGATTTCGAAACTTGTGAACTTGCCTGATAAGCTTGAGATTGATGTTTAAGATTCTGGGAATTGAAAGACTAACTAATTTGGATGAATAAATTGAATTAATTCAGATTGCAGATTAATTGCTGGTTTGATGATTGATTGAGTTTTTATATGATTGAATCAGGATTTGTTTCTCTTAAGCTTCATTATTCTTTAAGAGATCTTAATTTTTCTGCTTCAGATCTCTTCTCATAGATCCCCTTAAAGTGACAATTGAGGTGTTATTTAGAGAGTTGGATCCTAGATTATTTTGTTCTTGAGCGGAATATTGGAATGTTGTTCTTCTTTTTAGTTCAAAAGCATTGAACCTCTATCCATGGAGTTGAGATGTGAACTAATAAGAGGTTAGTGATTTTGGTTATATTGGATGGGATTTGTTGACTTGGTTTGAGGATCAAGTCTCATCTAGCTCATGGAATTGATGGAAACCTTAGTCCAAGGACCATTTTTTCTTTAAGGGACCCATTTCATAAAAGTAATGGCATGAGCACTTGTTCTTGGTTGAGAGCTTGTGTTTTAGGTTGTGAAAAGTTAGATTTGTGGAAGTTAGCTAGGATCTAACCAAAGTACCCCTTAAGCAAAGACCAATTAATCAGATATGACCATACTCTTTTTGGAACCTGTTGTGTTTTGATGAAATTAACCCATTCAAAATTCTATCATTATTTGAAAGATGAAAAACATTGCATAAGAACAAAAGAACCAAAAACATTTATTTTTAGTATTAATTTCAGTATCTTTACTCTTAGCTTTGTAGCTCAAATAGTGATGAACTTGAGTAATCAGGGTACTCAGTCAAGATTTTATTAAGTAGATCCTTGTGGGAATGATATCTGGACTCCTGGAGTCCATTTTATTACTTGTACGACCTATGCACTTGCAGATATTCAAGCCCTAGTTCATTTTACAAAGAAAAAAATAATTTGAGAGATGATAGAATGCCCTGTGTTGAATATTACTTACTCTTAATATTAATTTTCCTCGTGAAGAGTAGTATAAGTTTAAACCTTAGAATAGAACTGGGTTTTCGATTCATCGAGTTTTTGGCGCCGCTGCCAAGGATTGAAGAGTCTCTGATAGCAATGTCATAAATTTTGGTTCATTAAGTTTTTTGTGCCGTTACCAAGGACTAAAGAGTCTCCGGTAGCAATGTCAGAAATTTCGGTTCATTAAGTTTTTGGCACCGTTGCCGAGGACTGAAGAGTCTTTGGTAGTAGTGTCAGAAATTTTCGGTTCATCAAGTTTTTGGCACCATTGCCCATGATTGAAGAGTCTATGGTAGCAGTGTTAGAAATTTTTGTTCATTAAGTTCTTAGCGCCGTTGCTGGGGATCGAAATAGAATTTAAGACTGATATTTAGATAAAAAATAGTGTTGCTAATTTGATGCAATTTTTAAATTTCAATTATTTTAGTTTTTATAATAGCTAGATGTTGAATTAGTTGTCTTAGATAAATTTTTGCAAATTTTGCTGTATTTTAGTAGCATAGTTGTTTGTGTTTGAATATTTTTAGTAAGATTGTTATGGTAGTTAGGTTATATTCCTTATTTGTCAGTTGTAATTCAATTTTTAGCTTATATTACTGCTTAGTATTTTCTTTAGTCGTCAAGTAATTTGAATTCATTGAGCTATAATTAAATCATGTATTGATCGATTTGGTCAGGATCTAACTATGGCATCAGTTTCTTGCATTTTAGGTACTGTTTTATGCATAGAAAGAAAAAGGAAGCTGAGTTGTTGTCACTAGATCTTGAAATTGAGAGAACATTAACAAGGTTAAGGAAGCTAAAGAATACTGAATAAGAAGGGATGGCTGAACAAGAAGACATGGGAGATAACACTCAAGAGGAAACTCCAAACAGGACCAATGCAAGGCAGAGGACTATGGAAGACCTATGGAGGCCAGTGATTAGAGAAGACTACTTTAATGTGTGGGCACCTATTTTAGATTTTAATAATTTTTAGCTGAAGCCAGCTTAATCACCATGGTGCAACAAAATCAGTTCACAGGGCATCCTTCTAAGGATCCTAATTTGCACATGGGGAGGTTTCTAAGGATGGCCAATACAGTTAAGATGAATGGAGTGAGATCAGATGTGATCAAGTCATAGCTTATTCCCATTTTCTCGAGGGATATGTAGCTAAACTTGGTTTGAATCCTTACCTTATGGTTCGCCAATACTCGGAAGAGCTTGTTGAAGCTATATGGAAAGATTTTTCTTTCCACCAGCCCTTACATCTGAAAGAAAGTTATGGGTATAATCGCTTTTAGTGAGAAGACGGAAAGCCTCTACAATGCTTAGGAGAGGTACAAGAAGCTATTGAAGAGGTGTTCAATGCATGACATTGACTAGATCACTCAGATGAACATCTTTTACCATGCCATGAATTACTCTTCCAAGGGTATTATTGATGCAACTTGTTGTGGTGCATTCAAGAGGAAGAGTGATGAAGAGGCTAACCAGATCATAGAAGAATTTCCGCAAGAAAGTGTACTACAAGTCCTTATGATTCGTGGACTAAGTACATATGGTCGGAGGTGTGACTCCAACAAAAATGGTTGCCATTAAAGCCAAGCATGATGCTATTGTGAATAGGCTAAACAACCAAGAAATGAGGAGCCATAATGTAAACGAAGTGAGATTGATATAAGGAGAAGAGGCAGATCAGGAAGTAGCTCAAGAAGGAGCTTATTAGCTTAAGGAGTGCAATTACCTGAATGAGGAGAGGAGTTACCACTTCAAACCAAACCCCATTATGCCAACCTACTACACACCTACCTTTAGATATCATGAGAACCTCCATATGGAAGAGGAGCCCATCAAAGCCAAGGACAAAGACCTAATCAGCACAACAATCAACAGTATGCACTAGCACCATCTTACTAAGGCCAAGGATCAAATCCTACACAGCAATACAACTAGAGCACCATCAAAACCTAGCACCAGCAGGTTAAGAGAGTCAAAATCAGGGCAATCTCTGACCTGATCACTAAGAGCAAAAGAGAACTTAGACTTTTGAGGAGCAGATGCTTGGTTTATGGCTGATACTAAGAAAATTCTCAACAACCATGAGCAAAGATTTGCTGACATGGATATCTTTCAAGCCAATACTAATGCCTCACTCAAAAACTTGGAGACACAAGTAAGGCAGTTGACCATTTTCTTGCAAAAACAATCCAAGGGCTCTTTTCCAAGTGACACTTAGAAAAACCCTAAGGATTGTTTGGCTGTAACACTAAGGAGTGGTAAGGAACTCTAAGAAAGAAAGGAAAAGGAAAAATGAGTTGTAAACGAAGAAGCTATAATGGAAGAGAGAAATCATAAACTGGAAGTTGAGAAGAATGCAACTTAATCATCTAGGAAAGACCTATTAGAGGAAGATAAGAACGAAGAGAGAGTAGAAAAGGAAAAGACTCAAAAGAAGGAGGAGGCGAGCGTGTACATACCTTCCCTACCATTTCCCCAAAGATTGAAGTAAGCAAAAATTGATGAACAATTTAGCAAATTTATAAATATGTTTAAGAAGCTGGAAATCAACATTCCTTTTTCGGAAGCTTTAGCTCAAATGCCAAATTGTGCAAAATTCATGAAAGGCATTATAAGCAAGAAGAGAAAGCTAGATGATTGTGAAATAGTGAACCTTTCTGCAAATTTCAGTGTTGTAATTCAGATAAGAATGCCTCAAAAGATGTTGGACCCTGAAAGTTTCACCATTCTTTATGCCATAGGGAACCATGACCGGGAAGGCACTTGTGACTTAGGGGGGCACATCAACCTATCCTTTCAATTACAAGGAAGATTAAGTTTGGGGGAGTTATCTCTCATAATTCTAACACTCCAAATGGCAGACATATATGTTGTTAAACCTGAGGGCATTATAGAAGATGTACTGGAAAATGTGGGGAAATTTATTTTCCCAGTTGATTTTGTGGTCATCAATATGGAAGAAGATAAGCATGTTCCTCTCATCGCTAGGGAAGACCCTTTTTTGGCCACCTGCAACTCGATTGATAAAAAGAGTCGACTTTGAGAGTCGGGATTTAGGTGAAGTGAAATTCAACTTAAATCAAAGTCTTAGGCAACATGACAATGAAGAGGTTCACTGCATGAAAGTTGAAGAATTTTTTGCTGATAAACAGGGAATGTGAATGAAGACTAAGAAACAAGTTGAGAACTAGGATGGAGGATATTGAAGATCAATGGAAAATGCAACCAAGTCCAGCTAAGGACATTAAATTGAACAGCTGTTAGGAGGCAACCTAGATTTTTGTTATTTTCATAATCCATTGGAATATTCTCTAGTATAAGGAAATGCTTGTCAAATAATGATGAATTCAAATTTGAGCTTCAATGAAATCTCTGTGAGAATTTTCAAATTAAATTTTCTTATTTAATTTTTTTATTTACTGTTATTTTCTTTCATGTCAAGTATTTTTTGTGTGTTTGAATTGTGTTTGATTAATTGAAGTTCCTTTGATTTCTCTTCGTTTAGTTAGATTTAATCACTTGAATCGATGTTAAATTTATGAGATGATAATTTGTGTTTCAATGATACAATTGTGATAATGATTCACCGATAGCTTCATGAATTGAGTATGCCAGAATAAATAAGATTGAGGAAAACAAGTAGGAATCAGGAATAGGAAAATGCCATCTCGGAGTCGCGACACCATTTCTTGTTGTCATGACACCATTTCTTGTTGTCGCAACATCAGCTCCAAAATTTTTCCAAAGTCGTGAAACTAGGATTAGAGTCGCGACATTCTTTGCGGAGTCGCGACATAATGTTTTCAATGTCGCAATATTCTCTCGGAGTAGCGACATCGCTCCTACAATGTCGGGACATGGGGCCAAGTTACTTAAAAAAAATTTCCAAAGTCGCGACATCTGTCCCAATTCTAGGGCATCCTTCCTATTAAAGAGAACACGTACTGAAAAGTTTCAAATTCAAACAAAGTTCCTCAAACATCTGAGCCCTAATTCCTTCCCATCTTTCATTTTCGAAACTCTAAAAGTAGTGTCTAGCCTTAGCTCTCCTACTCTGGACGAAGTCATTGAGAAAATCATGGAGGATGTGCAAGGAGAGAGGATTGAACAACTCGAAACCAAGAGACTACTCCTACGAAGGAAGTAAGGGAAGAAGTAGAAAGGGAGGAAGTTGATTCAGGAGGGGCTAAGAAATTCTTGATTGCTAAGAGGGCAGAAATTTTCAAGAAAACTCTCGCCAAGAAAGGATTTATTGGCGAGAGAGGGTTTAAGGAGTTGGTGCCACCCTTCAAGGAAGAAATTAAGAGAAGAGGCTGGGAGTTGCTCTGTAGACACCTGGAGCCAAGCAGAAGAACTCTCGTTAATAAGATATATGCGAACTTCGAAGACAGGAAGAACCTGACTTGCTTTGTCAGAGGGAGATGGGTGCCTTTTGGAGGGAGGGCCCTCTCACAGTGGTTCAAGCTCAAGGAAGGGGAAGATTTCTTAGAGTTTGAGAAGATAAAGAAGAATCCCCACTTCGAGGAGATTGCCAAGGAGCTTATTGGTGGCCAAGAAGAGTGGTAGAGCACAGACTATTTCCTATGCCTACATCAACAGAGGAGACCTCACAAAGATATATAAAGTATGGTTGTACTTCATAAACTATATGCTGAAGCCCTCTATGCACGTCTCAACTGTGAGACAGGACCCCGCCATACTCCTATATGCGTTGGCCAAGGGCTATCAGGTTGATTTGGGAAGGATTGTTGAAGATTTCATCTTAAAATATGCAAAGGAGAATTTTGCTGGAAATATCCCCCACCCTTCCTTGATCACACTCTTGTGCATCAAGTGAGGTGTGAAGTTAAATAGAGAAGAAGAGGAGAGGTGCCTAAGACCTCACATCTCACTCTTACTGGAGTCCTCAAAGCTCTAGTGGAGAGTGAGAAGGGAGAGATGAGAGAAAAGCCCACAAAAAGATAAAAAGAACAGAGACTGAGACAAGAAAGAGAGTAAGTCCTATTAGGGACCATGCCCCGCCAAATTGCTTCGACTTATGGGGATAACAAATAAGAAGTGGAGGTTTACAAAAATTGGGGAGCAACCGCGCCTCCCTTGTCGAAACCATGGGGTACTAACTCAGACTAGAGTTGAGGAGAGAAGAGAAGAGAGTGACAATGAGAAAAACTCTAGTACAGAACAACTGTTTACACTAAAGCAAAGGAGTGAAGGAAAAAAGAGAGCCACCACTGAAGAGAGCAGCAACTCTGAGTTGCTAGCTATGCTTAAGGAAATGAATGAAGAGCTCAAGGAGAGGGATGAGAAGATCAGAGAAGAATTGAGGTGGAGAGATAACTAATTGGAAGATCAAATAAAAAGAAAAAAAAGACAGCACCTTAGCAACAACCCTCAAGCATAGAGATGAGGAATGGAAATAAGAGTTGGAAAATAGAGACAAGGCTTTGAGGACTGAACTAAAGGAAAGCGAGAAAGTTTTTGTGCATGAACCAATAAAAAGGGATCAAGATTTATTAAAGATGCTAGAAGAAAGGGAGAAGGAGATAGAGAAAAATTTGCTGCAGAAAGCTGATGCTTTTGGTTACCAGACAAGGCACACCCTCAAAAGAAATCATGTCACATCCCAGAGGAGTAGATGAAAAGATGGAAGCCATCCCGAACACCATGTGGAGAAACTGTGGATCGAGAGTCTGGATCTTTGCAACTCCAACCTGAGGAACATGTATAATGCTCAAGTAGAGTTTGAGGGTACACTCAACTCCCTTGGGGAGAGACAGAATGAGCTTATTAGGAGTAATGCAAGGATGTTGGAATTAGCTACAAACAAGCTCCTAGGAGATAAAACAACTGAAAAGCCCCAGGCTTCCATCCCTGATTTTGTTCCCTCTCAAGCTGGTTATCCATTTGAGCCAGTTAACCTCAAACCCTTCAAATCCCATCTTAAGAAAAAGAAGTGAATTGAATGTATCTCTCTTCCTGGTAATTATGTGCCTTGTAAATGAAATTATAAATAAAAATTCAGTTTCTGAAATCCTTGTTTAATTGTGTCCATTTCTTTCCCTTCTTATTTCCTATGTATTTTATTTTCTGTAATATGTAAAGCATACTTAATTCAGAATGTGTTGATTGCGGTAAGAAATGATTAGGAATTCAATTATACTAAATGTACTGAATTGATGAGCTGAAAATAAAAATGATAAAAGGTCAGAATAATTAGAACTGCTCGCATTAAAAAAATGGGAACCTAAAATGAGGCAAAACCGAGTTTAAAGGATTCGAAAATGTAAGCTGGGAACAAATAACTAAGCCGGGAAATTATAGGACCATTTAAACTTGGACATAATTGCTGGGTGTTCCATATCGCTAATACGCTTAGTTCTTACACTGGATCATACACATGGTTTATGCCTTAGAACTGAAATGCTAATTAGGGAAACATTATAAGATCAACAACATCTTCCATTCCACAAGTCCTAGAAGTTGTTAGAAGATTGCCCAAGATGAAATCCTAAGCTACACAACCATTAGGAAATGATTTAAGCCATCCTTGGAAAGTTTGAGCCTATTCAGCAACGTAATGTTGATATTCATTTGCATATTTCCTTAGTACCTCATTTTGAGCCAATGAAACCTTATTTTCTTTCTTGAAACCAAATCACACACATTAGACCATTCCCACATCAGTAACCTTCAGTAAAGAACCCAACTTACCCAAAATATGATGGAAAATAAGGAATTAACAGAAAAGAGATGAGGAACAAGTTTGGGGAAATCTAGAATGTCGAATGCAAAGAAGTTGGAAGTAAACTGATTAAGAAATTTGCTGATGCAACTATGCAAGGAATACAAAAGAAAGCAAAATGTGAGAAAAATCAAGTTGAGTAAGTCAAGCTTTGTAGCCTTCCTACCTAGAGTTATTAAGTGCTTAAGGGTGTTTCAAGACCTAATACCCTAATGCCAACTGGCATGATAGTTGCTGACTCAAAGCTTGCTATTGCACTACTCACTTGAACCTTGTTGAAAAGTCATTGAGAAACAAGATGTGGTTTTGTGAAGAGAAGGTCATAAATTGTGAATATTGAATGGTAGAAAGTAGATAACAAGAAAGATGTACCTAAACAAGTTTAGGGGAAATATATTTGACAACATAAGGAAAAAGATGTGAAGAAAGGATGGAAAATGCAATCATGGATTGAAAAGAAAGAATGTGTATATTGGGTAAGTTCAAGCCTAAAAATTCCTATTCAACTACCCTTACCTAAGCCTCACATTACAAGCTTTGAAGACCTACTTGATCATAAAGGTTGTGTCATGCTTACATTAGTGGAGAACAATCTAACCAACAAGCTTATGGGACCTAAAATCATATCAAGACATCCATAACCATCCATAGATCTCATAAAAATACCTAAATTGTTGATCTTTTCGAAGGGCACAACCAGCACACACTCAATCATTCAAGAACAATGAAATAGAGCTATATGCAAATGTGAGAGCTATCCTTATCTGCTTAAACTGAAATGCAAGTAATATGATCCTATGATTAAAGTGCATGTTAGAAATTCTCTTCATAATTGAGTAGTCATTAAACTTAAGTGCCATCATTTATGCAAGCTGCTGTTGGAAATAATGAGTCATAAAATTCGTTGAGTTTTGGATTGATTATGGACAATCAAATTCTTCTTTTCTTTGCTTGAGGACAAGAAAAACTTTAAGTTTAGGGGAGTTTGATAAGCATGAATTTTATGGTTAATTTTTATCCATTTTTGCATGATTTTTTATGTTGAATACTCGTTTTAAATGCAAATTCTTGATACTTCACCAAATTTAGTGTTTTTGTAGGAATATCATGAAAAATAAATAAAACAGCAAGAAAAGAAGCAAAAAGGGGTCCAAAGTCCAAAGTCGCGACATCGGGTGAAGAGAGTCGCGACATCATACCAAAGTCGCAACATTAGCTGAGGAATTTCGCGACATAATATCAGAGTCGCGACATCAGACGAAAAGAGTTGCGACATCGGTTGAAGGAAGCAGAACACCAATTCTAGAGTCGTGACTCCAACAGCGATATCATAGCAAATTCGCGACATCGACACTCAGAGTCGCGACACTAAAAGTAGAGTCGCGACATCAGAACAAGGTGGCAACATTGAAGACACAAAATCTAGAGTCGCGACTCCAACAATGACATCATAGCAAAGTTGCGACATGGTCCAGATAGGCAAAATGTAGAGTTGCGAAACCAAAATCAGAGTCATGACATAGTACAGATGAGAATATTGCAGAGTCACGACACCAAAAGTACAGTCGCAACATCACAGCAGAAATATCGAGACATCAGGTGCGACTGGGGCAGATTCTTGGGATTTTTCCAAGTCCGCATTATCCGCCTTGTTTTCAGGGTCCAATCATTAGGGCCTATAAATAGGAGCTCTTAGGTTAGAGTGCATAAATTTTGGGAACCAACTTCAGAATTTCTTGGAAAAGAAGAAACTGTAGAAGGGAGCTTCAAAGCTCAGCTAACTTAGTTGAATAAGCTCTTGCTAATGAAGTAGAACATTAGAATTCTCTTTCATTTTACTTTTTGTTTATGATTTCAAGCTCGTGAACTCGTCTCGACAACTGGATCGATGCTCAGACTCGGGAATTGAAAGACTAACTAGTTTGGATGAATTAATTGAATTAGTTCAAATTACGTGACACTGACGTTTGACATGATTGATCAGTTTTTTTCTTTATATGACCAAATTAGATTTGCTTTAAGCTTCATTATTCTTTAAGAGATCTTAATTTTGTCGTCGCATCTCTTCTCATGTATCCCCCAAGTGACAACTAGGTGTGATTTAGAGAGTTGGATCCCATATTATTTTGTTCTTGAGCTGAATATTGGAGTGTTGTTGTCACACCCCCAACCCTCACCTTAGGCAAACGAAGGGGACGCTTGGAAGCATGTCATGATGGATTTTGTGACTCACTTGCCACGAACATCACGAGGGCATGACGCGGTGTGGGTGATAATGGATTGACTTACTAAGTCGACAAACTTCCTGGTTGTGTGAATGACCTCCACTCTGGAGGAATTCTACAGGTTGTACATACAGGAGATTGTCCAGTTACATAGAGTACCAGTATCTATAGTATCAGATTGGTATCCCCAGTTTACAGCTCATTTTTGGAAGAGTTTTCAACGAGTCATGGGAACACAATTGATGATGAGCACTGCTTTTCATCCCCATACGGAAGGTCAATCGGAGAGGACCATCCAGACTTTAGAGAACATGCTACTGGCATGCTTCCTTGATCTCGAGGGTAGTTGGGAAGAGCATTTACCCTTAGTGGAATTCGACTACAACAATAGTTATCAAGCGAGCATACAGATGGCACCCTATGAGACACTATATGGGAGGCCTTGTTGATCTCTGGTTTTTTGGACGGAGGTGGGAGAGAGAACCTCTACGGGTCCAGATTTGGTTAGGGACACATCAGAGAAGGTGGAATTGATACGGAAGCGTCTTCTCACGACTCAAAGCTGACATAAGAGCTACGTCGACAGATGGCTGCGACCTCTAGAGTTTGAGGTGGGTGATCATGTCTTCTTGAAGGTGATGCCTAAGAGATGAGTGCTCAGGTTCGGCAAGCGGGGAAAGCTATGTAAAATCCGAGAAAATTCAATTTTCTGGAAAAAGGGTATAACGGTAATTTCGATTGAAAATCTGGAATTTTTCTATATCTCGGATGACAAAACGGACTTCACCGTTGGAATCCTCTTGTGAAATCTAGCTACCCTGTCGAATTTCGTCGAACTCCGAGACAATCGAAATTTCACGTTTCTCGAGGCACCGAGAGTCACGAGTGACACTTGCCATTTGTTTTGGTGGCTCACATTGAGCCACGTGTCAAGTAGAGAATAAGTCAAACATAAGTCCATGTGGGGCCCATATGGGACATGTGTCACCACATGATTGGTTGGAAATCCAATGTTATGGATAAGTGGATAAGAGAAAATCCAAGATAGCCACTATAGGTTGACATGCGGGCAATGAGGATTGTCCTTAATTTCCTCGACCACCTCGACCAAATTCGGTGGGGGGAGAGTAAACCGGAGAGAAAAGAAGGATAAAAGGGGGAGAAGAAGAAAGTAGAGAGAGAGGCTCTACATTCTCTCTAGATTTTCCGATGATCGGACCATCAGTTTCCGGCGAAGTAAGAGGGAAAGTCCTTCCTTGCGACAAGAGCTACAAGTAGAGACCGGAGACGGGGAGTTTCGACAAACTCCAAGAGGTAGGGGTCTTTCTCCTACTTGGTTTAATTCTCGTTTAAAAGCCATATAAATGGTTTTTGTTGGCCTGTAAATGGTTATGTTCCAAATCCCAATGGTTCGACTCGAACACTGATTTTTTCGACTACCTTCGAGCAAATTCATGGCTCGATTAAGTTGTTTCCGACAGCTTTGGAAAACCAAAATTCCGTGATCCGCTTTTGGATAGTCTGGAGCTGAATTGTGAAATTGAATTTCGGGTTGTCCATGCGTACAGTTCTGTGTGTATTGCGAAAATGAATAACATGATTGTGGTGTGAAGAATGATGTTGTTAATGCATGATAAGTTGATGTGTTAACATGGATTGCTTGAATGGTGTGAAGTGTGAACTATATTGTAGAAAAATATAATTGTTCATGAATTATGAATGTTGTATACATGAAATGGTATGATTGCATTCATATGCACGGTCACATCGTGTCGAGTCAGGTGTGGGTGCATAGAAACTAAGCATCCACCATTTCCGTGGAGCAGAGCTCAAACTGACAACGTCCAATTGAGACTCACGGGGGTATAAAATGAAAAACGAAAAAAAAAAAAATATACGTGTGTTAGGCATAGCAAGTTGGGGCAGATCCCCCCCAGGGTGAAAAACCCAAATTTATATGCGGTTAGACATGATCACCGGTGGTGAAAGCCCGTAAAAATTTCGGAAGGAGTACAACGATCTTGCAGTGAGACCCTGAAAAATGACGTAGCCCAAATAAATAAACACACGAAATTTGATGATATTCAAGTGAGTATTGGAGGTCGATCCAGTGAATTAAGTCATTAAGTGAAACACCAATGACTAGTTTTTCACACTTGGCGTTGCAAGTGTGAGGGAGTCGGTCGGGACTCGGGTTGTGTGTAACGCCCCAAAAATACCCTATAATTTTTATAAAAAATTAATTATATATTCTGGGTATGAATTAAGCCAAACTTGGGTTTTTATGAGAAAACTGATAAATTGTGAAATGTGAAATGAATATGTGAGCATATGATTAAATGTTATAAGCTAAAATGAGAAATTGATTGAACCAGGAAAAATACTCAAGTGTAAAAAGGGAAAATTTGGAATTGGTAAAATAAGGACCTAAGGGTCAAGAATAGAATAAGCTTAAATGCTAAAGTGAATTAAGTGATAAATGAAAGTGAAATGAAGACCAAAAAGGAGAAAAATGAGAAATGGAATTTGTGTGTAAGCCAAACATGGCCTTACACTTAAATGAGAAATAAAGTCCAAATGTGGTCTTAGAATAGCCACATTTGTGCATTTTGAGCAAAAACGTTGGTATAGAGGGAGAGGAGAAAAGCTAGGGTTTTGAGTGAGAAGAGGGATTTTTTGTAAATCCTCTAATTTGTTCAAGACCTTACAAGAAGGGAGGAAGGGAAAAGGCTGGGGGTCAAGGCAAAGTGGAATCGAGGTAAGAACCAAACCCCTAGAAAGTCAGATTGACATGTTTCCTCGTTAAAAACCCTAATCCATCCATGGGTTTTGCTCATGGTTGGTTTAGGATGAGATTAGGATGTTAATAGGAGTGATTCTCATGTTTTGTTTTGGAATTTTGAGGTGATTTTGGAGAAAAATCGCAAAAAGGAAGAAAACTAGAAAATACGTACACCCAAGCTGTCACTGAGCGGTTTGCTGTTAGACCTGCGCCATATGCCATGTAGATGCCAGACGCTTCAAACTTCGCCGCACGCACTCTTTCATAGTCGAAGTCGACCGGCACGCGTCACGCACAGTACTCGTCGCGACAGTCCCTTTTTGACCCCGTGGTCACTATCGCGGCCTGCGGTCACGACCGTGGCCTGTGTCGCGACAGGGTGTGGTCAAGGCCGGAAGGCCTTGTGTCGCCAAAGACAAGGCAACGAGCACCAACAAAGACGCTGAGCAAGGGCAAAGCGACAAGGGATCGGCCGCGGACAAACAGAGCGCTCTATCATGATAGACCACTTCATGTCGCTGGTTTCCGCTGTGAGAATTTTCTTTCACTCAGTCGATCAATAACAAAAAAAAGAAGTCCAAAATTTCGACCCCCGTGAATTGGGGTGTCACAAGCTATCACCGAGATTTAATGGGCCCTTCGAGGCACTCGAGAGGGTAGGTACAGTTGTTTACTAGTTGGAATTACCACCAAGTCTATCGAGTGTTCATCCAGTATTTCATGTCTCCATACTTCGAAAGCACACTCCATATCCGACTCATGTGGTGGATTGGGGCGAGCTTGTTATTGATGCGGATGAAACCTTCGAGGAGGGACTAGTACGTATCATGGATAGCCGAGATCAGATTTTGCGAGGTAAGACCGTGAGGCTAGTAAAGGTGTTGTAGCAGCACCGAGGAGTAGATGAGACAACATGGGAATGCAAAGACACTATATGTACCAATTATCCTTTCTTATTTGTGAATGAAGGTATGTTTTTTTTTTTTTTTTTTTGTCATTTGATATTAAATGACTGTAGCATATGCATGTGATTGTATGTGTTGTGTGTGAATTTTGGGGACGCAATTCTCTTAAGGGAGGGAGAATATAAAACCTAGGTAAATTTGAATTTTTCCAAAAAATAGCAAAACGGTAAATTGTTACAACGGTACAGGATGCAGACCTGAAATTTTCTAGATCTCGGATGACAAAATGGACCTCATCATTGGATTTGTCTCATAAAATCTAGTTATCCATACGAATTTCGTTGAATTCCGAAATAGTCGGATTTTTCACGTTTTCCGAAGCGACCGATGCTTGGTAACCCAAAAAAAATGAAAATTTAAGAATAAATTGAAAATTTGGAAAATAATTTAAATAAATTTCATTTGAAATAATTTGAACTTAAACCAAGACGAAATAAATCACTTCGAGGAAAAAACGGACCTGGACAAGACATGGACACTTGGCGCGACGTGGGCCATGTGGGTCAAGTCTTTAAGACTTAAGATAAGGTCAAAATAACAGATTTTGGAACAAAAAGGTCTTATTTTCCTGGTTTTTACGTGAGAAAGGAAATTGTCTCTATAGAGCATTCTCCGAACTCCTAACTCCATGCTTATTTAAATGTCGAACGCAATTATATATATTATATATAAATTATAATTTTTTTCATAAATTATAATCTCTATACATAGATTAAGTTGGTTAAGAATATTATTTTATATTTAATATATATAAATTATTAATAAAATATTATCTAAAATTTGAAGTCATGATTTAGTAGTTAGTATACAATTTTGACTATCTAAAATTTTATATTTGAGGGATGCCACAAAAAATTTTTTCTATTTTTTAATAGGCCCGCCAAGCCCACCCATCAAGCCCGCCCATTAGAGGCCAATCAAGCCCACCCGTCAAAGGCCCACCAAGCTCGTCCGCTAAGCTCGCCTACCAAAGGCTGGGCAAAGCCTAGCCCGGTCAAAGCGTCCACCGCCGCGTGCCCTCGTAAATCTCGCGGAGCTTTATAAAACCCGAAGCCGCCGCCTTGCCCACGACCGTCAACGGCCACGTGGCCGATTCGACGTTTCCGCCAATTCGGCCCAACTCGCCGGAGATTTTTAATCTAAACCCAGACTTTTCCCATTTTATTCATATATTTTCATGATGGGGACAGATTTTAGTTGTTTTCTACTTCTACCGTAGAAGCACCCCTTTCCACCAATTCGACAGGGTCCGAATCGATCTCGCAGGGCGCTTTGGTGGGTCCTACCAGATTACGGATCCTAACTAAGTCCCAAGTTGTTAGGCCGAGTTCATTTACCAAAACATATACAAACAAAGTAACTGCGAGGCGGACATTCCATTTCTCAGGAGCAAACACTTTCAAATATAAAAGGGAAGCGATTTCAATTCGGTAGGCCCATAAACATTTACATTTAACAAAATGCATTTACAATGAAGGCATTCCATGCCCATTCAAAATAATATACAAAATCGTTTCAAAGTTTAACTCTTTTGTTCAAAAGTAGGATGGATGCATATGACGGAGTATATACTTTTACTCCGCAGCTTTCTTGATGACTCTACACTCCTCGATCTTGTCCTTCGTTCCTATTCACTCGGCACCTATGCATAGATAAAAAACTACGCGCTAAGCATTTTCATGCTTAGTAGTTCTATACGATTCTCTTTTTATTTCAGTTAAAATCAAATCATGCAATTTCATAAGATAATGCTTTCGTACTTTCTTAAATGACCAATGCAGTACAATACATACATAAAGATATATTTTAATCACTAATTCATCGTCATCTCAAACTATGCATTTTCATGTGCAACAAATCATTCAGATTCATAATCATGAACTTTTTTCATTCTCATTATCATTTTTCATTTTAGCCCTTATCTAATTTAAATCCTATGCTTCTACATAGGATAACTTAATCACCAAAGACAATCCCTGGCTAATGGGCCTGTAAACACGCTTTATAAAAAATATGTAATTACTCTACTGGTGTACACATCGATATCGGGTCTCCACACACGGACGATATGCCACAATAGTACGCTTGTTCGAATTCTTATTGGTATACCAATCTATTTCTAATTATAATTTAACTGCAAGACTATTAAGGGTATTCAAACCATTTATAGGAAAATACTAGTATGTATTTTTATACAAACAAATCATTTCAATACTCATGCAATTTTCATGTCATTCATTTCAATCAACTCAATTTATCAAATTTTTAACTTAAATCACTCAAAATTCATTTCACAATTTATTTGCATCAAATCAATTTAAAACAATCTAATATCTTACACTAAACATTTTGGATAGAGATCTAAATAATGAGATAAATGTGTAGAAAATCAGAAACCAAAAGCTTTTGCACATTGATTCCAATCATCGAATCTCGATCTCAATTCTAGTTTTCCTCCTCACAGCCCCTATTCCAATACAATTAAAGAACAATATTATTCGTATGTACTAGTGATTTTGGTTAGGGTTGATATTCAGAGTTTAATATCGTATTCTTAATCTCATTAGCAAATAAGAGCAAGATACAAGCCTGGTATGGTTGTTAGTTTCCCAACTTTAATCCATCACATAACCAAAATAGTAAATTTTTTGCCATGCCTTATAATCTTTTTCCAACAGTACTCTTGATCAACTAAACCATCCCCAAAGGAAGATTAAGTTAAAAACCTCAAACAGACACTAACACCACATGTCAGACTGCGAGTTTCCGCTTTTTGTACTCTCTGGACTTTATTACCCAAAAATTATTCAAACGGTCTTCAAAAATTATGAAACTCTCCAATTTAGTCCTTTATATATCCAATGACATCTCTGAAAATTTTCAATTTAAAATTAATTCTCTAAGGCCCTCAACCACATAACACAAACAAGGAAAAACATGATTTTTTTTTCAGACAGCAGTACCTTTAAAATGTCTCATCATAACCAATCCTAATATTGTCCAAAATTAACTTCAAACATTGATTTGATTAGCTTAAACTAAGGTCTAACTAACCCCTAGGCACCCAAAATCAGATTATAAACCAATTGGTCCAGTTTTTAACTTTAACATCCCAAAACCCTAACCTATCCACTTTGACAGCTTGTAACAAAACACTTTCTAAAATCAAATAAATTCCCACATAAATTTGTCTAGTAAGAAAGC
Source organism: Tetrastigma voinierianum (assembly GCA_016808115.1). Classification (NCBI taxonomy): domain Eukaryota; kingdom Viridiplantae; phylum Streptophyta; class Magnoliopsida; order Vitales; family Vitaceae; genus Tetrastigma; species Tetrastigma voinierianum. Next base: position 307,852 of record JAEQBH010001210.1, on the reverse strand, counting down.
AATATTTCCAAGACCATATATTCCTTCCCAAGACCTTTAATCATCTCAACAATCTATTCTCATAAATTCCAAAATACACTTAGCCAAAACAGTCCCAAACTCAAGTTACGGCATTTTAATGCCAAATTGGTTAGCCACTGGATCACCTACTGTTATTCTCAATTTTTGGGGTCTTAAATCCATAAATTGGTAATGGTTCCTTATACTTATTTGAAGCTATGGTTCTAAGGTTTCTTCTCCAATTGGAATCATCCAATTCACCAACAAACTCGTTATTGTGACATTTACATCCAAACTACTCCACTGCGGCGCGTGAATCAGATCGGTTTACACATGCCTCGATAGATTTCTAGGCACTTTGGGGTAACAATTTGCATACACTTCCTTCAATTAAATTATTCCCCTAGAAGTATATTTTACCCAAAATTTTAAATCACTCAATTTGGATGAGTGAAGCTCAACTTATGGCCAAAACACCATAACAATACCCAAAATAGAGCATACCCAGTAGTTCTACCCAGTCACCTTTCAAATTTCATATACTGGGAGCCTTACAGCCTACAATTTTTCATGATCCCTTCTATACATTTGTAGCCCCATTCTGTTTTACTAATTAGAATCAATCTGGCCTGGATGATTACAAACTCCTTAATCTATCCAAAACAAGAACAAGGGGGTTTTTACTAAAATTTGACAAAATATTTCCTTTGAAAACCCAACATTTTCCTTTTACAAACATTACACAAAACCAATCCAACCAACAATGCTCTTCAAAACTCAACCCAACACAACCCCAAAACTCATTTACAACCAAAACAAAATTATTTTTATCCACATTTGGGGTTTTCCCCAACTCAAACACAAATAAAAGGGGTTTAGGGTTCGAAGTCTACCTCATATCTCTTTTTCAAACTTCAATACCAATGTGTTCCTCCTTGTTTTTGATCACTTTAGCCTTTGATTTTCATGGAGAAATTCACAAATCTCCCATTCAAAAACCCTAGCTCTCTCCCTTTTTCTCGCTAAAAACGAAATGCCTTAATGAGAGAAAGGTCTCAAAAGGCCAAAATATGGTCTTTATGTCTCCTATTCACAAGGCCTTGTTCGCTTTCACACTTAAATCCCATTTTCATTTTTTCCATTTTAACACTTATTTCACTTTCATTTCACTCTCATTTCATTTACTTTACACTTTTGCACTTATACTTTCTCATTCAGACCCTGGGTCCCCATTTGACATTTTTACCAAATTTATTTGGCTTCCTATAGATTTTCTGAGTTGTATATTTTTTTTCGTTCTTAGGATTTAAATTCTGGAAAAATTTCATTTACTTTAATTTATACCCTAAACATGTTCTGAAACTGTTAGGGTATTTTTAGGGCATTACATCTACCGTCAAATCCATCATCCATATAAAGTCAAGACTAGGACAATTCTAGTACTTAGTAACCCAATCCTCGTGGGAACAAGATTTCATTTTCATAACTATAGTTACTTTTGAGGTAGGCACTTGCTGCTCATCGATGCAGATGATATATGTTAACACATTCGTGCCTATCACCTACTACCTACAAGGAATCTCTGAATAGTTCAGAGTATGACCGATGGCTCATAGCCATGAAGTCAAAAATGAACTCCAGGTATACAAACCAAGAATGGACTTTGGTTGATCCACGCGAAGGGATAAAACCCATAGGGTGCAAATGGATCTTCAAAAGGAAGACGAGCATGGAAAGTAATGTGATTACCTATAAAACTAGGTTTGGGACTAAGGGTTATTGTCAAAGACTAGGAATTGACTATGACGAGACTTTTTGTCCAATAGTTATGCTTAAATCCATAAGAATACTCCTAGTCATTGCTGCTCATTATGATTATGAGATATGGCAAATGAAAGTGAAGATGGTTTTCCTCAATGGGAATATTACTGAGAAAGTGTGCATGACACAACCTGAATGCTTCATATCTGAAAATGACAGGGAAGTATGCAAACTTTTGAGATCCATTTATGTATTGAAGCAAGCATCCAAGAGTTGGAATATCCGATTTGATGAGAAAATCAAAGAGTTTGGTTTCTCACAAAATGAGCCTTGTGTGCGGGCCAGAAGATAAGTGGGGGTAGTCGTGTTCCTGGGCAGTATGTGGATGCACATTACCACGACGGAAAACAACGCCTTTAATATTGTAACTGTCAAAATTTAGCTATCCAAGAATTTCTCCATGAAAGACCTTTGAGAAGCGACCTACATATTGGGGATTAAGATCTATAGAGATATATCTAAAAAGTTGCTTGGTCTTTCACAGTCTACATACATAGACAAGATGCTAAAGAGGTTTAGCATGGAGCAGTCCAAGAGAGGATACGTTCCTATGTAAAGTGGGATCATCCTCTCGAAGTCCATGTGTCCAAAGACACAAGATGAGAGGACACGCACGAGTATGACCCCATATGCTTTGGCTATATGATCAATCATGTATGTTATGTTATGTACTAGACCCGACGTATCATATGCTCTGAGTGTCACGAGCATATACCAGGCTGACCCTGGTAAGGGTCTTTGGGTAGTTGTCAAGAATATCCTTAAGTACTTTAGAAGGACTAAGGATGTATTCTTGATTTATGGAGATAGGGATTTTTTTTAAGCGAGTATATCGATGCTAGCTCCCAATATGATAGAGATGATTTCAAATCTCACTCAAGCTATGTATTCACATTGATGGTGGCGCAGTTAGTTGGAAAAGTCCCAAACAGGAAACGAGTGTGGATTATGCAATTGAATCAGAGTACATTGCAACTTCTGAAGTAGCTAAGGAAGTTCATTGCAGAACTAGGAGTGCTACCTAGCATTTTAGATATGATACCCTCAGACAGACAACAATGGAGCTATCACAAAGCAAAGGAAACACCTGCCTCATCAAAGATCCAACACGCACTGTGAAATACCATTTGATGAGAAATCATTGGTAGACACGATGTAATCATAGAGAGTCCATATTTGGTCAGAATATTGACAATCCTTGACTAAGCCATTTTAGACAAAGTTTCCGACTCTCATGTACCGACTCTATATGAGATATAAAGCGCCAATCGCTTAGTTCAAGTGGGAGATTATTAGGGAAATACTTTAAAGGCAGTCACCTTTATCATTTATTATACGTCTTATGTTACTATTAAAGGCATCTTCATTATATTGATGTTCATTTGTTAAGTAAATTGATAGCGTTCTTAAATCAATTAATGAAGTCCATGACACATAACATAGCATGAAGAAATCATGATGAAATCATGATAGTAAGATTCCTATAATGTGCAATTATGTTAGTATCTAAATTATCCCTAGTCATAAGATCAATAAGACTGGACATTGTTGATCCGGATAGACTAGCATATGTCATACTCCTTGATTGAATCAAGCAGTCGATCTTTTAAATTATGATCATGAGTTGATATGCGGATGCTTGCTAAGAGTAGCTAAGTACATCAGAGACCTAATATGAGACAATCATATGATTAATAAATGTAGATGATATCTCATCATAGTACGGTAGGTATCTAGACTTAAAGTCATGATGTGACTTGATGTTGATTCCCGCACTTAGACTTCATTTCTTATTTCCTTCCAAAGTTTGCTCAGAGCGTGATAATCAGGTATAGCTTGAGGTGTTTGAAAGTAATTGAGTAGCCAATAAAGGATTCGCCACTCCCAATAAAGGGAGAATATACATATGTTCTTGTCAGATCATTACTCTGGGAATCTTTTGAAGACAGTGAACAAGAACAGAGTGTCTTTCAAGTGCATAACTGATGAGCAATGAGTCAGGGGATAAGATCTATATCACTTAGATCATGTGTGATGAGAGCTGCCGCCTGGGTTGGAGCTACATCATGTCCATAAAGCCTGAACTCCAGTGGGGCTATAGATTGTTGACACACCCCACCCCATCAAGGTAAAAGCCGCCACTCCATAGAAATCCCTGCACTGCTACCCCAATCCACTCAGAAACCCCCGTGAAGCTAAGCCATTTCTAAAACCTCCTATAAAATTTTTTCTTGGCTTTTTATAACTTAGGATTTGGTAAAATCTTAGCAATGGAAAATCTCATATAAAGCCACATGATTTACGCACATAGTCTAATTCCAAACTCGTATACATCCAATTTACACTATATCCAAAAAATATTGCAACCAACATATCAACACATTCTCACAAACCACTTCATGTACATACATATGTTCCGATGTATACATATTCAAAGTCTTTTCTTACATAATATTCTTAATTTAAGATCTTCTGTAATAATGTGTCGTGATTAAATCCTTATCAGGTTCAAATGTTTTTATATTCACAGATTCTCGAAAATAGTTTTTAAAATACAAATAATGAGCTAAACGCCTAAGGAGTGTATGTTTTCATAAAATGTTTCGCTTCCCAAAACATCTCAAAACAAACCTTTTACAAATATTTCGTGAAGTTTTACTTTTGTTTTGCTTGTTTAAAGTTTCTAAAACTTTTCTTCGCTGTTGCTTTTACTAATGCCGCTTTAAAGTTTTTAAACTTTCTTCGCTTGTTGCTTTTGTACTTTAAAGGCTTATAAAACTCTATTGTTATTGAGCTTATTCTTTTCTTGAAAGTTTCTTAAAATCCATACAAACCTTGCCAAAGCTAAAAACTTTTTCATAACACGGAGCTCGCTCAACCGCATGCTTTCAAAAATAAAATCCGAGCCCTGCTCAACCGTTGTTTGAAAATCCCACTGAGCCAACTGACGTTTTGAAATTCAACCTGGGAGCTCGCTCAACCGCTTGCTTTAAAACTCTTCTCGAAGCCCGCGACTCGGAACCAATAATGGTTGATTTTTTCAAAATCGTATATCATGCTTAGAACATCAACCACCGTGAGGCCTATTTGTCACCCTAGTGAACACGAACTCCGTGCCTCAACCGCGTCTGGAAGACTTCCGCATCACCTTTTTCCTGAATATGGTGGAATTGACCTCGTGTCGCCATCACCATACTTAGTTGGGAGTCATAACCTTATATACTCCCGCACGCAAGCCACTCTGCCTTCCTTTAAACGCATGATGGCGTCCCAAGTTTGCCGACCGTGCAAACTACAATGCATGTATGAGATCCTAACACCACCGCGCACGCACGAATACCGACCGGTTTGCTTGCTTAGAACTAGAAGGCCTGTTTTTTCGTGAAATATTCTTTGCTTGCTTGCTTGCTTGCTTGCTTCGAAAATGGTTTAATTATTCTAAACCATTTGCTCACTTGTTGTTGTTGTAAAATGGCTTAATTATTCAAACCATTGGCTATTTACCGCTTGCTTGTAAAATGGTTTTACAATTTAAACCAATGCTTGCTTTCACTATAGTTTAATCCCAAAACCACATACTTACTTGCTTGTAAAATGGTTTTACAATTCTAAAACTGCTTGCTTTCAATTATGGCTTAACTCAAAACCATTTTTCGCTTTCTAATTCATCGCTTGTTTTTGAAAATGGTTTGCAATCCAAACCATGAAATACCGCGGCAAACGCTTATAATCATTTAATACAATACACTAGTACACATGGAATGAGTTTAGAACACTACCTCTTGCTTGGCTAAACTTGAGAGCACAGCCCACACTTTTCCTCGCTTTTCTTTTTTAACCTATGCACACCTACCGTATATAAACAAATATTAATTGCCTACGTAATCGCATAACTTAACATACTTCCTAGACTTAATCACGCTCAACGAATATTGCTTCGCCTCGGCGGCGAGGTACGCTACGTTTTCGTCGAGTCCCAATCTTATTCGAACCTATCTTAATCATTTAATAAGGTTCCTAAACTATTTGCGGTAATGTATCGCAGTTTAAATACACAAAACATAAGATTCTCGGGCATTTTGGGCACACGTGTAATCGGCACACTCGACCCGCACCTAGCACACCCCGGACCCGTACCTGGCACGGTATTCCTCGGTGAGTACCCCACACCCCGAACATGTACCTACACTTTGCTTCGTTTGTACCTATAACTCCCTGAGTTACTGCACCCAGCATACCTTCAGCTCTGCCCGCATTTTGCTATTTTCCCACTTTTGATACCAATTCACTTCATACAACTTCTATAATCCCTAACACCTGAAGAAACATTATGGAAATCATCCAAAAACAACTCCACAACACTTGAATTGGTGCTTTGGAACCTCAAACCTCAAAACCCTAGGTGAAAATCCAAGAACTCAACCTAGGTCCACCAATTCTTTTTAAAACCCCATAAATGTGATGATTCCATGTTTATTTTCTCCCAATTGGGGTTTTACCTCACACTCATGAATTCAAAGGTTTATGTATCTTGCACACAAAAAACCTGTAATCAAAGGAACATCTATTCTCCTTACCAAAAAGTCCCAGAATCCAACTACCATGTAGTTGCTACAACATACACCCATTGACTTCTCCTCCCTCCTTCTTCTTCCCTCTTCTTCCTCCTCTTGAAGCCTTTTCTCCTCCCCAATGAAACCCTAGTTTTCTTTTGGGAGACCAAAATATGATTTTTGGCTTTTGTTTTTCCCATTTATATATTTTAACATTTTTAATTGCAAATAGCCCTCATCTCTTTAATTTATAATTAAAATCTTATTTATTTGTATCAGGCCCATCTCTAACTTAATTATGCCTTACATATCCTTTTTTGCTAAATGAAAATTAGTACCCTTATTCTCATGGCAAATTCCCTGCAATCACATAAATTATCATTTCCTACTTTAGTCTCCCAAAATACTACAATGTGACACTTATTCTCCTTATACACCCCTACAAAGATCGTATTGCACACCTCTCAGGACGTGGGTGTTACATTGAGAAACATCGAATTGCAAAAGAATTGTTCATGGAAGGGCTAGCAGTCGACCACCGGGAATTCTTCTGCTAATTAGAGGGATCAAGATAAAACAGCAGATACCTCTCATGACTTGCTTTTGATTCAATAAATGTAACTGCGCCGACATAACCGGGAACCTAATGGGTCACACATTTAGAAAAGTGTGGGGCTGATATAAAACAAACATGGATGTGATCCAAATATGAAGGAAGTGAATTTGTAGATGGCTGTCACGAGACTAGTCAAATCTCGAGATCAAAAGCCCTCATTGAAAGATAAAGTAGGCTTGGGCTGGTTCATGAGCTTAAGGCACATTAGGATACCCGCCATAATGCATAGAAATGTGTGTAGCCTATCATCTCTTAAAAAGAGGGCACTTTAGACATTTCAAGGGGCAAGGGTTTTCCTATAAATAGAACCTTATGGAGAAACCCTAACCTTAATTCATTTTAGCCCACATTTCTTAAGAGAATGTTCTTGAGTGTGAGAGGGTGTTCTTGAAGAAGAATAGCCACTCTTCATGAGATTTGAGTGTCAAATCCTCGGGTTTTTGCTTCCGCTTTATCTAGATTCTCTTACAGTTAACCGAGGCTTCATTCTCCACACCGCTGCCTCGAGGTTAGTTACTGCCCATCTTTCATGTGGATACTATTAGAGGCAAACCAAGGACGTGGTTTGCTTCAGTTGTTGGTGCATCACTCTTCGGGATCGGTTTTACACTGACGTGAGGTAGAAATCTCGCACTCTCTTTGTTTGATCCCACTCGATCCCTCAAGGATCCTTTAGTGGTTTTCAAGTTTTTGTTTGCTTTCAAGTACTTCGCACTTGATGCCTCCTTCAAAACCCAATAAGCAAGTCTTTTTCCATGAAAGACTTGGGATCAGTGAAAGAGATACTTGGTATGAAGATCTCCCATGATAGAAGGAATAGGAAGCTTTAGGCATCTCAAGAAAACGACATTGAGAAGGTTCTTAAAAGATTCAACATGAGCAAGGCTAAGGTGGCTTATTCTCCACTTGTAGGCCACTTCAAGCTTACCTCTAATCAATGTCCTACAAGTAAGAATGATACAAAAGAGATGAGCAAAGTTCCTTATGCATCTGTTGTTGGTAGTTTGATGTATGTTACTGTCGCACTAGCTTCGACATCGCTTCATCTCGGTTGGGAGCAGCACCCGCTTCTTCTAATCCTAGGAATGAGCACTTGTAAGTAGTGAAGTTGATACTAAGATATTTGAGGGGCACTTCTAAGGTGTGCTTGTGTTTTAGCAGTGGCAAGCCTATTTTAGATGGATACATAGATTCGACATTATGCTTATGCGATCAAGTCCATTTCATACTGGCGACTTTTGCAAGGAGCCCTTGGTAACTAAGTTGCAAAAGTGTGTTGCATTATCCACCACATAAGCTGAGTATATTGCTATTACTGAGGGGTGTAAGGAAGCTTTGTGGATGAGAAAATTCTTAAAAGAATTGGGGTTGCAACAAGAGGAGTATGTTGTTTACAGTGATAGCCAGAGTGCCATCCACCTCTCCAAGAATTCGATGTTTCCATTCCAAGATCGGCTATTGATGTTAGATCACTCTGACCCGGTGGGACGTGCTTGAGTCAAAGCAATTATATTTAGAGAAAATACATACTAGTGAGAATGGATCAGACATGTTAACTAATTGTTTGCCTTAGGAGAAGCTAAAAGCTTATAAAGTAAAGAGTAGGCTAGTTTGGTCACGATAGAGGCCTCGTGGAAATGCCCAATTTCACTAGTGTTTGCGCCCAGTCATGCAACATCATATCCAATGTGGAGCAGTGATAACCCACAAGAGGTAAACCCACAGCGAACAGATCGGTGCCGGTTAACGTATCAACATGCCGGAACAGCATGTGATAAATCCCTCTGGTGTCCGCAAAGCCATTAACTAATAATCCGCTGAAGAACCAACAGCCCAACGCCCTTACAACTTTAAACAGTGAGGAGTCGTTGGTAGCATCCCTAAACGCGAACCTTCATTGAATAGAATGGTCTTCGCCCTTTGAAATAGAATATTCAGTGTCGTCTGTCCGAGTCAACTCTCCCCGGGAAACACTTGATCCTTTACTTATCCACATTGGTATGATATTATTCACTTTAGGCCTAAGCCCTCGTGGTTTTGTTTTTAAGCTTTTCCCCTAAAATTTCTCTTACCATGTTAGTTTGTATATAGTTTACCTTACATAGCTTTAATCTGATTCATATGACTACTTAAGATCATCAATTCATAATTGGATTTCAATTACATCATAAAGACGAATTGAAATATATTTTCTACAACTTAAATAACACTTACCTCTTGAAAGAGATTCACAAAGGTTAGAGGGTTGGTACTTGTGGTATACTTTGTAGAGGATAGTAAGAGGAACGAACTTCGTCTTTTTCCATAGAGAGTGATCTTCCTTTTTCTTCTTTTCTTTTTTTGATATGTTAAAGGATATTTCTCAAAGAAAAAAATTGTCTCCCTCAAAGGAACTGTTTTCCTTTTGTTAAAAGATAAAATATAGCATTTTATTTTAACTTCACGAGACACAACGCCTCAGCTCTCTCACATTTCCATTTTATTTTTACTAAGAGGAAATGGTCGGATCATATCATGTGTGCCAAACCCCATATATAACCAACATCTGTCACTCACACATGATGGGACCAACTCTCTTCTCAATTCATGAGGTTCATACTTAGCAACAAGTCGGTGACTTCTCATTTTTACTGGCAGAACATATTTGGCCACATATCTATTAGGGAGACAGGTTTCGGCTAAAAGGATCTTGGAGTATGTTCAATATGTTGCATCCTAGATAATTTGTTACATCCTTTCACGTGAGATCTGGTGAGTCTAAAACTCATCTATTTTTAAGCCCATTTTTCAAGAATATTTTAGGCTTAAAAGTCCAATTTAGATTAAAATTATGGAATTTTGACCCAAATTTATGTTTTTCGGAAATTTGAAGAAAATATGCAAAAAAAGTAGCAAAAAAAAGAAAAAAGATAAGAAAAGGCAACAATGTCGTGACACCAGAAAAACAATGTCGCGACATTGTATGGAGAGTGTCATGCCAGTTACTCGAATGTCGCAACATCGCCACGACATAGGTGGAAATAGATAGATCATAATTCTTCAATGTCGCAACACCAAAAGGGCAATGTCATGACATCATGTGGAGAGTTTCAGACCAGTACTTTAATGTCGCAACATCGGTTGAAACAGGTAGAGTAGAAGAACAATGTCGCGACATTGCCATGCCATAGGCTGTAACATCTCTCAAGACATCAAAACTCAATGTCGCGACACCAGAAGAGCAATGTCGGGACATCAGAAATGGCTTAGACAAAGAAAAATGTAATGTCGCGACATTCTCACGACATCAGGATAAAGCCTCAACGTTGAAGACATCATGCGAAGAATGTTATGACATCAACAAATGACTTACAAGCAATGTCACAACATCAACAACTGACTTACAAGCAATGTCTCAACATCAGGGCATGGTTATAAGAGCAAAAACATTAGTTAGCAATGTCGTGACATCAAAGCAATGTCATGACATTAGAAAGTAACCTCAACATTCAAGAGCAATGTCGCGACATCAACTTAGTGTAGTGATATCAACTCAATGTCGCAACATTAGAGTTGATCTAAAATACTACATCTAGATGCCGCAACATCATCACGACATTGACTGATCACTGAAAATTGAGAATTGCTCAGCAAACTTTCAATGTCGTGACATTAGATTTGATCCACGACATTGACAACTCCGATGTCTCGACATCATACAATCATCACGACATCAACAACTAGGGCAAAATTTATAGGCTTTTCGGCGCTGCGGATGTTCGCCGCTTAGGCCCAATGTCCGGGGCTCATAACAGAAGCCTAGGGATGAGTGCGCGCTGCTCAACCAGGCCGATCTTAGAAATACCAGCACTTTTGGGAGGAGCTGAAATCTCCTTTGTATATATTTTTCCTTTATTTTCTTTATTTTCGTTTTTTATTTTATTTCCTTTTCTAGATTAAACTTTTCTTTATTTTAGATTAGAGTAGTGATTTGAACTGAGATTCCGAGCTGGATGAATGTAAATCGAAGCTTCATTTATGTCTAAAATTTAATGGAATCTGGGAATTTTTCTGGAATTCGATTTTGGTTACAATTTCAATGAATTTGTTTGATCAACTAGTCGCCACATTTGTACCCAAGAATGGAAGGCTAAGCTCCCAGGAATATGTTGTTAGATTACTTTTTTCGTTTGTAACATTATAATGTTGTTTTGGGTATGGAAATTTGAGCGATTTAATTGATATTACTCCTATATTGAATCGTTTCGAATATCGCGTTTTGGCACCGTAAAGGACTCGTATCATTGCTCGATATCCGTGAATCCTCTAAGTGACACACAAAGATGGACTACCCGGAAAAGAGCCAGCCGCTAAGGTACACCCAGACCGATATTATTTGAACTAATGAACTCTCAGGTCACTTAGTATATCTCTCGGTGAAGTTCTAACCTCTCGATGAAAGGTTCCTCCGTGATCACAGAGTGTGTTCCCAAGGAATAAGATCTGCCTACTGATCTAGTAGTTTAATTCATAGAGGTTTCACCCCAATTGAGAAGAATAATCTCAATCTTGTATTAGTTGAGATTCTAATCAAGGAGAGAGAGAATTTTGTCTAATTGATGGATGAAGTACCAATTATATTGGAGAGGTCTTGCATTATCCTGTTTATAAGGGCAAGCGATTTCAAGTCCTAAGAGATGGTCTAAGCACCGAGAAGGAAAACAATAAATCTTTAAAGAGGATCTGTCTTATAAGGTTTTTCGTATCCATTGTCTAGAGATAGAAATGGTGCCGAGAGTGAAATGTGTAGTGTGGGGAGAAATCCAATGTTGCACTACCTTGTTCTTGGACAATTCCAAAGTTCATGTCCCATACTTTATATTTTATTTGGAAACTTGCAAATTGATGGCCATAACACTCCATTTCTCATTTCCGCAGAGCCAGTCCAAGAAACTCTCTAATTCATGTGTATTTTTAGAATTTCTTATCTTTTATTCAATTTATTTTGCACATAAATTTCTTACTTAAAAATTAGAGGTTAAATAATAGTGATGATCTCTGAAAAATAGGTGTTAATCTTTTAGATTTTTAAAATCAATCCTCAAGTGAATGATATCCGGACTTATTCGTCTAATTTTATTACTTGTATGACTCACACTTGTAGTGATTTAGACCAAAACCAATTTTGTAAATGCAAATTATTACTACACAAAGAAAAACATATTTTATATACTGGAGTCAAGTAAGTTTTTAAAGTGGATAATCGTTGAATTGGAACAATCTCTGGGTTGGCAATGTCAAGAATCGCCTTTCGTCCATGTTAAAAAATCGCCAACAAGTTTCGCGCCTCACCGTCAGGATTGAAATGAAGTAAAGTTTAAAGATCAATATTCTTACCAAAAAGAAAATTGCTAGTTTGGACATTTTTCTCTTATCTTTTATCAAAAAATTTCAAAAATAATTTTAACTATAGTAGTTGACTTAGCTACTGACTTAATTGTAGTATCATAATATATTTTTGTTATCTATTGATCTTTCACTTGGATCTAGTATTTCCATCTTCAGAATTTAGTACACGATGAAGACCGGCGTAACTACCGCCAATGGATACCGGAAGTTGGAAAGACATCAACAGAAACCTAAGAAAAGTGAGAGTTGTTGAAGCAGTAGTTATGGCAAAGCAAGAAGGAACTAATCAATATATAGCAGTAGAGCTAACAGTAGAAAGGCCTAAAAGACAAAGAACCATGGAAGATTTTTGGAGTCCAATCATCATGGCAATGACTACTACCAGAGTTGTAATCACCACCCATTCGGCAAATAATTTGAATCGAAGCCCCGTCTAATGACCATGGTGCAGCAAACATCAATTTACAAGTGCTCAGCCGAGATCCCAAATGAAAGCACCTGTGGAGATTGAGGATGGTAAATACCGTCAAACCGAATGGGGTTAATCCGCATATCATCGTTGCGTGCTATTCCCTTTGAGAGATATAGCAGCCAGATGGTTCGAATCACTGCCATATGAATCAGTAGACAATTGGGAGGAGTTGGTTGAAGCTTTTATGGAGAGGTTTTTCCCACCAGCCCTTGCCTGAGAGAGAAGAATAGAGATTATGTCCTTTCGGAATCCATTAAAATTCCAAGAAGGCACTTATGTCCTTTGTTTCATAGTCTGTGAGTCTTGAGTCTACAGTCCACAAAGGATAAGATTCAGTCAAATAAACATAACTAGAAACAATAATTGCACTAACAAGTGAATAAAGGTCATTTACCTTCTTGGACTCTTAGCAGTCACGTGCAAAATGCTCCTTCTTGCCACAGTTATAGCACTTGAGCTTGGAGACATGCTTCTTTTTCTTACAGTTCTTTTTCTTCCTTTTCCCAAGTTATTGTGAACTTTTGTTTTTTCTTTGCCTGAGCATTTTCTTGACTCTCTTGCTGGTTCCCACCATGAAATTTACGCTTGTGCCATTTTCCTCCATGTGAGTTAGAGTCAACCATGTAAACATCAACACTTGTCTTACTGGCCATGAGGCGATCTTCCTCAAGCTCTAAGTGGCGCATAGCATCTTCCAAGGACTTAATGCTTTCATTGTGAGTCGAATGCATTTTCATGTGTTCCTAGCTTTGAGGTTGTGAACGAATCACTGCTTGCACTTGTTGTTCATTAGTAAGAATATGACTTCCATCTTTAAGCTCACTTATCATATTCGACATCTACCTCAAATGTTTTTTCATGGTGTGTTCAAGGCATTTCTTGTAAGTGTCAAACTTAATCATAAGTGATCTTAGCTTGGTTATGGACGTGCCACCAAACCTTTCAAAGAGAGCGTACTCATTGGTCCTTTTGAGATCTCATGGCTTCGAACTCCTTAATGATATTACTATCTTCGCGTCGCTGAACAACTTAATGCAAGTTGTGGAGTTCTTTTTTTTCTAGGTCTCATAAGCTTCACAATCCCTTCAATGTTGGGTCATGTTGCCTTGCTCAGGTTCAACCATTAACATATTTAAAACCTCAAGAGTTTCTTGCTCTTCAAGTACGTATTGGATTTTTTTACTTCAAATCTCATAATTGTCCCCGTTCAGTTTTCACCCTTATTGAGTTCAACTACAATGTTCTTAGCAGTAGTAGCCATAAATTTTTACTATAGGAAGAAATTTTAAGCAAGATTATCAATTCCCATTACATACATGAAAAAATTTTAAATTAATTATAAAGTGTTAATTGAATATAGGTTTAGAGTTGAGAGTTCACTATGTTCCCAATCATTGTCTAAGGCTCATATGTTCAATGAATTACTTTGTAATTAATTGTTCTCAAACTAAAGTCACTAGTCTTTAGTGAATTTGCGCATAACAAATTCTAAATAATATTAATCACAAAATCATAATCAAGTAAAGGAGTAAAGAAAAAAAATATGCAAAAAAAAAAAAAAATATATATATATATATATATATATATATATATATATATATATATATATATATATATATATATATATATATAGTATAAACTATTAAATTTAAAGAATAAAAATTATAATTCTCATCAAGCATTACATGCTAATAACAAATAAATGAATAAAACTCTAAGATAAGCGCATAGCATGAACATGAATGGATTCATGTAATCTTCTCTTCATGTCCAAAGGTAGTTCATAATGGACTTTAAGCAACATAGGAATTCAAGGTATTTGTTTTCTTCCTTTCCACATGGACATACCATATGAATGGCTGCAAGTTTTCCTTGCAACCCAATTGACATACTATGGATGAAATCCAGAACAAGTTTCCCATAAGTTTTTTTGTTAATCATAAGGATAAGAATTCTATAGAGAATCAAGAATTCTTTGCTCATTAGGAAACTTGAGGCCTAACTTTAAAGCCTCATATTCTCAATTCCTTTGTTCATATTTTCTCAATATTCCTGGATCAGCATTCCTATTCTTTTCGATGTGCTAATGTTAGTGTTTTAAATGAGTCCTCATATTTGTCTTACCAATATTATTTATGGTTAAAAAAAATAGAAATTAGTAGAGAACCAAATTCGAACTCAAGCCTTGGGGAAAAGATGGGAAGGGTTTAAACCAATAAGCCTAACTTCCTTTTGGTTATAATTATATGAATTGAAATATATTTATCTTCTAGTTAATAATTAATATTTAAAAAAAATAGTTAAAAAATAAAAAATAAATCTTTAAATACGTACTTGAAATCCCATACGTTCAGGTGTTGAATACATGTTTAGATTTCTTCTTGTAGAGATCCTTGGTCACTAAACATGATTGTTTTAGGATTAATTCAAGTAGGATTCACGTAGAGAATAAAAAAAAGGTTTGTGTTAAGGGATCTTTTACACACACATCATTACCATATATATATATATATATATATATATATATAAAGATATATATATATATATATATATATATATATATATATATATAAACTGGATCGATGATTGTATCGAAAGTTATCGCTGCTTTCACTAAGCATCGACCGATGGTGGAACCGTGGTTGAACCAATGACTTCATAAATATATAATTTATATTTTTAAAAATCTAAAATTAATTTTAAAATATAATTTAATAATTATAAAGTTATTTATTCATTTTTATATTGTTGTATTAATATTTTAAATTTTATGAAAACATATGTATAACATTTAAATAAAAAAGTAACATTATATGTGTGTATATTATTTATATTTATGTAAAAGCCGAGAAAAATCTAATTTTTTTAAAAATGGTAAAATGGTAATGGTCAAAATCCAAAATTTTTCTAGATCTCGGATCACGAAACTGACTTCACCATTGAATCGCCGAAATCTAGTTACCATCGCCACCTCGCGACCCGAGACAGTCTAATTTCACATTTTTCGATAAGACCAGCGCGCCGAAGTGTCAGAACCGCCATGGTATATTACGCGATGCCGACAAAAGTCACCTACCACATGTACCCATGACGATGCCAGACGTGACAATGAGACGACGTGGAGATGAACGAATTTAGACGTTCACGTGTTAAAAATCCAACTGCGGACAAAGACGTAATTTTCGTGAAAGTTTAAACGAATAAAACAAAAGAGGAATGTTTTCTTCTGCAATTCCAGCTGAACAAATCGTGCAGCGCAGGGTGTGTTTCAGCTTTGCAGAAAGACGGGCTTCTCTCAGATTTCCCAGTCTTTCGACCGTCTGTCGACCCGAAAGCAAGAAGCAAAGTTGTTCACGCAAGGGTCGCTGCCACGATTTTGTGGAGTTCTGACAAATCTTAAGAGGATCTTTTCCTACTTGGTTTGTTCTTTGGCTAAGAGCCATTTTATGGATGGGGGATTTGTCGAGGCCTAATGACCGTGTTTTCTCTAGCCTCAAACCTTTGAACCGAAAGGAAGAAACCTCACTTAGTGCGGTCGCAAACGCTGGTCGGACCGAGGGTTTCACCGTTCACGGATTTGCCAGTGATTTTGTGTTTGCCAGTAATTCAAACCAATTGCTTGATTGGTAAATTGTGCCCATGGAGCTAATTTTGGTGTTATCGTTGTAAATTGAATAACATGACATTTCCATGTGGAATTAATCGTGTTAAATTATGCATGTAAATATATTAGCATGGGATTTTTTAAATCAAGATAACGCATTCCATACGCATCTACACCCTGCATGGTAGGTGTGAGTGCACACATGAAAGAAATTGAAAAAGAAAAATTAAACTACTGTGAAAGGAATTTCAAGGAAGATTTTTCAAGAATGCTCGAGAGCGGTCCAACAGTCATCTCGAGGCGACTCATGACTATTCTGAATAATTATCACACCACCTCATGGGTGGTCCAATATATTTATTGAAAGTCGGTAGTGTGTTTTCAAGAACAAAAAGCTTTTGTTTTGAAAACTGTATTTTTGCTCACATTTGGCTTAGGCATGTGTGAGGAGTCTTATGAGGACTCGAGACATGGATCGGGCATGTAGACATTCAAAGAGGAATCATGTATTTGCTCGAGTGATTGTTCTGCCATGACACGTGCACTTGAGCGGAGAGGAAACCCATGTAGGAAATTATCACTATCAGCATTGCTCACCCCGTCGAGGATCACTATTTCGGTGCATGTGGAGGCATAAGAGGACGGCGCTCACTAGAGGTCGCTGCTTTTGTAAGAAAGCCTGGACAGGGCTTCGTATTACTTTTTGTATAACATGGCTAGAACTTAAATTTTAATATATGTTTGAATTAAGAGTATTTATTAACCTTTAACTGAAGGTAAATATGGAAGTCAATGGGATATATTTTGTGAGTATTGATGTATGGGCCTAAGTGGCTATTTTACTCATTTATCCTGTATGTGGACTCACGGTGGTCGGTGTAAAATGTCAGACATGTCAGCCCGCAGCCCTCGTACAAAGGAGAGACTTCCATGATTCATGAGTGTGCCGGTTACCCGACATCCACGAATATTCCGCTGCTGGATTCGGCAGTTGTCAACGTGACTCTGAAAGTGGGCGCCCACTTGGTATCATAGCTAAGCAAACAATTACCTTGGGGAGCTCTAGCTGGTGTGTTTATAAGTGTGGTTCGACACTAGTCACGTACTGCATCGCAGCTTTGGTGGCATAAAATACCTAGGGCTTGAGGGACTTGGGCTTAGGTCATGGTCATT
Organism: Tetrastigma voinierianum; assembly: GCA_016808115.1. Lineage (NCBI taxonomy): Eukaryota > Viridiplantae > Streptophyta > Magnoliopsida > Vitales > Vitaceae > Tetrastigma > Tetrastigma voinierianum. The sequence goes on along the minus strand of JAEQBH010001210.1, from coordinate 290,225 downwards.
AAGGTATATGAGCATTATAACCTGCATGTTGATACTAGGGTTATAACTTAGTATCTAAGAAGTTAGTATATGGTTTTTTACCTAGACTATGGAGTGGAAACGTTAGACCCATGCAATTCAGGCATTCACGAATTAATGCTGTATAACAATTTTTCGATTGCTTGTATGATGTGTATGTTGTGTGGTTTGTGTGCTTGGTGAATAGCACATAAGAAAAAAAAATGTTGAACACTAGGGTTAGTGTGAGAACAAGTTTTTTGATAAATTTTCGGGATTGTGGTATCCGTAATTAAATAAAAAAAAAAATGTGTCGGGAGGGGAGAAAATTTTTTGCGAGGTTTACAAGGAACCTGAAAAAAATAAATAAAATAAAATTTAATGAATTTATTTTGTTCTATTGGAAAATGAAAAAAAAAATATTTTTATTATGGTCTTCCAGTAGGTGGAACAAATGAAAAATAAAAGTGAAAAAAAAAAAAAACGGAAGCAGAAGGTGGCTGATGGATGGGCACGCTCATTTTCTCGTAGCAAACAGCGATACAAAGAATCAGATCGCGACACGTGGCTAACAGTTCGGTGCGGACAGAGGCATTTATGCCGGCGGTGCAGACGCCAGGATACCACGCCGCACGCCAGGCGAAGGCGCCAGCGCTGCGCGCATGGCCCGGCCGTTGGGTGTGTCGCGATAAATAGCGTGATCGCGACAGAGGGCAGCCTGGCCGCTGGTGTATCGCGAGACAGATGCGGCCACCGGCGGATACGCCTACGCGATACTACCAGCATGCACCAATACGGCGCAGAGGTGCGCGACGCCGGCAGCACGGCCAAGACGCTGCCCCGAACACTACACGTCACATGACAGCGCGCCACAAATACAAGATGCGCGGCTATTGTCGCCAGCGCATGCCGCTCGCTGACACCCGCCATGATATGGCGCTCTAAGCGCCACGACACGTCCACGACACGACGCCCAATGCGCGCGACCTGGGCGTGGTGCACACGTGACACAAAGGCAAAGTTAGGTCGCAGGTAAAGATTATACCAAAATAATCGACTCGCTTTAACTAGGCGGTAATCGCTCGCTGGTCGTTGGGACATTATTCACAGCACCAGCCACGAGGTTTTCAAAAAATAAAATAAAATAAAATATTTGGTATGTGAATAGTAGTTCGGGGTTTATTTACACCTTAGAGATAATGCGATAAAACTTCTAACTTGCCATTTGACATGTAGATGATCGAAGCGAGGGCAAGGACGTAGAGTCGTCTAATGGTAGTGCCAGCCAAGTACCACCAAGATTCACCACAGCTTTTGCTTAGGTCAGGTATCATGGCCGTCATCGCACAGCTAGCAACAGTAGCTGTGGAGGTCCAAATGCAACCTCCGCAGGCCAGTAAGGCATCATCCCTCCGATATTCACAAGGGGAAGAGATCCGACGGTGGCGCACCATTGTTCACGTAGGTCGGTGAAGGTATTTCCGAGGCTACGGAGATCGCTCCCGATACCTACTCAGATCACACTAGCCTAATTCCACAGAGGGTGAGGCCCAAGCATGGTGGAATCGGGCAGCACCCCAGAGACGGTGAGGCAACGACTTAGGCACCTGGCGATCTTTCACGCGCGCATTTTCCGCATGTCGCCGGGTCATGCGAAGGCTCAGAGTTCCCGGGAGCCTGGGCGTGACCGCAGACCGTATTGGAGTATGTGGTTAGATTCATGGAGCTAGCACTGCTGCCGATGACTACACACCGATACTGCCAAGGTTGAGATCGAGAATGGCTAAAGTTTTCCCTACGGAGCAAGATTGTAAGATCACCATGACACGGACTCCATGATCGACCGCTCCTGACCATATGCTGTGAGATCGAGGATGCTCTGAGCACTTGGGATGCGGGTGTTAGCAGCAAGAGTGAAGGGAGAGTCGCCTTCTTTCTGAAATGCAGGAAGAAGTCAGTGGCTTCGAAGTTCATGGGTTTCATGTCATGCCATCCCAAGCCAGAGAATCAGCTGGCGGGGTCGGGCTAGCAAGCCCACTGGAGGACAAGGTGAGATCGGACTTAGGTCTACCTCGAGTAGTTTGTGAGAGTATGAGGATGTTTTTTCGGATGAGCTACCCAGATGTCTCTCAGAGGCCAGAGACTTCAGATCGAAAGTCACACCCCCCGGGTACTCGCCATCTGGCGACCCTCGCATAGGATTTAAGCAACCTGGCTGAAGTCATAGAAACTCGCAGTCCAAATTATGAGCCATCGATAAGGGAAGACCGAAAGACTTCACCACATGGGCGCTCGATTCTATTTGGCGGCCAGCAAGGACAAGAATTCTTCCGACCGTGCATTCGATTCACAAACAGCTGAATAAGGTTGCCATCAAAATCGATACCCATTACCGAGGATCGGGACGACGATTTGATCACTGGTATGAGCGAGCTCCTGCTCCAAATGCACTTTCAAGAGACTGCCAACATCGGGCCGAGAAGAGATACATCCCTAAGACAAATAAGCTCAGACACTCCAAGACGGGCACTTTGAGTTTACGCGATGCCCTGGATTTATCGAATGCCGCTAACGACATTCACGGACCTCATGGCTGGGTATTCCAACCCTATCTAGACTGGGCTTGTCATCGCAGGATGATATTTGATTTCACTTCAAATGAGTGGAGCATGAGGATCACTTTCGAGATTTGATTTGCATGGGGCTTATCGGAGATCGCCGCAACTATACCCAAGTTTAGTAAGTGCGAAGCTCAAGCCATCGAGGTGAGATTTTCGGGACACATGTGTCAACATCGTGTCGGACCTGCAGAAGGTCAAGGCCGTGATGAGTCGGGAGATACCAAGTCAATCTTCGAGATACGAAGTTCTCGATTGGCCGGTACTACAGATTCATCAGGATTTTCTTCGATTAGCTAAGACCTATGACGAAGATTGACCCGAAAGAGGTCAAGTTTGATTAGGATGACCGATATGAGGAGGTATCTGTGAGTCAGCAGGAGACTTACTGGCCTTTCTATCTTGAGGTCCCGCATGGGATTGTGTACAAGCAGCTTGTGATGCCTGAGGGTCAGATCAAAGGGATGGTTTTGATGCGCCCAGAGGGTAGTAGCTTATGGTCTCCCGGGTCATTGAAGAATAAGGAGTTAATTACCCCACACACGACGAGCTGCGATCGTAGTCTTCGCTTCAAGATTCAGCGCCACTGATATTTATATGGCGAATAGTTCGCTGCATCTGCACCACAAAAGTCTTGGGCGAGACTTATCACAATGACCTCAATATGAGGCAACGCGTAGGATGGAGTTCCCAGAGGATTATGACTTATCATTACCATCCCGTAAGGTAAATGGTGTGGTTGATGCGCGCCGCCGGAAGTCACGGAGCATTGCCAGTATAGCTCTCAGAACATGATGCTGAGAACGCTGTGAGAGTTTGGGCCACAGCATTCCAAGGAAGGTGCTTAGGGTACAGCTGGGGGAGTTTAGCAGCCAATCGCCTCGCAGCAGAGGATCGAAATCTCGTGGACAAAGGACGCCGAAGATAGTGTCCATCAAGGACCGGTACGCCGTGCACAGGACGGTAATGGACTGTCTCACGCAGATGGTAGTCTTCTGTGATAGAGGACGGCAAGTGGGTTCCCCGCCTGACCGATTTGGAGAGAGTAGATTCTTAGGGAGTTTCACCGCTTCTCGATTTGTCGTATCCAGTAAGTACCAAGATGTACTAGATCTTCGGCCATTTCTGATGAAAGAGACATGGGACTTTGCTCACTGATGTCTCACTTTGTCACAGTTAAGGCTAAAGACTAAGCCATCGTGGCTACTTCACGATTGAGGTGGCTTCGAAGGGAAGGGGAGCACCGCCACGATGGATTTTAGACCCACTTGCCACGTGCATTAATCGTAGCGACATGACGCGGACAAGTGATAAGGACCTGATCACCTAAGCTCTCAAGACATTTTCAACCTGGTGCGATGACCTTCACATCGAGAGATTCTCGCCTAAGAAGAGTTCGAGAGATAGTCCCGGGATAAGGCTGGAGTACCAAGATCCATAGTGCTCATAGAGACCCGAGGTTTACAGACCCTTTTGAAAGAGTTTCCAAAAGGCTACACACTACAATCATGAGTACATCTTTCCAAATCTACGCACCTGGATGGTCACCGAGAGATCCATACTGTGTGTTGGGGAGGACATGCCGCGAAAGATGCGCCCTAGATCATAAGGGTAGTCAAATACATTTGCTCCAGTGGAATTACCACAACAACAAGCATCAAAGTAGATAATGAAGGCTAACTGATAAGGAGACATCGTATGGGAGGCCATGCAGATCACCGATATGTTGGACCGAGGTGGGAGAGAGCTCCATCACTAGTCCTGATCTGATTAGAGACACCTCCGAGAAGGTGAGCTTGATACAACAACGTCTTCTCACGGCTCAAAGCCGGCAGAAGAGCTATGCTGATGTGCGACGTCGACCTTTAGAGTTCGAGGTTGGAGATCACGCTTCGGGCTGCGATGCCTAAGAGAGGAGTGGTCAAAGCTCGACAAGCCGCTGAAGCTATCGCCATGTTCATCTGGTCCTTCGAGATACCCAGAGGCAGGCAATCAGAGCGCATCTAGCTTAAGTTCCCACCACCAACATGTTAGGTGTCCACTAGGTATTTCACGCCCATGCTCCCAGGTACACTCAAGATCCAAATTTCATGTAGGATCAGATTCAGTCGACACCGATGGGACCTTCGAGAGTGACCGCGGTATTATGATAGTCGGATCGTGTTTGCGAAGGCAAAGAATCGTGAGTCTAGTGAGGGTGTTATGGCAAAGACCGTGGAGCAGAGGAGTCAACGGGGAGCGAGACACGATGCGCCACCTATCCCTTCAGTAGACGAAAGACATGGCTAGTCATTTATCACTTAAATGACCAGTTTGAGACGCATGGTATAAAGGCACGCTGTATGCTGTAATTCGTGGTGATTGCGCCGCACTTCTCGTGACGAAATTCTTTTTAAGGAAGGGAGAATGTAAAATCCGAGAAAATTCTAATTTTCTGAAAAATAGTAAAATGGTAATTTCGATCAAAATCTGAAATTTTTCTAGATCTCGGATGATGAAACTGACCACCATTGAATCGCCTCGCCGTAAATCTAGCTACCACGCCAAATTGTCGACTCGAGACAATAATTTCATCGCTGAAGCACCGGTGCTCCGTGCCAGAACCGCTTAGAGACATGCGATAGACAAAAGTCACCTTACTACATGCGCCCATGCACGCATTACGCCAGACGATTAGCGAGATGACGTGAGATGAATGGCTTAGATTAGTTTGCCATGTGTCAAAATCCAAACTATGACAATGATGGAATTTTTGGAAAGCGAAACGAATAAAACAAAGAGGAATAGTTTTCTTCAATTTGAAGAGTAAACGCGTTGATGGTGTGTTTCGGGCCAGAGAGAGAAAGTGTGGCTTCTTCGATTTTCATGTTCGACCGCCGATTCCTCGACGGCCAGTTGCGCTGTTATTCTAATGCGGAAGAAGGGCCACGTGTGGCACCAATTTTACGGAGTTCCCACAACCCACAGGGTATCTTTTCCGCTCTGGAGCTTTTCATTGGGAGTCATCATTTTTATTACGGGGATTTGTCAGCCCGACCCGCCGTTGCTTCGCCTCAAAACCTTTGAACCGAAAGTGAAGAAATCCCCCATTTTTGCGTGGTCGAACAATGCCAGACCGAGGGTTTCACCGCTCACGTGATTTGTCAGTGGTGATTTTGTGTCGCTGCGATTCAAACGGACTGTTGATTGGTTAATTAGCCCACATGTGAGCTAATTTTGATGTTATTGTTGTAAATCAATAACATGATTTAGTGTGAATTAATTGTGTTAACATATGCAATGTAAATATTAGCATGGATTTTTGGAATGGCATAATGCATCCCATATGCACCTGGCAACTTCTAGATGGTAGGCGGAGTTAATAGACATAGAAAGAAATTGAAAGAAAATGAAAACTGTTGTAAAGAATTTTTGCTAGAAGATTTTCTCAAGAATTGTTTTGAGAGCGGTCCAACAAGCCATCTTTCTGAGGCTAACACAGACTGCTTGGGAATAATTATCCAGCACTGCTTGGGACAGGGGTCCAATATATTTATTGAGTTAGGGCAGCCAACAAGAACAAAAGCTTTTGTTTTGTGAAAATTGTATTTCCTTGCTCACATTTACCTAGCATGTGTGAGGGAGTCATGAGGACTCAAGACATGAGATCGGGTACGTGCATTCAAGTAGGATCATGTATTTGCTTCGAGTGTGATTGTTTGCCGCGACATGTGCACTTGTGCGAGTAACCTACGTAGAAATTATCAACAAATGGCTCCGCTTACAAGTATTTCACTATTTCTGCGTATTGTTGCTGTGACAGAGGACGCGCCTCACTCGAGGCCGCGTTTTTAGAAGAAAGTCGGATTGCGGGTTTTGGTATTTTCTTTTGTATAACATGTATTAGAACTTTAAATTTTTTAATATATGTTTGAAATTAAGAGTGATTTATTAACCTCGAACCATGTATATAGTTGGTTGGGATATATTTTGTGAGTATTGATGTATGGGCTTCCATGCACATTTTACTCATTTTAACCGTATGTGAATTCAAAGTGTGGTCTGCAGGTAAACATGTTGTAATGTGTTGTGTATCTTGGTAAATGGCACAAAGCGAAACTCTCGATTTTTATGAGCTAGCTGCCGGCTACCCGACATCCACGAATATTCGCTGGTCACTTTGTCAATCCAGATCCTGAGAAGGGCGCCTCAATTTATATTATTTGAAATATATGTAATTTTGTTTGCATAAATTTAACTAAAAATGAATATTGGCCCAGGGTTGTTATCTGGGATGAAAAATCATGGCCCAGATTCAATCCACCATTAAGTTAAGTTTTTGGTCCTTTCCCTTCTCCCACATCGAAAATTGATGAGATTTCTAATAATTTATAAACTCATTTACCAAAGGGAACCTACAGTAGTAGGTAGATAACATGTAGATCTTTCAGGTCATAAATTGGATTTGGTCTTCACGAGGAGGATCAACATCTCTTAAATCAAATTGTCATTATGTGTGGTGTATACGTTGTAATTTTATTAAAATTATAATGATGCATTTGAACCACGCAGTTCTGTTCATGCGGTTGAACTGGTCCGACGATCCGTTTCAAAACATTGCAAATATATAATTATTTATTTATTTACTGATTTGAGAAAATATCTTTGTTTTGAACTCATGAAGATCTTCAAGACTTTCAATGGAGTTTTAACCAAAAAAATCTTCATATAAAACAACATGTAGACTTCTTGTAAGATCTGGAATATTATACTAAAAACTTACCAAAATACTGTTTGAATTTCCTGTTGTTTTATTTGTTTTAAGATCTTGCATGGAAATGGTATCAAAGCCATGCCTTTCAAATTTTTTGATGAAATATTGCTATGAAACTTTATTATTATTTGTTTGTAATTCCCATAGTTAGTATCGGTCAGCCCTTGTTATCCGTTGGTCAGCCATAATTCCCCTGTAGATGGGTAGGTGGTCCCTATGGTGGTCCCATTAAGTGTTAGAATCCCAATCACCGTATTGCAAGAGAATTTTAAAATTCTTATCAAAATACTTGTAGAACCGGTTCATATTTTGAAGTCTACTCCAAGACACGAACAACTTTTACAAATACAAAGTTAAAATACTCAAAAATATGAACAAATTAACTATTTCCAGAAGATTGGGAATCCGCATATAGCAATTGGAAATGCCAAACAAACATCAAAGAATCAGCGCGCTGGTGAAGTTTTGGATTCAAAAAGCAGATTATAAGATTAAAATCTTCGAGAATACTCATTCAATAGATCTCGAGACGTAAAACTATTGAACTCCTAGATCTCTGCAAAGCTTTAGAACAACTGTGTGCCTTCACGCCCATAATAAGACGACATTTAAACGTGACAAATCATTCTTGAACCTGCAGTTAACATCCTAGAAGATCACTCCGCAAGTTCTTCGACTCCTTTGAAATTCGAACTCTTTCCGTATAAGATCAAATGTTCATTCAAACTTGAAGAAGCGATTATTCTACTACAATTTTTGATCAAATTATTTATTTTTATAATAAAATTTACAAAATTCAAATATCCAACCTATTCAAATGATGATCAAATATTGTTATTATGGATAATCGAATTGCAGATAGATGCGAATACCTAAGAACCGCTAAAATCTACACAACATGCTGAGAAAAGCAAATGGTTTTTCTCAACATTAACAATTGAACAAAAGGAAAAATTCAAAGAACAATGGTATCAAACAATGGAAACAATGGAAATGAACATTCCAAGGTTATTTATTTTTGAGATGAGGTTGCAAATGAATAAGATTACTTATCCTTTGCTAAATTAGTATGTTCCGAAAGGATTGGAATACTACTCAGTAAAGGAAAAGAGTATCTACACATCCTCCTTTGAAAGAAATAAAAATAACAGTGCAAGGGACTGAAGTAATAGCTTCACCCTTCAAAAGAACAAATCCTAAAGAAGATGAAATTAGATATGCAAATTTAAAAGACATAAAGGGACTACAACAACAAAATAACTTTACAAATCAAATTTTGGGAACCATTTACTCAATTATATAGAATTGAGAAAAATATTCCTAAAGCAAAGGAAATAGAAAAAGATAAACCTTTATTTAGAACATCATAAGATAATAATGAAAAACCTTTATTCAAATCACCAGAATATAATAAACCTATTAAATTAGGAAACAAAAATAATGACCTTATTAAAACATTAGCCAAAAAGTTAGAAGCCATAAACATTATAGACCCTTCTACATCAAAATGACAAATTGATTTTCTAAGTGGTTCTGTAACAGAATCCTCTTTGAGTGAAAATCAAACTCAAAACTCAGAACAAGAAGATGATCAAATAAATAGAATCAAATATCAAAAGTCATGGCAACAAGGAACAAGAAATTATTATCCTAGACCAACTCCTCCAGACCTCCAATATGAAGAAAGACTTCCTCAAAGAGCCATGTATAATGATAATTTCATTTATGAATGGAATATAGATGGTCTCTCTGAACATGAAATCTTAAATGTTCTAAGACAAATGATGATGGCAACAACTGCCTATTTAACTTATAATGATGACCATATGGCTGCACAACTTTTACTTTCTGGATTTTTTGGAACACTAAAAAGTTGGTGGGATAATTGCTTAAATAAAGAAGAAAGAACATTTCTTCAAACAAGTACAAATGAGGAAGGTGAACAAAATGTAGTCCTTAGAATTTTATATGCAAACATTTTATTGGAGATCCAAGGATCCTCCAAGAAAGAAGTTCTTAAATTCTTCAAAATATAATATGTAGAACACTAAGTGATTTTAGATGGTATCATGATATGTTCATATCAAAGGCAGATAGAAGATGCAGAGCTCATGTGGAAAGAAAGATTTCTGTATGGACTCCCAAGGGCCTTAATTGAAAAGGTTCAAGAAACTCTGAGGGAAAAATATCAAGGAACAATTCCTTATGAAGATCTTACTTATGGAGATCTCATAAGTGAAGTCAAAAAAGAAGGTTTAAAATTATGTTCACAATTAAGACTCCAATATAAAATCAAAAAGGATTTAAAAGCTTCTAGAAAAGATTTAGGATCTTTTTGTTCTCAATATGGTATTGAAATGCTAGTACCACCTTCACAAAAACATAATATATCAAAATATTCTTCAAAACGAAAATCCTATTCTAACAAAGAATACTCAAAGAAGAACTATAGGAAATGTAAACCTCATAAGTACAAATCACAAAAACCTCAAAGTCTTACTAAAACACATAAAAGAGAAATAAGATGTTTTAAATGTGGGCAAAAAGGACATATAGCCCCAAATTGTAAAAAACAAAGAATAAATGTTTTATCTAATTCTGAAGAAGGTTATTATTCTAAAGAGAATACCTCTTCTTCATCAGAATTTGATAACTCTCAAAACAAAAATCCAATTTTAGAAAAGGAACAAAATCAAATAGATAAGATAGAAAATTGTTTATATCAAGTTAATGTTTTAACTACTGATCAAGAATTACTAATAAAAATGATAGATCAGATAGAAGATATAGATACCAAAGTAAAATATATAAGAACAATAATGGAACAAAGCAGTAAACAAAAATTCTATACCCCTTTAAAATGCATATAGTTTTATAGATATTATGCAACAATTTGAAGTGCAAAGTCCCGTCACGATTCAAGACTTACAAAAAGAAATAACACAAATAAAAAACCAAATTGAAGAACTAAAAAATTTCACGCAACATTTAGATTTTAAGATTCAAAATATAGAAAACCAAAAGGTCTCAATAACACCACAAACTTCTGAAGATTTAAAAACTTTTGTCAATAGCATGACTATTGTACAAAAACAAAGATGATATACAAAAATTACATTAAAAATCAATCCTGATTTTCAATCAACATTTATTGCCTTGATTGATTCAGGAGCTGATTTGAATTATATACAGGAAGGATTAATTCCTATTGTATATTTTTTCAAAATATCACAAAGATTTTTAATAGCTAGTAATGTTCCATTGAAAGTACAATACAAAATACCACAAAGTCATATATGCAAAGATGATATTTGTATTAAAACTTCATTCTTACTAGTAAAAAATATAAGCCATCAAATTGTTTTAGGAACTCATTTCCTAACACAATTATATCATTTATATATATATAGCAAAGGATTACAAACAACATACAAAAATCAACAAATAATTTTTGAATTCATCAAAGACGTAGAATTAAAAGAAATAAACCAACTCCAATATCATATAAATCTGTTACAACAAAAACAACAAGAAGTTAAATTTCTTAGAAAAGAAATTCAATATAAAAAGACAGAAGAAAACCTGAAATCTAAACAATTACAAGATAGGATAAAACAGGTTAAAAAACAAATAGGAAACAATTTATGTTCTTCAATTCCAAATGCTTTTTGGAATAGAAAACAACATATGGTTTCTCTCCCCTATGAAAAAGATTTTAATGAAAAACAAATTCCAACAAAGGCAAGATCAATTCAAATGAGTTCATAACTCTTAGAATACTGCAAAAAGAAATCAATGACCTTTTAAGCAAAAAATTGATTAGACCAAGTCACTCTCCATGGAGTTGTGCAGCCTTTTATGTTCAAAAGGCTTCAGAAATTGAGAGAAGCACTCCAAGACTATTAATCAATTATAAACCTCTTAATTAGGTATTACAATGGATTAGGTATCCAATATCTAACAAAAAAAGACCTAATTCAAAGATTATATAATGCCACAATTTTTTCAAAAATTTGATATGAAATCTGGATTTTGGCAATATCAGATTCAACCAAAAGATAGGTACAAAACAACATTCACAGTTCCATTTGGACACTACGAATGGAATGTAATTTCTTTTGGCCTCAAAAATGCTCCTTTTGAATTTCAAAATATTATGAATGATATCTTCAATGATTATACTAAATTTTCCGTAGTATACATTGATGATGTTCTTATATTTTCAAATTCTATGAAAACATTTCAACATAAGAATTTTCAAAAAATTGTTAAATAATGGATTAGTTATTTTACGCATCAAAAATAAGTATTTCCAAACAAATATAAGATTTTTAGGATTCGATATCTACCAAGGTCAAATTAAACCAATTCATAGGGCAATTGAATTTGCTAGGAAATTCCCTGATGGAATCAAAGATAAAAATCAACTCCAAAGATTTTTAGGAAGTTTAAACTATGTAGCTGATTTTTATCCAAATCTTATGATTTTAATTAAGCATTTATTTCAAAGGTTAAAGAAGAATCATGCCCCTTGGTCAAATGAGCATACCAAAGTTGTCAAACAGGTTAAGTCCCAAGTTAAGGAACTTCCTTGTTTAGGAATCCTTCATCCAAAAGCCTTTCCTATTATAGAAACTGATGCCTCAAACATAGGATATGATGGGATACTCAAACAGAATTTTGAAAACAAAATTTCAATAGTCAGATTTCACTCCGGAATTTGGAGTGGCCCTTAGGAGAATTATTCAACAGTCAAAAAAGAAATTTTAAAAATTATTCTTTGCATTCAAAAATTCCAAAGTGATGTTTTCAACAGTTTCTTTTAAGAGTTGATTGTAAAAGTGCCAAAGAAATCCTGCAAAAAGATGTTCAAAATTTAGTTTCAAAACAAATTTTTACCAGATGGCAAGCCATTTTATATGTTTTTTTTTTATTTTGAAATTGAATTTATTAAAAAATCTTCAAATGTTTTACCTGATTTCCTCTCACGGGAATTTTTACAGGGAAAATGAGCAAAGCATACCCCATAAAACCAACAACCAAAGAGTCATACGCTATGCCAAAAACCCAATCTTCAAACCGCTTTGAGGTTTTGGGAAGAGATCCCTAAGCCTATTGTTCCAACTACTATAAACATTGCTTATATTTCAAAAGAACCCAAACAGTTGCTTCAAGTTTTAGAAGCTGATCATCGATTTACTTCAGGCTCTTTTGAGCTTCAAAAAAAATTTCAAAAGGATAATTTTTTTATCTCAAATGATATTTCAAAAACCTGTAGATTCTATGAGTTTATACTTGTAGACAAGATCAGAAGTTCCATGTCAAGAACCCTAAGGGTACTGACATTGCTTACTCAAAATGCAAAATTTTAAAAATTATTTCTGAAAATGATTGGGAACAAAGTCCTTTTACACACAAAAGGTTTTTTGAAAATTTTGTTCCTCAAACCTTTGACTATACTGACTACAAAAATACATGGTTTAACACATTTTTTGTTAGACCTTCTTCCCACACATGGTTTTTCAATTGGAGAGAAAAATCTCAAAAACATTTTCCAAATTGGTTTCAGGAATGATGGCTCTTTTTTAGAGCTACTCAAAATATTTTTTGTCCTGAAATTCACAAATCTTTTGATTACTTCAAAGTTAATTGTGAAAGCTTTTTCCCTTTAGGAAATAACTATTCACTTTCCTTCTGTTCTCAATTTAGAATCCCTTGGATTCTTTGTTGGGATTTCACTACCCACAATTTTTGTGACACCCCGATCCCGAGGGTCCGTTGACAACCCGTCAACCCGCGGAAAACCTGTGTCTCATGTCATGAGACCCATACATGAGTAAAATGACCACTTGGACCCATACATCAATACTCACCAAAAATCTAACCAACTATATTACAATAGTTCAAGAGTTGATACATCACTCTTATCTGAGCATATATTAGATTTAAAGCTTTAATACATGTTATACAAAATGAATACCCAAAGCCACATGTCGGCTTTCTTCTTAAGTGGCCTCTAATGAAGCGCTTGAGTCCTCCCACGACCACTCCTTGTACTGAAATAATGATCCCTCGGCAGGGTAAATGATGCTCGATGGTTGAATCATCCTACATTGGGTTACTCCGCCTAAGTGCATGTGTGATTAAACATAGCCATGATCAAGTAAATACATGATCTCTTGAATGTCTACGTGATATGGATAGAATGAAGTTCAGCCTTTCAAAACTTCTCGAGCCACCTGGGTGACTCCCTCACGCCTGCTAATGAATGCGAGAAAAACATCATTTCGAAACAAAAGCTTTTATTTTCTTGGCTTCTCTTGATTTCTGTAAATATATTGGACTACCCTCAGGCAATTGTTGGATCATTTTTTCCAAAGAACGGTCATGGGTCGATATGAGATGAAGCTTGGGCCAAACTCTCGAAGCGATTCTTGAGAAAATCTTATCTTGAAATTCCTTTCACAACCATTTCCATTTTTCATTTCTTTCATACCATGCACTCACTTTAATTTTCATTGCCCTGGTGCATATATGAAATGCATTATCTTGATTCGATACACATGCCAATATATCAATTTATGCATATATTAGCAAAATTTACATACATACCATATATTTATTTTTAATTCATATCAATAACGTGAAATTAAACTCGTGCAGGCTAATCAGCAATGTTTAATTCCAATGGCTCTCACCTGATTATATTTTTATATAATTAAAACTCATCATAACACATTAAAATTTCATGCATTAACATTTCTTTCCACCTGATTCAAACAATATTTTGCTTACAACACGCATGGACCATTTTAGGTTCAATCAAACAGCCATTATTTTTTTAACGAGTCCCAGGCGACGTGTAAGAGAGTGTGGTGGCGGCCCTCTCTTCAGCATCGTTCGCTGTGGGCAAATCAATGGTAGTTTCATTGACAACATCAAAGCCATAATTTATTGCATAAATTATCACCTAGCTCACCAAACAATCCATGTTTGTCAAACGGGTTCCAATTTTCCAACAATTTCGAGTTTTGGAACCCGATCGAAGCTCCACGACCTGTCATGAAATCGTTCGCGAGGTTCTTAGCGAAAATAGCAGAGTAGGAGAAGACCCCCTCTGCTCTTGGGTTGTCGGCTTCACCAAATCGGTCTTCAGGCGTGGCGGCACCGCGATAAAACAACTTTACTTCTTGGCCAGCGTGAACCGACAGTCAAGCCGAAAAATCTAGAAGTTCTGGCTTTCTCTCTCTAAAAACCCCTCCATTTAAAAAAATCTTCGCCTTTATAATTGCCAGTTCAGCAAAATGGAGAAGAGAATCTATTTTGTTCCCCCTCTTTGCCACATGTCAAGCTTTAATTGGTTGAGAGGATTATTATCAACTCAAAATCACTTTCTTTTAGTTCATCAGAATTAGGAGATGTCACATATATCATGGCATACCCATAGGCCCTTTACTTGAGCTCAAGTTGACTCATTACTTTGTAGCATTGTATTGTGAGGCCTCGTAATAAGTGTCCGCGCGTGGGCTCGTTCTTGCCGGCTTGATGTAAATTTTGGCGTCTCGAGATTGACAGTGATGTGGTAGCGCTAGATTTAGCGAGACGATTCAGCAGTGAAGTCAATTTCGTTATTCGAATCGAAAGAATTGGTTTATTGAAATTATCATTTAATTTTTAAAAAGAATTGGGTGCTAGAAGTTTCACTTTGATTCACTTGCCTTGCATTTCCCAAGCATTTGGTAAGAGAATTGTCAATGGTGGGCAACCTTCAAAAATTTCTCAATCTCAAACCTTTGAGTCCATCAAAGAATGGATTGGCTCGAAGCCGAATCCCATTGCTCTGCCAAAGTTCTGTTTAGTCACCCATTTCTGCAGCACTCTTGCCCAAAGCTCCTTTTCAAAATTCCTTTATTCAAATTCATTTCACAAATCACTACTTAAAAGTCAAGAACAAGAGCTGCTTGGCTCTTGTCCCAACTTGCAAAAGCTCGAGACGAAGATATGAGAGGCAGTATAAGCTCTGCCTTCCAATGAAAATGAAGACATGTCATATGAACCCATACACTCTGTGAGTAATAGGATCATATTAGGCTTTCAAAAGTCTCTTTATGAAGAAATTAGAGACTCCAAAGGAAATCTAGATTACAAAATTTTCATAATGCATTTGTTAGTTTAATGGAATCTTATAGAAAGTAAGCAAAGGCACAAATGATTGAGCCAGGACAAATGGACAAGGCTCTGTTGAAAGAAGATGAATGATTTGGCCTTCTGTCTCCCTTGCAAGCGATTCCTCATTATCAAAGAAAACAAAAGAGATGTGATGAGAATTTATTTCCAAGCGATCTAACTTTTAAAAAATTTGAATCATTGACTCAAGAGAGGAGATTCTTTACCACTCTTTTCAAAACTGTGTGATCATACAACTTAGGGATCTCTTAAATTTTAATTTTAAATCCACGGACTTCAAATGTTTTGAAATCCGTCAAAATTCTTATATAAGGAGGGGATGTCTCCTTTGTAGGCAGGCTAATTTTTAGAAGAAGTTTGAGAGAGAAAAAATTGAGAGAGATTTCTTGAAAGCTTCTCTTATTGTAACCTGCTCAAGTACTGTGCAAATATTCTTGTACTCTCTTCAAAAATTGTAAGTTTGATTTTTCAAATAAAAACTCCTCATTTATCTTCAATACTTCTATTTATTGTTTGAATATGAATGCTTTAAGATTTTCAAAGGTATATTAATTTTGGAAAGCAAAGTATGTTTGAAGCAGGGATCACGAAATTGTGATAATCTTTGACTATATGATCTTATGACCCAAAATCTTGTTTGAATTTCCTATTGTTTTATTTGTTTTAAGATCCGGCATATAATGGTATCAAAGCCATGTCTTTCAAATTTTTGGATGAAATATTGCTATGAAACTTTATTATTATTATTTGTTTGTGATTCCTACGGTTGAACTGGTCCGACGATCCGTTTCAAAACATTGCAAATATATATTTATTTATTTACTGATTTGAGAAAAAATCTTTATTTTGATGAAGATCTTCAAGACTTTCAATAGAGTTTTAACCAAAAAAAATCTTCATATAAACCAACATGTAGACTTCTTGTCAGATCTGGAATATTATACTAAAAACTTATAGCAGACAAATGTGTATCACTTTATGAAGATTTTTTAGTACAGCTCTTGTTTAAAAAATATATAGCAGGAACAGCTATATATATAAGTATATCGATTTATCCAAAACCAAGCCATTCGTCATCGAGAAGGTGGGAATAAAAATATATAATTTAAATACAAAAAAAAAATTATCTTACTACTGTTCCTGGATTTACTGTATAGCTGTGATTGTGAATTCACTTAAGAAGCCATATACCGAGAAGAATTAATGCATAGATGCATCAAACCAAATATATTGGTATATATTTACAAATACGTAAATTGATTTTTTTCAAAACCAATCCATATATTGCAGAAGAATATAACAAAAAAATATTTCTTTAACTATATGATACTATTCAGTTTTATCCGTGGTTTATCTTACATAACTTTAATCCGATTCATACGACTACCCAAGATCATCAATGCATAATCGGATTTCAATTATATCATAAAGACGAATTGAAATAGATTGTCCACAACTTAAATAACATTTATCTCTTGAAAGAGATTCATCAATTATATCATAAAGACGAATTGAAATAGATTGTCCACAACTTAAATAACATTTATCTCTTGAAAGAGATTCACAAAGGTTGGAGAGTCCATATTTGTGGTATACTTCGTAGAGGATGGTCAGATGAACGAACTTCATCATTTTCCAAAGAGAGTGATCTTCCTTTTTCTTCTTTTTCTTTTTTTTTTTGATATGTTAAAAGGATGTTTATCAAAGAAAACAAAATTGTCTCCTTCGAAGGAACCTTTTTCATTTTGTTAAAAATTATTTTATTTTAACTTCATGAGCTAAACAATCTATTCTCATGGCGTTTTCATTTTATTTTTACTAAGGAAACCGTTGGGTACATCATGTATTAATACGTCCATATAACTAACATGTAATTAGATGCTGTCATGCTTATATCTTACTCAGATTTTTAATTTCCCTAAGTGATGTGAAAGCATTATAAGACTTTGAATACATGTCATTGAGGGTGAGTGTGATCATTAGGATATGTTTCTCACGCTTACACATTAAATAAGACTTATGATAAATTAAAGTAACTCATCAAGCAATTTAAATTTGATAAAGAACTTTACTCAAACTTTTTTTTTTTTCGTAAATCTCTTATCATGGTATTTTGAGTAAAGAACATTACTTTTAACCTTTTTTTTTCATAAATCTCTGATCATAGTATTCATATTTGAGTAGAGAATATAGATAATGTTAATAATTGTAATAAATATATATATATATATATATATATATATATATATATATATATATACTATATATATATATATATATATAATGATAGTATTTTGGTTATAAAGTTGAATATTTGTTTCAAATTTCTAATGATAAGTCATTTCTTGAATCACAGAGAATTCTTATTTCCATCATTTCAATTAGATCCATTATATTTCGAAAATGCAATATAAACTTAGAATCTCGATGATACGTTGAGTTTGTGTTAAAATCAATAGAAGGATTGAACCTATAAATGAGACCGTTGGATGGTCATATCCTAAGAATTGAGCTATTGTTGATGGAGGTTAGTAACAATAATTAAGTATTCTCCATAGATGATGCACCATGAGATCTCATAAGATTGAGATAAGCAATTAAAAGTATTTGTTTGTTTTTGAGCTTTTTCTTTGAAAGATAAATAAGCTTTCATCATTCGATTTTTTTTTTTTTTAATTTTCCGACTTATTCTTTGAATTTTTAAAAAAATTATGAATAGAAAAAAGTAGAAAATATTTAGTTTTTACATGCGTAAAGTCATCTTACCAAAACAGAAAAACTCCTTGTACTATGAGGAGGACCCCAGCAGCGCTCCACTTGTAAGGGATGGCAGCGGAGGGGTTCGGGCGGGGCGATTCCATCCAGATCTGAGCTATTTATTTTTTGATTACCAGTATATCATTTAAAAGAGTGCATGACGGGTTGGCGGGATGAAGAAAATTCTCAAATCATGCCGTTTATATTTGATTTTTGTTTTTCGTTTTTTATTATATTAAAATTGTATATTTCATAAGAAAAATAAAAATTATGAATTTTTATAAATTATTTATTAAAAACATTATAATTATGATTATTTATATTAAAGTATAAAATAAAATAATAAAAAAATATTTTTAAAATATAATCAGGACGAGAATAATAAGACTCAAACCCGTCTCAGATTTTAAAAAATAAACTCGACAAACTTTGAACTATAGCCAAATTGTATAAGATCCTTTAAATTTAGGCGGGGTATAAACCCAGGATGAGGCTTTGACTCCTCCAAGCTACAAAAGAATTTTGTTTTGCAAAAAAAAATTCAAAGGGGACATATGCCCCTAGGCATTAGCTAGGTCTACCACTGCACACAATCTTTTGATAATTAATTAATTCTGAATTATAATCTAATTGGGCTGCATTAGGTGACCAAAGCCCAGAGTTGGTCGCAAGTCACTTAAACCTGGGGGCTACGCGAATGAGACGAGATTAATCATGGTATTTACTCCGAACTCGATTCAATAAAACTCGGGATCAAACTCGATTCGAGTGAGTTTGACTCGAGCTCGAGCTCGATTCGAAATGTTAACGAGTCGAGTAAAGCAACTCGTAACTCGACTCGAAAAGCTTGCGAAAAACTCGAAAATATTTTGTATATAAAATTTTAAAAGTTTTTTTTTTAAATTTGATATCTTTACTTTATGGGATGTCATAAAATAATATATCTCTATTTTGTATTCTTAAAAATCATAAATTTTCATTATTTATTTAGTTATAAATATATTTATTTTAAAAATAATTAATTTTCTTAAAAGATTTAAGAGAACTCAGCTCAAGCCTCCGAGCCGAGCTCGAATTTTGCGCTTTCGTAGTTCGGGATTTGAGCTTCATTTTCAAGCTCACGAGCCTCGAGCCTCCCGAGCCCGAGCCCGATTCGGAAGCTCTGCCCGAGCCCAGCCACCCACGAACCCCGAGCCGACTCGCATCATTAGCACCCCTACTTAAACCCATAGGGAAACCTATTCATAGGGGTTTAGTGTTTCACTTTTGCCACTATTTTCTGGAGAAAGAGCCAGCAATACCAACAAGATGAGATCATCTATAAAGTAGGAAAACTCATTTAAAGGAGTAATCAATCACAAACAAGCTTCTCAATTTCGACTAAACTGGAATGCAAACTTTTTCATATTCTTCAACAATTAAGAATAGTAGAAATGCAAGTCATAAACTTTTAGGTTTAACTAACAAGGGTTGCATAGCGTCTCTCTCAACCCTAACATCTCTCTCAACCCTAGCGTCTATCTTTCAATCCTAACATCATTGTCATTCTCAGGATTTCGCCAGGATTGATTAACGAGATTAATTGATAATTGAAAATCATATCGGTAGCGAACTTTGATCAAAGGCTTGGATACTGCAGTTTGGATGCAACTCTTGACTCGTGATCATCGCTACACCATCAGTTTCCAATTCCCACTACAAGTCACAAAGATCTAGATTTCGCTTTAGAGTAACTTCGTTGAGATTGAGACTATGTGAGTTTTAGGGTTTTTTGGGTTGCGATTCAGGTTGTTTTTTGTTGATTTTTCTCACAAGGTGAGGTGATTTTTAGCCATTCTTGACCTAAAATATCTCATCTACATCTTTTTTCCTCTATTTATAAATCAAATGGCCGTTTTACATAAATCTTTTTTTTTTTTTTTTTTTTATGTTTTCGTCGCTGCTTTATCATAATACAGTTGCTTGTGTCAAGCCACAACTTTGTTACGATAAGTGCTAAGAGCCGCGCATTTAGACGCATAAAACATATTTGATCAAATATAGACATAAATTCAAATCAATGTCCTCAGTATGTTTTAAAACTAGAATCTTATGAATTCTAGTCATCATAGAATTTTCAAATATATAAGCTTAATGTCAAGTCGTCAAAATAAAAAAGATCTTAAAACTGATAGATTACATTAAACTTATTTTATTATTTTTAACTCATCAAAATTAAAATTAAATAATTTAAAAATGCATAAGTTCTGAGTAATATTAATTATAGTTTATTTTCTTTGAAATTTTTTACAAGATAACCAAATATGACCAAAAAAAAAAAAAAAAAAAATCATTTTCCTTAATTTTTTTCATTCCTTGATACTTTTGGAAAATCAAACATAACCTAAACTTTTTTCATTACATTTGGATGAACCCCCTTGAGCTTTGAAATTGCTCAAAAGACATTTCTAGTTTTTCTTCCTCCATTTTGTTCTTTCACTCTTCTGTCATCCACCAAAAGACAGCCTGCTGTCTGTAATGGGCTTCAGAAGACAACCATAAAAGCAGCCCAAATGTGGGCCCTTTAGAATTGGACTTATGGGCTGGACCCCATATTTGGGCTAGCCTAACAAAACTCAGTTGTGTTAAATATGTCAACTTTTAAATAAAATTAACATCTCAAATCAGTTGAAAATTATTTTTGAAAAATATTATCAAAAAGTTGTTTTGGAAATGGTTGCCCGTACTTAAAAATCAATAAAAGTTCTTATTTAAACTAGAACTGGGGAACAAGATTCCTTGTATCTTTGTGCCGGAGAATGGATTTTTAATTAACGATTGTGAGCATCTGGACAAATTTGAGCCTATCCTAAATTTGGTCTAACCAATTGTTGCATGCAGATATTGTGTCATAATCTGATTTATTTGTTTTTATTGCCTATCCAAGAAATTGTTTTTAATAATGCTGCCAGCTTTTGTTTGTTTCATTCTTCTTCTTTTTTTAATTACATGGCAACTATAATAAGTTTTTTTTTTTTTTTGAAAAGTTAAAACAGAGTTTCCATCAGAAAGTTGGGGGAAAAAAGTGAGACATCTATTCCTATATAAAAGAGTGAGTACGCTTGGGATACGGATCCATCTTCGTTCACTTTTTTCCCATTTTGTCCATACATTATTTATATATTGACAGTATATATATATATTTTTTGAAAGATATATTGACTGTATTGTCATCCTACTTTACTGTTGAGCGATTTTTAGTGAGATTTTTTTTTCTTACTACTTCCCTTTTTTCTCAACACTTTCCTTACCATTTGTCTGTCTATTCTTCGTTTCGTTTTTTGCACTTTTCAAAGACAAAAAAAGGCCATGCTTTCAATTACCAAAAATTCCATAGCCCTAAAACAAAATGAATACAACTCCCTGTACTGAGCACTTATAAATTCCAAAACCAACATTCGTGTTTCTCGTGTATATTCTCAACTCAGTGAAACCTCAAATCCTCTTTAGACTTCATGATTTCCCCACCATCCAAACCAAAATTCCAAGACCAATAAGAAATAAATTGTTCAAGAGAACATAGCAGAGCATGACTCACCTCAAAAATGAAACCATGAATCAAAAGCAAACCATAAAAGGGAGTAAAAGGAGAAACACCAGTAGATCCGAACCTAGGGCTATTGAGAATGATGGAGCAAGCCTCTGGTGATGAGCGCTTTCTAGAGAGAGAAAACCAGAAAGACAGAGAGAAAGGTGACTGTGCGTTTGTGTCCAAAATTAGGTTCAACCAAGAACCCTAAATGTCGTGTAGTCTGTGTTGACAACAAACAATGGCTTGACTTGACCTCATTCTAGAAAATTCGATACCCCTAAACTCCTCCAAAATCCAACCGCGCATGAAGAATAGCTGAAGAATTGACAACAAATATGCCTACAAATCCTTCCCTAATTAAGAGCCAATAATGGAAATTTCAGCAAATCTTCGCCGATTATCTTCCTTTATAACCATCCGTAATAGAAACATCACCAAAAAAAAAACGATGAAGAAACAGAAGCAGAGGAGAGAAAGGGATTGTACACAGCTGGAGCTTTCTCGAAATATTCCCGAAATGTTCTGAGAGAATTGGAAAAAAAAAAGTTCCAATTTTGTAGTGTGTTGCACTATTAGTTGAAAACCATGGGCCCTTGAGTGGTAAAAACTAAAACTGGTATTTTTTAATCAATTGCCTTCATTGGTATTTTTTAAAAAAAAAAATACTAATTCGATTCAAATTATTGATTTTATGATATTACAACATTTGAATCACATGAACAAAAAATTATTCCATATTAATTTTATTTGGGTTAATATTTTAAATTTTAACCTATTATTTTTATATCATGTGGTAAAACGTTTAACATTTCAAGCATGAAGGACACAAGGAGAAGAAGAGTCTTAAATTCGAGTTATAATAAGAATAATTCTTAAATTATATAACTTAAAAGTGTTTGGTAATCGAAAAAATCTTAATTTACAATTATTTGTTAATACTCATTGATCATAGTCATAAAATTCTAAATTAGTAATATTTATATTTCATATAAAAAATATTATTATATTCATTTTATTAATATTATAAATTTTATGATTATTTGTAAAATATGTATTCCTTCTATCTCCATTTTATAGTAATTTGAGACATAGTTGTGTATTTTCAATATTTTAAAAATCGAGATCAGTCATTCGCGAGATTCTGAATTCACGATTGTGATCGGGCAAATGGATTGAAACACGGTCAAATCGATGATATCATAAATATATTTTATATTTTATTAAAAAATAAATAATGTTTTAAAATTAAGATTATGTAATTAAAAATCAATAAATATATTTCATTATTTATATAAATATATTAAAATTTTGAATTTTATTAAATAAAATATAAACAATTTTTAAATATTAAATTATATTAAAAGTGAAAGAAAGAATACTATTATATATAATAAAATTTACTTATAGTTATTACAAGTACCCATAGCACAATAATAGCGCACTGCCTTTGTGAACATCAGGCCTTGCTTCTGCATTTTTTAAGTTTTGAGTGAAATTAAGAGTTTGGAAAATGAGAACGGTAGAATCAGCAGTGGGTCAATAATATGCCTTGGGTTGTGATGAACCACTAAATACTCCGTGGTACAAGGTTGTGACTTAAATTAGTGTGCCTTGGGTTGTGGTGGGCTGTTAAATATTCAGTGGGTGAGATTAGAAAAAAGGTTCAATTGTAGAAAACTCATTCGTATATACAAATGAGTTTTACATCGTTAGATTCAATTTTATTTTTTGAGATTTGAATTTTCTCAGACAAAATTTTAATTTACATGGTGTAACGGTGTATATCTCAAGAAATAAAATTGACTATAACGGTGTAAAGCTCGTTCGCATATGCGAATGAGCTTTTTACAGCTGAACCCTTAGAAAAAAGTGTTTTTGGGCTTGAAATTCAAAAGAAGTAGGACTATTCGGTTTAGCCCAAAAGCCCAAACCAGCTGGTTTCTCCAGTTGTTGAACAATTTGATTGAATCTTGGTTCAAAGAGGTGAATCGAACCGGAAAGCCAATCAATCGAGTTTTTAAAACATTGATATTTTCATGTATTTATAGAAGTTCTTTAAAATAATTAAGAATGTATAATGTATACGTTGTTTACTATCTACATTTGCTTTCATTAACATCATAGAATTAGTTTTATTGTTAATGTTATAATTATTTATATCGCTCATTCTTTGTAGTCTTAGTGGCCTTTAGGCACAGACCCTTCTCAATTGTACAGTGCTCTTACGGACCCATAGCCTCGCCCAGAAACTTCGTGATGGCTCAGGAACAACCTACCATATTAAAACCATGCGGGAGCTAACTAGACGACAGAGTCCTAAACACTGTCTGGGATCCCGAGTCCCCCAGTCAGCCATCCTACCGCATAAGAGAAGTTTGTTGTGAATAAATTTATTAGGGAGGGAATTACGTGTAGGATATTCATCCGCAGATCTCCCAGTATCCAAATCTCATACGTCTCAAAAGCATTGATCCTTAATAAGGAAGAAGCGAGTCGCGATAAGGAAGAGAGATCTTATGCGAAATCACGAGATTATTTTTCCTGTAATCAGGAGAAATTCGTGGCAAAACAAGAGCTCACCGCGAGGTATCTGACTCGACTATACTGAAGCTCCCTTCTTCACCTTACCATTTCTCTTTTCTTGACTTAATCGTAGAGCGTGGCCACACGCCCTTTAGTCCACCCCTTGTTTTGCAAGTTTACATTTGCCGTTGATGCCTCAAGAAAGTCAGTGTCACACGGTCCCGGCAGGCAGATTAGGCGGATCGGCAGGGTTAATTACGAATATATATCTGAGACTCTTTTATGATTAGACATTGGTATATCCAAGTCTTATAATATATCAACATCATATACAAAAGTCCAAAATAAAATTACCACCTTATTGGTGTTTCTGATGTCACACATATCTGATGCGAGTCCCATTACATATTCAAAAACTATACATTTGTTGTTGATCGATCGCCGAGCCTGATGAACCTACTCGTGTGTTGGCCGAAGAATCTTAGAGGTTCTCGGACGCGTCTTCTCCCCACGTACCTACGGATTAAAAACCGTGCTAAGCTTTATGCTGGTGGGACTTCTCTCAAATAACGTGTAGAGCATGTTGTTCTCGCGACGCGAGATATCATAAATTTCATGCATTCATATCATGGACTTATACAAGTACTTATGCTTATAACGAGGATTATGTTTATTAAAGACTCATTAGGATTCTGAACTTATTACATTCAGAAATAAAGTAGGTATTACGGTCAGAACAATACGCCGTTTCCTCTTATTCATTATTCAAGTTATTATCATATAACTATTGGAATACCCTAGACAGTCTTAATAAAAGTGTAAAGACACGGCACAATAAGTATCCAAGATGCTATACGATGCAGAGATGTCGTAGCCTGAAAGCGAGATTCGGATTCTTGAGCAGAGTCTGTGCCACAGATGGTGAGATCTTAGTAGCACTTAACGAGGCCAGTCTTGAAGTGGCATAACGAGGACATGATCTTGGGAACTAATCGAATCTTAGAAGTACTAATAAGGGTGTGGGACACTAATCGGAATCTTGAAGTACTAATCAAGAGTCGTGGGGCGCTAATCGGGGAATCTCAAGTACTAATGAGTCTTAGTGTGGGGAATGCAGGAAGTACTAATCGGAGTACTAAACCTTAATCGGAGACAGAGTCTTTGTGTCATTTAATAAGCGGTCTTAAGGCGGTTTACAATTATATGAGTTCGATAACTACTATCTTATAATAGGGGCATTCTTAGCCACGTTGTAATATTCATGACATATTGTATATCACGTTCATGATCATGTGTCGATGCGTTTCGTATTTAAGTATCCCAGTTATGTTTCATGAACACGATTTATATATTTTGCATTTCCCATATTTTTAAATGTTACTTTTACATATGGAATTTCCATATGCTTGTACAGTATAATGCCTATGTATTCACACATCATTCATGTATTCTAGTCTGATGTATCACATTTTACTTAGAAATTAAGGTCATTCGATTGGATCATCCCGAACTAAAGTTATGGCATTTGTCTGTAGTCGATTCTGGAATTTTAGGGACAGTTTGAAATACTGTTGCATTACCTTGACTCCATGTTGACAACGGTTCTTTGTACTCCTTTAAATTTAGAGCGCTAAAGTACCATCAGTGGAATCACCCATATCAGACATGAAACTCAAGATATGTCCAAAGCAATCGGACTACTCTATGAGCAAAAGCGAAGCGAGTGGGGTACGGAATATGTTGCGGCATTTGAGTGAATTTTTAGGTAAGCCAGGTGGGGAATTAGATAATATCTATTTCCTGTATTTGGTTACTCATGAAAAATTTGTACAACCAAAACTTGAATCACTCAAACCGGATAAGAAATGACCAAGTTATGGCTAAACTGGCCCGGATTTGAAAGCAGGAAATAGAGCATCACATGTCTGCGTTACACCTTTGACATCTTGGTATTGTAAAATGACTGAACTAACATGTCTGGGTACATGTTCAAGGTGTCTGGCGGTACATGTCCTGGCGTGCCGAGGAATGTATTTTCTCCCATTTTCATGCATTTTCTTCCAAATATCCTCTATTTGTCCTTCATCAAAAACTAACATGAAATCCCTCCAAATAACTCCCCCCAATACTTTTAATTAGACAAAGAATCCAAAGATTCACCCAATTCTACCAAAACTTTGGAATTGTGAAGGATTCCATATTTAATTATGATCAACTAGGGATTTTCAACCAAACTTCCTTTAATTCTAAGAGTTAGGGTGTGTTCTAAACAAAACCACCAGAAAAGGAACGATTTACTCTTAGTAAACCACAACTGTCATGCAAAGAAATTCTTGTCTGAAAATCATACCAAGAATGTATAGAAAATCCATGCCTTGATTTTTAACCTAACCTCTTCTCCTTCCTCTTCTTCTCTTTCCTTCTCCTCTTCCTCCAGTAAGCCTTGTTTGGAGACCAAAAATAATCAATTTTTGGTCTCCCTCATATATTTATAATTAAAGGTTTATGTTATTTAGTTTTTAGTCTTCAATTTTACATTCTTTGTGATGAGTTCCCAAAATTGTGTTACAGCCCCATAATCTCATTAATCAGTATCTTGTACCTTTTTGGACAATTTACGATTTTGTCATCGCTCTTGTAAAATTTTAAGTTTTATAAATTTCTATATTTCCGCGATTAATTCTGAAACTTTCAATTTATCTTGACCAATACCCTAACATGTGAAAACAACTAGGGTATATTTGAGTGTTATTTCTTTTACTTTTGTGGGTGCGTTTGGAAGAATGAAGGAAGAAAGGAGGATGGAGAGGCGATCAGTATTGACAATTGTGTCTGTGAGAATCGAACAAGTCATCGATGAGGTGCAGGGCTTGAAAACCGACAACTATCGGTGGCCCTTCGCCACTAGTAGCTCGGCGGTTCCCCCATCAAATTCGTTTGACACGGGTTACGATGACCATCCAACTTTGGTGATCTAGTCTCAGAAGATCAATTTCTTCATTACAAGGCGTCGAGACATGGAAAAACAAGGAAGCAAGCAAGGCAGTGAAGGGAGTGAGTCACGCTGAACATTCTTGAGTGAAGCGATCGTTTGAGGGCCCAAGTAGAAAAAATAAGCGATCTTGGCGAAAGAAGGCGTCACGAATGGCGGTCAGCCGAAGGCACTTGGCGATAAGAAAGGAGCCCATCATTGAGCGTTAGGGTACCTGACAGACGAGTTGTCTCCGGGCGACTGCCAAACCTCTCCCATTGCCAATGCGCGAGGTCGAATCGTGCTAGAGACACTTTCGTATCGCCTTGCATTCGATGCGGAACAAATGTATAGCCGTCCGAAGTAAGAAGCAGGCCAAAGTGAACCAGCCAAATGAAGTGCGAGAACGCGTCCGTACCCGCAGTATCTGTATAAACGAGGACACCTGCGCCGATTACAGAGCCCTCGCTCACATACACCTACAGCAATGATTCGAGTCCCAGACATGCTCTCCTCACCTACAAGCGACACATTCCATTGCAGAGGCGCCCCGCAGTTTTTTTCATACCAACTTTCACTATGTTTAACGACTCTACTGACTCTTACGATCATATGCTCCATTCCAACCAGGCGATGACTTTAAATGCCAGCAATGACCTTCTACTATGCAAAGTATTCAGACAAGTTTACAGGCTCACAGACTTCGCTTGATTTCTAAGCTCCGCAAAACTGATAAGCGTTTATGAACTCAGGGAGTGTTCATCTGCAACACCTATGCTCGGTGCGCGGAATATTAGTTCCTTACAAGCTATTTTGAAACCACGAAGAAAGAGTCAATACAGGGACTTCACAGGAGGATTGAGCAAATACATCAACAAATAGAATTTTACAACATGGATTTAGTTCTTCAGAACTTTAGAAGAAGCTTCGAGCCGTCGACTCCTTTCTTCCACTCGTTGTCCTTAGACCCTTAATGACAATGGAAGAGTTGTAAATGACGAGCAGGATACTCCTTGTGGAGGACAATATCAGAAGCGATAACCAGACGATCGCGATAAAATAAGCCCAGGCCGAGAAAGATCGCCAGCGGGAAAAAGCGTTCGCATCCAGCGGTCAGACGGAGATATGAAGCGACCTCGAGACCCGATCTCGAAAGGAGAGCCACCGGCGGTCGCCCCCTTGAATATCTCGTCACGAAGGTTGTTGCCCTCGATTCGCCCGATCTACGGATTTCAAATGGCTGCGCCCATCGGTGGGTCCTACTCGGAAGAAACAAATCCTTGCATTGTGATTATCATAGGGACCATGGACACGAGAGTGGTGCCAAAATTCACAGAATTTCACAGTAGAAAAGCTTATCAAGGCGGGACACCTTAGGGGCGTACCTGAGAAGTAGTCGAGTGGAATCGGGGCGACCCATGGGTAGAATTACAACCCCGATCCGTTGGCTGCGCGGAGCAAACCAACCATAAACTATAAACTCGGTAGCTCGACTGATGACTAGTATCAATCAAAGTGCCAGCAAAAGAAACTCGTCAGGGCTGCTACGGTTAAGGCCAAGGTGAATGCCATCCACACAAAAAGCAGCCAGGGGGAAGTTGAGCCGATAGATGGCCCCATATCCTTTGCTCCGGTTAATTCGAACAAGGTCATTGTGCCCCACTATGATGACTTGGTACTCACCCTCTGTATTAATGGTTTTGATGTGCATAGGGTGCTGGTGGATCCGGGTAGTGCGATAGACTTACTACAACTTCTAGCCTTCATACAGGTGAAGCTTTCTTCCGGCATGCTAAATTCAACGGGGCGAATCCTCTCTGGTTTTAAGGAGCAACTACAACGACGCTAGGAGATGTCACACTCCCAGTGAAAGCTGAGCCAATCACTCAGTGGGTTTTGTTCTCAATCGTCGAGGACTTAAGGCCTTATAATGCCATAGTGGGCCGGACCTGGTTGTGCTCCATGAAGGTTGTACCTTCAACGTACCACCAAATGGTAAGCTATCTAATAATCGCTAGGTAGGTTAACCATTTAAGCAGCCAGATGGCTGCACGAAAGTGCTATCAATTGTCTATGCGGGAGCAGAGAGGGAAGTGCGATTCCGAACATCCTCCCCTGAACGATCAGACCCACGCATAACAATCATAGTTTGCTGCCCAGATCAAGGCGGAAGAAAAGGACATGCTGGTTGTGGACCCATTGGAAGAAATAGAGTTGGACGGACCAGAGAGGTTTACATACGTTAGCTCCCTCCTGTCTAGTGAAGAGAGGGAGCAATTACTACTTACACTACTGCAAAACATTGATGTATTCGCCTGGAGACACTCTAATATGGTTGGGATAAATCCGATGGTGGCTTCTCACAAACAGAACGTCCTCCCCATTACCAAGCTAGTGAGGCAAAAGGTGAGACTATAAGACTCGGGAAAATTCTAATTTTCTGAAAAATAGTAAAATTGTAATTTCGGTCAAAATCCGAAAATTTTCTAAATCTTGGATGACGAAACGGACTTCACCGTTGGAATCGTCTTGCAAAATCTAGCTACCACGTCGAATTTCGTCGAATTCCGAGATAGTCGGAATTTCACGTTTTTTGAGGCACCGGGTGTCGGGTGCCGTATGGCGGCTTGAGAGATATGTGATGTGAAAAAAGTCACCTACTACATGTACCCATGTGACACATGTTGCATGATTAGTGAGAGGATGGAGATGAATGGCTTAGATTAAGCCATTTGTCAAAAAAGCTTTTAAAATCAAAACTAAAGGACAAAATGAGAATTAAGTGAAAAGATTAAATAAATAAAACAAAAGACCATCTTCTTCTCCATTTTTCTACTGGGAACGGACAGTGAGGGGGAGAACCAGTTTTTAGAGAGAGAAAGTGTGACTTCTCTCTAGATTTCCCGGCTTTAAGACCGTCGGTTCTCGTTGACCCAAGAAGCAAAGTTGATGCGCTCTGAGGGCTGCGGCGTGGACCTGATTTTTGTGGAGTTCAGGCAACTCCGAGAGGTAGGGATCTTTTCCTACTTGGTTTTATTCTTTGGCTAAGAGCCGGTACAATGGATAGAGGGATTTGTTGAGGCTTGGATGGCGTGTTTTCGGTCTCAAAATATTTGAGCAGAGTAAAAGAAAATCACATTGTGTGGCGGGTGAGCGGTGCGAGCCTAGGGTTTTCTTTGTTCACGTGATTTGTGTCGATTTTTTATTGTTTGGGTGATTGAAATGAATTGCTTGAGTTAATTACGTGAACTAATTTTGATGTTATTGCTATGAATTGAATAACATGATTTATGTGAGTTAATTTTGTTGATATATGCAGGTAAAATATATTGAATTGTTTGGAAATGACATAGCCATTCCATATGCACGGGGCACCTAGAATGAAGCGGATGTGGAGTGCATGGCATGAAAGAAAGAAAAATGAAAAATGGTTGTTGTGAAAGAGATTTTGAGGAGATTTTACGAGAAGGGTGTCTTGGAGAGTGGTCTAACCCAGGTTCATCGGAGGCGAGGACCCATATTTATTTGGAAAAATGATCCAGCAATTCGCCTCAGAGGGTAGTCCAATATATTTACCAAAACTCGGTATGAGGTTTTCAAGAACAAAAACCTTTTGTTTTGAAAACGATGTTTTTCTCACATTCGGCTTAGGCATGTGCGAGGGAGTCGGTGAGGACTCGAGACATGGGATTGGGCATGTAGAGATTCAAGTAGGATCATGTATTTGCTTGAGTGTGTTTGGTTTCCATTACATGTGCACTTAGGTGGGAGTAACCATGTAGGAGATTATCGCTCTTTGGACATTGCTCGCCTTGTCGGGGATCATTATTTCAAATGCAGTGGTGTACGGGATGACGACGCTCACTAGAATTGATTTGAAGAAATCGATTGTGGCTTTGTCTTTATTTTTATAAAACATGTATTGAACCACAAATTTTTATTATATGTTTTGGTAAAGGTAATGTATCAACTCTTGAACTATGGTAATATAGTTGATGTATTTTGGTGAGTATTGATGTATGGAGCCCCAGTGGCCATTTTATATAATATGGTCTCATGGCTGAGACATAGGTATCCACCAATTGGCGGGTTATCAACGAAGGACCCGGGATCGAGTGTCTAACAGTATCGAGCTTAGGTAAGGTGCACAAAGACTCAGGTTTAGGTATCCATAAGTTTAAGTCTTTGATACCAACTTCACGGCAGTATCGAACTTGCGTGCTCATAGATATCAGGGCTTGAGGGCTTGGAAGCGGCGTGGTCATAAGGTGTAAACGTCACGGCTTATTTATAACTCGATGTTAGGGTTTAGGTATGTGATTACCTAGGTAATCACGGGACATGATTAGAACACTGCATGCATTGTGTTTTATGTGTGCTTGGGTATATAACATGATGTGTTGTGTATGTTGTGTGATTTGTGTGCCTGGTGAATAGCACATAGGAAAAAAAAATGTGTTGAGGAGATTTTTTTTTTATTATGAGGTTTTATAGTGTGTAAAACAGGAAAAAAAATAAAATAAAATAAATTATAATGAATTTATTTGGTTATAATAAAGTTATGAAATATATATATATATATATATATATATATATATATATATATATATATATATATATATATATATATATATATATATATATATATATTATTTTTTTTGAGTGCTACAGTGGCTAGAACAAAAGGAAAAAAAGAGTGAAAAAAAAAAATTCTATAGGAAACTGGAATGGGCTACTACCCATTGTGGTGTTGGTCACGATATAATGTTTTGTATCCGGACAGGTAGGTCCTAGGAGGCAGCGCAAGGGCGCGCAGTGGCACGCCATGACACGGCGCCCAGGTGTGCGACACGGCCCCACGATACGGCCAGGAGACCTTGTGGCCTGGCCGGCTTGCTTTCGCGGGCGACGGTTTGTGCTTGCGCATGGCGACCGTTGGGGTGTGTCGCGATACAAGCGATTTGTATCATGGTCGCGGGCTGGCGTCCGCGACACAGCGCCTGAGTTGCGATCTGGTAGTGGCGCCTGCGACCGCGAGCGCGAAACGGCGCTGACAGCGTGGCGTGGCGCTAGCGATCTGTATAACAAATTGGTCAGCGATACAATTTTTTTTGTATCGTATTTGAAAAGATAGCGAATTTGTGACATGGCTAAGCGGCGATGCGATACGACTCGACACGGCTAGTCTTGCTTGTTTCGCGTGCGTACGTCGACACCTGTGCCCAGCGACGATTACCGCGCGGCACAGGCCATGGAGTGTGCCTTTGTGCACTTTCGACCAGTTTGACTTAGTACAACGTGCAGTCCTTTGTTTAGATCCTTATTCATGAACCGCTGGGTGCGAGGTTTTCAATAAAATAAAATAAAATTTTATTTGTTGCGCCCTATGATTAATATATATGGAATTATTGTCTTGCATTACCTATGAATGCATGGACATAGTGTATAAAATTTTTCGGTATGCGAATAGTGTCTAATTTGTATTTACACCTTAGAGACACTTCATAAAAACTTAACTTGCTATTTGACATGTGTAGATAGCTAGTCGTGGGAGAGGACGTAGGGGTAGGGGGTCGTCCACGGTCTTCAGCTAAGCACCACCGATGTTGACAGCGAGGCCTTTCTTGAAATTTGTAGGGATTCGCAATTTCTTGCCATTGCGCGAACTAGTGCGACGAGTAGCCCGAAGTCAGAGTAACCTCCGGAGGTTCGAGAGGAAAATCATCCTCAGATATTCACGGGGAGAGATCCGATGGTGGCGAGACCATTGGTTCATGCGGGTTGAAGGTATTGGAGGCTATGGAGACCGCACACGATCTGACCCGGGATCGAGACTAAATGCATTCCGGCTAGAGGGTGAGGTGAAGTGTGGTGGGCTGGGCGAAGAGCTCACAGAATCTAGAGGCAATGACTTGTGGGGCGGAGTTCACGACCTTTTCATGGGCAAAGTATTTTTCGGGCCTTTGCTCGTCACGCTAAGATTTCGGGATTTCCTAGAGGCGTAACGGGGGGACTATGACTATTAGGTATGTGGCTAGATTGCGCGTTGCTTGGATTTTCTTTGACTCGTGGCCACGGACCTTAGTGACCGGGATTGAATGGGGTGGAAGTTGTTTATTCGAGCGGGATTGTAGGGACTCGCCTACAGGGACATGGACTCCATGGTTAGGATGACCACGACCGTAGAGATCGAGGATGCTCGGAGCACTTTCGGGATGCGGGTGTTAGTGGCGAGAGGAAGGAGAGTGGAGTCTTAACTAGTTCGGAAGAAATGGGGCTTCTAGTTCCACGTGGGTTCAGGTCGCGTGGCCATCGGGACGGGGATTATATCGGGGTTGCAGGGACCCGGGATGGGCGAATGGTGTCTTTACCATTAATAGCGGCCGGGCATATGAGGAGAGGATTGCCAGAGAGACGAGATCCACAGGGTTTCGGGGCGGCGCGGTCCAGTCGGCCAGTGGGACGGGGAGGATGATGCGTTCTCCACACCTAGTATGGGTCGGAGGAGCCCCGATGTCGATTTTAGGGAGGCTGCAGGTACCTCAGTTGCACGGGCGGGCGGAGGCTGGGCCTGGGCCGAGGGCGGGAGGACGAGGCCTGGGTGGAGCATCAGGATACGGGGCGTGTCTCGCCTTTGCCTGCCGGGCGGGCCGACGGATAAACCCCGATCACTCCCCCGGGGTACGTTTTGGTATCTCGTATGAAGCGAAGTGTTATTGTATGCATACTTATATGGCGACGATTCGAAGTGTACTCGTACCGTAAAAGTGAGAAGTATATTTTCAGCGTTAGGACTATCGATATGAGGCAACAGTGGATGGAGTTCTTAGAGGATTATGACTTCGCTGCATTACCATCTAGTAAGGTAAATGTGATTGGGCTGATGCACTCGATCGGAAATCCGCAGGGCATTGGCTTAGTATAAAGTGAATAGCCAGTTTCGAGCTATTGGGAGTTTAGGCTATAGTCTGCGCGACGAGGCTCGAGGAATACGTTAGGGAGTTGCAGTGGCTACACACTATACATTGAGTAGAGTGATTGAGTCGGGGCGGGACGTGGAGATAGTGTCAGTTAGGGGTAGAGAGATGCAGTCGGAAATACGGTGGCGAAATTTAGGCGAATCCACGCGGATGGTAGTCTTCGGTATAGAAGACGGGTTGTA
The DNA here is from genome assembly GCA_016808115.1 of Tetrastigma voinierianum. Lineage (NCBI taxonomy): Eukaryota > Viridiplantae > Streptophyta > Magnoliopsida > Vitales > Vitaceae > Tetrastigma > Tetrastigma voinierianum. Next base: position 255,686 of record JAEQBH010001210.1, on the reverse strand, counting down.
GTTCCCCAGTTGACTGATTTGAGAGAGGAGATCCTCGGGGAGTTTCATGCTCTCGTTTGCCGTTGCATCCGGGTGGCGCGAAGATGTACCGGGATCTTCGTCGTCGATATTGGGCGGACTGAAGAGACATGTCACGGGACTTTGATGACGATGTCTCCACATGTCGATGGAGTTAAGTGACACCAAAAGCCAGCAGGGCTACTTTAGCCATTGGAAGTTGCTGAGTGGAAGTGGGAGCACGTCACGATGGATTTTGTGACCCACTTGCCATGGACACCACAAGGACACCACAAGGACAGGATGTGGTATGGTTGATAGTGGACCGGCTCACGAAGTCGGCACATTTTCTAGCCGTGCAGATGACCTTCACATTGGAGATTATGCGGTTTACATTAAAGAGATATTAGGCTACATGGGTACCCGATTATCCGCTAGTGTCGGATAAAGACTTAGGATTTACGATGCACTTTTGGAAGTGTTTTCAAAGTATAGATCTGGGTGACCCCATGGTGCAAGCTTTCCCGCAGACGGATGGTCGATCGGAAGACTATCTTTTGGTGTTAGAGGACATGTTGCGAGCATAGTCTGGATCATAAGGAATGATTTGGAAGAGCATTTTCCCTTAGTGGACTTCACCTATAACAACAGTTATTAGGTGAGTATACAGATGGCGTCATATGAGGCATTGTATGGGAGGCCATGCAGATCACCGATATGTTGGACCGAGGTGGGAGAGAGCTCCATCACTGGCTTGATCTGATTAGAGACACCTCCGAGAAGGTGAGCTTGATACAACAACGTCTTCTTACAACTCAGAGTCGGCAGAAGAGCTATGCTGATGTACGACGTCGACCCTTAGAGTTCGAGGTTGATGATCACGTCTTCTTGAAGGTGATGCCTAAGAGAGGAGTGGTTAGGTTCGGCAAGCGTGGGAAGCTATCGCCGAGGTTCATTGGGCCCTTGGAGATACTCAAAAGGGTAGGCCTTTGTAGCGTCTCGGTTGGATTCTGTGACATGTCGGGTGTCGGGGTATTTCCACGTCACCGTGCTCCCGGAGGTACGCTCGAAATAAATCATGATGGTTGAGAGAGGTGGGGTTGACGGATGGACCAGTGTGCGTTTATGGATGCTTGGGATCAGGATTTCTGACGCAGACCGTGAAACAATGAGATTCATGTACGTGGAGGAAGAATCGACATGGTATGAGGACATGATGTTGATCTAATCACTTCGTTTGGATGAAGTCATTGGTTTTGATGATTATCATGATGACTCGATTTGTGGCACCAGTCTGCGTTACATATGCATCATGATTGTGTAATTATCACAAATTTAGGACATTCTTTTTAAGAAGAGAAAAGGTAAAGCAGGAAAATTCTATTGCGAAAATGGTAAAATGGTAATTTGGATCAAATAAATTTTCTAGATCTCCCCGAATGCGAAACGGACTGCACCATTGGAATTGTCTGTGAAAATCTAGCTACCACGCCAAATTTCATGGTCAGAGGCGGTCGTAATTTCACGTTTTCGAGGCACGGTGTCAGTCTTGAGTATGACAACTGAGAGGAATATGTGATGTGAAAAAAAAAAGTCACCTACATGTACCCATGTGACATATTAGTGAGAGGATGGAGATAGAATGGCTTAGATTAAGCCATGCAGCCAAAAAAAGCTTTTAAAATCAGCCCAAGGAATAAAATGAGAATTAAGTGAAAAGATTAAATAAATAAAACAAAAGACCATCTTCTTCTCATTTTTCTACTGGGAACGGATAGTGAGGGGGAGAACCAGTTTTTAAAGAGAGAAAGTGTGACTTCTCTCTAGATTTCCCGGCTTTAAGACCGTTGGTTCTCGTTGACCCAAGAAGCAAAGTTGATCTACGCTACAAGGGCTACGCGTGGACACCGATTTTGTGGAGTTCCGACAACTCCAAGAGGTAGGGATCTTTTCCTACTTGGTTTATTCTTTGGCTAAGAGCCATTTTTATGGATGGGGGGTTGTTGAGGCCTGGATGGTCGTGTATCGGTCTCAAAATCTTTGAGTAGAGTAAAGAAAATCCTATTGTGTGGCCGTGAACGAGTGCAAGCCTGGGTTTTTCTGTTCACGTGATTTGTGTCTGATTTTTGTGTTGTTTGGGTGATTCAAAATGAATTGCTTGAATTGTTAATTACCCCATGTGAGCTAATTTTGATGTTATTGCTATGAATTGAATAACATGATTTATGTGAGTTAATTTTTGTTGATATATGCATGTAAAATATATTAGCATGAATTGTTTGGTAATGGCATAATGCATTCCATTTGCACCGGGGTACCCTAGAATGGTAGGTGTGAGTACATGACATGAAAGAAAGAAAAAAATGAAAAATGGTTGTGAAAGGAATTTCAAGGAAGATTTTTCGAAGAATTGCCTTGGAGAGTGGTCCAACAGTTCATCTCGGAGGCGGACCAATGACTGTTCGGAAAAATGATTCAGCAATTCGCCTCGGAGGGTAGTCCAATATATTTACGAAACTTCGGTATGGGTTTTCAAGAACACAAAAACCTTTTGTTTTGAAAACGATGTTTTCTCACATTCGAAGCAGAGCGTAATGCGAGGAGTCGGTGGACTCGAGACATGAGATTAGGCATATAGAGATTCAAGTAGGATCATGTATTTGCTTGAGTGTGTTTGGTTGCCGTGTTCACTTGGGTGGGAGCTAGTGTAGGAGATTATCGCTCTTTGGACATTGCTGCACATCGAGGATCATTATTTGAGTATAGGGTGTACGGGATGGCGGCCTTCTTTAGAAGTAGGTTTAGTTTCATGGGATTGTGGCTTTGTCTTTATTTTAATAAAACATGTATTAGAACCCTAAATTTTGATATATGTTTTGGTAAAGAATAATGTATCAACTCTTGAACTATGGTAATATAGTTGATGTATTTTGGTGAGTATTGATGTATGGGCCCAAGTTGCCATTTTTACTCATGTATAGGTCTCATAATATGAGACACAGGTATTCCACAGGTTGACGGGTTGTCAACGAGGGACCCCAGGATCGGGGTGTCACATAGACGATTCCACTTGGATCGACATCAGATCATTCAGATGGAAGTAGACAATCTTCTAACAGCCGGTTTTATAAGGGAGGTAAGGTACCCTGAATGACTGGCTAATGTGGTGGTGGTGGTACCGAAAAAGGGTGGTAAGTGGCGTGTATGCGTAGACTACACTAACCTCAATGAAGCATGGACCAAAGATAGCTTCCCCTTGCCACGTATAGATCAAATTGTGGATGCAACAACTGGGCATGAAATTTTTTCATTTGTAGACGCCTTCTTTGGGTACCATTAGATTTTTATGCATCCGCCTAACGTAGAGAAAACAACCTTCATTACGCCACATGGATTGTACTACTATAACGTAATCACCGTTTGGTTTAGCTTAGCAAGGCAACTTATCAAAAATATGGTGACCAAGATGATGACCAGCGATAGGTAAATCCATGGAAGTTTATATCGATGATATGCCGGTAAATCTAAAGCGCCGTCCTGAAGCATTTGCAAAGCCGTCTTTGTTGCAAGACACAACATGAAACTTAACCCTTTGAAGTGCACATTCGGCGTCAGCTCGGGAAAATTCTTAGGCTTTATGGTAATGAAGAAGGGGATAGAGCTAACACATCCAGCTTCCCAGCCGCCAATGAACTCTCAGCTCGGCACCAAAAAAATGGTGCGGCCGGTGACTTGCTTAGGTTAGGCGACCCTCGGGGCGGTTCATATCTCACTTCACATATCGTTTGAAGCTGTCCTTTGCCACACTAAAAGGTGGTCAACATGTTGGCTGGAATCAAGAATGGGACTAGGCTCTTACAACAATCAAACAATATCTCGGCTGAACCGCCCAGGCTCTTGCTAGCCTAGGCCCGACACGCTCTATCTTTGCTTAGTGGATCTCGAAATCTGGGTGAGTGCAGCATTGTTCAAAGAAATATAGAAAACCCCGGAGGCTTATGAGCCACAATATTCTTTGTAAGCAAGTCTTTGTTGAGGCAGAAACCCAATATACGTCTCGGCTGTGTGCTTGGCTTTCAGTGTAACGCCCCAATTATACCCTAGTAGTTTATTACATGTTTAGGGTATAATGTAAGCTAAAAATTGAATTTTTCGAAAATTAAGTGTAAAATGGGAAAAAGGTTAAAATGGTAAAATGTCACATTAAGGACCCAAACGTTATAACTCAAGAAGATGATATGTTATTATAGGAATTGGATAAATTGATTTTCAAATGAAAGAAAAATAAAGGATTAAAATGCAAGGGTTAAGAATTTAGGCAAAAATTGAGATAAAGTCAATCATGGCCTTATAGAAGAAACATTTTCCATTTGGCTTAGAGACTTAGAACTCTGAGTTTGGAGGAGAACGAGTGGGGTTTTGCTTGTCTCTCAATCTTTTGAGTTCTATTTGATCAAGTAAAGGATAGGAATTAAAGAAGTGAAGAAAATGAAACTAGTTGAAGTGTTCAAGAAGATCAAGGTATGGAAATCTCTCATTTGATGTATGGAATACTTATAAGGAAATTGGAATACTAGTATGGAAACTATCACAAATCCCTCCTTGTCTAGGTTTGTGTAGGAAAAATCCTAATCAAGGTGTTTTTGGTTAGTCTAAGTTCAGTTTTGAAGGTTGATTTGTTTTGGTTTTGGTTTAAAAGGAAGATTTATGATGAAAATGAGGAAAAATACCCCATTCTAGTTTTCAGCCCGACACCCCCTTGGCCTAATTGAAGGAGTGCTCGCCTAGACGAAGGTCGGTTCGCCTAGGTGAACCCGAAACCATTTTTTCCCAGTCTCAGCCTTGCCTCGGCGAAGGACCCCTTTGCTTAGGTGAACCTGAAATCCCGTTTTTGTTCATGTCTTTTGTTAATTTTAGAAATCATCCATTGGATTAATGAGGATCCTAACAAGTGAATGAAAGGGTTCCTACAAGTATAAAAGTTATATGAAAAATGCTCTGAACCTCGCCGTTTCGGCAAACCTGTCGTTGGGCAGACATTGTTTCTTACACCTTATTTGCTAATGTGTTTAAGAACAATATAACAAGCTCAGTAATATATATAATTGTATGTCTACTTAAGATCGAATAGTGAATGAAGAGGCACCTCTGATTAGTATGACGACACTCTTTGTTTAGTGCTTCGTCACTCTTTGTTTAGTGCTTCGGCACTCTCTAATTAGTGTGATGGCTCTCTCTGTCAGTGCTACGACACTTCTATTACGTGGGCATGCACGTCTCTGTTTATGCTTGGGCACCTCTGTTTAGTACTGTACTGTACCTTCAGGTACCTATTGTGTTATGTCCCTCTCATTCATTATTTTCGGTCTATACAGGAAAACATTTATATGATAAGAATCTGAATAATGTGATATATGGAAATACTTATACGAAATCACAATTAATTAGTTTTGTTCTGTAGTGTACCTACGGGTACCCTCTGTACAAGATTACAATTACTGCACTCCTACGGGGAGATATGAAAATACGATGAAATTGTGAATATGTAGTGAGGACCAGCTGTTGTGGTCGTATATAATATCTGTTTTCACCAACTGGCTATAAGCCTTACGGTGTTTTCATCAGTGTAGGTATAAAGGGACATCGAGGCATTCGCATTCGCGAGCCAATCTTGCAATAGGAATCCACCATATGTAGTCTTGAGCTACTGTTTGTAATGTAAATGTAAAATTTTGTAATAATTAAGAGAGCTTGTGTAAGTCTGAGTAAATGGGACTGATAATATATGTCTGAGAACATTTTAAACACCACTACAGTGGTAGTATTACAAGTTATATCTTTTGGAAGAATTCGTGGATTTAAGTTATGTCAATATGTACAAGTTTGGATTTATATTTTGAAATGGGCCCACTAATGTCAGAAAATCAAGTAAATGAGTCCCAGTCTCGTGGCATCCCGTCGTCCTCTGGCGGGGATGGGAGGCGTTACACTACGGGTATTCTTCAAAAAACTTCATCCTACGTCAGTGCATCCTATCATTATTGTAGCGCCCCAAAACCGAGGTCCATTAACCCGGCAAATTGACGCATAAAGCTTGTGGATGTTGGAAGTAGCTTGATACCACTGCTTATTTGTGTCCCTTTCTGAGACCCATAATTTAACAAAAATCGGGTAGAGTCTCCTTTGTACGGGGGGCTCTACCAAATATACAACCTGTAGGATATAAAATAACATGACCCATCCAGGGGCCAATATAACACAATGACCGCATGAGGTCCATTTATGAGTAAAAGTAGCCCCAACAGGACCCATTTATCCATACTAAAAAATATACAAGGCTATATTACCATAGTCCTTAAGAGTTTAATTACAAGACTCTTATACAAAAAAATACATGCTATAACAAGTTCGTTTCCAAACATTTTTACAAAAATGATTGCAAAGCCCATGACGGCTTTCTTCTGATCCCGACCTCGGTAGAGTGCCATCCACCAGTGTACTCCCTGCACCTGAAAGGGGGGTCCCATAAAGGGCGAGCCATGCCCAGTAGAGTAAACTCCTATAGAGGCAACTCCCCACCTAAGTGCACAGGCAATGGTCATGTTCACAATTCACATTCACATTCTAAGTAAAAACATGCAATTTCTATTATGGAATCCTACATGCCATGAAATGAGATAAGACTCAATCATGTACCATACACTGAAAGTCCTTCTCGACTCTACCACACTGTACGATGTCAAAGTGATAAAACCCATCATTTGTAGATTACATCCAATGATCATTTATAACAAAAAATTCATTTGTTTTCAAACCAAAGATTTTGAATGTACACCCTCGATGATGTTTATATTTAAAACCATTATCTTTTGTGGGTAGCGAATTTCAAGATCTCACCACAGGCCGCAAGCCTTCCTGCACACTTTCACGGGCTTTCTGCATTGGACACATATGTATAACAAAAATAACGGGGCTTTCACCCGAGGGGGTATCTATCCCTACTTGCTATTACCTGACACATATTTTCATTTTCATGTATGCAACCGTGCGACCCTGTTGGACGTTGTCCCACGATTACTACCCAAATAGTGTTGTTCCATACTCTTAACATTGCGGGTTTTGAGCACTTTTTGTGTAGTAATAAGCCAAATTGACCCAGTTGGCACGTTAATAACCTAGTAATGCTTTTGATCAAATTTTATGGCAATTTTTTTAATTTTCACAGGCTGTATATATTAAAGATAGGGATGCAACTCGAGCATGAAGAAATCAATTGGAACTCAATTTGCGGGAACCAGAGATAACGATAGAAGTAGAAATGAGAACAATTTTCAATTTGCAGCCCTTGCGAAATTTAAGCGACTGCGAAATCGACACACACCAAAATTCATTGCCATTATTTTGATTGTTTGTCTCTCTTTTCTGATTTCTTCCCATATTAGCCCTATGTAATAGTTTCTTGCTTTTTTCATTTTGATAATTTGTATGGTTTTGGTGGTATATAATCAACAAAACAACACTTTGTAAAGGATCTTTTGAAAAATTTTAGCTTTTTATTATTGAAGTTTGGGAGGCTTGTTGAACAAGCTCAGTTTTCTTTATTCGTTTTCTCGCTGGCCAAACACTCTACGGGGATGACCCAACTTGGGGATGAGCAGCTAAAGCTAAATTCCTTGAAGTAGAGGCGTTAGGCTGATGGAACTTGTGGTAAAACAAGGGTTCTCATGTTTTCAATGTAGGTATTTACTTTCATTGATGTTCTTTCCTTTCCTCCAACTCTAGGTTTCGATCCCTTTGAGTCACCTTGAATGACCAGTACTTAGTAACCTTTCAAGGCTCATTGAATGCTTATTGCTAGATCCAGTGACATTCGTTAGTTATCATTTATGAGCTATTGGAAGGTGAGTCAAGGAGACATGTTATTCTTGTATGCAAGGACCATTACAATGCTGATGAATACCATTTGCAAAGGATAGTAATTTTTAAGATTTAGCTTTTATAGCTAAATGAAGACCGATTAGGAGATGACTATAGGTCATCCTCCCGATCTCGAGAAAAGACAGAAACCCTCATTTGCCTGGAACCTAAGCCAGGTGACTGGCAACCAAGGTTTCTATTTTACATTTTAACTTATTTTATTTTAGTTTCATTAAATCCTCTTTTTTATCAAAACCCGATATCGAACTACGATCACGGTGTTAAATAATGTGCCATTTCCACTTGAAAAAAACCCATCTCTTGTGGATGATCCTGAAGCTGGGCGTACTATAGTAGAAATTCTACGGTAGTATGAGGTATTGGGTTATAAATTTTATTGATTTAAAATACCCTACGGGCTACATGCGAATCAAATGGCACCGTTGTTGGGGATGGTGCCTTAGATCAAATGACAATGTGCTGAACACTTGTGATCCTCATCACAACCTCTGGTGAATTTCTTTTCTCTTTTCATTCTTTCTAGCAGTTTACTGCTAGGTTAATTAATTTCATTTCATTGTTTATCATATTTTTCATTTTTTTAGCTAACATTAACCCTTTTTGGTAGAATTGTTTTTGTTTCTTTTTGGTGTTGTCATGTTCTTCATGTAGGATTTTATTTTCCAGTGGTTTAGGAATTCAAGCGATTAGTGGTACGATATTCCACGAGGAATCGAATTCTTGAACTGCAATTTTAACCTAATGGAACCTAGACATGAAAAGAATAATGAGTCGACGAGGGGATAGAGAGGAGCCTAATGCATATAGATACATGAGGGACCACATGCACCCTCCGAATGAGTGCCCTCTGCATTGTGCCTCAGTGAGAAATGGTTATTAGGCCCCACCTTGTGCCTCCTTCCCACTTTTCATGGTATGGAGAGTAGAGCCATATACACATATAGCGGGAGATGCAACACCTTCGAGGAGGAGACTACCTTTGTGGATTTAATGGGGCTCAAGCTTTCCTTTCATTGAAAGGATAAAGCAAAATTATAGCTCAACTCCTTGAAGGCCAAGAGAACGTCAATGAGTGAGATGCGTTTGAATTTTTAAAGAAATTCTTCTCCGCTCGCAGGCAACCGGTTTCACTACTAGAAAATCTACGAAATAGCTCACGAAATTAGCTACTCTGTCATAGTAGCTCATTTGCTACTACATAGCTACTAAATAGCTACTAGTATAAAAGGTGTTAGACTTAGTTACTAAATAGCTACTATGTAGTAGCAAAAAATGACTTTGCCAATGTTAGCTACTAATAGTAGTAGCAAATAGTAGCTAAATAGCTACTATACAGCTAATAAATTGATGTCAGTCACTAAATAACTACTACACAACTACTATTTACAAGCTAAAATACTACCAAGCCAAAACCTTGGCTACTAAGTAGTAGTTACGTAGCTACTACATTGTTGGTAGTAGCTGAATAGCTACTATTTAGCAACTATTTAGTAGCTAACATACCAATTTGGCTACTAAGTAATGCTATGTAGTAGCTATTCAACTACTACCTTTTTAGTTGCTAAATAGCTACTATATAGCTACTGAATTGTTGTTAGTCACAAAATAGCTACTATTTAGAAGCTAAAACACTAACAAGTCAAAAACCATAGCTACTAAGTAGTAGCTGAATAACTACTACATTGCATCTAGTAGCTAAATAGCTACTATGTAACTACTACTTAATAGCTAACATACTAATTTAACTACTAAGTAATAGCTATGTAGTACCTAAAGAGCTACTATATAGCTACTACATTTGTTTAAGTCACTAAATGGCTACTATGTAACTACTGCATTGATGTTAATAGCTAAATAGCTACTACACATCTACTATTTAGAAGCTGAAATACTACCAAGCCAAAATTGTAGCTACTAAGTAGTAGCATGTAGTAGCTAATTAGCTACTAAATTGTTGGTAGTTGCTAAATAGCTACTATTTAGTAGCTAATGTATTAATTTTGATACTACGTAGTAGCTATGTGTAGCTGAAAAGCTACTACAATTGTTGGTAGTAGATAAATGATAGTAGCTAAATTTGTAACTTTTTCAAAAATCAGTCATAAAAATTAAAAAAAAAAGTTTGGATTCAATTTATAAGTTTGGATTCATTTTTTTTAAAAAGATTTATAACTTTTAAATGTAATTCAAAATTGTAACTTATCTAGAATTGTGACAAGTTTGGATTCAACTTTTTAAAAGATTTATAACTTTCTAAAACAAATCAATTATGGAAAAATTAAAAAATTAGTCAATTTGCACATATTGAATTATAATTTTAAAAGTATTGTAAGTTTTAAAAATAATATTTAATTAAATGATAAATTCAACTATAAAAATATAATATTTAAGTGTTTGACAAATTTAAATATTAAATTATTTTAATAACAAATCAAAACTTAATAAAGTAATTAAAATTAGTACGATTATTAAATTTTACATTTTATAATAAATTATATAGACTAAAAATATCTAAGTTGTAAAGCAAGATGAATTGAATTTTTTCTTTAAATAATGAAGCAGTAAATTATCGCAATAGTATAGGTTACAAATCTGTAAGTTTTCTAGATCTTGGATGATGAAACGAACCTTACGATTGTATTCCTCTTACTAAATCTAGTTACCCAGATGAATTTCATTAAATTTCGAGACAGTAGAAATTTTTACGATTTTCGGGGCGACGAGTGCTGGGTGGACCCAAAAAATGAGATTTTTGAGAAAAATCTTATTTTTGGAAAATAATTTAAGAATCTCTCTCTTCTCTTTTCAAAAAATAAGGATAGTGGATTAATTTTAAAACCCAAAAAGATCAAACATTCAAATTTGATAGTATAATAAATCGGTATAAAACCTGCAAATTTAATAAAATAATAACTAGAATATTTGAAAATTCAGTTCTTCAACATACTAACAACTATAATTTGATATATTCGAATTTGCCTTTTTCCAATCTCTCCATAACTTGTGACAACATCATGCATATTCTAACAACTAAATCTTTTTCCTCACACTTTCCACATTAACACGTGATACTTTTAAAAAAATAAAAAATTTAAAAAACAATTTTTTTTATGGAAAATTTGTGTTTAACAAAAAAGACATTAAAAAAAAAATGTAAAATACATGCTTTAATAAGGTTTTATTAAAAATAATTGTGTTTTCAAGTATAATAATACTTAATTACTATCTTAATAAACTATAGTCTAAGCATTATCTTATTGTTTAGATACTAAGATAATGCATAAATATTACCATACTTAAAACATAATTATATCGTTATTCTTTATAACTTCCTTATAATAATTCCCAAATCAATGGGTTGTACACAAATTTTCCTTTTTTATTTTTGTTCTTTATTTGCAAAGAAACATAGAAATGAAGAAAAATGGAAGGAAAGTGGGTTGGTAATGGTTAGAGAAAAAGGATGTGATAAAGTGATTAGACATAAATATGAATGTGAAAGAGGAACAGTTGAAATGGTACGTATATTAATATAGCATTAAACACAAGAATTAAGGTCACAACTTCCCTCCCTTTATAAAAGTTAAGAGTTAGACAACCCACCAGACTACGCCCTTCTCCACCCCTAAGGTTGGTTGGATCTCTCCACATAATTTTTTATTTTTTTATTTCTCTCATAAATCATAGCTTCCTTAATCTTTGTTCTTAACTCACAACTCCATGCACGGTCGAGGTGGGATGTCAAAAATCTTGAATATGAAAAATACAAAGATGTTTTTACGGAAAAGTTACTTCTTGATTCCATCGATCACGCCATACATATAGTTTCTCAATTAACATCTATATACATGGTAAATTCCTAGTCTTTAGCATCTAATACATAAATTCTAGTCTTTAGCATCTATACATGGTAGATTCCTAGTCTTTAGCATCTATACATGGTAGATTCAAGTATTTAGCATCCTATGCATGGTAACTAATATACTCTGACTAATAATGATTAATTACCTCTAAAATTGTATATGGTAACATCCCCCTCAATTGATGCTAGTAAAGTCGTCGTGACAAATTTCCAACAAGAAATTGTCTGCATTTAATCAGGAGTTAGAGCTTTGGTGAGACATCATCCACTTGGAGATCGGAAGAGATATAGGAAGAGGGTGAGCTTTCCAAAGTGTCTCGAATAGAATGGCGATCAGCTTCAATGTGCTTGGCGCGTTCATGAAACGGGATTGGTGAAATCTGAATACTTTTAGTGTTATCGGCATGAAGAGGAGTAGAAGTAGTCTGAGGAAACCTAAGCTCCTCAAGGAGACCACGTAGCCATACAATTTCAGAACAAGTAGTAGACATGGCACAATACTCAGCCTCAGTAGTGGATTTAGAAACACGATCTTGTTTCTTACATCTCAAAAGTGTGCATAAAACGCCCACATAGCTTTGTAGTAGATCGTGTCAGGACACATTGTCGGCATCACTATAGGCAATAAGTTGAAGAGAGGTGTCGATAGGAAAAAACAACCCACGAGAAGGTGATCCTCGAAGATAACAAATGATACGGCGAACTACAGCAAGATGGAGATGCCAAGGTGAAGACATAAATTGACTTTCCTGATGAACATCATAGGAGATATCAGGTCGAGTAGTGGTCAAGTAGATAAGACTCCCAACCAATGTGGAGTAGAGTAGGTTCTTCAGTCCCCTTCATCTTTCCTGTATTTGACATTTACCTCCATAGGAGTATCAACGGAAAAGTGTCCTCGAACCGGCCCAGTGATAAGATCTTGAATATACTTATCTTTGGTTCACGAAAAACCATGGGATCGATAATGAACTTCCAATCCTAAGAAGTATGTATTGGCTAAGATCTTTCATATGGAAAGTTGCATGTAACCCCATTGTTTTGAAGCTTAGTAATCATACGATTGGTACGTGTGATAATATCATCCACATAAACGAGAGAATAACTATGCAGACGTAGATGTGTGAAGGAAGAGAGAAGAATCATATTGACTTTGTGTAAAGGCGGAAGGAAAGAAGTGTCTTTGAAACTTCTCAAACCCAGTAGCAGTGCGTAAGCCATCTGAGCTTTGAGCTTCTGAGCATCATGAGGAGAAGAAGTAGTCATGCAGGAGGGAAACCATTGCAAATCTCCTCCTGGGAGATCACCATGAAGGCATTCTTCACATCCATTTAGTACAGTCTCCATGGCCCAATGAAGCGGCAATGTAGCTAAAAGATAAGTTGAGCAAGTGGTCATTTTAAGCGACGAGAATGATGTCTCCTCATAATCAACCCATGTACACTTTGTTGAGAAGTACTGGCGAGAAGCTTTATGCCGTCAAAGTACCATTAGAGCAGTTTCTGAGGAAAAAACCATTTACTCCCAATAGGTTTGATGTAGGAGGACAAGGAACAATATCCTAAGTGTGGTTCTCTCAAAGTGCTTGAGTTACGCTTGCATTGCAATTTGCCAACTTTCGTGTTCCATGGCACATTTTGTAACAGAGGAATGGAAATAGTGGATAAAGTAGCAGCAAAGAGAAGAAGCCATACCAGATGGGATTAGAGAAAGGCGGTAGACCGACAAGAGTGGTGGAAGCGGGGAGCGGGATCGGGCGCCAAGTCAAGATCGGAATGAGGCCTGAGAGGTGGAGACTGAGCTACGTATCCTTCATTCTCTCATACACAAAACCAGGTTTAAACCGTTCCACAATTAAGTTGAGTTGAAAATCATAAATGGAAAGTCTGATCTGAGATGAACAGTTGAACATGAGATGGAAAGAAATCATTAGGATTTTCAAAGGAATATCACATTAGAGGAAACCAGGTATACGAGAAATGGGATCATAACAAACATAACCCTTTGAGAGGATGGCATAACCAAGGAAAACCACACTTAACGAGGCGAGCGATAAGTTTATGTCGTTCAGGAGAGAGATGCCTAAAACAAACACAATAATATTGCAAGGTCGGAATATGAGAGGCGGCCAAACAACTTAGAAAGGAGAAACATGATTTGTGGTAGGAGAGGGTAGCGATTGATCAAAATGAACTGCGGTAGAAAACCGCACAAAAAACGAGGAGGAATAGATGATTCAAGTAAAGGAGTTCTTCTGACATCAAGAAGGTGGCGATTTTTCTCTCGGCCAAACACGATTGCATTAAGGTGTCAAGGACAAAATTGCTGAGAGATGATCCTTTGCTTTGAAGAAAACATGAAACTCATTAGACATGTATTCACCGCCCGAATCAGAGCGCAAGACCTTGATGTTGGCGAGAGAGTGAGTCTCGAGGAGTGCAGAAAGCTATTGGCGAAAAAACTTTACCTGCTTGGGAGGAAGTAAGCTGATAAAGCGACTAAAGTCATCAAGTAGCAAAGTACTTGTAATGCGCGCAGAAACAACGGGTGCGATCCCCCAGGCATCTTATGAATAGCTCGAAAACATTGTGAGGCTGAGATCATGATGAGGAAAAGGTAGAACTTTACTTTCGAGTTTACGTCTTACAAAGAAGCGATCAATAAAGAACATGCTTTATTTCGATAATCGAATTAAATAAAATCTGAAGACATGAGTTTGGGTAGCTGAAGCGTCACATGCCACATCTTATTGCGGAACCAACAGCATTACATGGAAATGAAAGTAAAGGAAACCACAGGAATAAAAGTGGAAGGAGAAACATGAAGAGAAAGATTTGTCCTACTTTGGAAGCCCCTTTGCGATCATACCTTGCGACATTTGATCTGACCACAACGAGAATGGGAGAAATGGACATTACAATTGTTATCAACCAATTATTATGAAACCGATTGTGGAAGGTTAGGAGACATAAAAACATTAGTTAAGGAAGAGGAAAGATCACCAACAGCACTGATTGGTAGAAAGCTTCCATCAGCAGTGTTAATTTTTAGATTTCCATCATAATTTCTGATATTGGAAAGAGGAACAACAATATTAGTCATATGGTTAGAGCTCACAGTCAAAAATACCATGGCTTGAAGAAACTTGTGTTCTTTTTGAGAGCCATGTGCAGATGGATCATCTGTACCATTTCGAGTGAGTGTGGTCGGGTTTGCTAAAGAGCGTGGAGGCCGAGAAAGGAGCAGCCAGGCCGAGGCGAGCGGAACTAGAGGCAGTAGTGGGCGCGATCGCCGGTACCACACTTCCTTCAGACGAATAGAATGAGAGATAGTATGACCCTATTTCTTGCAGTAGTTACAGAACTTCTTGTGACAATCCCAAGCAATATGGCCAAGATTACAACTAATATTTTGAACAACACGCATGTCTCTGCCGGTATGTCTCCCCTGTCTTTGCATAAGCTAGAAGCAGTGTCTGCTTGATGGCTGATGTTCTGGGCGACTGAGGAAATAGCGATCTGCTCCTCACGAAGAAGTTCACTCAAACGAGCATCCGGAGATGGCGCGGGATGACGGTTCATCAGTTCGGCGTGCAATTTCAAAATTCGGATCGTAGCCATCAAGAATTGATCTCGTTCTTTGGTGGCATGCACTTCTCAGTGATGAGAGGCGCTAGTGAACATTAGCATAAACAATGTGCAATAGTCAGCCCAAGAGTTTGAAAAGCAAGAAATATTCCTCGATAGATAGAAGCGCCTTGTGTGAAATTAGCCATCTCATACTCAGATAAGAAATCGTTTGCTTGAGTTGTCTTGATTGTAAGAAGCCGTGTTAAAGATAAGTCCACATAGCGACCTTAGTTTTATAAGGCCTCGAGTGAAACGAGTGAGACCAGCCCAGAAACTAGGAGCGAGTCATAACAGAAACATCATGAATTTCCCACTTGAAACAAGCCTCGGCACCTTGAGTGGGGAACACTCCCTCAATATGACTACAATTCTTTTCCTTTGACAAATAATTTAAATTGAAACTCCCAAGCTAGATAAGAATTTTGCAGTAAAGCGAATGGGAATGCTTCCAACTTATCCGATGACATGATGGATAGCGTCAAGTATAAATTATCGAAAACCACAACCCAGAAAAAGGCAGCGAAAATAAGAGGCAAACGAGAACACACAGGCAATGCAGAGACAGAAGGCATACACAAGATGGAACCCGAGTGCGTGAACAGAGAAGCCCACAAAGCGAGAAAAAAAATATTCGAGAGCAGGGCGAAATCGGGAACACAGGCTTTAATACCATCAATAAAAATACTAGATAACAGAAAAATGCGAAGAGAGGTTTTGGAAAAGTTCTTTGATTATCGATCTGCCATACATATAGTCTCTCGATTAGCATCTATACGCCATTAAATTCCTAGTCTTTAGCATCTATACATAAATTCCTAGTCTTTAGCATCTATACATAACAAATTCTAGTCTTTACTTCATCTATATACATAGTAGATTCCTAGTCTTTAGCATCCCATACATGATGAAGATTCCTAGTCTTTAGCATCTATGGTAACTAATATCACATTTAATAATAGAGTCTCAATTGCATAAACTCCTAAAATTGTATACATGGTAACATAGGAAACCTAGATGCCTCTCTTTCTCTCTAAAGTTCTATTTCTCAATCTCTCGTATTATGATATTCGAGTTATTATCTTCTCCATTCTAGTTTTTATCTTGTTTCTCTCCATCGTGGTGGTGGTGCTGTAGATGTGAGGCGTGCTGTAGAAGGAGAATGGGTTGAAGGGGTTTGGGTTGTTAGGCGGCCCTTGTGTGTCGGTGGTCGCGATTACATGAGAGGTGGAAGAGGGTGGCGGCGTGAAATGGGAGGTGGGTATGGGGAGGATGAGGGAATAGGCGAAAGTGGGTAGTCATGGCGGTGGATGGGAATGGAGGACCGTGGATTGTGCAACATACGCTGATGATATTTTCCGATAGGGATTTTGTTTTTTATTTTTGTTTTGTTGCCCATTCTTTATATTTTTTGGAGAAAAAGGAGGAACAGTAATTATGTTAGTTTATTCAACAGTCTTTAACAATTGATTGATAGACCACTTGTTTTAAAAATTACAGGAGTGATACCCAATCTTAATTCAAAATTATGACGATTTTAATACGTCAACTTTATGTCTTTTGAATATGCATTTGCTATTCAATTAAATTGTTTTTCAAATCGACAAAAATGCAAGATTAACAAATGGAAGGAAATAGAGGAGAGGAGCATGTTGACAGTAATTATATTAAGATGAATCGTTTTAAACTATGGATGAAGTCTTCTATTCAATATCTTATCATTTTGGCTTTTTTGATTTGAATTCAAAATCTTTCATCAATGACACTTCTTCTATTCTGTATCTGGACAATAAATTATTTCCTTCAACATAATCATATATTGATTATCACCTAAAAAGATCAGATCATTGGGTTAATGAACTCTTACCATTAAATCTGTAAATCATTTGCATGGGCGTGAGTTCTGTATGTCTGAGATCACGCTCATGGCCCACTATTCTTTAACTGGCATTAACCATGGTGTAAAATTTATTACTCTTTGAATCTGTGTCGCTTTGTTAAGCAGTTTGGATGTAGGATCTTCTTGTACTCTCTGGGTTTGAGTTCTTGTGTACATGGCATTTCCTCTCACCTAAAGCCAAATTAAAAACACATATAAGTAGTTAGACTTATAAGTTAAAAATATTAGAAATGATTTGATGTTTGTGGATGATCGTTTCTTTCAGTTTAGGAAATGCCCTTTTAAACATCTTTTTGAATCTAAGTAGTTCTCAATAGTAAGGTTTATCTTATTCAGTCTTGATATTTTTGAATATTTGTTTTACTCATAAAAAAAAGTCTTGATATTTTTTAGTATACAATTGCACATTGCATTTCTATCTAGGGTGAGTGGGTAGGCTTATGATAATAGATATATGAAATCTAGAACTCTAGAATGTATCGTAATGCACCTTCAAGGTCATTGAGAGACAATTGGTGTAGCGACGCTGCGTACGGCCTGTAATGAACTGGTAGAATATTTTGAGGCCCCATATTGTTAATATATTTGTATGCATGTTTTCTTAGTTTGGTGTATGTGCAGGTAATTTTATGAGCCAAGATGTGAGGCGGTATGCCTCTATTTTTCTCATCATACCTCTTAGATTAATTACATACAGACCTTAGTTGTGAAACCAAAATCGGGATTTTTTATGAAAAAGAATAATCTGTTAATTTTGATGTGGCACATTTTACAGATCTTTCCCGGATTATGAAACGGACTTCACCGTTGGAATTGTCTTGCGAAATCTAGCTACCACGTCGAATTTCGTCGAATTTCAAGACAGTTGGAATTTCACATTTTTCGAGGCAACAGGGGTAGTGCGGGACACTTACCACATTTTGAGTGGCTCAAGAGGTGCCATGTGTCATGTGTAGAGTTATTCAAACATGAGCTCAAGTGTGGGCCATGGGTGGACACATGGCATCATGCCATTAAAGGAAAATCCAAAGTAGATGGATAAGGGATAAGGTGTATTCCCATGAGCAAATAGATGATTGACATGTGGCAAGAGAGAAAAATTCTCTTGACCAAGTTGACAACTTTGTTTGGGTGAGAAAAGGAACCATGGATAGGAGAGAAAAGAGTGGGATTTTAGGAAAGCTCTACTTTCTCTCACAGAATTCTCATGATCGGACCATTGGTTTAGACGGCAATGAGATTGCTCCCCACGCGAGGGCGTGGGCAGGTAGGTTTTGGGGAGTTTCGACAAACTCCGGAAGGTAGGGGTTTTCTCCTACTTGTTTTACTCTTTGGCTAAGGGTCATTTTAATGGATGGGGATTTGTTAAGGCCTGGATGGCCGTGGTTTCGGTTCCAAAAGATTTGGACCGAGTGAAGAAATCCTGGGGGCCCGGTCACGGACTATTTGTGTGGCTTGTGTGATGTTGCATTATTTCCATGAGTGAATAACATGCTGATTGTGATTTTATGGGCAGTTCCAAGATGAATTGTCGGATTGTATATTAGCTCATGTGAGCTAATTTTATGTTATTGCTACGAATAAATAACATATGGCTAGTATGCGAATTTTGTTGATATATTAGTCGTTTGCATGTTTTCTTGAATGTTTGGGAGTGTAGGTTGTGAAGCTAGCTTAGGTGGGAAGTAACTAGTAGGAAAATTTCACTATTGGGCATTGCTCACCACAATGAGAGGAAAAACATTTCAGGTCAGAAGGCGCCTGGGGATGGGACGCATCCGAGAGGCCTTAGAGGCGAGAAGAAATGGCTAATGTAACCTTATCTTTATTTTTGTAAAATTAAGGGCAGAACCCCGATTTTGGATAAATTGTAATCAAAACAATTTACAATTAAATTCTTGTTGGTATAAAAAGTAAAAATACATTAGTGTGATGTAATTTAAGTGACCATTTTTACTCATGTCGGTCTCATGATATGAGACACCTGAATTATACAACGAGTTGTGAGGTTGTCAGTGGGACTCGAGTTGGGGCGTCACATTAATTCTCCCGTTCAAGTATCGTTGCATGATAAATTATCATATCATGTACTAAAGAAGATAAATTGTAAAATTATGGAAATGGCTTTCTTGTTGAGCCAACCTTAATTTTACAATTTATATGTCTATCATATGATTAATAATTTGTCTACAAATGATGCGTGAATTGTCCGTTTGGATAGTTTAGAAATACATAAATGCCTACTAAGTGATTTACTAGTGTTTTTCTATAAGAGTAGAGAGATTAGAATTGATCCCATTCCTTTTTGTTCTCTGGGTGCATATATAATATTAGCTACTTACCTAAGTAACTAATATTGTGTTTATACCTTAATCAAATCATGTACTTAGAGAACTAAGGGAAAATCTTTGTTTGGAATTTCTCAAAATGAAGAGATAAAACACTAAATAATTGACTAGTAAAGATTATACATTCTAAATAGGATAAAGAACCACCACCTAACTTATAGTAAGAAGTTCAATGACATACTTGTAATCTACACTAAATGTTTCACAATTAAGTTTTTTCAATTTTCTAGTAGAGTTTGTTACATGCAACAATTGCTTTTCTTGGATTGATTTTCTTATAAAATATTGACTTATTCCCTAATGTTGTCTACAATTGTGAAGCTCAACATTTAAAATGGCTTCAAATCGAAGTTGGATGTATTATAGTCTCATAAATGGTCTCTTAAACCTAGAGTCTTTGGTTGGTTTGGAGGAATTTATAGAATTAGCATGTAGTAAACCCGAATTGATGGATGGTAACAAGATAAAGTGTCATGTACACTTATGAAGTGCAAAATAGTAGTTATCATCAAATTGATCTTTGTAAGTATCACTTAATGAAGAATGGCTTTATACCGGGGTATTATGTTTGGGCAAGACACAGGGAAATAGAACCAAATTCAATTCAAAATTTTGGTGATGCCCAACCAGCATATGAGTCAGTTGAAAATGCATACCATAGTATGGTTATGGATGCTATCGGGCCTGATTTCAATCCTAATGAAATATCGGATGAACCTCCCAATCTAGACACTAAGTTTTGATATACTAAGTCTTTGTGAATAAGAATTGTGGCCAGTTTGCCAAAGCATGTCGCAGTTATCATTGGTTGCTAGCATGTGGAATATGAATGAGAACACCACATGTCTCAAGGGAGTTTGATGATATTGCTCGATTGTGTGGAGGTTGTACGGATGAGAATCTTTGTGACCAGATGCTTTTACAACGCTAAGATTGGTGGAGGGATTCCCAGGCTTCTGGAGTTGAGAAGATCCATTATTGTAACAATGGTTATATGTTGTTTTGGGGAGAAGACAATGATCTCACAATTTATAAGATTTGTGGCCATTAACGATACAAGAGACCAACTCGAGCAGAAACAAATATAAGAAGAAAAACAAATATTTGTTCTGATGATGTTATTATATGAAATTTCATAAATAAAGTCACGATGTATAATGTCGCCAGTCGATCCTAATGACGATGTAAATTGATTTGGAGTCGAAACTAAAATCAGGATGGTCGAATTTGAATCAAGTTGGAATCCGGTCGGATGAACCGGATGATAATGATAATGACTAGTGGGTGATTTACATCATGTTCATAATTATTCACATATGTTTTATTTATTTGTTTTTTTCATAACCTTGTACTAACATGTTTATATATTCTACTGCATACATGCGAGGTCGAGGATCAAATGAGGGGGGAGGTCGCGGTAGAGGACGGGGAGAAAACCGGTTGACTTCTTCTTCTTCTTCCTCATCGCCGCCGCCGCCGTAGCCTTTGTGTCTTGTGAAATTCCGGAACTGCCCATGGTCTCATTGGAGGAGCAAGACGAGCCCTTGAACTATAATGGGTCCTCCAAGATGGAGTTAGGGGTAATTTGACCCTCCTTGTCTTCCATCCTTAAACCTTCAAATTGGAAATAAGCAAAGTCGGATTCGTCATACCTGTATATGATGCTAGACAAATCTTCCCCTTGACACACCATGTAATCAATACCATTCACTTTCGCCCGAGAATGAAATTAGTCATTTCTATTTGGAACTTATTGTAATTATTAGGGTTTTAAAAACCGGATCTGATTGGTCCAATTATTGATCAGTGACCTTTTAGGTCTCAGTTCGATCACAATTTGACCTTTAAACCATAAATCGATAACTTTTTCAATTCGATTATCGATAAGGTTTTTAAAACATTGATATTTATAACAAGAAAGAACATTTGTATATACATAAGACCTTGCATGAAATGGAATAGAAGCGGAATGACTCTTGGAGAATCCTGTCATAAGTGAAGAAATTATTGGCATAGCCTTTACAAGACCTTGATTGTGGCCTCTGATTCAAGAATATAACCTTGGCACTATTTATAGTATAAGGCTGACAAACAAGGCATAATAACATCATTAATTAATTAATTAATTAATTAATTAATCCAAAATATAAAGGTTGCCAAGAAAAACAAGGCTGCCAAACAAATACAAAAGGATGATATGCAATTTCATGCAATAGAGGTTGCCTCTGATGAACCAATTTCCTTGGTCGATCCTAATGGAGCAATAATACAAATTGATTTGGAGTCGGAAACTGAAATGGAGGATGAATCAGAATTTGAATCTGAGTTGGAATCTGATTCAGAAGAACCGGATGATAATGATAATGACTAGTTGGTGATTTACATCATGTTCATAATTATTCACATATGTTTTATTTATTTATTTTTTTTCATAACCTTGTACTAACATGTTTATATATTCTATTGCAAACATGCGAGGTTGAGGAACAAATGAGGGGGGAGGTCACGGTAGAGGACGGGGCGGGCGTCGCGGGGGTACACTATCCCATGCAAAAGGTCTAGCTAGTACCACTTCACTAGAGGAATTGCATACCTTATCCATACCATCTCTGAAATCATCTTGATTGCATTTGACTATCGACACAATTGTGAGCAACGTAGCCATACAGGTTGGGTCTACACCATCGACCATGTCTACAGCTATGACCTTAGCATCTGGTAGGACTCAATTGATTGTGGAGAATGGGACGTAAGTGAACATAATATATTGAAATATTTTAGATTATTGTTCTTAAAATTTTTTTATGTGTGAAAATTGATATTTGCATGCTTTTAGGTTTGTCGAGTCTTCACCGTGTAAGTCTCGCATCACCTCCATTCCAAGGTTGGTTGACATTGAAGGGTATAAATGGAGCACCATCACAAAAGAGATAAAATACTTTTATTGGGAAGAGTTCAAGGTGTAACTCATTCACTTATAGCCTTTATATGTAAAATGTGTACATGACAAATTGGATATATGAAGTGTTGTGTTTGTTGGTTGAGATGTTGTTGGATTAGTTGAGGAGTATTATATAAGTGTCTTATTATATTGCAAGTACTTAATATGTTTGTTTTATTAGGTTGGATTGTTGCCAATACAAAGGAAACTCTACCGAAATTTCCTTAGAAATATCATTATTAATTATTTTAACATTTATTTCGTACTTATATGAGTAACTATTACCTTTCTTTATAGAAATATTTCTCATGGGATGCTGAGATGGAGGGTAGCATCAAAGCAACTTGGGAGGTGCTTGCTAAGTCTAGGTATACAGATAATTTTCAATAGCCCGGGAAACATGGAGACCCGATGCATGTTACGAGTCCATACAGGCTATGTGGAATGAAGCATGAAGTGCTGCTTGGGTTCGGGCTAGTCGGAATGAATGTCTGCGGCTTGAGCAGAAGAGCTGGACCAGGCACAGGACCTTCAAGACACATTGGGGGTTCCATTTCATTCTCAGAGCGTGTTAGGAGGATTGTAAGTACTTAGAAATATTGCTTTAATTTTATTTTGATTTGTAAGATCATAACAAATATAACTTCTAATTTTACTAATATTTCTATATAGGAGAAAGAGACCGGGAAGAAGCCATTCTTTATCCAGATCCATCAGCAATTGCACACTTCTAAGACCGGCTCATCGTAGGTTGTGAGAGGGCTCGCCAAATCAGGTAAATAAGTAAAGTATATTATATTTACTTCCAGGTTTTTTATTATATATTCCATATATTGTCTGAATATCTACTCCATTTGTAGGAAGTTGTGCGTCAGTAAACGGGCTAAAATAGATGAAGGTTGAGGAGAGAGAACACGCATCATCATTGAATCACAACATACTTATGAGTTATGGCAGCTGATAAAAAACGCCAATGACTCATATACGAATTAGGTGACCGATCTTCAGCATACACGAGTGGCCCATCTTACCATTCTACTGCATGTTCATCTAGGAATGATCATGGCTGCGTCAGGCGCCTTCCCGAGGCAGTTGAGGAATACTAAGGTTAAAAAATCTTTGCCAAGATCAACTTGATGAGGTTAAGGCTCTACTGAGGGCTTTAACTCAATCGACACAGGTCTCCTCATCAGCTACAGCTCCAGCCAATAGTTGACACCTCTGAATGAAGCCCACCACCAGGATGATCTAGAACATGGAGTTTAGTACACGTTATTTTGAACTTTATGTTATTCGGTGGGCCCGTTATTTTTGCGGTAATAGGATCTTATAATTTTTTATTTCATTTTAATTTTTATTATTCATTTTAGGGTTATAATAATTTACTAATTAATTAAATTAAATTGATTCTTCGCAATTAATCTAATTATAGAATTCTTCTACCTTAGTTTAGTTTACTAGCCAGCTATTCTTACATTTAGCTACTCTTTCATTAGCTAAAAACTACACTACATAGCTACTACAAAAATTAATCGTTAAATAGCTATTACTATTAAGCTACTAACATAGTAGCTAAATAGCTACTCTGCTTAACTACTAATTTTTTTAAGTATAACTACTACTATTTAGCTACTAACTTAGTAGCTAAATAGCTACTTTTTTTAGCTACCACAAAAAATAGTTACTAAATAGCTATTACAATTTTGCTGCTAATATAGTAGATAAATAACTACACTTATTAGCTACATTTTCAAGTCGCTAAATATTAACCTCTATATAGCTTCTACATTAATAGCTATATAGCTATCAACTTTCTACCTACTAAGCACAGTTTCATTCACTAAATAGCTACTATGTTATGTAGTAGCTAAGTAGTAGCTATATATTGTTTTAGTAAACTACTGCATTCTCAATTTTAGCTACTATTATTGTAAGTAGCTAATTAATAGCTATAAATAATCACCCTTTTCACTTCGCTAGCTATTACATTCTTTACATTAGCATAGACGCCCCAAACCCGGGGTGTCCGTTGACTACCCGTCAACCCGCGGAAAATCTATGCGTCTCGTGTTACGAGACACATACATAATTAAAAATGGCCCGCGTGGGACCATTACATCCATACTCATAAAAATAATAATCAACTATATTCTCATAGTTTCCATGATTGTTCTACAAAAAGATTTAAACATATTTACAATTATTTACTCAAAGCCACATTTTGGCTTTCTTCTCAACTACCTCACAGAAGTCACATCTCTCTGGATAGTCTGTACGAAGGGTCCAGCAGGGTGAGCAAGCGATGAAAGTTTTCCTACAAAGGGTTACTCCCCACCTAAATGCATATCTCGTGGCATATAAACAAGCATCGCATTCCATACGATTATTCACTATTATATGAAATGTCATATCGTGCATGAATGTGACCTCGTACTCACCACCTGGGGCCCGCTGACTCCCTCACACTTGGTACTTGAGTGTGACTCATAAGTCATCTGTGTACTATACCATGACTAACCATTTGAATGACCCTCAATTTTATTTATCAAATTCTTTTCCTTTATTTTGTGGGCCCACGGTTTCGGGTTGTTTACAGTAGGGTGCCATATGCCTTTTGACATTTCACGAACTTACATGATGGGATTCATGTCTAACCTTGAATAACATTTGGGACTTTCACCGCAGGGGGGATCTACTGACTTGCTCTTGCCCCAAAACATATAATTTATCATTTTGATCATTTTACTCGTGGGCTCTCTACCTTTGGACTTTGTCCCATTTTTCCCCGAGTTCACGGCCATTCCTGACACCGGTGAATAAACCTTACCATGCACCCACATCGGAGCTTGACGCAATGTGGCCAGGTGCATATGAAATGCATGATGCGATGCATTTTCCTCATGTTATGCATGAATGAGCACTACATGAAACATTTACAAGCCATGGACAATTACTGAATTTATGCATATAATCTACCTCCATACAAACCATGTGTCCTGACAAATAGCATGCATCGACATCATATTTTCCACACTGCTTGCATGTTATTCGAGAAGCAGCCATAACACAACTGAGTCTCGAAATTAGGACCATTCAGGCACTTTTCTTAGTCCTTCACAAACATGAACCAATTTTGTTCCAAGCATTATTATCACTGGCCAAACCCTGACACCTAGAAACTTTCAGTTTCTAATGAAACCCTAACTCCCACGTTAAAGTGGCTTGGAATTAGCCAATCCATACCCTTAGTCCAAGGCTGAACTAATTTCCATGGCCTCATGGCCTCATAAGCGACACTCAGGTATAAAGCGCTTAGGTAAAGTAAACCAAGTAGGAAAATGTCCTGCACTCTTGGAGTTTGTCGAAGCTGCGACTTTGGTGTCACCCGCGTAGATCGCTGCGTGCACCAGCAGTACTCAAGCGTGAGCGTCGACCGCTCGAAACCCGGAAAATCCTTCCTTTCCCTTTCCTCCTTTCTCCTTTTCCTCCCTTTTCTCTCTACGAATTCTTTTCTCTTTGTTCCATCTTTTCTTTCTTTTCCTTCCTTTTTGCTTTTCTTTCCTTTTTCTCATTTCTCATCTCACTTCTCTTGTTTTCTCTTACTCCTTTGCAGTTTCTCCTTTTGAATCATTATTGGCCAGGGGTATGGGTCGAAGGAGGCAATTTCCTCCTCATTTCCTCAAGTGCCGTGTGGTAGTGATTTTCCATATTAATTCCTTATTTCTTTATTAAGCGCACATGGCATGCATCCAACCACATGGCTTCATTTGAGCCATGGGATTCATTTCCCACACATGGCTAATTGTGAGCCATTCCTTTTTATGCCAAGTGTCAATCTTTTATGGTGCCATGTGGCATCCCCATATCTTGCCATGTGTCATCGACACCAGCCTCAGCGTGAAATCCCGACCATCTCGAAATTCTTAAAATTCGCGAGGCGATTCAGCCAGGAAATCCGTTCGTCTTACGAGATGCAGAAAATTCGGGATTTTAGCGTACTATTTTACCCTTTTTGAGAAAATTGGAATTTTCTCGGGTCTTACATTAGCTATTACTATTGTTGGTAGCTATTTAGCTACTACGTAATATAGTAGCTAAGTAGTAGCTATATATAGTCGCCTCTTTATATAAATTAGCTACTACGTTTTTCATTTTAGCTACTATTATTTTTAGTGGCTAATTAGCTACGACATCCTAAAGTAGCTAAAGCAATAGCTAATAGCTACTAGTAGTAGCTAAATTAACAGCTAAAGGAATTTAAATATTGTCCTATAGTAGCTATTTAGTAGCTAAAGAAATTTAGCTACTAAAATAAATAGTTTAGCTACTACTTTTTTGTAGTAGCTAAAATATGCCTTTTCTAGTAGTGTTGAAGAGGCACATTTCCACCTTCTCAGCTAATGAGAGAAAAAAATTTTATGCATGCTTGTTGACCAATTTATGTTTAGACCAAATTTCTGCCACTATTACCAAAGGAATATTATCTAATCTCCAACAACGATGCCAAAAACTTGTTCAGACCAAATTATAGAATAAGATCAGTGCATGTTAAACTTCCGATCTTTGCTACCCAAGAACTATTCGGTCCCCAGACCCATGGCCTTAAAACTTGTTACCGATGCTTGTGTAAATGAAAGATTGATGCACTCTTTTTTATAAAATATTTCATTAGAGTGAGTTGGTCTTGATTACTACAAGTGCACAGGTCATACAAGTAATAAAAGTTGATATTTAAAGTCCAAATATCGTTCCTATGAGGAATGATGATAAATCAAAAGACTAACTACCCCAACTACTCAAGATCATTACTATTTGAAATCCATTGTTATGATGATAAGAGGACTAAAAATTGTAGTCCTAGATTTATTTCTTTAATATACATAAAAATAAATTTTTGATGAAATTGGCTTGAGCATTCACTGGGTGAGACAAATTGGAACTAGATCAATGGTAATAATCCATTTATGCACCATATCGATTCATATCTTAGCCATAAGTTGGAAAACTGAGTTTGTCAAAGATGCATGGTAGTTGATTCAGATTTCTCCCTTAACCATACTTTTCACTGATAAGAGATTTATGTTCATTTACGAAACATGAGTCTAATCAATTACTTGTAAGATATATTCCTCTTTCTAAGATTTGGATATTTTTCCTTTTTAGTACTTCACACCTAAATTTTAGGACTGAAAAATTCTAGCTCCCATAGACAGGAATTCGCAAGCCTTCTCTAATTTGATTGACACCTCATCCCACACTTCTGATGAAAATTTCCATCTCCTTGATTAGATCTTTGCTAACACGGGATCAGAATCAATTTATCAGAAAGATGAGAGACCTCCAAATGATTAAACTAATACTTCATTAAACTATCCTCAATTATATGTCAGTTGGTGATCTATCAGAGTAACCCTTCAAAGTTCATTAGTTCTTTAGTATTAGTATACCATATCCACAAGGAACTGCTCTACACTCTCAGGATTCTCCATCTTTGTGTCACTCAAAGGGCCTCCTGGAAATCAGAGCGAGATATAGGATCTTGCTTAGGTACACGGTACTAGTACTGAGAACAAACAAATTTATCAACAACACCAATCAAATAAATTCGAGAATTCTAACTAGGGCGTTCTTCCATCTTGTACAGAAAGATGACTATCATCATTGACCCATTTCTAGAGAGAGCTCAACTTTTCAAAACTGATTCACTCATATCAGTGACTAACTGATCAGGAAAATTCACGAAAATCGTAAACGAACTGAAATAAATGAAATCCATAAAACTTTACATCCTCCATTTAAATCAGATAGTAATGAGAAAGAAGATTTTATCAATACATTCCATCTTGAAGCAATTGATTCGTACTGATTCGAAGAATTTAAGAAAACGAACTACAAACTACACTAAACTAAATCTACTAAAAAATGGAAAAATAAATAAATAAATAAAAGAGTCTTCAACTACCTAGATGTCTTGGAGTTACGGAAGTTGTGCACATTACCCTAAAAGCGTTTATTTATAAGCTTTCCAATGTTTGGCATTACTCCATTAATTGCATTGTGGATCCCAAATTTTTAGCTGAGTGGTCTCTTTATCAAAGGCAAAGAAAGCTCACTGTAAGAATTTCAATGCTAATCATTTGCCTCTGCCGTATCTTCTTGTTTTTCTATTTAAAATGCATGTGACATAATTTCCTTGTCGTGACAAACTTTTCTCTACGATTCTTGTCACTTGTGAAATTTGTTTGTTGCGACATAAGAAATCTTTGTTCGGCAGCAAACAGCTAATCTCAATTCTCCTTCAATTTCTGTCGCGACAGAATTCTATCATTCCATAGCTTTTATTGTCGTGACATAAAATTTATTTGTCATGACAGAGATTCTCCCTTCAATTTTTTACTATGTCGCAACATGAATTCTTTGTCGCCACTCCTCTTGTTTTGCTCTTCAACTTCTTGTCACGACAGAGAATTCACCTTTTTCATGTTTTGTTTGTCGCAACAGAGATTTTGTTGCTCTTGGTTGTAGATACGGGTATATCCGACAAGATTTCCTTTATTCACGACAAAAATTTCCTCCTTGAGCTTGCTGATGCTAAAAACTTTTTCGCGCCAAAAACACT
The DNA here is from genome assembly GCA_016808115.1 of Tetrastigma voinierianum. NCBI lineage: Eukaryota > Viridiplantae > Streptophyta > Magnoliopsida > Vitales > Vitaceae > Tetrastigma > Tetrastigma voinierianum. Next base: position 226,455 of record JAEQBH010001210.1, on the reverse strand, counting down.
TGTCACCGACTGACTTGTGTTGCTGTCCCGGGCAATTTCACCTTCATAGAGTTGTATTCTATCGTGACATAGTTCATCTGTTTAGTCTTCAGCTTTTTATGTTGCGACATAAATTATATTATTCTGACCATGACTCCATTGCTCTACGCCTTGATCATTGCTCGTAGTGAGTGAGATTTTCCTTGACTCAGTTTGCTTCACTTAGTCTTCTTCAATAATGTCGCAACGGAAAAACTCTTTGTTGCGACAAAACTGCTCTTTCAGCCTTGAGTTCTACCTGAGCTTTTTTGCAACATTTAGTTGGTTGCGACATAATTCCTTTGGCACAGCGGTGTGTTGCGACCTTACAAAAACTATATTCGCGACAAGACTCTTTGCATTATCACTTTTTTTGCTTGTTTTCTGTTATTTTTCAATTAACACCTACAAAACACAAAGTTGGTGAATATTTTATAATTTGGCATAAAAATAGATCTTAAACTATCAAAAACATGCTAGAAAAATGAATTAAAAATATATGAGTTTAAGACTCATCAAATTCCCCCAAACTTAAGGTTTTGCTTGTCCCTAAGTAAAGAAAGAAAATTTTGTTTGTCCTCAAACAATTTAGCTTTTATTTTTAAGGACATTTTTCTGTTTTAAGTTCAATTGGGCAGGAAACATAAGTAAGTTGTAGAATTACTTCTAAACATGTTTCCAATCTAGAATCAGGAAGATTTTACATTAAGTTCAGTGAACCAACAAATAATTCATATGGTGTAACAATTTAAACATTCAATCCTGATTTTTGTGTGTGTGCTAGTCTTTACTCTTTTTCTTTGGCAGATCAGTTAATCTTCTGGGATAATACTCAGTTGGCATACTCTCGTTCATTTTTAAAGTCTCATATGTATTTATCATAGCTAATCTCCACTAATGTAGGCATAACACCACCTTCAGAATCAAATGGGTCTTTTAGGCATAATGTGTGGCTTGGCCAATTAGGTGGGTAATTGGACACTTTAGGCTCAATTGTACCTAGATTTCACTAACAGCTTACTCACTGATACATCCTTGATTTCTCTTAGATTGTAAGTTTCCAACCTTCCCATCAAGTTTGTGTCTTCTGCATATTCTTCATTGTGGTATCTTTCTCTCTTTTCCTTTCCCACACCTGATATTCCATCTTCCTTACTTTAAAAGCTTTTTCCTTTTATCTCACGAGTTTGTGGAATGGTGCAATGTTGGTCTTTTTAAGCTCTACCCTTAACAAACTTTGGGTTAGTAACTCCCCATATAAATGGCATTAGAATACTAGATTTGAACACCCTCAAGAGCAATGGTTCAAGGGAGGAGGCTATAAGATGACTCATTCCTCCTTGATGTTTTACTTTTCCTTCTTTCATGGTCTCTTGTATTTTCTTATCTCTTTGCATTGTCTTACCAACCCTTTTCATCATTTTCTACAACAAATAATATTCCCCCAAACTTATTTGTCCTTTTATGTCATTGATGGCACTTTATCATTGTAATCTGGGCAAATAGGCTTCTTTTCTTGTAGGATCATGTGTAAAGGAAGGGAGGTGAGCTTCTTATTTCTTGGTTGATGATGAGATTAATTTAATAAGGTTTAAATAAAGAGGAACTAATTGTATATGCCTATTAATATAAAGGGCAGGCTTTGAAGGCAAACTTCGAGGATGGCCTAAATCTGTTTCCTATTAGTGGTAAGTGCCTAGGATTTCACCTTGACTAATATCGACAAGTTAGGACGACCTTGGAAACTACTTTGTGTTGGATCCAGAAGATGTTCCTAATCTTGGCACAATTTCCTTGAGTTACGACCATGTGCAAATTTATAGGGTTTTTATAACCATTATTTTACACCAAAGAATTACAAGTCTTATCGGTTCCATCAGTTGTATAAGCCTTCCTTAATCTTGAAGTTCAACACATTTATTCATAACCTTCTGACTTTCCATTTCCATTCACATTTCATCCGACCCCATGCATCTATAGATTTTGTTGGTTTTGAGATTTGTTATTATGTTTACTAACAATTCATGAGATTCATTTTAATGTGTGACTCAAAATAATCTGACACAACCTACAATTTCATTCTTTCATCAATTTCAACAATAAACATCTTATGACATTTAACAATTAGATCCGGGTGGTTGGTTTCTCAATTATTTCCAACTAAACTGTTATCACAAGTCAAGATTTCTAACTATTAAACACTGAAGGAAGAAATGCCTTACAAAACAAAGAAATGAGAAAAATCGAACAACTGATGAACATCGAGCTTGAAATTTCTTCATTAGATGTGAAATTGGATATGGTACATATAAGGAGAGAAAAGATGGAAAACAGACACTGTACATTTTTACTCTTGCAGCCTTTTCTGGCGGCCACCAGTATTCTTCAACCTCTCTGAAGTTCACATTCTTTTTCTTCCAAATTTTCAAAGGCATTATTTTGATTGGTTCTTCTGGGGGTTCGAAGGTCCTTCTTTATCTGGATTTGGGTTTAAGAAAGGTAGTGTAGGGTTTGTTTCACCTAGAAGGACTACTAGGTAAGGCACACAATCTGAAATCCTGATTTGTGGCAATGACACTTTCTTCTTATTTGAGACTGTCTTCATAGTCCAGTCTAAAATCTTTGCATTGCTTTCTGTCAGTTCTTGCTGCCTTTTAGCTAATGTTTCTAAGAGTGTTCTATGTACTTCACCGTCATCAAGCAGTGACTCATTACAATGCGAATATTCAGCCAATTCTTATCCCTCATTTAGCACCCCTGCCACTACTCGTGTATCTATCTTCCTTTACCATCACTTCATTTCTGTTTCATGGTTCAGCATCTACATCGATTCACGCATTGTTACCGCGGTGCCTGAGCTTAACGATTTCTAATCGATTTGTCTGAGATCTGAGGATTGGACAGATGGAACAGGCTTTCTTGAAGCTCTTGCTGTTTTTGGGCTGGACTTTCCCCTTGTGATGGCTCATTGCACCTTTCATACCCCCTTTATTCTTCCACTTCTACTTCCTTCCCCTTTCCTTTATTTTTTGGACCTTTAGTCACTCTTGTCAACGTCAAAGGGGATGCCATAGGGTACGTTTCTTCTTTTCCCCATTCTTCTTTTGCTCCCCCAAGAAGGTAAAGGCTGGTTATTGTAGCTGGGTATGGAATCAATCCCCTTCAATTGCTTCTGAAGTAGCTCAGGATAGAATTTTCATTGATTTTCCCCACATTTATCTTGTACCCTTTCAGCAATGCATAGAGGAGTATTGTTTCGTCACTTCTCACTGTGTTGAGGTGCTTTGATGGCAAAATGACAGAGCTGATGAAATATAACCATACCTTAGCATCTTCAGTTAGATTATCTCTGGCAATGGATTTATAGAGTGTTTTCTTTGCTCCCTTCACTTTCCTTTTCCGGCTGTCAGCGGGTCTACTATCTTCTGGTAATCTAGCTCCTTTAGTAGTTTCTTAAACTTTGAGCCATCCTTTTGCACCTTTAGATTGAACAACATGTTTATTCTCTCTTTGTTGAAGTCTATCCAATGTCCTCTGACATATGCTATCTTTCCTTCATTTTCCACCATATTAGTAAAAACTGCTTTTCACCAGACGGCGCACGGGGTTCATATGTAAGCCTAATGCTTGCCATTCTCTCTTCTCAAGCATTTCAACGAAGGGGGAGATAAGCTTTTTGAAACTCTTTAAGCAATGAAACCTCTATCCTTCAGACTTTTCTCCATTAGCGCAGTTGCTTTATCTAGGATAAAGTTTCTTACTTTTTCAGCTTTCTGCTCTACTTCAGTTTCTTGACTCTATACTTCTTTTTCTTGATTCTTCTCTATCGGTCAGACCTCCTCATCTTGATAACTTTCTTGCATTCCATGATTGAGTTCCCAAGCAGTCCCTTCCTCTACTTACATTGTATGCTTTATCATCTAGTTCGGGTTCGAGTAAGAGATCGTGGCTTTCATTTGTGTTCGAGTTAGGGTTTGGAACTCTAGGGTTATGAATGAGAGAAGACTAAGTATGGAAGCTAAGAGGGTTGATGGTTTATGAGAAAGGTGGCCTTTCAATTTTCAAAAATTTTCTATTTATAAGCCAACTTTTTTTTTGTGTCTTCATTAAATGTCGTGATATCAACTGCCTAGGGTTCGTTCCATTTCTGAATGCAGTGTACGATGAGCGAATAGTTGTGGCGACATGGTTTGCAATCTTTTGAAGTGCAGGCCGGTCAAATCCATGACATTGAGAAAAATGTTGCGACATTCTTTTTAGTGCATCTTTTGAATCTATGTCGTGACAATGAAAATATGTGTCCATAAGCTTGCCTTTTCAAATTGAGTCCAAATCCAATTATGTCGCGACACAAAGAAAGTATGTTGCAACATTTTACTAAAATTTTCTAGACTTGCATTTTTTCCATTTTTTCACTCAAGACACATTCAAAGCAAGGTGTATTCACTCATACCCAACTGAACATACTTGTGCAAACTCGGCAAATAACAAAGAATCTCAGTTCAGTGCAGAACATAACAACATTTCATTTCTTTCTTCAGTATAAATACGCAAAGTTGATGTTTCAAACTAAAAAAATTTGAAAACAAAGAGCATAGTCATTTTACGCATTTAAATAAACTCACATTCCTGATTTCAATTATACATTATCATTAGAACAAATAGAGGGGGAAATAAAAATGCCTCCCCTTGCCAGTTTGTTTCTAAAATTTTTTTTTGAGGCGATTGCTTCTTAATAAAATTCATCTTTAATATAGCTTCATTATTACAAAATCAGCAATGACTAAAAATAAAACTTCGAACATAATTAATATTAGTAAAGACGCACAAAAATTTAACCACATTAATCTAACTGTTAAAAATTAAAATCTGCTTAGGTTGCCTCGAAGTTGCTCGGTTTCTGTGTTTTGGCTAGACATTCTTTGATAGTACCATTTCAGCATCTCTTTGTATGCTCCTGCAATCTAAAAATTTGTTCTTCTCAATTCTTCCCAGATTTAGTTTCATTCTACATCTTCTTGTTTCCTTGCAATTCATTGTTCCCTCAAGGAAGTAGATGCTCTTGAGATCTCTTTTGGATTTATCTCTAACTACTATGATGCATTCCTTGATTGGTTTTACAAGGAAAGAATTTCTTGCTAGTTGGTTCAGTTCATCGATGAAACATTAATGTTATGGCTGCAGTTGTATTTGCTGGAAATTTCAGTTCGGAAAATCTTTTCTCATGCATATTCGAGAATTCTTTGTTTTCGACGTCAATGATCTTCAATAGTTGAGTCATTTTCATTTGATATTCTCCTCTATTGTCCCTTTGTCGCTGCTGTTCTTGAAACCGGGGTTGAGCATAAGCTTGATGGTAATTCTGTCGGGTTTGAGATGACATGCTCTTCACATATGAGGTTTCATGTTGCTTAGTCTTTGGTGTATAATGTGTTGGCAAGTTGGGGTTGGCTTAAAGTGATAACTTCTTTGCTCCATTCATATACTTAGTGCCTTGACTTGGTAGGGCTCTTCTTCAACTAGTCTCTCAGCACTGCTTCTAATTCCTTCTTTTACTACTCCCACTTCATGTGCAGTATGCATTCTCCTTTCATTGCTTCATAGTTTGTTCATCACTGCATCCAGTTTTGCTTCGATGGCAATCATACGGTTCAACACAATCAAACCACTTCCCCTCAGTCTGCTGCTGCTCCCTGAAGATTTAAATGGAGCCTTATAGTTACATTTGGCAAGGTCTTTAATAAGTTCTCTTGCCTCCTCTGCACTTCTTCTCTTAAAAGCCCCATAGCAGGATGCATCAATTATACACTTGGAGGCATAATTCATGGCATGATAGAATATATCCATATGAGTGGTCAGATCTATTCCATGCATAGGACATCTTTTTAACAATCTCTTAAATCTTTCCCGTGCGTTGTAGAGATTCTCTTCTTCCCCCTGCTTGAAGACAATTATTTCTCCTCTTCTCTCAGAAGTTAGAGATGGAGGAAAAAATATGCCCATATACGCCTCCACCAACTCTTCCCAAGTGTTCACCCGATCAATGAGCTGATGAATCAAACCCGAGTTCTTTCGTCTCTAAGTGAAATGGGAAGAGCTGGCTTGATCATACGGTCTCACTTTATTCGGCAGTTGTGGTGGCCATCCTCATGAATCTCCCCATTTGCTCATTTGGATCTTTAGGGTGACCAATAAGCGGTGCTCTTGTGCCATGTTGTGAGTGGCCAATCATTTGGCCTCATTCTATTGTCGTTGGCAGAGAGAGAGGAAGCTGGGGTGTGCTTTTATCGACGGGTTGTCTCATTGCAGAGTACTCCTCTTGGATAATAGGCCTCCAAAATTCCTCCATAGTATTAGGCCTCTGAGTTCTCTCTGTTTCTTCTTCTTCTTCTTCTTCTTCTGGAATAGCCTACAATCTTTCTCTTTTATTCACCATACTTCTGGATTCTTCAACTGTGATATTCCTTAGATTCTTTATTGTTCTCTCAATTTCAGTGTCTAGAGGAAACAAATATGCTTCTTGTTTTCTATGCATTTAAAAGCTTCCTAAAATAGAAACACACTAAGATCAAATGAATTCTATGGGGAGACAATTATCTCTCTATTTAAGCTCTAAAAAATTTTCAGTGGCTTCTTGACTCTACCATTCGTGTTTTGAGGTTTTGAAATTTATAATATCAAAAAGAAAAATGTCCAAATTATTAAATCCCTTTTTGGTTAGAATATTGATCTTTAAATTCATCAATCTGATTCCCCGGCAACGACGCCAAAAACTTGTTGACCAATTTATGTATAGACCAAATTTCTACCACTATTACCAAAGGAATATTATCTAATCCCATGCAACGGCGCCAAAAACTTGTTGACCAATTTATGTATAGACCAAATTTCTGCCACTATTACCAAAGGAATATTATCTAATCCCAGCAATAGCGTCAAAAACTTGTTCATACCAAATTATAGAATAAGATCAGTACATGTTAAACTTATGGAGCTGCAGAACTATTAGTCCACAGACCAATGGCAGCGAAAACTTGTTACCACAATGCTTGTGTGATGAAAAGATTGATGCGCTCTTTTTTTGTAAAATGTTTCATTAAGAACTGAGTTGGTCTTGATTCTCTTTTATAAGTGCGAGAGGTCATTACAAGTAATAAAGTTGATATTCAAAGTCCAAATATCATTCCACGAGGAATGATGATAAGTGAAAAAGACAACTACCCCAGTACTCAGATCATTCTATTTGAACTCTTTGTTATGATGATAAGAGGACTAAAATTGTAGTCCTAGGTAGTTTCTTCAATATACATAAATAAATTTTGATGTAGAGCGGCGAGCATTCTAATGCTGGACCAATTGGAACTAGATCAATGGGTAATAATCCATTTCTGCACCATATCGGTTCTGTTCTTGAGTTCAGACCAAAGTTGCTCGAATGCATGGTGGTTGAGTTAGTTCTCCATAACCATACTTTTCCTTTTGATAAAGATTTGCTGTTTATTTATCTGACATTAGGTCTAATCAATTACTTGTAAGATATATTCCTCTTTCTAAGATTTGGATATTTTTCCTTTTTAGTACTTCACACCTAAATTTTAGGACTGAAAAATTCTAGCTCCCATAGGCAGAGGAATTCTGACCTTTACAATTTGATTATTTTACTCATCCCACATTGGTGAAAATTTCCATCTGTGAGTTCCAGATCTTTGCTAACGGGATCAAAATCGTGTTCTCAGAAAGATGAGAGACCTCGATGATTCAAACTAATACTTCATTAGCTATCCTGATTATGCGTATCAATTGGTGATCTATCGGAGTAACCTTAAAGTTCATTAGTTCTTTAGTGATAGTCTACCATCCACAAGAAGCTGCTCTACTCTCAGGATTCTCCATCATTGTCCTTTCAGGAGGGCTCACCGGAAATGGGCGGATCTGAGGATCTTACTTGGGTACACGGTACTAGTGCGAGCGAGCAGTTATCAACCATAGTCAAATAAATTCGAGAATTCTTCAAGAGGTTTAACATCACATGCGAAGTTGACTATCATCCATTGACCCATTTCCGGAGAAGGCTCCAGCTTTTTTCAAAACTGATTCACTCATATCAGTGACTAATTGATCAGGAAAATTCACGAAAATTGTAAACGAACTTAAATAAATGAAATCCATAAAACTTTACATCCTCCATTTAAATCAGACAGTAATGAGAAAGAAGATTTTACCAATACATTCGAGCTCGAAGCTGCAATTCAATTCAATACCAGATTCCAGAAATTTAAAAGAAAACGAACTAAAAACTACACTAAACTAAATCTACTAAAAAAATGGAAAAATAAATAAATAAATAAAAGAGTCTTCAACTATTGAGACATCCTGGAGTTGCGGAAGCTGCGCACATTGCCCTTGAAGCCTCTATTTATAGGCTTTCCAATGTTGGGTCTTACTTTAGTAATTGCATTGTGGATCCCCAAAATTTTGGCCCAAATTAGTCTCTCTGTCATGACAAAGAAAGTTCTGTCGTGTTAGAGCTTTCAATCTTTGTCGTTGCCTCTGTTGTAGCTTCTTGTTTTCTATTTCTGGAATCTGTCGTGACCAGAACACTCCTTGGTTGCGACAGACTTTTCTTCTCTGATTCTTGTCGCTTGCTTAGGCACATTTGTTTTACAACATAATCTTTATGCAACACGCTTAACACCACACTAATCTCAGTTCTCCTTCAATTTAATCGCGACTTCAATTTTCTTAATCGCGACCGAATTCTATCATTCCATAGCTTTTATTGTCATGATAGAAATTTTATTTGTCATGACAGTGATTCTCCCTTCAATTCTTTACTATGTCGCAACATGAATTTCTTTGTCACCACTCCTCTTGTTTTGCTCTTCAACTTCTTGTCGCGACAGAGAATTCACCTCCTTCATGTTTTGTTTGTCACGACATAAATAATCATTGTCGCGACAAAGATTTTGTTGCTCTTGGTTGTGAATTACGAATGTTATGTCATGACCAGTTTTCTTTGTTGAGGCAATTTCTCCTTAATTTGGCTGATCGAAAACTTTATTCATAACATAAAAACACTTGTTTGGCAACACGTGTTGTCGAGCAATTACATCGCGGCGAAATTGTATTAATCCGCGACATAGGTTGTCTGTTTGATCTTCATCTTTTTATGTTGCAACATAAATTATATTGTCGCGACACAACTCCTTTGTTCTTTGCCTTGATCATTGTCGCGATAGGGTCAAGGATTATCGCGATAGTTTTCTTCACAATCTTCTTCAATAATGTCGCGACAAAACTACTTTTTTAGCCTTAAGTTCTGCCTGAGCTTTGTTGCGACATTTAGTTGTTGGCTGCGACATAATTCCTTTGGCCTGCTTGAATTTGTGTTGCGACATACAAAAACTATGTCGCGACAAAGACTGCTGCATTTTCCACTTTTTTGCTTGTTTTCTCACATTTTTCAATTAACACACATAAAACCTAAGTTGGTGAATAATCCATAATTTGGCATAAAAATATGTCTGAAACCGTAAAAAACATGTCAGAAAAATGAATTAAAAATATATGAGTTTAAGACTCATCAATGCTGTGAGAGATATATGGAAGCACTCGATGCTTGTCCTCACCACGGGTTTGACACACTATTTGTGGTCGAATTTATTTTTATGATGAATTTCTCTGCCTGTGACGATTCTTAAAGGCCCATGTGGAGGATTTCTTGAGCAAATCGAGCAAGCTTTGGATTTCTGAGTTATCTGTTTTGACATCAAAAGGTTGGGATGAGACCTCAACCCAGTACAAGGGGTGGCATGTATTCCGCCAGGAGGACATGGACATGATAGGCCAAGTTTCGACCTTAGCTAGAAGGTTGGAAGAGCAAAATGAGAAACGACAGCCAAAAGTGACAAAATTTGAGATTCTGTGCCAAACAAGCCATGCTTCATTTGTCGATCTTGAGCATCACAGGAGAACAATGCCCATTTGTTCGATATGAGGAGTGTTAGTGGAACAAGCGAATGTGTTGGTCGATTCAAACCATCTGACTAAATCGCCATATGGAAACACAGCCACTAGCTGGAGAAATCACGATCTCTCACCTTGCGGCCAAGCCTCCACGATTATGCACCTCCTGCTCCTCACGGTATGTGACTTCCCGGCCATCACGACCACGGTGACTTCTCCGAGTGGAGTAGTTCTAAATTTGAGCAAGGTGGTAGGTAACTTTGTGGAAGAAGCGGCGGTAGATGGTTAAATTAGAGGGTTGACACTGTGGAAAGCACTTTGAACAAGAGAATAGATGGGTTCCAGAATGAAATTGCCCAGAAAATTGACAACCTGTAGTACTCCATCTCAAGGGTCACTAATCAGCAACAAGTGCAGGAAAAAGGCAAGTTTCCTTCACAAACCTAGCAGAATCCTAAAGGAATCCACCAAGTAGTTGGTGCCAGTGAAACTGCTCCCAAGATGGATGAGGTGAAAGCCATTATCACTTTGAGAAGTGGTAAAAAAGTTTATCAGCCAATACCTAAGCCACTAGAGGCAACCAAAGAACAATAAGAAGATGAGCCAGAAAGAATAGTGATCAAAGAAGATATGATGAAAAAGAGCATGCCTCCACATTTTCCTCAAGCACTTAGTGGAAAAATGGGGTGAACAACCCAACTGAGATTTTTGAAGTGTTGAGGTAGGTGAAAGTTTATATCCCTCTTCTAGACATGATCAAGCAGGTCCCAACATATGCCAAATTTTTAAAAGACTTGTGCATTGTAAAGAAAGGACTGAATGTGAATAAGATAACTTTCTTGACATAACAAGTGAGCTCCATCATCCAAAGTAAGACCCCAGTGAAATACAAGGACCCAGGGTCTCCTACCATTTCAGTGAACATTGGGGGAACTGGTGTAGAAAAAGCATTGTTGGATTTAAGAGCCAGTGTAAACCTATTACCCTACTCAGTTTACAAACAGTTAGGGCTAAGAGGATTAAAGCCTACCACCATCACCTTATCTTTGGCATATAGATCAATGAAAATTCCTAAAGGCATAGTTGAAGATGTTTTGGTGAAGGTGGATAAGTTCTACTATCCGATAGACGTCGTTGTTCTTGATATTGAGCCAGTGGCAGTGGGGGCCAATTATGTGCCCATCATACTCGGGAGACCATTTTTTGCCACATCAAATGCCATCATCAATTTTCGGAATAGGGTCATGCAACTCACATTTGGAAATATGACACTGGAGCTCAACATATTTTATTCAAGCAGCAAGCATACCAATCCAGAGAAAGAAGAAGAGATTCGAGAGTTTGCACGATTGGCAGTGTGGGGAAACATTGTACTTAGGCGGAAAGGGGCGATAGAGTTTAGAAGAGTTTGATGAAGAATTATCAACCCCACCAATCACCCCAGTAGCTCCACCAGTTCCTCTAGCACCACCGGACAAAGCTTGAGAAATTGGGTTGGGTGGACCCAGTCTCCAGTGAGATTGCAGAGTCGATTTATTTTTATTTGATCTTTATTTTATTTTATTTTATTTATTTTTCCTTCTCCTTTGCTTTATTCAAAAACTTTCCTTCAATTTATTTTCCTGCTTTTTATTTAAATTTTCCTATGTTTGTTTTTGTAAGTTGTGCTAATTTTCTAAAGCAGAGAGATCCAGAGCTCATAAGAAGATATGAAATTTTTGCGAGGATGTGAGGAAGTCGCTGGTCCCGTTGGAGCTTTTCGCGGGTTGCGTGGGGAGTCGCAACCTTGCCTGCATTCTCTCTGCGCGCCTCTTCGGTTTCCCAGTGTGTGCGAGATTTAAACTGTCGTTTCCCCGAGCCTTGATTTGTGCCCACCAGCCCCACAATTTATTGCTCCCTGTTTCCCGAGCTTTCTGACTTGTTTCTTATCCTCCACCTCCCGTACCCATCAACATTCCGTCTCCTCCTCACACACGACTAGTGCACATGCCACCTCCACCCAAGCGGGCAGAGACCTCACTGACATAGGAGGTCTTCACGGAGTTCTAGCCGCGAGTGCCTCACTTAATCTCCACACCTTCGGAATGACATTCCACTATCGCCTAACTCTATTCTCTGCGCGAGTAGGCCTTTTCCCTGTGCTCCCGATAGAGGAAACATTGACTGCAGGAACAAGGACTTCCACAACGAACATTTTTATGACATCCCGGCTTTTTCCAATCTGCCTGAGCTTTGGGATTCGATGGGGCTCGTTCAATGCTACTCTCTAGAGTCGTTTATGGCTCCACGCAAAATTTTCTATCCGAGAGTGGTGATTGACTTTTACCATACCATGACGTCCCGAGGTGAGCGCCATCCTACTGCTATTCACTTCACTATTGATGCTCGTCAGTGCATCCTTCGAGCAGCTGATATCGTTGTCGCTTTTCACCTTCCAGTGGTCCTGGCCAATTCAGCGGATTATAGGTAGTGGCCACATCCTTCTGAGAGATGGTGCAGATCCTTTCTAGAGACACATTAGTGACCATTTTGTTTGAACTGACTTCCCAGCAGGGATGCTTTTTGTGGACCATGTGTTACGGTCTAATATGTTTCCTCTTCAACATGTTGTCTAGAGGCGGGGCGCCATCCTAGAGGCCCTATATCACATTTCTGAGGGCTTTTGGTTTAGCCCCCTAGAGTTTATTATGACACCCCTCTTCCACTTTGAGGAGAAAATACACAGAAAGCATCTCAGCAAAGCCGAGACCTTTCCATAGTTGTTTCCGAGGCTGCTTTGTCATGTATTACAACACCTAGGTTTTCCGACTGAACTCCATCGAGAGCGTCGTCGAGTTTGTGAGGCCACATTTACTGTTGAGAAGTGGCAGTTTGTGCCCGGGGCCTCTCCTCTTTCTGCAAATCCTCCTGTTGAGGCTGATCCACAACAGATCCCCACAAACCAGCCAGCCCCACAGCGCACTCCTACCGTGATCCCCACATCACAATGCGTCATCGCCCCCTGCCTCCGACTCCATCGCCTACCCCATTTGTGCCTGCAAAACACTCTTCACCTCCAGCTCCTACTGCTCCAACTGGCCCCAGCTCATCTTCACCATCATAGGCATCTATTCACATCACTACTCAGGATTTTCTTGCCATCATAGCCGTTGTTCGCAATTTTGCGGTTACATCCCACTCCTTTATTGCTGCACAAGATACCATGGCCCAGCGGATGGCTCACACCAAAGCTAGCTTTTCTCAGAATACTGCCATCCTTGCTCAAGTTCAGCAACACTTGGTCTTGCCACCTATCCCTCTCACTCCAGCAGTAGTAGCCACTGGATCCCAAGCTTCACTACCCGCACCCGGGTGAGTCATTCCGTGCCAGCAGCCTACATCGCATTCAGCCTCTAGTCCCACTACAGCTTCCGCGGCTTTCACCGCTTCGCTCTTCCGATCCCGTCGCTGGGCCAGGATGAGGACGCAGGTTCCGTGACTGCGACTACTTGAGAAGGTATCACTTCCTTCATTAAGCTTCCACCCGTAATCTATCAAGGAAAATGATGATCTCGGGTCAGGAGTTAATGAAGGAATTGTCGTTTATGTTTTGAGCAAGTCTATTTTGTTTAGCTAAATGACTTGCTAGTTAGTTTTTTTTTACAGTACAAGTATATATATTTTTTAGTCTTCAACACATGTTTTAGTTATGTTTATAGTTTCTCATTTACAAGAATTTTTTTTGTAATGCTCAACTTACTATTTGAGAAATTGAAGTCTTGTCCCAATGATGTTGATGTTATGTTAGAATGGTGTTATGCATATTTGAGTTGATGAACTGTTGAAATTCTTCTTATCTTCAACCTTATTTCTTCCACTTTGAACTAACCACACACTGTGCACATTAGGTTTTAATTATGTCAGCAACCTGGTCTCTGCCTCCTAAGCCTTGCAAAAATCCGGCCTAGTACTTTGGACACCTTTAACAGGCTCGGGACTTCGAATAAAAAGACCAATGGGTCTTTCAAAAAAAAAGAGAAAGAAAAAGAAAAAGAAAAAAAAATGTGATACTTGCCTTGAAACTCGAGCGCAATCCGAGGGGTATATGGTGAAAGACTTTTAAGCCCGGTGCCCTAAACCAACTGGTGGGGAGTCACCGACTTTGTTGCTCATTACACGAGTTGATAGGTGGAGTTTAGCAAATTGTAGGTGCTAGAGTTTCGAGCTCATTAAAAGTCCGAGGTGAAACCTGAAGAGTTAGTGATTAAGAGATCCTTATGACTTGATGCCCTAAACCTAATCAAGTCAGGAGTCATCTGCGGACCCTGCTACATGGACATTTGTGAGTTCAATTCCCTCAACATTGCACCATTACAACACAAAAAGAGTTGTAAAATAAAATCAGGGTCCTGATGTATTGAGGCTAGTTAGTTTGCTAGGTATAGAAAAGAGCTAGGTTGGGGGGAGAGAACAGTTTGGCAAAGTATTTTTGAAAACTAATCAAGTTAACACTTAGGTTTTTGTGGAAGGTGTCAGGTTGGTTTTCTAGGAGTTGACATTGTTTTGATACTTGAATTTGCATAGCACACACTTTTCTTGAGATAGTCTTTGAGTAGGATTTTGGTGACTCTTGTTGAAAGTTGGTATTATCACCTCATTTTTTTGAAAAACCATTTTTTGTGTATATATATAGTTCATCTTGCTTTCTATTGCTTTCTTCTTCTTTCATTGTTAAGGGACTAGCAATGTGTCGGTTGGGGGGAGTGATTACTACCCAAATAGTGTTGTTTCATACTCTTAACACTCGAAGGTTTTACACTTTTTCCATAGTATTGACTAATCGCCAGCTTGGCACAAGGACCTAGCAATGCTTTTGATCAAATTTTATGGAATTTTTTTTATTTTTCACAAGCTATATATATTGAAGATAGATACAAAATGAGTATGAAGAAATCACTCAACTCGTAGTCGTAGGAACCAGAAGGCGTAATCCATGGAAGCAAAAAACGTGAGAACAGGACGCCCACAACCCAAGACTCGTCAAGCGAGGGTGTGTCATTTTATAAAAAAAAACTTATAACCTTTAAGCTTGCCCATTCTTATAATGTTAAACATTCAATTTGTACTATATTCTGTAGCAGCAGATTACAAAATATATACAAGCTCCATATATGGAAGTGTTCAACATTTACAATAGTTACATTGCTTACAAAAGAAACAAAAAATATTACATATACAAAATAGACCAAAAAGTTTTCCAGTGGGCATCTAACTATGTGTTGACCTTGGAGGCTGATGTGGATTGTCCTAACATATGTTTTCTTCTCCTGTACCTACACGGATGAAATACCCGTGCTAAGCTTATAGCTTAGTGAGAAATCATACTCGTGAACGAACTCTAATAAAAGTCATCACACTTTACACATATACATATACATATAACATATCATATACTTATTTCGTATTCCATACTTGTCATATACACATGCTTATATATGTTTCATACATATAATTTACACATGCTTATGCAATCTTATCCTTTCTTATCATATCATATTTCATGTCATGTCATTTACACTTTTCTTCTTATTCTTGTCAACATGTACTTGTCACTGTTTACATATCATCACATAGCAATGTTATGCTTCTCATATCATGTCATATATCATAACATTTCATTTGCATATACTGGTCTTTTTTTTTTTATGTTTCATGCCTGCAAAAACCTTAGAAGTGAATAAAGGAAACTATGCGGCCCGGCGCCGTGTGACTTCACCGGTGACGTAAACAATGGTCTATAAGGGCCCGAAGGGTTATCATTTTGGCGAGACAATGACCATCTATAAGGGCCCTGGTTGCCGCGACACTGTATGAGACAATGACTATCTATGAGGGTCCGAAAGCGCTGTAATGACCTAACCATTAATCGACAAGATGTCGCGATATTTGTTTTTCCCTAATAGACATGCCCATCTATCCCTCTACCAAATAAGGCACAATCCATGGGTATTTTATGTTCAAGTATATATCTCATATTCCCCCAATAATTATTATTATCCGTGATCATATGTAATATTTACAACCATTTATTCAGATTCTTTGCATTTTTCTATATCTCATTATATGCATGAATTGCCATAAAGGCTATGAGCTATTCACTATCATTCCAATTTCATCAAACTATATATGGATGGATTCTAGACTCCAAGGGCTTTTCATAGAGTCCAAGAACATCCGAAACGGAGTTTGGATGAAGAAATTATGACCATCCGAAGTTGAAGACTACCTATGAATAGTGACTACGAGCATAACCAGCAGGGCCTATTGTTTTTCGTGATTTCTGGACTTAATATGAGATCCAATATTATCAAGCTATATATGGATGGATTCTATACTCAAAAGGATTTCCATAGAGTCCAAGAACATCCAAACTGAAAGTTCTGACGAAGACGCATGACCGTCCGGGTTGAAGACTGGGCGCATGTGGGCTGACACATCAGGTGGAAACCCACGCACTGGGCGCACCCAAGGGCTTCACTTTGAGCCCAGCCACACAATAGCGTGGC
Source organism: Tetrastigma voinierianum (assembly GCA_016808115.1). Lineage (NCBI taxonomy): Eukaryota > Viridiplantae > Streptophyta > Magnoliopsida > Vitales > Vitaceae > Tetrastigma > Tetrastigma voinierianum. Next base: position 209,926 of record JAEQBH010001210.1, on the reverse strand, counting down.
TTCCACGCATCGCGCCGTAGAGCCCTCGCGCCTCAGACACGCCCATTTGACCAAAACCATCCCGAACAACCCCTGTCCACCGCCACGCATCCCTCCCTAATTGAGGCCAAAACATCAAACCACGAACAATGTCCATCCTACAATCAACTTAAAATCAGCCCAAAAGCAGTGAACAAACCAAGGTTCAAAATCCATACAAGTTCTACACAAAACATAGCATCCACATGTCTATTACAAAACTTAAAGTTCCATACAAAACTTAACAAATTCCATAAAAAAACTAAACTAATCCTTAAAAACCTATACTCTCCATACTAAAACCATACTTCCATACTGGGTGTTTTTCTGCTTCCATACTAAAATCCATACAAAACTTAACAAAATCCAAACTAATCCATAAAAACCCTAGCAATCCTTCCCCAAGTAGTTTCCTTACAAAATCATATAAAGTTCCTTACTATCCATACCTTTCTTGGCCTCCTTCCTTCTTCTTCTTCTTCTTCTTCTTCTTCTTCTTCTTCTCTTAGCCTTCACGTTTTGCTCTCCCTTGCTAGACCAAAAAACATGAGATATTTTTGGTCCCCTCTCATTTTTATAATTTATTTTCCTAATATTTGCACTTATCCCTTAAGTTCCTTTCTTTTTGCAAATCAAGTTAGGCTATTTCCACTTTAGCCCATACTCTTCTTACTTTATGACTTTTATATCCCATTTGACAAATCACAAATTTACCCTTGTATCTTATACAAATTTTGGGTTTCAAAATTTTCTCACTTAGCAAAATAATAATTACGAAAAATTTCCAAATGCACTAATAATATATCCTAATTATGTTTAAAAACAACTAGGTATATTTTTGGGCGTATAGAATACTTCAAGGGTTGCGAAATTCTCAGAATTTCGCAAATTCTCGCAATTCTCAAATTCACGCCATTATTTTGATCGCTTTGTCTCTTCTCGATTTCTTCCCAAATTGAATTCTTATGTAATAGTTTCTCGCTTTTGTCAATTTGGTAATTTGTATATTTGGGTATATATAATCCTCTAAAAACAACATTTGTAAAGGATCATTTGAAAACCTTTTAGATTTTTATTATTGAAGTTTGGGAGGCTCATTTAACAAGCTCCTGCTTTTCGCTCATTAGCCAAACACCCTTTGATACTAGAAATATTAAAACCCCTCCTTCCTTGGAAGCAAGGCAATCGGGCAAGGGAACCTCGTGGGTAAAATGTGTGGGTTCTCATGTTTTCAATGTAGGTATTTACTTTCTACTGGATGTTCTTCCTCCAACTCTAAAGCCATCCTTCGAGTCACCTCACCGGCTAATACTGCAAGCTTTCAAGGCCTACTGATGCTTATTGCTAGATCTAGTGATTATGTTAGTTATCATTATGAGTTACTGAGGGTCAAGAGACATGTTGTTACTGGTCTATATAATTAATCATTTGTGAATACCATTTCCAGCAGCTGACAGTTATTTTTGGGTCACTTTATAGATAATTGAAGAACCGTCCGGATATGACTATAGGTCATCCTCCCCAATGCAGAAAAGACCCGAGAAACCTCATTCATTCTAGAACAAGCCTCGTGACCTAACATTTCAAGGATTTCTATTTTACATTTTAACTCCTTTTACTTTTAGTTTTCACCACAAAAATCCACTATTTTTATCCAACCCTAATATCCAAACTACAATCACCAATGTAAACTTCAGTATTAGCCATTTCCACGAAGAAAACCCATTGATGTGGACGATCCTAGAGTCGCTATACTATAGTAGAAATGCTACGGTAGTATGAGGTATTAGGTTATAAATTGTTGATTTAAAATACCCTACGGGCTACATGAAAATCACCCACTATACCGAGCCCACCCAATCAAACACCAAACATAATGTTGATAATAACTATGCACTCATATTCATTTCATGCGATGTCCCGTGCATATGCAATACGATGTGCCATTTCATGCCTATACCATGTCACATATATGATGATCATGTATTAATTTTATCTACTATTATCACCCATGCATCATGACAATTATATCAACTCTATAAATTTCCAAACGACCACACATTTCATGTCAATATATCGGTACACATATATCAACATCAACAAGTCATCACTAATCAAGCAATGGCATACTTATCCTTCAGCCCAATTGTTATATAACATGCTCCACAAATAGCCTACTAAACAAGCCATGCAATGGCCTTATCCAAATATTAAACTATCACATGTCAATACATTAGACACATATCGACCTTAAATCAATTACTGTCAAAGCATGCCACTCGCAAATCTCTACAATACAACTGATCCTCCAAGACTGGCTGGTAGCACAGATGTCGCAAAAACATCTACATAATGAACTTGACAATGTTAGTCAACTTAAGTCCAATTAGTCTCCATGTGTCCCAAACCCCGACACAGTCCATCAAATAGCTCTGTCGTGAAAGCAAATTTCCGAAATGGACTATAACTCGAGTCAGACAGTCCACTCTGGATTCAAAAGCCTATATCAATTTTAAAGATGCCACTATAATTTCCATGAAGAAAATTAGTCCAAATTCTCTCTTTTTCCCAACTGGAAATCAGTCCCAAAATATGGACAAAATATGGGGTCAAAATGTAGTCAGGAGCAGGCAATATGGCGCCTGAAACGGACCATAACCTCGAAAGCATGAGTTCACCTGTGATTAAAAACCTTAAAATCAAGTTCACAATTACAGATACAATTTCCATCAAGGAAACTAGTCCAAATGCCCTTTTTTTTCCCAACCAACCGAATATCAAATCTAAAACTCAACATAAATAGTCAACAACCTAAGCCAGATAATTCTGAATGTAAATGGACCATAACTTAAGCTATAGAGGTTTAATTTGAGTGATTCAAAATCCTAACATCAAGTTCACAACTTCAACTACAATTTTCATGAAGAACACTACCCAAATTCCCTCTTTTTCTAACCGAAAATCAGCCCTAAAAACTTGACATCATATAGGATCAAAACAGGGCACTATTCCCACATCCCTAAACTTTACAAACAAATTTCCTAGCAGCCAAACACAACCTAAACAACCCTGGGGAGTGGAAAATAAATCGAAGTAGAAGAATCCCACCAGAAGGCAGGGAAGCCCTGTGAAGTCCCATGGACACTCTCTGCATTCGAAACCTGATTTCCCTCGAACTCCCGCGAACCCCCGAGGAAATCCCATGCCTTGCACCTGCCGTATTTCACCGAGTAGATGAACTGCTCCCAAATGCACGACTCCAACCGATGGAACTCTATAGATCGTTGAAGGAAGCTTTGAAAGCTCACTTCCTCTCATTTGTTCTCTCTCTCATTCGAACAGCAGGAAATAAATTATCTTTGCTTTTCTTTCATTTCACCCTTTAACTTATCTGAAATTTTAAGGATGTGGCTCACGTCGCGCCACGTGTTCACAACTCGTTTCCTGTCTCGTTTTTTGCCCGAACAATTTATTTCGCTCCTGCCTCGTTTTCTAATTTATTTTTAAAATGAACTTACTTTAATTTATTTTCCACTTTCGTAGCTTTTTCTTAAAAACTCGCTATCCACTAGGTACCCGATGCCCCAAAAACCGTGAAAATCCAACTGTCTCGGAATTCAATGAAATTCATCTAGGTAACTAGATTTCGCGAAACGAATCCAACAGTGAGGTCCATTTCGTCATCCAAGATCTAGAAAAAATCCAATTTTTTCAACTCAGATTATAGCTAATAATTTACTCTGCTTACATTTTTGAAAAAAATTCAAATTTACCCGGTTTTATTATTGAATCAGACTTCTACCAACCTCCCCAAGAAGCACTAAACATAAGGCCTGGTCACTGGGTGAATGGCTCTGCTGGCACTGAAGCAAGTGAGTTTGCTATCTCATCATAAACCTCGTCCATGTTAGTGCGGCGTACTACGACTTTTAGCAGGTCTTCAATAGAAACGGAACTGCATACATCCTGCCATGGACTCCTCGATGTGGACGCAGGCTTCACGACATACAGGAGCCTGGACTTACCAACTCAAGTTCCTGGTCCGGGAAAATAATAGAGTCAATTCATACATTTAGATTCTCCCGCTCCAACAACGACCGAATACTGGGCACCATAAATTTTAATCGACCCCGCACCTCGTATCCTCAAAGAAAATCATCATAAGAAGAGACTCCCACCAGCCGTAGGTAAGTAAACGGAGAGAATATGAAACAGGACAAAGACATGACCGCATGTCCGGGTCAACCTACAACCGGAAACTCGTGGCTCGCTTAATCGAGCACGCCTCAAGAGATTTAAAAAGAAAAGGCGATTTGCGCCGTGGCCGCTTCCCTACAAATAAAAGAAATGGTGCTCCTGCCCGTCTACTACCAGCCAAAGTCGCCGACATTACCAATCTAAACGAATAGACGTAAGCACCTTCGATGACTCCAATAGACCGCTATTCGAGTCAGAGAATCTGTTTACACAGAGCTCAGGCCCACAAAATCCGTGTCCACGCGTCTGTTCTCCCTTACGAACGGTCGGCCTATATTAAACGTCCCCAACGGTGCCCCACCTTAAGTGCCTCACTCACCAAGAGGCGATGTTTTGCAGAGCGCCTAAGGATGGGGTATGCTTAAAATCATCCAGTTTGGTGACGCAACACAAAGCCTACACCCAAGGCTACTATCACAATCCATAAAGGCGCAGATACGCTATGTCAAGAAGTGTGACTGTGCTTACAAGAACATGCCCTTGTGTTGAAGGTGTGAGCACAAGACCATAACGAGCCCTTGACCCTTCGCTCAGTGGGATAGGGACATCGTAGGGTCACTACACATCACCCCTGCTCAGAAGAAACTATTACTAGTTGCCACTGACAATTTCAGTAAATGGATAGAATATGAAGCCTTCGCATCCATCAAACATAAAGAGGTTGTTCAGTTCATATGGAAGAGCATTGTGTGCAGGTTCAGAATACCCCAATTAATTGTAACTGAAAATGGGCCGCAATTCAATAGCCGGGGTATACAAGAATTTTTGCAGCAAATTGAAAATCAAAACCCTCGTATCGACCCTGGCCAGCACTATTGCAGCAACGATCAAAGTGTAAGCATCTAATAAGACTCTCGTATCAACTCTAAAAAAATGCATGCATTCAACTAACGGAAAGTGGGTAGAGGAACTACCAAGGGTCTTATGGGCCTACAGAACAACCAGCAGGAAGCCGACCGGGGTATCACCATTCGCCCTCACATATGGGATAGAAGCCATTATCCCCATGGGGAATCCTGGATACCCACCCCATTTGCATACCTTTCGAAAGCAAATGTCGGTTATAGCTTAAAGATCGACACAATCGACGAACCCGAAGCTACAGTCAGGCATAACGTCATATTAGTAGAGACTAGCAAACTTCCACAACCAACGGTAACCAATGCGCATATTCCTACCCAGAGAATTACCGGCATGGTCTTTGAAACACAACCAACCCAAAGTAGGCGGGAATTCCAACCTAATTCGGGAAAATACACACTGTGAGTTTAAGTAGGGATAGCCGGGTCTTATGCTCTAAGCGTAATTCGCACTGACCGCAGCGCTCCAAGATGTAATAACGCTATGCACCTTAAGAAGTATTATCATTAATGTTTTCTTTGAGGATACAATCATCAATAAAGATTATCTTTTAGACATATCCTCTGAAAGCCTATAATTGCTTCTCTTTAAAAGCCCATATATGGTTATTGTCCTGTTGGCATCTAAAAATGCCCAAATATGGTTGTTGTTCTACTGGCATCTAAAAAAGCCCAAATATGGTTGTTATCTTACTGGCATCTAAAAAAGCCCAGATATGGATATTGTCCTATTGGCATCTAAAAAAGCCCATATATGGTTGTTGTCCTGCTAGCATCTAAAAAAGCCCATATATGGTTGTTGTCCTGCTAGCATTTTTAAAATAAAAAGTCCATACATGGTTGTTGTCCTGTTGGGATTTTTATCAAACATGACTCATGTCCAAGTGGCATCTTCATATTTCATTAAAATGCGCTAAAAAGCGCCAAGGATTACAAGAAACGATACGCATACTGGTGGCAAAACAGAGCCCCTTGTAAAATCTCCCAAAATGACAAAAACTAACATAAGGAAAGAAGTCAGCCCAGTTCCTCTGCAACGACATCCTCCAATGCATCCTTCTCGCTTCACCTATATCACCTCCTCGCACCCTCGCCCGATGGTCACGGGGTTTGGGCCACCTTAGGTTCACAAAAACCTCGGAGGAAGTGGGGCTCAGAAAGAGCATGCTAACTGAATCCCCGGGCTGGTCAACACAAATGCTATGTTTGAATGCACAAAGATTCAGAACTAAAAGAAAAATCTACTTCCATGCTTTCTCTGTAGTCTTCCACAATGGCTTCCCGTCCCGCCTCGCCTAGGGAAACGGTAAAGCAGAAGACACCTCATCTTTGGATTCCTCGAGCTTTAGTAAAAATGACATTCGCTCAACCGCCAAGCGAGCAACCTCGGCCTCTAACCTGCACCCATCTTCCACCACAATTTGCCAAGGCCTTCATTCCTGGGCTAGGTCATCCTCTACTGATTGTCTCTGCATCACCTCGCTACCGGTGGACGCCTGCAAACTGTATCTAATACTAACCGGTCAACCCAAGAAAAAATCATCATCACTGTGGTGTGTGATGTTTGTAACCCCATTATGTCCCCTTTACTAGGACCCATAATTTATCAACAAAACTGACAGAAATTCCCTTTATAAGCACGGAGCTCTACCCAAAATACAACTTATACAACGTGACATAATAAAGATGGCTCAACTGTGGGGCCAACATCATATCATGACCTTCCAGTCCATCTATGAGTAAAAATGACCACATAGGTCCATTTATCCATACTAAGCATAATGCATAAGGCAATACCATAGTCCTTAAGAGTTTAATTACAATACTCTTTACAAAAAAACATATATCAAAACAGCTTGTTCTAATATATTTTACAAAAGTAAGAACCAAAGCCACAACCCAGCTTTCTTCACAATGGCGGCCTCGAGTGATCCTCGTCTCCTTGCACACTCCCTGTACTTAAAAGGGGGTCCCACGACGGGGTAAGCAATGCCTAGTAGAGTAAACTCCTACAAAGGCTACTCCCCACCTAAGTATACATGCAATGGTCATGTCACCAAAAAAAACACATTCCAATCAAGATTATGCAAACCTATAATGGAATTCTACATGCCATGAATGAGATGCGACTCACCATGTCCCATGTAATCGAGTCCCCACCGACTCCATCAAACCTAAGTCCTAACCGACTCATCACATAATGCCGAAACCCATCTCTCGTGATAAAAATCCATCATTCTTGATTACATCCACGATCTTTCTTATTAAAACAAATTTCATTTGTTTTCAAACCAAAATCTTTTTCGATGTTCACCTCAATGATCATTTGTTTCTCAAAAAACTATGTCTTTGTATGGGTGCGAATTGGTCCTAATCGGTAGGGCTTTACAAACCTTCCCACACTTCTACTGACTCTCACCGACATAGATCCATATGTGTAACAAAAAAGATACAATCTGGTGCTTTCACCCAACACATACCCTCATTTTCCATTTTCAAATCAGACGACTTTACCTGACGTTGTCCCATTTTCCTATCCCGCATTAACCCACATCAACGCAGAGTTACCTTGGCAAACCACGCAAACCGCACCTTATCGACGCTGCTCAAGATACTAGTTCACTCACCCATTCACAATACCAAGAACGGTGAATGACAACAACTTATGTACATTGCCAAATCTTACTTTCATGCAATGTCCCTGCGGTATATGAAATGTACTATGACATTTCATGCTTATGCTGTCACACACACACACACACACACACACATATATATATATATATATATATATATATATATATATATATATGGATGCTTATATGGATAATTTATCTACGACACACCCATGCATCATTCGATAATTATACTAATCAAATATAAAATTTCCAACAAATCACAATAAATCATGTCAACATATTCATACACACATACATACTCTTCACATGTCAATACATTAGAACACACATATTGACATCCAATCAATTACTACCAAGCATGTCATTCAAACTCAAGCAATGATAACTCATCCTCAAGACCAATTGTGGCATAGAGATGCCTATAAAACATTCTACACAACAGTTCCACAATGCATCACAAAGATGTTGTTAGTAAATGTTGTTTCCAGGCCTATCGTATGGACATGGTATTTTGACTATTTATGAGAATTAATTATTATGATGATTTGCATGTTTATTATATATAATGTCCTGAATATTATTAATTATTTCAATGTCCTTAATCTATATTTGCTATGGGAATAACAATGAATTAAGATTAGTATAGTTTGATTGATATTCATGGATGAATATGTGTATGAGATACAAATCAAATTTATATCTATTTGTTGAGAACAAATATCGATGTAATCTGGGCCTTGAGATTTCTCAATATGGATCAAAGTCATAAGTTAATTCTAATAGTTAGTCATTAAACTTTCGACCGAGATCGCTATAGTTCTCAACATATGAATATGGTTTTGATATAATCAAAATTGCCTTTAATAGGATGACTATAAAGGTTACAATTTCAAACATAATAAGAATCATGTAGCGAGATATGAGCCATTAAAACGGAATTTATCCCTCCATTATAAGAGATATCTTCGGGGTCCCCGGACAATCGAGACTAAGAAATGCATGGTCGTGGCTCAAATGGAATCACGGAGATCAATGTCATTTGTTTAGTCACCCAATCAAGTTTCGAGTAATCAAAGATAGAACGATATAAGGTTGACTTTGTCCATGCCTTATATTCTATCAAGATATCATGAGCCAAAAGGATTATGTCATTAGCTATATTAAGGTTGTCTCGAATCATGAGCTCCTGAGCACCCTCTGGATCAGGGGAAACCATGCCCGTCGGGGGATGGATCCTCTCCTGCGGCGGAACGTACGTGCTCAGCAGCACCCGGTTAGTGTTGGTTGGACCAAAGACATATACAAATTTATTACACTATTACCAAAGGACTATCATTTAACCCTTTGTTAAATAATGCTAACAACTTCAGATTTTGTGTTCATAACTATTGTATTCCATATTATATTTTTAATAGAGTTGAAATCACTGCGGTTCTCGCTGTTTTGATCCATCGCGCCAGTTATTTGTGCTCCAACAAGTAGTAAATCGATTTAAGTCCGGGAGACATCCCACAGATCTCAAGAATCTTCAACCAACTACCCTGAACTTACTCAAGCTCTAGATTATTTAATTTGCACACAATTTGAATCACCAAGGAAAAAGCTCCTTGAAATAATGAAACCAAAAAATAATATGAATGAATAACAAATGAATGACTAACAAATAATGAATGACAAATTTAGATTGAAATTTGGCTTATCTATAAAGTGAACATTGGAAATAAAGTTATCAGGAAGAATCAATTCCACACAGACGACACTTTTGCTTTCCTGAACTACGTATTTAAAACTAGTCCAAGGAATATGATAAGCAGCCTGACTTTCCCTAAACTACACCGCTCATCATCTTCACTCACCGCTTCTCTCACCACAAGGCTTCGACAACTACTTTTAACTGGGTAGCCTTGTCGGGTATTTTCTTTCAATTACTTACACCAGTACATGGGACCTGGAACTTTAGCTCCTTCAGAGATGGCCATCACGGGTTTACACTATATCTGTTCTTCTTCCTAAAAATTGAATCAAATTTCATTCTTTCTCATTAGACTGCTGTTGAGCATTGATTAAATCTACAATTCGAATCGAGGCTAACCTCCGCATGCTTAAATTGATAACTCACTCAACTCCATTCTAGGTTTCATGAGAAGAGTGATGTATCGATTTAATTACACATAGCACATTAGGATCATCAATATCAGGTTCCTCATACCCTCCCAAATTGTTCATCACTCGTGAATGCCTCTCCAGGTCACCACAGTGGCCTCCCGAAAATCGAGCTTGGAACAACCCCAAGCATGGGTAGTTGGGAGACCGACAATGGGATCACTCCCGCAAACACGCAAACTAGCAGAAGTCGATTTATAAACTCAAGTTCAAAGAATAATAGCAAATTTCCATGTGAGTGATAATTTCCAATAATACGCCATTTCAATGAGTCGCTCTAAATCACCGGATTACACCATACATCGCTTACCGATCAAGAAACTATTGTAACCTAAACCTGCAGTTTCGAACTAAAATTTGTCCTGAATTCAAACAACTGCACAGCACTTTAAGAAATATAAATCCGCATTCAACTACAACCTTACAATAACGCTCAAACTCAAAATAAAAACGAAATACAAACTAATCCAAAAAATTAAAAGAAAAGAAAGAAAATAAACACAGAGCCTTCAAAGAACTGCATCTCTTCTGTCGCTAAGAGCCATGCCTTCCGCAGAGTGCGCCTGTGTATTTATGTATTCCAAGTTGGGCCCTAATTTTTATGCACCTCTTTGATCAAGAAGAATCGCCCAAGATAAGAGCACCATGTAATCGCTCGATCTTTGGCCGCGACCTCTCGGCCTCGCCTCGTCATAAGCCTTTGCCTGGTCGCGACATGTCTTCGTGGAACCGACGCCGCGACACCACGACGCCGCTAATCTTTATCTCTATGCATTTGACGTCACGACAGTCATCTCTCACATACCTTTCCGCCTTATACAAATAATGTCGCACTCTAGCTCTTTGTGCCTACTACGCGACCGCCGAATGATGTCGCCAATTCACTTTAATGGATGCCTTGACAAACTGTGCGTTGTCGATCTTCTTCTTTCTATCGTCAATCAATGATGTCACGACTTCCTTCGTAGGTCGATGTCACGGCTACCTTAATCTTGTCGCGAATTCTTTTCGTTAGTAATACGTCGCTACTCATTTGGGGAATGGATGTCGCACCTTCCTCTCTTTAGTTGGGCTAATGATGTCGCGAATCTTAGTTTCCTTGCAAACCTGTGTCGCGAACTCGCTTCCGATTCAGTTGTCGACAAGCTATGATCAGATCCAGATGTCGTGACATAAATTGTCTCGCCAACTACTCTTCCGTCGCGACTCTTCGTGTAGCGACCCCACATCCACCTGTGACCGGCTTCCACTTGGTCACGATTCTCCGAATGATGTCGCTACATCATGTCTTCTTCATCAATTCCCCGGTTGCTTCGACTTAGAGTCCTTTCACGCCCGTACCGCTTTGTCTTGATTACGCCATTTGGGCGACCTGAGCTTTGTAGTCAGAACTATGTATTTGATTGTCAAAAGCTTCACGATGATCACCCTTAATCCTGCGCCTCACAACTCCTTCAGCCACGACTAGTAACGTTCACCATTTTCTCGCTCCTTTACCGCAATTTCTTTCTTTTGAATTCCCTATTGCACAAAGAATGGGTGAAGTATCTCCATATTCGCATATAAATCGCCTTTTATATTAAAATCAATCGTAAAATGGATTGAAAATATGACTTTTAAGCTCATCAAACTCCCCAAACTTAAAATTTTTGTCCCTGCTAAAGAAAAGAAAGATTTGTTTCTGTCCTCAAACAAAGGATATTTTTCTCGTCTGATCTTGCGCTTGTAACCAATTTAATTGAAAACTAAAATTGTATCTGCTTATCAGATATTTAGCTTCAAGTCTTATAAAGGTTAGTTTCCACTCAATCATGTATATAACTAAATTGTTTAATTTGTTTTATAAACAAGAAAGCCAATTGATCCCATTAAGAGTAAGTTATGTCCTTTTCATTTCCTTAATGAGTCAATTCAACCCTTGTAAAGATGTCTGCGCTGATCTTTTTCCGATTTTCCAAATTCCATATGCTTGTGTTCATATCGATCTCCACTAATGTAGGTAGCTCCAACCTCTCAAGATCAACTAGTCTTTTGGGCTTGTAATGTTAGGCCTGCAATGTAGACGGATGGGATTTCAGTTAAGATTACTAATGCTCTTTTTCCTTTCTTACTCACATATCGCCTTTCTCCTTCTCGTAATTTCCTTTAATAAACTCCCCAACTCATATTCAAACCACACTGATTTTCTCATTCAAAATCGTATGCTCTATTTCTCTATTTGTAATTCAAACTGGGGGAAATTTTTTTATTTTTTTTTTTTTCACCATTCAGGAATAGTGCAACAGCTCATTTTTTAAAGCTAAACACTCTTGGGAACTTGTCAAGCTCCCATACCGTATGGTATCTGGGTACCAGTGCTGAAACACCCCTAAGAACTTAATTGCTCAAGAGAGTCAGCCACAAGACAAACCTATTCCCTTAAGCTTTTCTATTGTATTTTTCTCCGAGTTCTCAAAATTTATAATTCCCCAAGATTTATTTCTTCCTCTCTCTTGAATTCGTAATCACAGGTTCTTTCGAGGATTGATTCTTTAGGATGGGTCAGTATCCATCAATATTTTGGAAAATAGGCTTGTTTTGGCTCAATCTGAACTAAAGTATATGCATTAGCATATGAATAGGGGATGGCTAGGAATGGCTCAAACTTCCAAGGATGGCCTCGCATCATTTTCTCTCATTGTCAGATTACCTAGATTTCGCCTCGATCAATAATCTAATGTTCGACTAAGCATTAAACTGTGATCAACCCCGAGGATTTTCTCGACCATACCGCTGACGAGGATTTAAATGATATTATATCCAAAGGTGTCTTGACTCACTGCTCATACTACAAACTCAAAAATGTTTTGTTCCTTCAATCGTATAACCATCCTTATTTCGACTCATCGCCCACTCAAACCACCTGCACTCAGGTTTCAAATTAAATTCGTATGTCATTTCAGTCTTTATTCTCAGATTTTTATTTTTTTGTTTCATCCTATCATCTAATCAATTACCTCAACTAGCTTCTTGCTATTATGATATGTCAGCATTTTTTGCCTTTGTTAAATTCCTATCGTTATTCCTCCTTCTAACAATTAAAGGTAAAGTAAACACACACTAATTTCCAAACACGATCAAACAAATTTCCGTTTTATTCATAAGAATGTGCAAATGTTTAACAACAAGATACGAATGAGGGAGATCGATGCATCAATGGAAAGGTCTATTTTTTTTCTTTTCCATGAAGTAAAGATGTCCTGGATCCAGATCAAGGTATCCAGTCGCTGAATTCCGAAACCCAGCATTTCCATTCTCCTCTCCTCTGCATTCTCTTTCCGTCTCGCTTCCGTGACCAATTCACGTAGATCCACCTTGTTGTTCGGGCCTATCCCGTCTCATCCTAGTGTGTGTCTGCTGCCAGGCTCAGCTCAACATGACCTCCAAAATTCGATAGATTGTCAAGTAATCAAACTGCATTTTCCAAATTGCATTTTTTCTTCTATAAAAATTATCATTATCAAGCACTTTATCTCTATCCATCATCTTCTTCTCAAAGTCCTTTATCAATGACATATAAAAAGGAACTTAAAACCCCTTTGATATGCTCCTTTTTGTCTGGGTTTTGTTCGCATCCCTCTTGGATAAGTTTCCAGGAGTCGAGAGTCTCGATCAGACCGATTATCAGGAAATGATTCACGGCTGCTTCCGCTTTTTTCAGCAGCTGGCCTCTTCCTCTCCATTTCCTTGAGTTCTCTTGTTTGATGGTCCAGGATCTTTAAGTCAAGCCCTCCTTTCGCTCTCAACTCCTCTTCCCATTTCTCTTTCTCTTCAACTCGTCTATACATTTCCTCCTCTTCTGAATTCCTCTTCCCAACGTCGATCTCTTCTTCTCAATTCCCGCCTCATACACCTCTTCTCTAAAATTGCCGGATTCTCCATTTCTCCTCTCTTTCTTCCATACTTTTCGTACAGAAATGAGCATCCCATTATCTCTATTATTTCTCGGGGTCCTCGAACTTTCCGTGCTCTAAAATTCCTGCTTCTTATCAGAGAGTCGCGGGAGCAGGAACCCATAGACTTCTTTCTAACTGGTCTATGTCCTCCAGAAAAGCAGAGGTGTTCCTCTGGCCGTGTCTCCGGATTTTGTTCTTCTTGCTCCCAACCATTGGGATGTCCTCTCTTGCTCTCGCTTCTCTCCTCCTCATCTCTGAATCATTCCACTATAACTTCCTTCTTCTTTGATTTCTTTCGTCTCGTATCCCACCGTATTGAATAAATACATTAGCACTCTTTCTTCCTTAGCTTCATCTCCTTTCACACCAGCCCTTAGTACATAACTGTTATTGATCATTGAAGGTGAATCAGTCTCTTGCTTCATGATATCTCAATATCAATTCTCAATCACTGCCTCATACAGCTTGTACTCCTTTCGGGATGGTATATGTAATGATGGCTTCTCGCTCGATCAGGTATTACATGTTTTGGTCGGGACCATAATGTGGCTTCAGAAATAAACCATACCTTAGCCCTCCTCTCGTCTCCCCTTGATTGTTCGTGCTCCTTTCTCGATCCCACTCGCATTCTACCGTCTCACAATCTCTCGACAATCTTCTCTCACTCTGCCGGCTTACTTAATAGTTTTCTAAATTTGGAGCTATGCCTCGTCGCCATCCCGGTACACCTCGTTAATGGCATTTGCTCCAGAGTGGTACCTAAAACCTCTCGACGAAAACAGTTCTCCTTTCGCTAACAAGATCGAGTAAAATTTCTAACAATCGCGTGATACCCAAGCTCGATGTTCAAGGTAATTTCTCCCACCTCTTTCGCTTCATCAATTTTCAATGGAGACGAAATGACCGAATCCCCTTTCTCCTATAAACCCCTTTCCTGCATAGTGCTTCTTCCATATAGAGTACGCTTCTTCCGATACAAAGTCGTCCGCTTCTTCAGTTGCCTCCTTTCCCTTTCTCTTCGCCGTCTTAACCGTCAACTTCATTGCCTGGCTGGCCTGCCTCCCCCGTAGGTTCCAGATGAACCTCTCCTTCAGATGGAGCATACTCCTCCATCATTTCGCTCAAGTTCGGACAGTGGTTTCTGTGTTCACGGTCAGGAGAAATTCTTGTTGCCTGAGGAAGACGCTTGAGGGTCTGTGAGAATTGAGTTCCGAGGACTATGCGGCGTGAAAAGTTGCTTTGCTTCCTGCTGGTTAGATGATAATGGAAAGAGTTTTCAACGCTTGCAATTCAATTATGATTGTGGGTTATTTATTATTTCATTTATTCAGGCTTGTCGCGACTCCAATATCAACAAATCAGGCCGGGCCATTAAATCTTCAGCAAAATTGGTGCCGCCTCAAATTGCAACCCTTCCCTCTCATGTCGCGACTCCATGATTGTCTGTCGCGACATACTTAACCCGGAGTGACGCTATCCTCCGGTCGCGACATCGCGGTTGTCGCGACATCACCACTCTCTTGAAGGACTTACTCTTGTCGCGACCCAAATGTTCTGTCGCGACCTCTATTTCTGTCCTTCAATACTGACGGAGTCACGACATCAACTTTTGTCGTTAATCTACTCAGAGCAACATCAGCTTTTTGTCGCTAATCTACCAGAATCGCTTCAAATCTAATGAATGTATTACCTTTCGCCATTTATTAATTCCCATATTCTCAGCATTCAATTAAATCATTCACGCATTTAAAATCCAAGCACGATTCATTCAATTTTCACGTACTCTCTATGTGGAAAGGAATGCCCCCTTTTCCCGTCGCCTTCTTCCTCGTTAGTCAGCCGTGGAGTCAGACTAGAAGCTCGCTCTTTCGCCCCGGAGCCACTTCGCACAAGCACTCGCAACATTTTAAAGGATTTAATTAAACAAAACAACTTCTCGTAGTACTAACTAATCATTATAAGAACTAGAGAAAACAAACTCAAAGTGAATTTGCAAAAAAAATTAAAGCTCCAAAAATCGAAACTAAAGTCTCGTCGCTCCCATCGCTGCTCGGGCCAGTCCTTAGTCGACTTGTCGCTTTGGTTCTTTCTCTCTCTCGATGAACCAGTCAGAGTTCTTTCCTCTTCTTTCCTCCCCGCTTCGATAAGGTTTCACTTTTGTCCATTGACTTTGAATTCTTCCCCAAAGATCGGGCCTTCAATGTTATCTGTTCCAAATGTAAGGTTTCGACATCATCAGATATGGTCCACTCCACTTTGATTTCAATTTTCCCAAAACAATCTTAATCCGAGTTAAATAGAAGAATCTGATCCCCTCTGAACTCTCTTTCCTTAACTGATCATGCCATTTTTAGTCTTATCTTTGTATATCCTAGCATTATCTACAGTTTATTTCGCCTTCTAGTTCATTCAAATAAGCAATCTCTTCCTTTTGCCATTTTGAAATCGTAAATTAGTTTCTCGATGTTTGTATTCCAATTCAAGAGGGAGTGACATGGCTCGCAAAACCAACTGCAGGGAGACATCCTAATGGAGTTTTGAATGCGCCCCGCAGCCCAAAAGTGCACTGTTGTCAAGTTTGGAAGACTAACTTTCCCGCTTAATCTCACGCCTTTCCAGATCCTTAATCTCCCTCGTTTGGAAATTTCGCTGCCCATTAGTCCGGGGGACGATAAGCCAGCTCATTATATGCTCGATCCCATACCGTCATTAGCTTCTCATAAGATTTTGTTTGCAAAGTGGCTTCCATCACCTACTTATATCCCGGTGTCTAAATTCGTCATAATACGTTTTTGCAAGAAACTCACAATCGTATTAACATCATTCTCGCAAGTATTGAGCTTCACCCATTTAGAAATATAATCCACCGCGAGCAAGAGATATACTGTGTTTCTAAATGATTGTGGAAAGATTCCCATAAATCTACCCGTACATGAAAATGCGCGCACGGCCGATATGCCTCGTAGGGGCATTTCATTTATCTTTAGTGATATTTCCAATATTTATCTATCGCGCCAATTTGACCCATTCGATGCGATTGCTTGAAAAGCGGTGACCGTAAAATCTGATTGGAGTATCTTATGAGTTGTTCTTTCTCGATGCCCCAATGTAATTGATGCATGGCGTTCATTCATAATTATGCTTTGTTCACCCTCGCATCTGTCTTCTTATAATCATATCAGTGCCCCTCTTAAATAACAGTGGGTCATCGAGATATACTTAACATCGATCTGAGCTTTCTTTTGCATTTGGTGGCTGAATTCGGAAGGCCTCCCGCAAGCTAAGTAATTCACAACCTCGACGCCGTGGCATTTTGAATAATGATTGAAATAGTTCTTCGTCTGGAAGTTCTCTTTAGTCTTATCTCCTGCTCTTACTACGATTTCTTTCTATTACGGACAAGTGATCGGCTATCACGTTGTCACACCCCTTTTTATCTCCAATTTTCGGTCCAGACTCTTGCAGTAGTGGCACACCTTACTTCAGTCTTGGCTTAGCCTCTTTTTTGACATCGGATATTTGATGGGCGCATGTATGTGAACTATAACATGGGATCCCGAGTGTATGGCTGAATTTCTCTGACAAACACCTTAGCTAGCATCTGGCACCGGTTGTGGAATAGTTTTCTTGTGCTTCATTGAAGGTTACTGCAGCATAGTATATGGCTCTGAATATTTCTCTTTCTTTGCCCAATCTGACCCCCATTCTTGAAATCAACGGCATCCACACATTGCCGAAATTCTTGATCCCGATACAGTGCGACCATGATAGATTACTTGAACCAATGCGATCTTGATTTCTTGATGGCGTATGCGAGAATCATCAAATTAAACTTGTGTCTTTCTCGATAATACGCATAGTGGTCTGGCTATTTTTGAGAAGTTTTTGATGAATCTCCTATAAAATCGGCATGCCCCGAAACTCGCCCTCCTTTTCTTTGTTGTGGGAGGTGCTGAAGTTTTGATTATAAATCTTGGATTGGTCCACTTCTAGCCCTGTAGCGAAATTTTATGACCAAGAACAATACCTTTGTTACCATGAAATGGCATTTTTCCCAATTTAGTGCTAGGCGCGTCTTGCATCTTTGAAGTCTTGTTTTCGGGTTGTTCGAGACATTGTTCAAGAGTGGACCCATACAACGTGAAATCATCAGTAAAAATTTCCGCGGCTTCCTCCGACCAAATCGAGAACATGAGCATCATACATCTCTGGAAAGTAGCAGGAGCATTGCATAGCCCAAATGGCATCCTTACAGAGAGCAAGGTACCATAAGGGCATGTGGTGTAGTCTTTTTCTTGTTCTCGGTGCAATTTCAAATCGGTTGTGGCGAATGCGATCGAAAACAAAAATGGGATTAATCACGCTAGTGTCCAACATCACGATCAATGAAGGGCAAGAAATGATCTTTCACGGTTCTTGTGTTCGGCTTCACATTAATCAATGCATACTCTCCATCACATCCCTTTATTAGCACATTGGAATTAATTCATTTCTTTCATTAGGATTGGTAAATCCGCCCTTCTTTGGAACTACATAGATTTAAGGCTTTAACGAGGACTATCTAGTGCATATATAAAACCGACATTGCTCATTTGAGCACCTCCTTCGACTACTTCTTTCATTCACCCGGATTCGATCTCCTTTGATGTTAACCCAGTCGACCTTGCATTTTCTTAAGTATTTTGTGCATGCATATTGATGGGCGATACCTTTTAACTCTTCAATAGACCAAGCTATGAACTCCTGATTCCTTAAAATTTCCAAACAACCTCGTTCCTCGGCATCACTAAGTCACAGCGGTATTCTTGGTTTACTCTTTGGCCGCGCCAGGTAAGCATACTTTAAATGACTTGGCAACTCTTTTAAAACTAGCCCTTCTTCTTGGTTTCTTGATGAAATTCCTTTCTTCATTTTGGTCTCTTTTTTCATCTCATTTTTGTTCAAGACTCATCAACATCGTGATTGTAAACTAATGCCTTGAAAATGCGAATGAAATCTTACGAATCTGTGAATTCATCTCTTTTCATTGAAATTGAAGATTGGGCATTACAATCATAGTAAAACTCGAGTTGTTGACATATACATCTTCTATGACGATATCTTCCCTTTACATGTCTAAACTCTTCAAACTCTTAATTAAATTGAAATCATCTGTCTCTTCTCCAACTCTGAGGGTGAGAATTCCCTTATGCATGTCGATTAAATTTGCTCAGGTTACGAATAGCCTTCCCGACCCAATAGAGGAACTTGTGAATCTTCCTCCATATCGGTACAATGAAGTCACGGAAAAATAAATTTTCCACAACACCGACACATCTTCTATGATTCCTTCGGGTTTTGCAGGGGTTACATGCGCGTTTGGAGAGTAACGATGAGTGAGGAGTAAGCTCCCGAGCTTAACTTCTTGGCAATGATAGGGCATTAAATTGATCACGGCTTTGAGTCACTGACTTTACGAAACTCAAACTCTCCAGTGGTGCGGGGGAATGGTGAAACTCCACGGATCCTTCATCTTTTACGGTAAGCCTCTCTCCAGTCAGCCCTTTGCAGGATTGCGGTCGGGTTCATGATTCCTTGTGATCTTATCTTTTTGCTCAGTATGTCTTTCAAAAATTTTGCATAAAGTGGCATCTGAGTCACTACTTCTGTGAAAGGCATACTGATCTCCAGCTTCTGAAAGGTTTTCAAAAACCTTGCAAACTGTTCTTCTATCTTTGATTTCTGCAGCCTCTGTGGAAATGGTCTTTATGACGGTGTTACGCAGGTTTTCATTGCCCTTCGCCTTCACGATTGTTCCTCCTTTCTTTCCTTCTCCAGTGTTTCAGCATTGTCTGGGCCTTCCTCTCCCTTGTTGCTTTCATCTTTTTCTGTCTTCTTCTCCAAGTCTTTCCCACTTCTTAGCTGCACAACCATACAGTCTTTAGGATTCTTCTTTGTGTCACTGGGAAAGGCATCTTTCATCGGTTTCGAGGTTAGGGCCGATTCCACCATTTGTGCCTCCCGAGTTCTTGAGGAGAGCATTTGTGGTCTTCTGAAAAATTTGAGAAATTGGTATTTGAGGCTTCCAATACGCAAACTTTTTGTTCATGGAGGTTCATGACTTCTTGTTATTTTGTGAATTAGGCTGATCTTGAATGGTTGAAACTCTCGACTCGATGCTACGTTTCTATTTTCACCTCCTTGCTGATGTTGCAGGAACCTTGGTGGTTATTGATATCCCTGTTGAGGATGTTGTCCATGCCTTGTGCCTTGTGAAGTCCCCCTACCATATGAAAAATTTTCATGGTTCCTCGGTCTTTGGATGATAGTGTCTTTGTGGCGAGGTTGGATTTGGTTTGAAATGATAACTTCTTGAGCCCACAGTACTTAACCTCTTGACATCATAAAGCTTGGATTCTTCGGTGGATACATCGTACTTCCTCTCAATAGTTCCCTCTCGGCGCTCTATTTCATGAGCGTGTGCATCTTCTTCTCTTGCTTGTCCATTCTGTAAGCAGTGGCATCCTAACTTAGCCTCCATGGGCGTGTCTTGCTCGGCTCCATGACTTTCGCTCTTATACGCGATTACTCTTGAAAACTCGTGGAGCTTTCATATTGCATTAGCCGAGATCCTCGATCGAGATCTGCCTCCTTACAGCAACTCTTCGTTTGAATGCTCCACAACATGAAGCATCAATAATGCCCTTAGATGTATCATTCAAGGCATGATACACTATGTCCATCTGAGTCTTCAAGTCTATTCCATGCATCGGGCATCTTTTCAGCAACCTTTTGAATCTCTCCCATGCTACATAAAGGCTCTCATCCTTCACTTCTTTGGAACCTGATTATCTCCCTCCTTCTCTCAGAGGTGGTGATGGGGAAAAATCTGCAAGTAGGCTTCTACAAGCTCCCTCCCAAGTATCCAACATAACCATATGGTGAGATTCATACCATGCGACTCGCGTATCTCTTAGAAAATGGGAATAAATGCAATTTTATGACCTCGGTCTCACCGAATTCAACTTCCATAGTGTTGCCGTCTGAAACCTTCAGTGCTCATTTGGGTCTTACGTGGGATGACGATGGCTGATATTCTTTGAACCATTGTAATCGGGTGGCCGGTTCAAATTGTTGCATCGGTAGCCCAGAATTTGTCGATTATGATATTCATCACGAATAATAGGTCTCCAAAAGTCTTCCATTGTATCAGTGATTGGAGGTCTTATGGGTACAACATTCTCTGTCATTGATCTGTTCTTGCCTCTTTCATACGCGCCATAGTGTTTTACGCCCCTTTTAACTTTTTTCCTCAAGCTTAAGGTGTTCTTTCTAATTCGATGTCTATTTGAATCGAGATCGATTACATTTCACATGCATGCAAGTTTTCCACACAATCAAAACACACTTACATTAATAGGATTAGTCGGGCAGTAAATATTTTCCAGTATGGCTTGTTAAAAGTTAGTGGCTAAAAATAACCCTTTGCTTTGAAAAACTATTTTTTGTTCTTTTCTTTTAAATGTCCAAATTAGCATTTCCTTCTTTCGATGCGAATATTGATCTCTTAAATTCTTTCGATCCCCAAACCAATGATCATAAAACTTGTTAGTTGGACGAAGACATATCTGAAATTGTGCACTATTACAAAAGGACTATTGTCTAATCGGCAATAATGCCAACAACTTGTATTTTGTTCTATAACTATTGTATTCATTAAGAGCATTTTTGATAAGTAAAATCATTGTGTTCTGGTTGTTTTGATCCATCATGCTGCAAGTGCACAGGTCTAACAAGTAGTAAATTGGATTTAAGTCCAGATATCGATCCCACAGAGATCTCAAGAATTTTCAATCAACTACCCCAACTACTCAAGCTCTATACTATTTGGACTATAATAGACAATTTGAATCAGCTGTGAAAGCCTTGAAATAATGAAAACCAAAAATAATATGAATGAATAACAAATGAATGACTACTGAAATAATGAAATGACAAATTTAGATTGAACAGTTATCTATAAAGAGAACATTGGAAATAAAGCTATTATGAAGAATCAATTCCTACAGCAACATGATAATTTTTGCTTTCACGACCTGATTTTAAAACTAGTCCAGGAATATGATAGTACAGCTGGATCTCTCCAAACCACCGTTCATCATCTCACCTTCTTTCACCGCTTTCTCTCAATTACAAGGCTTAATAACTACTTTTAACTGGTAGCCTTGTTCTGGGTATTTTCTTTCTCAATACTTCATACCTATAACATGGGACTTTAACCTTAGCTCCTTTGTATAGTCATTGCATGGGTTTACACTATACTGGTTCCTCTTCCTCAAAATTAGAACAGCTCATTCTTTCCTTGATTAGACCGTTGCTAACACGGGATTGAATTCACAATTCGAATTGAGGCGAACTCTCTGCATGCTTAAATTGATAACTCACCTAAACTCTGTTTTGTGGCTCATGAGAAGAGGATGTATCTATTTAATTACAGAGCACATTAGGATCATCAATATCAGGTTCATACCCTCCGTAAATTGTTCATCACTCTCAAGAATGCCTTCTCCTGCGGTCACTCGTAGGCCTCCTGAAATCAGAGCTTGGAACAACCCCCAGGGTATAGGAGATCACATTGGGATCAATCAGAAACACGCAAAACCAAGAAGTCCATTTATAAATCGGGGTTCAATAATGAATAAAATTCTACAGAGATAATTTCGACAATAGCGCTATTTCCGTGGGAGTGGGGTTTCTAAATCAATGATTACACCATACATTGGCTTAATGATAAAGAAACATCGTAAATCGAAACCGGTAGTTTCGAATCCAAATTTGTCCGCAATTCAAACAACTGCATGCTAATTAAGAAATATAACCGCATTCAGCTACAACCTTTACAAACTTAACGCTCAAATCCAAATTAAAAACGAAAAATACAACCAATCTAAAAATTAAAAGAAAAGAAAGAAAATTAAAATACAGGAGCCTTCAAGAACCTGCATCTCTCTTCAAGTCGCCAAGAGTCGCGCTCCTTCAATAGCAAATTGTGTATTTATGTGGTTCTCAAGTCAGCCCCACTTCACGCACCTCTTTAAATCAAGTTAATCGCCCAAGATGTTGATACCGTCGCACGCGCCTTGATCTTGTCGCACCTTTTGTCTCGCTTTGTCGAGAAGCCTTTGTTTGGTCGCCGATACGTCTTTGTGGAATCAGATGTCGCGCCAGCCTTACCGACGTCGCGACCTTATCTCTATGTAGATTTGATGTCGCTGACAAAATTGATCTTGTCGCCACCTTCTCGTCTATAATAGTCAATGTCGCGACTTCCGTATGATGTCGCCACCCTCGCCTCGTTTTTCATCATTTGCATCGCCTAATGATGTCGCTGATTTCACTTCTTTTGGTAATGGATGTCAATGCAGACAACCGTGTGTTGTCGCGATCTTCTTTCTTCTATCAAGGTCGCGATCGCCGAATTTATGTCGCTACCTCCTTTCGTAGTCGATGTCGACAGTTGATCTTGGTCGCGACCTTCTTTCAGCGGCACCGATGTCGCGAATTATTTAAATGATGTCGCCGATCTTCTCTCTTTGTAGCCGATGATGTCGCGACCTTAGATTCCTTGTAGAACTTGTGTCGCGATCGCTTCGATTCTAAGCGATCGCATCCGTGATGTCGCTGGCTATAATCTGTTCAATAATCATTTCTCTCTGCCGCTGACTTCTTTTTGGTGTAGCGACTTCATTATCCATCGCATCGGGTTTAATTGGCACGATTTTCTCCAGCCGATGTCGCGACATCATGCTCCTTCTTCATCAATTCCCGGGTTACTGACTTAGAGTTCCTTTCACGCCACCGCTTTTGTCTTTGATTACGCTTCATTTACGATCGAGCGTAGTTGGGTAACCTAATATGTATTTTGATTTGACAAAAGCTTCACGACATCAAATCTTTTAATCCTTTTGCGCCTCTCCCGTCGCAACTCTCTCACCAATTGTACTAGTAATCGTTCGCTCATTTTCCGCTCCCTTTTACCCGCACTTTCGCTTTAATTCCTCACGCACAAAGCATGGTGAAGTATTCCATATTCCCATATAACTCGGCCTTTTATATAGAAAATCAATCGTAAAAAATGGACCGAATAGATGACTTTAAGCTCATCGCTAGGGCGACCTTTCCCCGTTGGGGATCAGATCCGCGTGCCTAAAGTGGGAGCATCGAAGTTGCTAACTACCCCTAATGGGGCCAACTCTCCAATTTTGTCGACATTGGGAGGCCCCCCAACTGGGATCCCCTCTTCTAAAGGTGCACCGGCCTCATTGGGGGCGCCTTCCAAGACCGGATGATCATTGGAGTCTCGATCAGGGGCGTCCACTAAAATTATTGTCGAGTCCTTCTGAGCCTCTTCATCTGGTGAAGACCACTTCAAATGTTTCCCATCAAATCTGGGGGTGGTCTCACCCTTCGATCCAGCTGAATTCGCTTCTACATCTATGGTTTAACCCAAACAGCAAGGCAGACATTTCCTCCTCCCCTCTACGGCTCACTCAGCCATTACGCCCGTCTGGGATTCACCTAAGTCTTCCAAACCGACTTCGCCTACCTTCGTTTGCCAAGCCCTCGTCTTATTTTCTTTCTTGTTCTTTCTCGTCTAGGGGGAAAGTCGCGGACTTCAGGTCGGTAATGCACTCCTCACTAAGGTCCCTATACTGGGCCCTTCCTCTTGATCTTCCCGAAAGGAAGAACCGCCTTCAAGAAGAGCTACTGCTCCGACTTAAAGAGGGCGTATGAGAACGGCGCCTCCTCAATAAGCTTTATAGGAAACAAGCGAGGAACGACGGGGATGATGTAAGGGAAGGGGAAGGCAGCCAACTCTCTCAAGTTCCTCGCCGTCAACAAAAGCTCATGATTGCACTCTGTCTCCGTTACCTTTAGCAATCTTCTAATGCTCTGCTAGCCTTCAATCCAGCTTGACTAGTTTGGTCTCTACGCTTACCCGAATAACATCGTGAAAATCCAGGTATGTCTGGAGACACATACCATCTAAACAGAACATGAGTTCTCACAGAACTAAGACGCAACTAGGGAACACAAGAGATTGATTCACACCAAAAGGAAGCTCAATCGGGTGTCTCACTCACGGCCCCTAACTGTGGATTAACCCATTTCGCCTCCTTCTTGGGAGAATTAAGGAGCTCGGTTACAAATTGTAGCCGGGGACTATGGGCCTACATAGACAGTCAGCCCCTAGTCCCTAGCTTCAATGTATAGATGAAACATATCTCTACCAACGAAATATCCAGCTGGTAGAGAAAGTTAAGCACACTACAACCCATTAAAATCCGAAAAACATTCAGATGAATAAGCATAGGAGGTGCCCGGGTGACGTGTAGGAATTGCTTCACCAATGACGAAATGGGGAAGCAAAGTCCAGCTGCGAACTACTCCCGGGTGAAATAGACGGCATTATCCGCTTCTCCTACAGTTGAGAAAGTTGGTTCGTCCGAAAATTCTAAGCTAATGTCGTCAGGGACTCGGCAGAAGGACCTCAATTTCTCCACAGACATAGAAGCCACAAGGCTGCTTGTAGTAGGTGACTCCCTACTGGACCCCCTCCCGCTCCCAACTTGACTAGTGGAAGTCTCTTCTTGACCTCTCCTCATTCTACAGGCAAGTAAAGAAAGGGGATCGACTCAAGGATCTACTAGCAAAACAATAGCAGGACCAAAACCCTAAACTGAGGAGCTTTTCAAAACCTATTGGGACGCCCCTAGGCCCGAGTACAACCCAAAACCCTGCGTACAGTTCCGTTTCTGAAACCCTACCAATGACTGAAAAGCGCACAGTCAAGGCAAGACCAGAACAAAACCACCACAAACAACAATCCGTACAAGAAAAATCGGAAGCAAAGCAAAGTAAAAACCCACTAGGAGATAAAAAAATGGTCAGAAACCTTAAACGACTCCTTGGCCAAGATCAAGAGTATTGCAGATGCTTAAAGAATTTGTGGGCAGAAGGTTTCAAAGTAACGATAAAGAAATTAACTTCTGAACCCCTATCCCTATATAGGGCAAGGCACTAACAGGCGCATTAAATGCGCTAACAAGCCAACTCCAGTATCGAGAGACGTGCTCCTCTCACCCCACACTTGGTGTTGAATACATAAAGAGCAACATTTATATTGGATTTTAGTACTCCCAGCTCTTGTTTTGCTCTCATTTTGTGTAAGAATGGGTGCCTTTGATCGTTATCGTGTTTTTGTGCTTGTGCAGGTTTTTCGAGTTCCGCACACTTTCAGAAATTTCGATCCAAAGAACAGATGTAGATCATCATGGGTTGATGGCGCTCGCACAGAAGCCCCGTGTAGTGTTACTGAGAGGCGCAGTGGTAGAGGCAGTGAATTGATACCATTATTATAATGAAAACGGTACCCACATGCAAAGACACTTTGGTATCTGCATTCAAGCAAATCGTACATGTACCCCAAAGCAGCAAAGCACCAGTAGCCTTTTGGTACGGGTACCACACTTACTGGTACCGGTACCAACATGTAATTTTATGGATTTGAGCTAATTCCAATCTTTGCGGTACGCTGCCTTATGACCACCACTTCGAGATCACTAAGGAGAAAAGTATTTAAGCCAAAGGAGGGGAGGAGAAGAGCAGTTTTTTTATTCTAGGGTTTTGTTTTAGACATTTAGAGTGCTTCTCTCATATTTTTGCTAGGGTTCATACAGTAGAGTAAAGTACTTAGCTTTTCTTCGATTCTCTGAAGTCTTTCACCACGCAGAATCTTTCACCTAGTTCATAAACCCTGTGATTTTCTTACTCGATTCGTGTCATGATATCCCAATCTTGCAATTAAAGTGTTATTTCTCAAGTCTCATTTATGCGTAGTTTCTTATCAAATATGAATCGATTTCTAGTTTCAATGAAGTTCTAAACTCCCATGATGGGGTTCTAATGGTGGAAACTCACCTTCGGCAAGGTAATAACCCTCAATTCCTCTTTTGTACTTTAACGGGATTGTACGATGCTGGGCACTTGCGTAAAATCTACAAACCTGAATGAGATCTTCTGACAACGTGTGAACGAGACCCTAAGACACGTTGTGCTTGATCGCAAATGCAAGCTAAGAGTCCAAGCAAATCGCTTGAACAAGCGTTTGTTATCGCCAATCAGCCCTTCATTTTAAAAGAGCTTAATGTGAAATCTTCCACAAGACCATTCATCAATGGCCTTGGGGATGATCGTAACAATAGTGTGGGTAATACCCGATCGACGCTGAGTGGAAACCTAAGAAACCTATCATCCACCTTTGCTTTAAAATAGTTAATTAATTACCCATCAATCAATCACAACCCTGTGATTTTTTACTTTTAAACGCACATTCTTCGGAAAATAACCCTAAGGATCACCTAGGGAAACCACTCCCGTGGAAATGACTCAGGACTCACACAATATAATGCTTGACGACCTTAGTTCCTACGCTTGGGAATAATTTCTTCATACGAAATAGACAAAGCACTTGGTACTAACAAGATGTTTTATCTTACAAGGCATCTAAACCACGCATGATCTCGCTGATTGTAAGCACCCAACCCTTTGGGTCTATCAACCATCGAGCCCATAGTTCTATGGACCTAAGTCCGTCGGGCCCCTCGATTTGCCTTTTGAAATGAGCCTAGGCCCGTTAGCCGTGCGGAACCTAAAGAGCAGTCTCGGTCAAAAAATCCAAATACACATTCACAACCAATAAAGCCTTCTTAGAAGCCATCTTCATGCTAGCTTCTCCCCTAGCCGGAATAATAATGTAAAGAAGAAGATAAAACTAAGTAATAAGTATGCTAAACCAAATCTTATTAAAATGCTGCCTCAATAGCATCGCTGGTTACACAAAACAAAAACAAATGCGTCTAAACAACCATGATAGACCCATTACAAATCCGTCCAAGCAACCATACTAGACTGATTGTCAAAAGGAAAAAAAAAAAAAAGTCTAAAATATTATGTTTGAAGACTCCTCTCATCTCGGGTCAGACACCTGACCACTACAACCTTGAGGCGTAGGATGGTAGGAGCACCTAGTTCTATCAAAGAACCTGTATCAGGGAATTGCACAATCGGGCTTCCCACTTAGGACATATAGTAGGTCAACCTGCATGTCGCTTTCAAACAATATTAATATCCATTATGGTAAATAGCGCAGATTTCTAAAAAGCATCCCTCCATAATCCTCCACCTTCATCGCCTATAGACGCCAAAGTAGGAGGAAATCACAATGGGGGAAAAAAGCTTTGTGCAACGGAAGAGGAATCCATGGGCAACTTCTTGGACTTCGGAGATTCACCCCCATATAAATAGGGAAGGTGTTTGCCTTTTTCTATATAGACTAAAAACCCCTCAAATTAACATAATTACAAGAGCCTTACACTTCTCTTGCATCTATGTCACTTTGGATAAATTTGCTTGATAAAATAACTTTTCCTTAATGTTCATGATTTAAAAAATAAGGGTCAAGTCTATGACACTGCAAGTGCACAGGTCATACAAGTAGTAAAATCTGAATGTAAGTCCAGGTATCATTCCCACAGAGATTGGCAACGAATTAAAGATCAACTACCCCAACTACTAAATTTCCATACTATTTAGACTAAGAACACAAAGTGAAAGGTTTATCTAAACTACATAAAAAAAATATTAAAGATCATAGACTATTGAATATTATCAAACTAATATAAAATAAAGTAAATGAATAAAATAAATTGCAACTATAAGAATGGATTGAATCAGTTTCCTGTGAGAAACGAAAACTATCAGTGAAATACAATGAAACAAATAATTCCAAAGACTTAAACATTACTGCTCGTTTCTATGTAAGGATCCGTTTTGCCTAAGATTTTCCTCATATTGTAGGAATTGGATTTCCATATTCACTCAGCTTGATACCCTTGTTTCTCTCGAAGACAAGATCAAACCAGCCTTACTAGATTCCAAATTCTCTCGCAAGATCCGGGGTATTTTCTTCTCAATACTTCACACCCATTTCATGACGCAGACCTTTCTTACTTTCCTCAGATTTTCGCAAAGTTTCTACCACTTAATTGCGGCTCAACCCCGCATCTATGGTTTGTCCCTTTCCCTTGATTAGATATCGCTCAACACGGATAAGAACTTACCTTTTAGATTAAGGTGAATTCTCCATTATTTATATTGTTAAATACACCCTCCAACTTCAATTTTCAGCGAATGGGGATTTATCAAATGAACTCGTGAGCTCGCAGCTCATCAATGGTAGTTGGGCGATACTCCCAAGTTAATTTTCTCGCCCGTGAATCTTCGTCTCGTGTCACGCAGAGGCATCCCGAAACAAGCAAAGATAAATTCCCTCAATCCAAGGGTATTCAAGGCTACCATTGGGAACTTATCCATTCAAAAATGACACTAACTTTAAGTAAAACCAAACCCAAATTAATTCTCCATAATTGCAGAGGATCAGAATCAAATGTAGATCAACCAAAGATAGTTGTGTCTCGACATCAGATCAAGAATTAAGAAATGGAGTACCACCACGACAACCACCGTAATTGCAATAAACTCGAGAAGAAATGAATTTTAAATTTGTCTAGATTTCATAAATTTTCGTGCAAGAATTTAAGAAAATATCAAATAAAATAAATCCAGCCTCTACTGCCTCTCGCAGACACATAGATTCAATACTTAAAAGAAATAAACTAAAATAAAAATAAAGAAAAGAAAATAAAATCTACTTAAACCATTCCAGTTCCTTCCTTTCCCTTTCGTCCTCCGCACGAAGAACTTTTCTTCTAACATGGTCTATTTATACCTGTAGTAAGGAAGGGGTCAATCCCCAAAGTTCCAAAATTCCTAAAGAAAAGCCCACTGATCAGTTTCTATGTCGCCTCGCTGATGTCATACGAATTTCTCTTCTTGCTCCAGCTCGCTTGGCGACTTCGCTTTCTATTGCGACCGCTTATGATCGTTGATCAATTGTCACACTCGCTTTGTAGTCGTGGACTTCATTTGCTCAACATTTCTTCGCACTGATGTCGCGACTACGCCATGTCGCGACACGCTGTGATTCTTCCGCTTCGAAGGCGATAGCGCTTTTAGGTTGCGAACCACCTTCGCTTGTGGATGATCATGTTGTGACTTTCTTTCTTGGTCGCGAACAGGTTGGTGGTCTTCTCGCTTTCACTCGGGTTTCAATTCTTTATGTCGCGCACTTTGCCGACCATTCTTCTCTTTCTTCTCGTTGCGACTTCGTTGATGTCGCTAATTTCAATTTCTTCTTCTTAGCTCTTCTTCAGGTTGCGACATAAATGAGTGGTCGCGACATCGTTTACGGTCTTTGATCATTAAATGGTCGCAACTTCAGTTTCTTGTTAAGACTTTGTTTGGCTTCTTTCCAGGTTGCGACCTCATTTTCCTGCTCTTAAACTCTTAAGGTGGTTGCAACGCCACTTTTTTGTTGAGACTCAGCCTCGTTTTTTTGTGTCGCTGACCTGAATTAAGATGTCGCGACCCCGCATGGAGCCTTTACTAAAAACCAGTTGCAACTCGCCTTCACTCTGCAAAGACCTCTTGTGGCTTTCTATTGACGGATCCACGTCGTGACATCGCTTATTCATTATGTCGCAACATCAGAGTGGTGTCACGACATGAAGATTCTTCTTTTGGATATTTCCTTTAGTCTCGACCACATTTCCTTTGTCGCAACTTGTTACGACTTCTTCAAGTCACGACTTCACTTGTTAACGTCTTCTATTTCTTCCTCAAAGCTGAATTTGGTGATGTCGTGACTTAGAAATAACTGACAACTAAGCTTCCTATCGCGACTTCGATTTTCAGTTGCAACTTCAATTTCAACAGAAGTTGGTTTCTTCCGATTTTTTGTCGAGACGCTCTTCTTCGTATTTTCCGTGAAATTAAATTTGAGTAAAATATCCACATTTTATACAATCAATATTGACCAGAATACGCCGTAAAAAATGGATTAAAATCTAATGAGTTTTGACTCATCAAATTTAAGTAGATTTTGTCATTCCTAAGTAAAGAAAAGAAAGAATTGTTTGTCCTCAAAACAAATAAGCCTAAAAAATTTTTTGCATAGATATTTTTCTGATTCATACTAATGGCAGGTCTTTCTTATTCCACCTTCTAACTGGAAACAAGAGATACCAGCATCATTTTTAAATTTCAGTTTCGATTCAAGAATAAGAAATGGTATACTTCTATCACAAATTTCTTGATGAACTAATGTATTTAAACAGTTTATTCAACAAGTATTTTTCTCTGTGTGTGTGTAGGTCTTCAATCCTTTTCATTTTCATGTTGAATTTAGTTAATCTTCTAGGAGTTTTCTTGGACTGTTGGTCAAAGTCCCATAGGCTTGTTTTCATTGATCTCCACTAATGTAGTAAATTCAACCTTCAAGATCAATGAGGTCTTCTCAGCTTGTACCGTTGTTTGTGTAATTGCAGATAATGGAAAATTTAAGTTGCAAATCACACAGCTTCCACCTTTTCCGTACTTGTTGCCTTCAACTTTCACCTTTTCTTCTTGTAATCACGATTCTCAATTCGCCCGATTCATCTTTTTGAATTCTATTTATGGAATTTCACTCTATATGCACTTTATTCAGCCGGTTCCTTTTTTCTAAACTTTACTTTTGTTTTCAAGGTTGGGAATATGGTAATATTTTGTCTTCTTAGGCTTATCACTCTTAGAGAACGCAATAGTAACTCTATACCACTGGTATTAGGTACTAGTGTTAAACACCCTACGAGCTTAATTGTTCAAGGGAAATAGGCCACAAGACAAAACTTATTCCCTTTTCATTAATTTTTGCATCTTTACTTCTTCTCCTCATTCCTCGTAACATCTGGAAATATTTTTCCCCAAACTTGTTTCTTCCTTTATAGTAGACTTTTTCTGAACTGGAAACTGGATAATTTGGGCTCTTTGCTGCAAGGTTATTGCAAGGAAGGGAATTTAGGTTTTCAGTTGTTGTTTATTGAAGAAATAAGGCTTAATTGGCTCAAATTAAGGAACTAGAGAATATGCTTTAGCATATATTGAGGGTAGGCTTAGAAAAGCTCAAACTGCCAAGGATGGCCTCCATCACTTCTTGTTGGTTGTTTTTACCTAAGATTTCACCTCAATCAATAATCTAACAAGTTCTAGGACTCTGGACTCTTAATCCGAATTTCCCAAATATGTTCCTAATTCCTCTCAAAGTTTCATAGTTTTATTGACCCAAGTGTATTATTTCTTCAAGACTTGTACTATATTTACTCAGTCTACTCACATTATTTCAACCAAGTATTTTGTTCCATCAGTAATAACCATTTTTTCTAATTTTTGCAAACTAAACTGAATTTAAACAATGCAAGCTGCCATTCCTAATTTCCAATTTACTAATCTACGCCCTTATTTTTCCTGCAAATTTTGTTCTTGGGAAAGAACATAATTGTTTATTTGATCCTTGCACAAACAAGGCACTTATTCTTTCGCGCAAATGTAAAACGACAAATACAAAATTTATCAAGTCATGTTCATCCATGAATATCTACTATTCCTAATCAACTTTTTCATTCAACAATGGAGAAGCAATCCAACAAGTGAGGAGAGTAACTATAAAATGAAAATTCACTAAAACATCGGACAGGTTTGGATGAACAAATTGTTTTTCTATTAAAATTCTGAATACGGGATTTTGATAACATGCTAAGAAAACTTTTGCTTCTTTCTTTCAGGAAGCCTTTTAGGTATTATGTTGGGAGGCTCTACATCAAAACTGGCCATACTGGGCTCAAACTTGGGAAATCTCTCAACTGCAGGAGGAATTTCTTTGCCTTTTGCAAATATTTCATTGTTTAGTTGCACTGCATGAATAAGCGTGTCTTGCCTCCATCCCACCTGATTAACTGTTCCTTCCACCTCAGAGATACATTCTAGCAGCTTGGACAAGTTCTGATTGATCAAGTCCATACTTTCCAACCAGGTTTTTCTTCTATACTCATCATTATCTTCCAACTGCTGATCTCTTTCTTTCATTAATCTCTCGAATTCCTTGAACAATTCCCTGTATAAATGCTTGAACCCATCAATCTTCCCAAGATGTTATTCTCCTACTGCTTTCTTTCGGCTTCGCAGATGTTCAAGAAATCAGCATCCCTTTTGAATTGATTATTATAAAAGACTTGCATGCTTGTCTTTATTCTTTCCATCATCTTTTCTTCTTGATTCTTCAGTTCCTCCTTGTGTTCTTCTTCTCTGATTCTCTAGTTTTCTTCCCATATCCATTCCTTTCTTCCGGGCCGTAGCCTATAAATTCTTCTTGATCCTGTCGCTTTCCATTTCAGCTTGTCTCTCCATCTCCTTTTCATTGCTCGAGAATTTTGCATGATTTCAGTATTTCCTTCCCTGCTCCTAGATCCTTCTACTTGAGTAGACATTTGTTCCTGTACTTCTGGAAATGAAGGATAGGTTGGGCTTACCCTGAGAGGTTCTTCTTCTTCTTCTGCTTCCGAAAGGACATTGTCTGGCACTTCCTCTATTTCTCTTTTATCATTTTCAGCATTTGTCTCTTTTCTTTAGGTCCCTTCATCACTCCTGCACATGTTGAGGGAACCCAGACACCTTTTCTTTCTTCCTCCCAATTTCCCTTCACCTCGCCTGCAGACAAAGTCCTGCATAGTAGCAGGTGAGGATCAGTCCTCTTTTATTACTATGGTGGTATCCTCTGATGGATTCTTCAATTAGAATGCCTATATTTATTTTGTATCCTTTCAAAAAGGCATACATAAGGATGGCTTCCTGCTCTCTGACTGAGCAAAGGTGTTTAGTAGGCACTATTACAGAACATATGAAGTAAAACCAAACTTTGGCTTCTTCAGTCAGAGCTCCTCTTTTGATGGCATGATGGGGGTTCTTCTTCACTCCCATTTCCTTTTCTCCAACAACTGATTCACTATCTTTTCATAATTTGGGTTTTTCAACAACTTATATTTCAATTGATTGTACACAAGCAGGTAAGTGATCCGAATCAACAAAATTTATATCCTAAGCTCCTCCTACCGTAGTCAAGCTACCCAAGATAGCGGTCTAACACGATGGGTTTTCTTCTGCATGTAATTCATTTTGAGTGAAGTCAAAATTGGTGAATTAAATTTGGATTTTAAGGTTCGTAAAAACATCAGGGGCGGTTGGTTGCAACCTAAATAAATAAAATAAAATGTAAAATAACCCCTCAAGTGTTAGCTACCGGGCTTAGGATTCAGGGCAACCTGAGGGTCCTCAAGGTCATTTCTCATACTAGATGACATATAGTCATCTCCCGAACCGGATCTTCACATTTAGCTATAAAACCTAAATTTCTAAAATTTTCCTTGAAATTGGCATTCCATCAAGCATTTACGTTTCTCGGGCTTCAACGAAGTCGCCTTGATTCACATTACAATGGGTAATAAATGGTAACTAATGAACATCACAAGATCTAGTAATAAGCATCAAATGAGCACTAAAAGATTACCAAGTACTGACCATTCAACGTGAATCGAAGGGATCTAAACCTAATGTTAAAGGAGAATATGACGACAAGAAATGGGAAGACTGCTAAGAACGTAGGACCTCCAAAGAGCCCAAATCTCGCACTCAAAGAACTTCCTCTTCAAAGAGGAAGAGGTCTAGCCAAACATCTTCTGAGTTGTCATCCTCAGAGGAGTGTTTGGTAGCCGAGAAATGGAGAGAAAGTGAGAGAAAATGGAGAAAAACGGGAGAACGGAACCCTAAATTTATTCACAGCAAAAAAAAAAACGTCCCTTTCACCGTGTCTACAAAATGGCTTATATAGCCTTACAAAACAAGTGAAATACCATACAATCCAAACATAAGTGATTACAACAAGGGTAGAAAGGAGAAAAACCAAAAATTGTAACAAAAAGCTGAAGCTGCACAGGAATAAGCTGATCGAGGAATCAGCTTGCTCAGGATGCACAAAGGCGCGCAGGAAAAGCCTTCGCAAAGGGTGTTTTTCTCACATTTCGCTTTTCTTTCCTTCTCGATCTTGATCCGCAATGTTGAGTTTGACTTGGATTCTTCGTGTTTGGATCGAGACTAACAATTTCGCATAATACTAGCAAAACTGCAAAATTTGCCACAAAATGTGATCATTAAAATAGTAGGGACTCAATGTGTAAATCGCTAATTAGAATGACTAGTATACAAAAGCACCAAAACCTATAATACTAGGGTTCAAAATAGCACTTTTGGGCACTAATCACACCTCAACTCACACATTGCTAGTCCCTTAGCAATGAAAGAAAGAAAGAAAGAAAGAACATACAAAACGATAACAAAATAACGTTCACAAAAATTATATTTCAAAAAGGTTGTGGATTAGTAATGCCTAACCCTAAGTAAGAATCATCAATGCCGTGTCCAATAACTGTCATGAGAGAATGAATGCCATACAAAATTGAGTATCAAAAGAGCCTCCTTCTTGGTGAATCAACCAGAAACTTCCACCAAAATCTAAGTGTTTATTTGATCAGCTCTCAACAATAAACTGCTAAACTGCACTCTCCCCCCAACCTAGCTACTACCACGACCTAGCATGCTAACCAAATTTCAATAGACGTGACCCATCTTTTATTCCACAATTCTTTTGCGCTGTAGGGTGCAATGTCGAGGAATCGGTCTCACCAAAGTCAATGTAACAGTGGATTCACCGATGACTCCCAACCAATTAAGGCTTAAGGCACCAAGTCATAAGGATCTTCGACCACTAACTCTTCAGTTTCACCCCGACTAATGATTTCAGACTCCAGCACCACACCTGCTCAACTCCACCTATCCACCGCGTAGCGAACACTAAGTCGGCGACTCCCAAACTCGCGAAGGTTTAGTGGCACCGGCTTTAAAGGCTTGGCCATATACCCTGACCGCGTTTCCTGGTTTCAAGGCAAAGCTGTACTTTTATTCTTCTTTCTTTTATTTTCTTTTTCTTTCTTTTCCTGTTTTTATTTTCTTTTCCACAGGGTCCTTAACCTGTTAAAGTTGGTCAATGAAACTAGGGTAGGTTATGCAAAGTAAAGGAGATTGTGCAGTTTTTCAGCCTATCATTGAAACCTAATGTGCACTGTGTGTGGTTAGCTAAAAGTGGAAGAAAAATGTCGAAATCAATAAGAATTCAACTAATCATTCACTCAACTAAGCATGGAACCAATCTAGCATTAATAGAATTGGACAAAGTTTAAATTTTCCAACTTGTAGGTTAGGCAAAACCACAAAAATTTTGGTTGCAAAATGGGTCCATATTTTGAAAAAGTGTTTAGTATAACAACTTTATAGAAAGGGGACCCAACAAGCCACTGAACATCACAAAATGGGCTTGCTCAAAATGATACAAAAGAATAAATACAAAAGCCACTTCCTTCGATAACTCTCCCCCCAACCCAAACATCTCGATGTCCGAAATGGGGCTCGGATTGGAAAATTAGAGAAGGAAGTGTTACCTCCTTGATGAGATGTGATCATTGCTGGATAGGAAACTGTAGCTTTCCATCGACACCTTATTCACCTCGCTTAGGCTTCAAATAAACAAGTTAGAGAAGAAAAGAGAGGAAAAAGTGACCAAATTGGAGCATTTTTAAAATTACACTTTCATAATAATTCTCAAAATTGTTCTTCTTACCATTTGATTCTACACTCTAAGCTTTCCAACTATATCAAAGAACGCCTAAAACGACTCTGAAATTTAAAAAAGCATGGTTTAAACAAAATTCACAAGAAAAACATACGAAAATTTTCGCTGCCTAAAGAAAATCTCTCGCTACTAAGGAAATTTGGACATAGCGAAATTCGCTATGTTTGCGAAATTTTCGCTATGTCTAATAGCGAAAATTTTTATTTTTATTTTTTTTTGAAAATCAAAATAAAATAATTAATAAATAAAAATAAAAATAAAATAATAAAATAATAAAATAAAATAAAAACATTTTTAAAATTTTTTTAGAGACAACAAATATTATTATTATTATTTTATAATATATAATAAAAATTAAAATAAAATAAAATATTTTTTTAACAAAAATAAAATAATATATAAAGAAAACAAAGATTTTTTTTTACTTTACCCACTGTCAGCTTCATTTGAGCCGTTTTCCATTTCGCTACTAAATAAATTTATCGCTTCTAGCTTAAAATTCTCAATTTCGCTTATCTCTGTGAATTTCGCGAGCAACAAATTTCGCTAGCTTAGCTTAAAATTTCACAAAATTTTAGTCAGAGATGGGCCTCTTTCGTGATTTCGCTTAGGATTGCGAACTTTCGCTAAGCTATGTAAAAATTCGTCCAACATCGCCTGATTTTTTTCCATCTGTGCTTCAAAATTTGCACATAAACCGCAAAATTAATGCAAGAAAATTAGAAAATTAAGTGGAAAGCAAAATTAATTTAAAACATAAATTAACTAAAAATTAGAGAGAAAATCTAAGAATAAAAATTAATGAAATCTAATTAAAATAAAATAAAACACGAAAAATTTAAACACTGTAAAGTGGGAAGGTCAGGTTCTTAAACCACTTCCTAGGCCTTCGGAGGTCACTTGATCCACAGAAATTTCATAAATGCCGGTACTGGTGCCCATCCAACCGAAGACTAACCAACCACCGTGCCATGCATGGTGGTACCGCTGTATTTGATGTAGTGGCAAAGTGTCGCACAAGGCCACTAATCTCTTGGAAATGTCGGCATGAAGCAGCCGATGGACTGGCACGGTTTTGGGAGCAGGTGCCGCAGTTTTGGTTCACGTGTGTGTCGGGTAATATGCACACCGGGCAAGGCTATTTCGGGGTCAAGCAGCGACATTAGGATCCAAATTCATGGGGTTTGGCTGAATGACGGGCCTCGGGGTTCCTCCTCCTTCTTCCTTCCACCGCTATCCTCGCCAACAAATGGGAGGTTGCTTCCTTCTTCTCCCATAGGCAGATAGCAGCACTAACTGAGGATTCAAAATTTTCTACTGTGCCTTCGATGGCTGCCGAGGGCACGGTCTGGTCATGGTGTCACTTGACACTCCTCCCTCCGTGGACATCATTACCGATCACCAGTCTTCACGGAATCTTGCAGTTGTCCCATTCATGCTTCTGAAAATCATTGTTCAAATTTATCTAATCTTGTCCAGTGAATTCTCCTCGCATGGATTTTTTTTCACTAACTGGCATTGAATTTTTCGTTTCATCCACAAAGATCACCACTGGCTAGTAAGGTCCGTAATGGCCTGTCAATTGGAGAAATTAATTGTGGTAGTCGTGGTATTTGAGGATTGAGGTATACTGCGGAGGCACCATGAGGAGGGTGCACCACCCCTTGATCTCTCGTAATCCTCACGGATCTAGGTGGGTTCGATTTCTCCCAAGGTTGCTAATTTCGCTGCTTACGGCAAGGTTCCTATAGTCCCTCATTGTCATATATGCCCTGGGGTACTCCACCATCACTCACTGTATTGCTTTCCCTCTTCCATTGGTCACAATTCAAACCCTGCAGTATAAATATGGCAACACCAAAAACAGTCCTGCATAAATTTTTTTTTTTTTTTATATAGTGAAATGAACTAAAAAAAACTGACAGTGAAACAATAAAAGGAAAAATTCACTAGAACTTTTGATGAGGATCACAAGCAATTAACAAGCTGTCATATGCACTTAGGCACCATCCCTAACGACGCCATTTGGATTCATGCCACAAGAGTGTTGATCCTAATCAACAAAATTTATATCCTAAGTTCCTCCTACTGTCAGAAATGCTTACCGCAAAGATAAATGTCTAGGCCTAACACTGTGGACGGGTTTTCTTCGTACAAATGATTTGAGTGAAGTCAAAATTGGTGAATTAAATTTGGATTTTAAGGTTTGGTAAAAACAGGGGTGGTTGGTTGCAAACTGAAAATAAATAAAATAAAATGTAAAATAACCCTCAAGTGTTAGGCTACCGGGGCTTAGGATTCTAGGGCACCGACGGGTCCTCAGTGGTCATTTCTCACTAGGAGGATGACATATACATCTCCCGAACCTGGATCTTCATTTACCTATAAACCTAACCCTAAAATTTTCCTTTGAAATTGGCATTCAATCGCCATTTATGTTCTCAAATAATTAAACGAATATTTTGATTCACATTACAATGGTAATAAATGGTAACTAATAACATCACAAGATCTAGTAATAAGCATCAAATGAGCACTAAAAAGATTACTGGCACCGACCATTCAACGGAATCAAGTGGGATCTAAACCTAATGTTAAAGCTGAGAACATGACGGCAAAGAAGTGAGCACCGCGCGAAGAACAGAGGACCTCCAAGAAATTCGCATCCCGCACTCCACAGCCCTTCCTCTTCAAAGAGGAAGAGGTCTAGCCAAACATCCTCTGAGTTGTCATCCTCAGAGAAGTGTTTGGTAGCCGAGAAATGGAGAGAAAGTGAGAGAAATGCAAAAACTAGAGAAATTTAAACCTCAAATTTATTCACAGCAAAACGTCCCTTTCACCCAGCCTACAAATGGCTTATATAGCCTTACAAAACAAGTGAAATACCATAATCCAAACATAAGTGATTACAACAAGGTAGAAAGGAGAAAACCAAAAATTGTAACAAAAAGCTGAAGGCCGTGCTGTGGGAATAAGCTATCGAGGAAATGTTTCAGATGCACAAGGTGCGCAAGAAAGCCTTCTTGCAAGGGTGTGTTTTTCTTCACATTTTGCTCTTCTTCTTCTCGATCTTTGATCCGCAATGTTGAGTTTGACTTGAATTCTTCAAAGCTTAGATCGACTCAAATTAATTCCCCGGCATAATTAGCTAGCAAAAACTTCAAAATTTGCCACAAAATGTGATCATTAAAATAGTAGGGACCTTAATGTGTAAATCGGGCTAATTAGAATGATTAGTATACAAAAAGCACTCAAAACCTATAATAAATAGGGTTCAAAATAGCACTTTTTGGGCACTAATCATCGATCCATGTTTAAAATCTCTCAATTTAAACACTTCATTTATTCTTCTATCACCGAAGGGCACCCAAACACCTCTCACATAAACAGAGTCATCCTTCATTCCCACCATATTTGCATAGAATTCCTTGGCAAGAGCCGAGAATCCTGGTGCTTTGTGCTCGCAAAAGAATCCCCAACCTCTTTCCTTTATTACTCCAAAAATGGGGAAATTAGTTTGCCAAAACCTCTTTCACAAACAAACTCCTTGTCAAACATCACCTTGTTCCACAATTCTTTAGCTTCGTTTGAAATGAAGTCTTGTTCTTCTTCTGCCGCTTTGCCCAAGTTGCTTATCCTCCGACCGATCTCCTTTTTCTAAACATTTATCTCTTCTTCGTGCTGAGTTTAGGTCTCGTAATTCCTCTACTCCGCCGACACTTCACGCGTGATTTCGTCGAACACCCATTAAGATTTGCGACATCTTCTTGATTTCCACATGATAGTGAAGAATCATGTAGGGTATTGCTGAGCTCTCTCGGTTCCTAGGGTTTCAAGATTTAAAGATGGATGCGTATGGAAGGGTTGGGATATTTTGCAGCTTAATGGACTTAGCTGAACAGACAACTGTCTAATGTCATGATTAAGATACGGGAGTCGCGACATTAAATATCAAGCTCTTAATTAATGATTTTCAATGAATCCTACTTTTAATGCTTCAGATCTTCAAATGAGGTTTAAAATCCCACTTTTATTGAATTTTGATTATTCCGTCTAACTCTCAAGTTTTTGTTATGCACTTAAATGCGGTCACGATAGAATTTTTATGTCACAACTTTCTCTTTCTTTCCTTTCTTTATTTTAGTCGTGACCCTAGCCCAATCAAGCTGACTTCCTTTCTATTTTATTACTTCCACATCTAGCATTCTTGGTTGCAACTTTTTGATTAGTGTTGCGACCAGAAAATTTTTAGGTCTTCCTAAATAATCAAATTCACAAAGAATTTCACTTATTCAAATCCAATCAAGACAATCATAATCAATCATCTTCATCATGCAAATATTCAACAAATTTATCCAATTTGTGCATCAATATCAAAATTTAAGCACCTTAACAAATTAAAATTCCCCCAAATTTAATCATGCCATATAAAGACAAAATTTAAAAATCACAATATATATCATTCTTTTGTCTCTCGATGCGCATTTGAAGCTTGATTGTAGATGCTCCCCCTTTTGTACATCTTTCATTGTTCTGCAAAACTAACAAAAATATTTATCATTTTGTTTAAATGTGAATCAAATTTATAATGTTATTAGAAATTTAAAAATCAAAAGAAAACTTTAATGTAAGAAAATTTAAAACAAACTGATGTGGAATGTCACAGCCGTCAATTTTTAGTCTTT
Organism: Tetrastigma voinierianum; assembly: GCA_016808115.1. Taxonomy (NCBI): domain Eukaryota; kingdom Viridiplantae; phylum Streptophyta; class Magnoliopsida; order Vitales; family Vitaceae; genus Tetrastigma; species Tetrastigma voinierianum. Next base: position 168,655 of record JAEQBH010001210.1, on the reverse strand, counting down.
AGTCGGACTTTGCTGGCCGCCATTGCTCGCCAATTTTTCATTCAGAACTAAGGTTATTCTTCCAATTGCTTTCTCCTGTAGTGCTTTAATCTCCGACCATTAATCTTAGAACTCACACGTCGGTCAAGGTCACCACTAATTGTGTGCTCGGTGACTAACAGATATGGTCCACTCCATTCGATTTAAGCTCCTCGAAAGAGTCTTAAATAGAGTTGAATAATGTGACTCCATCTCCCGCCTTGAATTCTCTCCACAAAATTGCTGATCATGCCATTTCTTTGTTTATCTTCAGATTCTACTATCATATGCTTCATTCCTCAACTCTTCCAATTCATTTAACTGAGTAGCCTCTCTTCTTAGCACTTTGAAATCAAAATTTAGTTTGATGGCCCACATAGCTTTATATTCTAGCTCAAGAGGTAGATGAATAAGGCAATTTCCAGGACAGTTCTGATGGGAACATCTGAATGAGAGGTTTTAAAGGCCTGTATGCCTGCAGGCATTATCAAGCCTAAAGACCAATCTCTCACTGAACACCTTCAAGAATTTTCTATCTCTAATGAAATTTCAGCCTGTCATTGTTGATAAAGAGATGTCAAGTCATAATGCTTGATACTCATATCTACCCATGAGTTTCCTGTCAAAACACCTTATTTGCAAAATGGCTCCTCCCCATCGATTATAGTTCCGTGTCCCAAATCAATGAGACATTTTAAAATCCCATAACTATATTTACATCATTCTTGGGACAACGCTCAACCCATTTTAATATAACTACAGCCTAGAAGTATGTATATTTCCAAATGAAGTCGAAAAGGCCCCATGAAATCCATTCCCATACATCAAACAATCAGACCACTGTAGATATTTTGGTAAATACGCCTACTGATGAGCGCCCATTCTTTGGCATTGATCACAACTTCACCCATTCAAATGTACCTTAAAAATAATAGGCCAATAAAATCATGACTGGAGAATTTTGTGTCGGTTTTCATCTCCTACAAAATGTCCTCCATAATGCGATGCATGACATTCTCAGAAATCTTGCTTTGTCAATCTTCGCAATACACATCTCCTTATAATCATATCAGCTCCTCTTTAAACAATAATGGGTCATCCTAGATGTAGTACTTGCTGTTAGTCCTTAGCTTTTTCCTCTACTAGTAGCTGAATTCTGGTGGCATAATTCCACAAGCTAAGAAGTTCACAATACAAGATACCAAGGTACTGGAGTGCACCTGAATAACCGGCCGTTTGGAAAATTTTCTACTATTTCTCTTTCTTCTTCTCAGATCAAGTGTTTTCCACTCTGATAAGATCAACATCACATTATCAACCTCCTCTGGTTTTATTTCTTTAAATTAAATCTGCACAATAACACCACCCATCGGGCTCTCGCTTTGGTTTTCTCGTGCCATTAGATACTTGATTGCCGCATGATCAAAGCAGAGAGAATGAACATAATCCCAAAAATGTATATCTGAATTACATGCAACACATCACAAAGATTCCTTCAGTAGTATTTTCCCTAAGCTTCATGAAGGTCTAGCGTGAGTATATGGCCTTGAATTTTTTTCATCTCTTCATTCCAATACAAATCCATTGTAAAATCACGGCATCACACATGATTTCAAATTCTTTTGTCTCAACCATTTACATGCATGGGAGCTTCAACTAGTCTCGATTTGATTTTCTCAAAGAATTTACTAGATTCATCAAATGTAACTTAGTATCCTTTTCTAGCAATCCGTGATAAATGGTCTAGCAATTCTTGAGAAATCTCCGATAAATCTTCCAGAAAATCCAAAGATGTCCTAAGAAACTTCTAATTTCTTGAATGTAGTGGTGGTATCACCCTTATAATTGAAACTTTGTTTGGTCTACCTCAAGTCCCCAGTCAGAAGACAGCCCAAGACTCCTGTAAGAACTCGATAAATTCCAATTCTCTCGAAAAATTACAAAATCGTACTTCGTTACAAAATTGTAATTTCGGTTAAAATACGCACTTTATTCTCAGATTCGGATGGTAGTTAAAACAGATTTCCCCGTTGAATCATCTCACGAAATTGAATAGGTACTGAAAATTTTATCAATCTAAGATATCTAATTACGATGCCGAAGATCACGCCGGTGTCAGAAACGATTTCGATGCGATAAAGTAACATATAACATGTACTCACGCGCTATGTTCGTGACAGCAGTAAAAACGGATGAAATCTGACGACCGGCGAAATGAATGACAAACTCAGTTATGACAAAATGGTCATTTTTGAGTTTGTTTATGACACAAAGACAAAACATCTAATAATAATGCCTTCTTCAAAAACCAAAATAAAAAAGGAAAACCGTGAGAGCAACAAAGAGTGCTTAAGTTTTTTAGAGAGAGAGAGACTTCTCTAAAATACTGTGAGATCCGACCGTTTACAAATGTCTAGACAAGAAGGGTGTTTCGCTTCACTGAGAGGGCTTCGCGTGGTGCACCTGATTTAGGAGTTTCCCAAACCCTGAGGTAGGGGTCTACTTGGCTTCATTCCTTCTTAAGTACTTTGCCTGCTTGAGTCACCAGGCCTGGAGGGTTATTGGACGGTCCCAAACCTTGGGACTCGAATTGAGATAAATCTTGAACACCAAATGGAGCATCCGGATCGCCACGGCTGATTCGGGGTTGTTAAATCTTGAAATTTTTTGTATTAAATCTGCGCGTGGCTTGATGAGGTCGGAATGCATTTGAATTATGGGTTTACTATGAACCATGATTGTGATTTTCCGAATAGTAATCGAGGGTTTCACTATTCCTGCGTTAATTTCAAAATATATTTGTGAAATGTGTTTGATCGAAAGTGATTCAAGTTGAACTGTTTGGTAATATCTGTTATCTGCTGTAGCTACTTTTGATGTGTATGAAACAGAACTCATACGACATGATCAGGTGAATTGAATGTTTTGTAAATATATGCATGTTTATATATTTACATGTGAATTAGACTATATTGGAATCAAGCATGATGCATTCCATATGCACTGAACACCCTAGGATCATATGAGTGAGTGCATGAGATGAGTCTAGAGAAAAATGGTTCGAGGGTTGTCTAAAATGTTAATTATCTGAGGAAGAAACTAAAAAATATCACCGCTCTGAGACGGCTCCAATGACACATAATTCCAGGTGATCCACAATATATCACACCGTCTGAGACGGCCCAATTGATATATACACATCGGGAGGGTTGTCCACAAACAAACAAATAATGTAATTTCACAACAGGTTTCACTTACGTGAGGGAGTTTCCAAGGAGGACTCGAGTAATGGCACATGAGTTGACATTCAAGTAGGATCATGCATTTGCTTAGAATGTGTGTTTATTTTGAACATCAGACCGCACTTAGGTAGAGAGTAGCCCACTTAGGCGATTCCACTCACTGTAGCATTGGGCTCACCCCTGTCGAGGATATTATTTCATGTGCAATGTGAGTTACAGAAGGGTCGTCCCAGACTGAGTACAGAAGAAAGTTTAACAGGTTTGACATTTTATACATATTAGAATTTAATTTATACATATGGTAAGATAAATATTAACCCTGTCAATAACATATTGGTACACATATATTAAATATGAGTAGATCGTTTTTCAGGCCCAAGTGGTCAAGTTTTACTTCATGTGATGATATATTGACTATTAGAATTGTTTATATGCATTAGAATAAGTATTCTGCATAAAGAGACTGCCCTGATGCAAAGTAATGTAAATTCGACATCCACTGAGATTCACACGACAGGAATAATCAATTTCGAGAAATGGGGTGTCACAAAGACAATTCCTTCTGTAACCATAAAATGGCATTTTTCCCAATTCAGAGCTATATTCTTGTCCTTGCACCTTTGAAGTACTGTCCCCAAGTTATGTAGGCATTGTTCAAAACTGGATCCATACACTGTAAAATCATCCATGAAGATCTCCATAACTTCTTCTGCTAAATCAAAAAATATAGACATCATGCATCTTTGGAAGGTACCAAGAGCATTACAAAAACCAAATGGCATTCTCCTAAAAGCAAAAGTACCAAATGGGCATGTAAAAGTGGTTTTCTCCTGATCCTTAGGTGCAATGGCAATTTGGTTATATCCAGAGTATCCTTCAAGAAAACAAAAGTGAGGGTGTCCCCGCCACCCATCCAGATCTGATCAATGAAAGGCAGGGGAAAATGATCCTTTCTTGTTGTTGTGTTCAATTTTCTGTAGTCACTACACACTCTCCATCCTATTGTGTTTTTGTAGAACCAATTCATTCTTTCATTTCACCACAGCTGAATCCACCTTCGAGAACCACATGCACTGGGCTCACTCAAGAATTTATCTCATAGCAGTACAGCAAACTGTATTTACAATTTCAGAACTTCTTTTCGACAACTTCTTTCATCACTGTCTGAGCCTTTGATGTCAATAGTTTTTGCATCATCAAGAATATTCAGCATGCAACGAGGGACTGAATTCTTCATCCTCAATCGACTCAAGCACAGCTTCCTTGTATTTTCTCAAAATTTTCAACAACTGCTTCTTCGCCTTCGCCACGCAGTTGATATGATGACCGGTTTTCTTCTTTTTCCATCAAGAACCATATTTAAATGACTGGGCAATTCTTTCAATGTTAACCCTTCTGCACTAGTTTCCTGCTCGTGAGTTTTCTGTTTATGGCTACATACTTCATCTTGACTGTTTTCATTTATGCTTGAGACTGTTTCTTTGTTAAACAAATTTGAAGGCGGTATTTCACAATCAAGACTCTCAAGATACTGAAAATTCATCTCAATTTCATTGATAGAATGTCAAGAATACAACATAATTCAATTCAACACCGAGAAGATCATTGTTTTCATGTACCATACAACTTTCTCGCATCTACATTAGGGATGTTCCAAACCTATTAAGATTAAAGTGCATTACTACTTCCCACCCTTAGTGTCGGCCACTTTTGTACATCTATTAAGGCAATTTCAAATTTAAGTTAAGAAAGGTCTTCCTGTTATGTTAGTGCCAAAACTGGTAATTCCATCTCAGCATAACAATTTCCATCGAAAGATGAACTTCCCAACCTTGACAAGTACACTTTCACACACTTTTCAGTTATGCCATTGATCCGTTTCGCATTTTGCGTGTAATTGCAGCTTAGTAAGTTTCCCCAAACTAAGTCTTTGCACAAATTGATAGAGATCAAACTAGATATTATAAACTCAATCAACCACATAAAGCCTTCTTGAATTCATATTTCCCATGGAGCAGGAATGTGAGAACGCTGAAAAATCCCATTTTGGCTGGGATCTTAGTCGGATAACCGCATTGCAAGTTGCGCTTCAAGTTTACTATTCCTCCTCACATCTTCCTTTTCTACCAAGATCTCCTTCAGAATTCTTGTGACAAATAGGCATTTGGTAGATTACCTCGTGAATGGGATTGACTTTATTTTCTGAAATGTCCAGAATTAGAAATCGCTTTCCTCTTTTCGTTCTCCTGAAGCCTGGGGAAATGGCATTGCAGTGTATAAGCCAAAGATTCTTCCTTCGTTTTCTGTCATTACTCCTTCAAAGTTGTCTGGGCCGTGTGCTCTTCTCCTTTCTTCCAGCCTTCGTTTCCGCCTTAGTCTCTTCTTTCCTTCTTTCCTTCCTCGCTGTTGCTCACTTCTTCCCACTTCAACCGGGAATCTGCCATGCGCCTTTTGACTTTTATGTCACTGCGTGAATGTACCGCCCGATGGCATATTCAGACAATACTTTACTTGTGTCTCCCAAGTTTTTCTAACGAGGCACTTGTATTCTTCTCAACATTGAGTGTCGACTGAAAGCTTCCAAGTCAAATAGTTTCATTCATGGAAGGTATAGGTTCTTTGTCGCCCTCATGAATCGCAAAGATTTGTTCTTCAAATGGCTTCAGTCCTCCTGACTCTCGGAGACCATTTCGCCTTCACCCCCTTGATGTCAAGCATGGAACTCAAGTTACCGCTGATATCCTTGTTATGATTCTCGGCCCATGCCTTGGCCCCAGAATGCCCCTCCACCATATGAGAAATTCTCATGGTTCCTCAGTGCTTGACTGTAATGTGTGGGCAGGTTAGGATTTGGCTTGAAATGGTAATTTCTTGGTTCATTCACGTACTTAACCTCCTCAGCATCATAAGAATTTTCCTCTATTGGTACATCAGCGCTTCTTCTCATTTGTTCTCTTTCCACTTCTCCTATTTCATGAGCAGTGTGCAACTTTCTTTCTTGTTTGTCCATCCTATGCATGATGGAATCTAACTTTGCCTCCATGGCTATCATTTTGCTCAGCCCTGCTTGACCCTTTTCCTCTAGCACACCCCTGACTCAAATGGAGCTTTCATATCAGATTCGCCAGCTCCTATCAAATCTCTAAATTTCATCAAGATGACTTTTTCTCAATGCTCCACAACAAGAAGCATCGATAATGCCTTTAGATGTATCATTTAAAGCATGATACACTATATCCATCTTGGCTTAAATCAATTCCATGCATAGGGCACCCTTCAACAACCTCTTGAATCTCTCCTGTTGTATATGTGTCTTCATCTTCCCTTGGTTGAACACTACACCAGTTTTCTCTTCAGCGATGGGGAAAGAACTGACCTCAAGTGTTTCTACCACTCTTCCCAAGTATCAACCCAACCATATGCAATGATTCATACCAAGTGGCTTATATCTCGTAAGGAGAACGGGAAGAGATGCAACTTTATCACTTCTACTTTACACCATTAAGCTTCACCGTATTTGCCATCTCCGAAACCCACCTGTGTGCTCTTATTCGGTCTTCGTGCAGGCGTGATCTGAACTGATGCCGCACCATTGTTATCAAGGCCGGCTTTTAGTTCAAGTTACCGCATCCCGCGCAGGTCAGCCCGATCATGTGGAATATTCTTCGGTACACAGCCCTAGAAATCCTCCATCGTAGGTCGCAATAGGAGTACCTCCGTCACGCCCCTCTGCTCCTCCGGTCTCGTCATGTCTCATCTACCATAGCCGTCGCTTTTTCGCCTTTCTTAAGCTTAAGGAGTGTTCTTCCACTCGCGTTCGCCGAATCAGTCGAATCTCGCTTCCTATGCATTAAAGGATTTCCTGAAATAAAAACACACTCAGATTAATAGGATTAGTCAAACTAAAAATTATTTTCAACATGGCTTGTTAAAGATCAGCGATTGGTGTAGCCACTGCTTGAAAAAACTATTTTTGTTCTTTTCTTTTTTTAAAATGCCCAAATTAGCATTTCCATCTTTTGTCAGAATATTGATCTATTTAATTCTTTCAATCCCCGGCAACAGTGCCATAAAAACTTGTTTGCCTTTTTCTATATAGACTAAAAACCCCTCACATTAACATAATTACAAGAGCCTTACACTTTGTATCTATGTCACTTGGATAATTGTTTGATAAAATAACTTTTCTTAATGTTCATGATTTAAAATAAGGGTCAAGTCTATGACACCGCATGCAATGTGTCATACAAGTAGTAAAACTAATGTAAGTCCGTGTATAATTCTCACAGATTGCAACGAATTAAAGATCAACTACCCCAACTACTAAATTTCCATACTATTTGGATTAAGAACACATAGTGAAAGGTTTATCTAAACTACAGGTAAAAAAATTAAAGATCATAGACTATTGAATATTATCAAACTAAGATAAAATAAAAGTAAATGAATAAAAATAAATTGCAACTATAAGAATGGATTGAATCAGTTTCCTGTGAGAAACGAAAACTATCAGTGAAATACAATGAAACAGTCAATTCCAACACTTAAAACACATTGCTCTGTTCTATGTATGGATCTGTTTTGCCTAAGATTTTCTCATTGCAGGAATTGATTTCTCCATATTCACCTATTGATACCCTTGTTTCTCGAAGACAAGATCAAACCAACTACCTGTATTCCAAATTCTCTTGCAAGATCCGTATTTTTCTTTCTCAATACTTCACACCCATTTCCTGCTATGCCAGACCTTTGCATTTCTTCAGATTTTCGCAAAGTTTCTACCACTTAATTGGTGGCTCAACCTTCCGTATCTACGTGGTTTGTCCTTTCCCTTTGATTAGATCTCACAAATTAACACGGATAGGAACTTACCTTTAGATTAAGGTGAACTCTCCTCGATTATTTATATTGTTAAATACACCCTCCAACTTCAAATTGTTTAATGAGGGATTTATCAAAATGAACTCTCGTGAGCTCGCCAGCCCATCACGAGAATGAAAGCATACCCGTAAAAGAATTCTCAAATTCTCTCAGAATCTCCGTCTCTGTGTCACGCAGAGGGCATCTTGGAAATCAGAGTAAGATAAATTCCCTCAACGGGTATTCGGTGCTACTATTGGGAACTTATCCATTCAAAAACGACACCAATTAAGTAAAACCGAACCCAAATTAATTCTCCATAATTGTGCAGGAAAGACTGTAACTAAATGTAGATCAAATCCAGCTAGTTGTGTCTGACATCAGACATGTAATTAAGAAATGGAGTACCGATCACGCATAACCAATCGTGAATTGCAATAAACTGAGAAGAAATGAATTCCATAAATTTGTCTTAGATTTCATAAATTTTCAGGCGTGAATTTAAGAAAAACATCATAAATAAAATAAATCCGCTCTACTGCCTCGCACGCTTGCAGATTCAATACCGTAAAGAAATAAAACTAAAACTAAAATAAATAAAGCAAATAACCAGGCTTCTTATGACTGCTTGATCAATTGTCACGACTCGTTTTGTAGTCATGACTTCATTTGTCAATATTTCTCTGCTAGAATTGATGTCATGTAATTCACGCTTCATGTCGCGACATCGTTGTCTTTCTCTTCTTCTGGCTTCTGAGTTGCGACAGCAGTTTTAGTTTGCGACCACCTTTCTGTTTGTGGGATGACTTCATGTTGTGACTTTTCTTGGTCAAGACAGTTGGTGGTCTTCTCGCTTTCACCGGTTTCACTTTATGTCGCGAATTCTCTTGCTGACCATTTCTTTCTGTCACACTCTCAAGTCATGTCGCGACTTCAATTTCTTCTTCTAGTTTCTTCAAAGTCGCGACATAAATGAGTGGTCATGGCTATCAAGACAGGTCTTTGATCATTAAATGGTCAGCAACTTTAGTTTCTTGTTAAGACTTTGTTTGGCTTCTTTCCGGAAGCTGCGAATTCTTCCGCTCTTAAACCTTAATGTGGTCAGAACATCACTTTTTTGTCGAGACCCGCTCGTTGTGTCGCGAATCAACAAGATGTCGACCCTCGCATGGAGCCTCATTAAAAACTTAGTTGAAACTTCGCCCACTTGCAAAGACCTCTCTGTGGCTTTCTATCGATCGATCCACATCGCGACATCGAGTGATGTCACATCGAGATCACAGTCGCAACATCGTGAGGGTGTCGCGACACAGCGATCTCTTCTTGGATATTTCCTTAGTCTCGACTACTTTGTCAACTCTTTCTTCAAGTCATCACTTCACTTGTTAACGCTCTTCTATTTCTTCCTCAAAGCTGAATTTGGCATACGCACTTAGAAATAACCGACAACTAAGCTCATCGCGACTCCATTCTTCGAAGGGTACTTCCTAATTCACAGAGGTCAGGTTTCTTCCGATTTTTATAAGATTTGAGTCAGATTCTTGTGAAATAAATTTGAGTAAAATATCCACATTTCGGCATACAAATCAACATTTATCTTGTAATACGCCTCGTAAAATGGATTAAAAATCTAATGAGTTTTGACCATCGTATGAACTTCAAAAGGCGCATTGCATGCATCATCGAAATATCACACGCCATGCACGCATCGGGAACATACACAATACAATCTACAACTTCCATACTTAGGGTCCCTAAACACGCATTTTTCCACTATAGTAATAACCCCTCCATCAAAAAAAAAAAAGGGCATTGTGAGTACCTTGGCCTTTAGGCTTAGACCCACTATTCAATAGGGTCGGCGCCTATTGGCCTGCTTCATGAAGTGGTTCAAGGCGACCTACCATATTAAAACCATGGGAGAGCTAACCAGGCGACAGAGTCCTAAACCCACCTGATCTCAGCTCCAAATAGCCACTATCCTAACAAGATAAGGAAAGTTTGTTGTGGAATAAATTTATTAGAGGAATTACGCGAGATATTCATCCAATAAATCTCCCAAGATCCAAATCCCACACGCCCTGTTAATTAACCTTAATAAGCGAAGACCTGGGGTCCGGATAAGAAAAGAGATATCTTATCACCAAAATCACGAGATTATCTTTCCTATAATCAAGGAAAAATTCGTGTATAAAATAAAGGCTCCCCAAGAAGGAAAGGTATGCAACTCCAACTGTGCAAACTTCCTTCTTTCTCTTCTCCACCCTTTTTGCTGACTTACTCATCGGAGAGGCGGTCGCCACACCGCCGTCGGTCCCCCCTTATTTTGCAGGTTTACATCATGCCACTGATGTCCAAAGGTCAAACGATCCTAGTAACGACAATTACTTATCTACGTTTCTTTTGTCTAATATTTTGATAAATATTTTATATCGAAAATTAATATGTAATTAAATTTATTATTGTAATAAGCTAACATTGTGTATATACTAGGTACTCATTCTTTTTATCAAACTAGTATTTTTCTGTCGAATCTTTGCATAATACTTTTTTTTTGTCATTTCTATGTGATAGAATATCAATTATATATACAAAAGCTACAATACAGGTATGAACCAAATTCAAAGCTTTTGTATCTCAAGCTTTGGTACATGATTAGTTGGCAAAAAATAAAGATTTTCAGCAAATTAACAACTCAACTCATCTTGAAAAGCACAAGTCCTTGGTTCTTGTAGTTTTGATATTATATAGAATTATAGGAAAAATGCTTCAAAATAAGAAATTTTTATTGTGTAATAATTTATATAATACAGTTTTACTCCACTTTTAATGAAGATAATATTTTTGTATATATTTAATATACTAAATTAATTTATTTAACTTAGTTGACCCTATGACTTATCGGTACACACGCCTTGCACGTGGACCATGTATTTTTACATACTAAATTTGATTCTTCTAGTGTAAAGAATGCTATGACCTAACCGTTCACATGCTTTGCACAATTGCATGTGATTCAATTCCCATATATATTAGAAAATATATATTTGAAATAATTTAAAGAGCAAAGTAAATTATTACGTAGTGCGTTTTAAAATTGTTCTAAAATCAAATAATTTCAAAGTCTTCATCCACATTCAAAGAACCTTCTAAATCAACCTAAATGGGAGTCGTTATTGTTTTCCCCTTTTTTAATCCTTTTTTTATGATTTATAGAAATCTTTTTGTCAACTTTTCTTCTTTTCATTTTCCATTGATAAGCAATAAATAAAATATTACAGAGGATATCAACTGAGCTAAAATTAGACTATTAAAGATGCATTATGAGATCATATTATTTAATAAGACTGATTACAAACAGAAGAAATCAAGATATAAAAACACAAAAATTATGATCGTGATACAAATCATAAATTTTGAAAAAACATATGATATTAACCGCTCATTTAGGATATGAGATTGTAGATGGAACACCGAAATTGAACAAAAATGATTTTTATTGTTGTTTGGAAATTAGAGTATAAACTTGCTTTTTCGGTTGTTAATAAGGTCTTATTCATTAGTTTAAAATTTTGATATAATATAAAAAAATGACCACATTAAAATCCCTATAAAAATATAATACTACAACGATATAATAAAAAAAAACTTGCCTTTGACAATTGCCAAAAAGCCAAGTGTTAATCACAATGCAATGTAAAATAAATGAAATTAATATAACTTTCTGGATTCTACAATTCATTCATAAATAACCCAGAACACAGGATCTTTGATTTCATGATATTCACATTTATGCAAAATAAGAATTGATTGTTACTAATGATGCTTTTTTCAACCAGAATCACTGATGGTAGGGTCGTCACGACTCGGATTGCCGATGGGTTAGATTGCAAGCTCGGATCGCCCTGGGCCGGTAGATCGGGCGTATGTGTTGCAGGCGCATGATTGGCGTTAGTTTTGTGTACCTTTCACCTGATGGGGTGGTCTGTATTTATAGTAGATGTCGTCCTCACTGACGGTGATCAGATTTATTCCTACTGATGATATTTTTGTTATTATCGTATCGGATTTGGCAAAGGATATAGAAAGAGCGCTTTTATTTCGATAATCTTTCCTTCCTTATCGAGGGATCCGATTTCAATGACGATCTATTATCGCTTTCTTCCTTACTGGTGAGGTCCGGTTGATTCATGGAATAATATATTATCATGGATTATTCTATTCGCACTGGCGGGAGACTTCCCATAATCGGTTCACGCTGGTTGTGCCCTCATTCCGGGCTAGCACTAAAGGTTTGAATGGTCAAGAAAAGGCCTGAATGCTTCAATGGCATGTATCACTTCAAATTATACCCCAATGCCTTATAACATGTTTTGGGTATAATAAACGAAAAGTATATTTATTCGAAGAAAATAAAGATAAAAACAAAATAGAATATGCATAAGTTAAATTACAAATAATAAAGAAGATTCGAGGTCATTGTAAAATATTATAAATTGATTTTGGTAATATATTATAAGAGTTGAGGACCAAAGTAAAATAAAAAGTGGATAAGATCAATAAGTGATAAGACCAAAAGAAATATCTTATTTTGGTCTTGGAGAAAGGGAGAGCAAATACGACAGCAGAAGAGAGTAAGAAAATAAGAAGAAGAAGTACAAAGAAGATTACGTGTATGGAATTACTAAATTTGAGTATGGTACCTGATACATGTATCAAGTGGTATGGAACTATGGGTATTGGTCCGAATTTGAGTATTGTATGTGGATTTCGTGTATAGAACTATGAGGATGTTGTAGTTCCCGTATGGAACTACTAAAATGAGTATAGAAATATGGTTTTGTATGAATACACATGTCTTGGGTTGTATGGAAGTCTAGTTTTGGTCTAAACAATATGGATACATGTTTTAGAACCCTCTATCTTGTGTATGGTTTGGGCTTGAGAACCCTTTCTAAACCTTTTTTCTTGTAGGGTTGAGTTAAGAAGAGCTTTATGTCTTAAATATGTGTATGAGAAGGGTCTAGTTGCAAGTTGAACCTTAAATGCCCTATTATCACTTTCGTTATGCAGTAGCCGGATATTATAATGGGTTTTGAACCAGAAATAAAGAGAATTTGGAAGTAAGTCCTTCTTGAAATTGGTGTAGCCACATCAATGAACTTGATGTTAGGCTTTGAATTCTTAATTCGACCTGAGAACTGGGTTATGGTCTTTGACTTGAACAATAAAGGCGAAGTTCGCCAAACAAGGGTCGTCAATGAACAAAGGGTCGCCCAACGCGGGACGAGGGGTCACAAACAAGGGGATCACAATGAACAAGGTCGCCCAACGCGGGACGAGGGTCACAAACAAGGGGTCAGCCAATGAACGTTGGTCGCCCAACAAAGGGACGAGGGTCACTAAACAAGGGGTCGCTAACACGTGTCGCCCAATACCAAACGTAGGGGGTCGCAAACGCGGGTCAAGCCAAGGAACAAAGGGTCGCCCAAACGCTGGACGAGGGTCGCAAACAAGGGGTCGCTGCTGAACAGCGCGGACGCGGGTCGTCCAATAGGGGTCGCCGCGAACAAAGGATCGTCCAACAAAGGCCGCCTGTCAGACTGGCTGCGCATGACCTCCAACTTGGTGTCATATTCCGCTTGAACTCCGATTTGGGTGTTCTGACTTATGGAAAGCCCATTGAGTCAAGAATCCATCAATAGACAGTTTGATAAGATTGGAACCATATTAGTTCCAGAAAACACGGTTATAGGTGTACAGGTAAACATAGTTATTTGTATTAGGAATGCCTATTATAATTCATAAATAACTCATAAGCATACATGGTAAGCATAGTTATTTATGCATGTAATGAGATATGAAAAAATGAAAAGATATGAATAAATGATTGTATTTATATATCATATATGATTACCGAATGACAATAATTATTCGAATATGAGATATATAATCGGCATAAAATACACGCGATCACCGCTTAGAACCTCGGTAGAGGATGGGATGGCACGCCTATTAAAGAATAAGTCTCTGGGCAGCGATACGCTTATATTCGAAATCGGGACCCCGTGTGGGTCAATGACATAGATCCCGCTTGATCGTGGCCCCAAAGTGGTCACCACAATACTCCGGCCCATGATAGTCACCGTTTCGAACAAAGGATGATACTCTGCAGCATTATATTACAAAGGTCTACTGCTCCTCATGGATCACTGTTTACAAGAATATATACCTTCGGGTCCTCATGGATTATAGTATTCATGTATCCACTTCTGGCGTTTATGCGCATACGAAACATAAAAAAGAAATTGACGGGGTATACGCAGTTGGTGCTTTGCAGAGATTACACCACATGATATGAGAAGCATATAATCGTTTATGCGATGATAGTATACAGCTTACAAGAACAAGAAGTGTGCACAAGATTACATGAAAAGTATATGGAAGATGATAAGAAATTTAAACTGATTACGAAGATATATATATATATATGAGAAATGACAAGAATCGTACATGCTATATGTGTTATATGCATTTGTATGTAAAGGCGATGACCCTTAATAAAGGTCATTCATGTGTATTAATCCCACTAAGCGCAGTTTAGCACTGGTGTTCAATCCGCGGTAGGTACGTAAGAGGAAACCAGAGGATGTGACAACTGCACATCAAGAAATGTGCTGGGCCACACATCAACGTGCCCACCGGAAGACCTCTTCCTTTTAGGTCTATTTTGTATATGAAATTTGTAAACTAATGTAAATATTTTAAATGTTGAATATCATATTTGGAGCTTGTATATATATTTTGTAATCCGTCGCATGTATCGTAATACAAGTTAATTGTTTAACATTATATGAATATGCAAGTGTAAAGGTTATAAGTTTTAAAAAAAAAAAAAAAAAAGAAAGAGTGACCCTCACTTAACATCCTATGCCGAAGGTCACGCCATGCTTTAGTGGTATCAACATCCCGGATTCGTTCGACCCGCCTAATCGGGTCGGACGGAGAAAGGGTGTGACAAATTAGTGGTATCGTACATCCCTGGGATTTGGTCTCTGACTCACTGACCCGCCTTACCTGAGAAGGTGTTGTTGTGTTAGTGTACAGCCTAGGGTTTAGGCGCTTCCGAAAAGCCTAAGTTTAGGTGGCTCGAATAGAGTATATAAAATATAAAAGCCTTCATGTTTAGTAAATGTGTGGGCCTGTATGGATGTCCTGTGTTTTGTATAGATGGATCATTCCAAGAAGTCAAGCCAGAGTGTTAACCCAATGGAACAAGGGTTATCAGCTTTTGAACCTTTGGAAAGTAATGTACCTAATGAGCCCACATAAGCCTTGCTGAGAATATCGCAAGACATGGCTTGTGTTTTGGATAGATTGACCTCTCCTAAAGCTCCAATAGACATAGTAAGAAGACATGGAGCAAGAGGGAATTCCATGTAATGAGCATAGAAGAGCTTGGTGTTTAATTCTGGTTAGAAAAGCTAGAGAGGGTAGCTACAAAGAGGTTAGATGTCCTCCCATCGAGAGCATCCCGTGCAATTCACTATTGCGTGGTGAGGCATATGATTGGTGGAAACTAGTACTCAAAGTCCAAGTGATCTCCAAGTCCTCGACATGGGAATTCTTGTCCAAGAATTCGTAGACAGTGCATGTTACCTAGATGTATGTGGATTCCAAGTGGAAATGGGCCTTAAATTTGAAGGAAGGAGCTTATCTGGCAGCCGAATATGAAAAAGAATTTAGCCATCTTAGTAATATGCACCGAATTGGTCCACCGAGGCATTTTGCAAAATTTGAGGATGGACGCATGATTCCATCAAGAGGTATTTGGCACCTATGACTTCTCTCCAAACAAGGATTTTACTGTCCAAGCCGCAATGAAAGTAGAGAGATCTAGAAACGACAAATGGCAAAGAAAGGTTTCAAAGAGGAAGTTTTCTAGAGAGTCATTCCAGAAAAAGAGCTGAGAATCTCCACCAATCGTAATATAGTTCCGCTTCGAGGGGTAGAAGGCAAAGGTCCAATGTGTAGCATGTAGTACAGTAGGGTGCTTCATTGATTGTGGAGAAATTCCAGAATGCTCCTCATTGCCATAAAAGTAATTGGGAGTTTGCGTGATATTGACAGAGGGTGTTTAGGTGTGGAAGCCTTGAGCATTTGAAAGCACAAAGTGTCCCCAGAGTTAGGGATATTAGAAGCCAACAAGGAAGTGGCGTAGGAAGATCTCACACTACTCCGACTCGTGATCGTGGCAGGTCGAGCGCCCATCTCAAGATAGAGGACGAGGAGGCATAGTGTCGGAAATGTGATCGTCCTATGCCTACAAAGACTCAGCACGAGCATATGCTATGAAGGCTCGTGAGGATCGTAATGCTCTCAAGTTATGAAGGGTATATTTTCTTTATATGATATAGAGATGCATGCACATCGATTCCCGGATCTACTCATTCATATGTACGAGTATGTATTTGACAAAGTACTCAAAGAAAGGAGAAATTAGCATATGACATGCATGTAACTAGTCCGTTGGGGCACAACGTTAGTGTGAATAGCATATACAGAAATTGCCCCATTGTTATACAAACCAGAGAGTTTCTCGCTGATTTGATAACCTTACCATTCCGAGAGTTTGACTTTGATTCTAGGAATGATTGGTTGTCTAAGCACCGAGCTATCGTGATTGTGGACAAAGATTCGTAGTGTTGAAATGCTCACCAAACCGAGGTAATAGTACAAGGGCATCGGATCAAGTGTAATGCTCCAATGTCATCTCCACTATGCAAGCTAGAGAATTATGAGGAAAGGATGTGAGACATTCGCTTTGAGATTTCGACTCCAAGAGAGGTCAAGTTGATGTGTGAAAAGATCCCTAAAAGAGTAAGGGAATTTCCAGATGGCCTCGAAGAGTTACCGTGCATTCACATGAGAGAGAGTGTGGACTTAGCCATAGAAATTGTACTGAACACCTTGCGTCAAGGGCAATCAGACAGATGGTTCCAACTAGCCTCTAAAGTGCAAAGAGTTAAAGAGTCAATTGCAAGAACTTTAGATAAAGGATTTATCCGACCCAAGGTGTCCCCTGGGTGCACTCGCTTTATTTGTGAAAAGAAATATGGCACTCTACGGATGTGCATCGAGCCATCGGCGCATTAATAAGGTGACGTTGAAAACAAGTACCCATTGCCGAGAATTGAAGATCTTTTGATCGCCTGGAAAGGAGCGGTGTCTTTTCAAGATAGACCCACATCGTGGTGCATTATCGGGCTTGAGGGTAAAGGAAGGAGATGTAGCCGAAGACTGCATTTTAGAACCCATATGTCATTATGAGTTTTTGGTCATGCCATTTGGGTTGACTAATGCACCGCGCGATTCATGGATTTGATGAATAGGGTTTTCCGACCCTATGTGGATCAATTTGTTATGGTTTTTATTGATGACATCCTGGTGTATTCTAAGGATGCACAAGAACATGAACAGCACCTGAGAATAGTCTTAGAGACATTAAGAGAAAAGAAGTTATATGCTAAGTCAACAAATGTGATTTTTGGCTAAAGGAAGTCTCATCTTCAGGCCATATTGCCAGTTCCGCCGAGGGTATAAGAGAGTCGATCCCGCTAAGATTGAAGGCTAGAATTGGAAATCACCTCGAAATGTAACCGAGGTGAGAAGATCTTGAGCATAGCAGGTTATTATAGAAGATTTGTGAGGCTTTTCGACATAGCTTCTCCTCACCAAGTTACTCAGAAAGGAATAAAGTTTGAGGCAGACAGACAAATGCGTCGTAATAGTTTTCAGCTTGAGGCGGGGATGCTGGTCAACCACCGTATTGACACAAATTACCCGGGAAAAGAGTATACCTTGTATAGTGATGCTTCATGCATTGGTTTAGATGCGTGTTAATGCAAGATGGAAAAGTAGGCTTATGGCCCGTACGCTTGAAGCCACATGAACAAATTATCCCACTCATGACCTAGAGTTACCGCGGTAAATTGCTTGCTTTAAAAATATACACACTACTTATACGGAAAAGTGTAGAATTTATTATCCGATCATAAGAGTTCAAGTACTTGCTAACGCTGTAAAGAGTTAAATTTGAGACTGAGGTGGGTTAGAGTTATTGCTGGATTAAGGATCAGATCATAGATTACCATCCCGGAAAGGCTAATATAGTAGCCGATGCTTTAAGCCGAAAGACAATGGTAGCAATGTCACTACAGTACAGTGATTGGAGATTAGGTGATGATGGAGCTATGTTAGCTCAATTAGAAGCACAACCCGTTTTAAAGAAAATGATTAGAGATGCTTAAAAAATGATGAAGAGTTGCGTAAAATTTACAGATGGTTGGGAGACGGTGAAAAGACTCGAGTTTCAGAGAAAGAAGCCGAAGTTTACTCTGCATGAGATTATGTGTGCCGATGATAAAGAGCTAAAGAAAAAGTTGCTATTTGAGGCTCATACATTGTATTTACCATGCATCTGGAGGGAATAAGATACCAGACTTGTACCGCTTATTATGGAAAGGAATGAAAAGAGATGTGACTAAGTATGTGTCTAAGTGTTTGACATGTCAGCAAGTCAAAGCTGAACACCAAGTGCCAACAAGTTTGTTAAATCCCCTTCCAATTCCTCAATGGAAGTGGGATAACATTACCATGAATTTTGTGTCGGGTTTTCCCCTCACACAACAAAAACATGACTCTGTCTGGGTGATTGTAGATAGGCTCACAAAGTCGGCCCATTTTATACTACCAGATCGGATTCATTCTAAGGATCGACTAGCCGAAGTTATATGTGGATGAGATTGTGCGACAGATGGTGTGTCAGTTGTTCATTGTGTCGGATAGAGATCCGCGACATCAAGGTTCTGAATGAATTACACTTAGCACTAAGCTGAATTTTAGTATCGGCATTCCATCTAAGAAAACGCATGGATGTCAGAGAGATTGATTCAAAAAGCTCAAGATATGCTTCGAGGTTGTGTCATGAATTTTCGAAGTGATAGGTATATTCTATTGACGGAATTTGCCTATAACAATAGTTTTCAGTCAAGCATTGGTATGGCACCATACGTTGTATGGTCAGAAATGTAAACCCAGGTGTTGGACAGACCGAATGAGCGTAAATCGACAGTCCGCATAGTAAAAGATACAGAAGAGAAAGTACAAGTTATTCGGCAGAGGTTAAAGGCGGCTAGTGATAGACAAAAATCGTATGCCAACCTAAAGAGGAGAGATATTGAATATAAAGGAGACAAGGTCTTCTTAAAGGTATCACCATGGAGGAAAATTCAGGTTCGGTCGTAAAGGCAGCCGAAATATCCAAGGTTCATAAAATATATGAGATTTTGGAACGTATTGGTCCCGTGGTTTACCTGACAGCACTCCCAGAGTTGGCCAAATTACTAATGATAGGTTTATGTGTCGACAAGCCGAGATACCGCTCGATGAGTCGCACATACACGCTGCAAGAAATACAAGTACAAGAAGATTCATTATATGATGAGCCAAAGACCATTCTCGCTCGAGGCGGCAAACAACATGGAACAAACAAGTACCATTAGTGAAAGTTCTCTAGCAACACCATGGTAGAGAAGAAGCTACTGGAGCCGTAAGCAACTATGAGAGCACAAGATCCGCAATCCTTCGGTCAGTATGAATTTGAGGACTAAATTCTTTTAAGGGGGGGAGAGTTAACACCTCAAATTATACCCTAATGTGCCTTATAACATGTTTGGGTATTAAACTTAAAAGTATATTTATTCTGAAGAAAATAAAGATAAAAACAAAATAGGAATATGCATGTTAAAATTACAAATAATAAAGAAGATTTGAGGCTATTGTAAAAATATTATAAATTGATTTGCAAATATTATAAGAGTTGGAGGACCAAAGTAAATAAAAAGGGATAAGATCAATAGCGATAAGGACCAAAAGAAATATCTTATTTTGGTCTCTGAGAAAGGAGAGCAACACGACAAGAGAAAAGAGAGAAGAAAGGCTACAGTTAAGTTAAAGAAGATTACTGTGTATGGAATTACTAAATTCGAGTATGGGTACCTGACATGTATCGGGTGGTATGGAACTATGGGTATTGGTCTGGAATTTGAGTATTGTATGGATTTTGTATAGAACTATGAGGATGTTGTAGTTCCGGTGTATGGAACTACTAAAAATGAGTATAGAAATATGAAGTTTGAATGAATACACATGTCTCGGGGTTGTATGGAAGTCTGGCTTGGTCTAAACAATATGGATACATGTTTTAGAACCCCATCTTGTGTATGGTTTGGGTTTGAGAACTCCTAAACTCTTTTTTCTTCTTGTAGGGTTGAGTTAAGAAGAGCTTTAAGGTCTTCTAAATATGTGTATGAGAAGGGCCCAGTTGCAGTTGAACCTTAAAATGCCCTATTATCGACCACATGCAGTAGCCGGATATTATAATGGGTTTTTTGAACCAGAAATAAAGAGTAATTTGGAAGTAAGTCCTCTGAAATTGTAGCCAACCAATGAACTTGATGTTAGGCTTTCTTGAATTTTTAATTGACTCGTAGACCAAGTTATGGTCTTTTTAACTCAATGGGGCCAAAGGCTAGTTCATTCAAATAAGGGTCAAGCACGAACAGTTGTCGCCCAACAATGGACGGTGGGTCACAAACAAGGGATCAAGGTTTAATGAACAAAGGGTCGCCCAACAGTGGACGCAGGGGTCACAAATCAAGGGGGTCACACGAACGTTGGTCGCCCAACAAGGGACGAGGGTCGCCAAACAAGGGGTCGCACGAAATGTTATCGCCCAACGCCAAACGAGGGGTCACAAACAAGGGGTCGCTGAACAAAGTGGTCGCCCAACAAAGGGACGAGGGGTCGCCAAACAAGGGTCGCTAAAAAGGAACAAAGTGGACAAGGGGTCGTCCAATTGGGGTCGTCAGTGAAAAGTGATCGCCTACCAAAGGCTACCAAGACTGGCCGCGCATGACCTCCAACTCTGGGCGTCATATCTCCTTCGCTTGAACTCGATTTGCGTTCTTGGACTCTATGGAAAGCCCATTGAGTCAAGAATTCATCAATAGACAGCTTGATAAGATTGGAACTCATATTAGTTCTAGGAAACATGGAAAATAGTAGGCAGTACAAGTAACCATAGTTATTCGTATTAGGAATGCCTATTATGAATTCATAAATAACCCATAAGCATACATGGTAAGCATAGTTATTTATGCATGTAATGAGATATGGAAAATGAAAAGATATGAATAAATGATTGTATTTATATATCACATATGATTACCTAATGACAATAATTATTCGGGAATATGAGATATATACTGAGCATAAAATACACAAGATTTGCCTCGCTTAGAACCTCGGTGTAGGATGATGGGCATGCCTATTAGGAAGAATGGCAGTTCAAAAGATATCGCTTATATTCGAAATCGACCCCGTGTGGGTCAATGACATAGATCCCTTTTGGATCAGGTGGCCCCGAAAGGGTCACCACGCTCCCGGCCCTCATGGATAGTCACCGTCTCGAACAAGGATGATACCCCTGCATATTATATTACAAATACTACTGCCCTCATGGATCACCGTTTCACATGCTGAATATAGCACCTTCGGTCCTCCTCATGGATTATAGTATTCATGTATCCACTTAAGGTTTATGTATATATTAAAACATAAAAAGAAATTGACTGGGCATATGCAAAGGAAGTGTAGAGATTACACTATATGATATGAGAAGCATAGCACCGCCATGCGATGATAGTATACAACTACAAGAACAAGAAGTAAAAAGTACAAGATTATGAAAAGTATATGGAAGATGATAAGAAATGAAACTGGCAGAAAAGGGATAGGTATATATATATATGAGAAATGACAAGAATCGTGACATGCTATATGTGTTATATGCATTTGTATAGAAAGGTGATGACCCTAATAAAGGTCATTCATGTGTATTAATTCCCACTTGCCGCAGCTTAGCACCGGGTGTTCAATCCGTGTAGGTACGTAAGAGGAAACTGCAGGGACGTGACAATCCACATCAGCAAGCCAAAGGCCACACATCAATAAATTACCGGAAGACCTTTGTGTCTATTTTTTGTATATGAAATTTTGTAAAACCAATGTAAATATTTTAAATGTTGAATATTTCCATATTTGGAGCTTGTATATATATTTTGTAATCCGTCGCGCGTAATGTAATACAAGCACTGCTTAATATACGAATACGCAAGCCAGAAATGCTATGTTTTTTAAAAAAAAAAAAAAAAAAAGAAAGAGTGACCCTCACTTAACATCCTATGCCGAGTTGGGGCGGTCACTACTAGTGGCACGTAACATCCTGACTGGTCTAACTCCACTAACTCCGGGTCGGATCTAGAAGCAGTGTGATGTTTTTTAGTGGCATCGTACATCCCTGATTTGGTTCTAATTCCGCCTAATCTGGCCTGGACGGAAGGGGTGTTACAGTTAGTGTTTTATTGCAGAGTTCTTCCGGTTTCATATTGCGAGAGCCTCGGGCCCACTCATAGAATATAGGTTTTCGCCTCCCGAGGTCGAACCCAAGACAAAGGGACATATTGAAGCACTTCACTACCAACCCGAGCTACTAGCTCGCCTGGTAGTGAGAGTGCTTCCATTTCAATATGTCCCTGGTCTGGGTTCAGCTCACTGAGGCGAAAGAAAGGCCAGGGATCAGGCCTTATATTCCTACGAAAGTGAACCTGCAGTGGCTCTCACAATATGTGAACCCGTGGAAGGGCTCTCAATAAAGGCGCTTTATTAGGAAGTTTTCTCGGGTCACAGATATGTGAGAGTTTCATCATAAACAGGCGTTTACTGTTCTTTTTTTCAGTTTCGCAGTAGTCGACCTACATCAGTGGGAGAGACAGTTGTGTCACCCCTGCCGCCAACCCAGCCACCCCAGCCCCACCGGCAGCAGCCCATCCATTACGCCCCTTTGGTCTCGGTTCGAGCTCACTGAGGCGAAAGAAAAGGCCTGGGATCTTGTGGGCCTCTTGAGTATTCCTATGAGTGAACCTGTGAGTGCCTCAATATGTGAACCCAGGGAAGGGCTCTCACATCATACCTTACCAGTATATGGAATACGATCTGTCATGAACACATGATGTGGGCTAAGAATGCCTATTATAAGATAGTAAGTTATCGAACTCATATAATTGTAAAACCATCTAAGACTCCAAGGTATTAAATGACACAAAGACTACTGTCTCCAATAGTACTTCAAGACTTCGTTAGTGCTTCAAGACTGCCCCGACTAGTACTCTAAGATTCCGATTATGCTCCCGCACTCCTGATTAGTACTTCCTGAGACTTGATTAGTGATAACGCACTGCTCGATTAGCTTCAAGACTTCACCCTGTTAAGTGCCACGGCACTCTGCCCTGACTAGTGCTTACGGCACTTCCGCATTGTATAGTATCTTCCTGCACACTAGTTGTGTCCTACTCATTCCTGCATTACTGGTCTAGGTAGTCAAAACGCTTATATGATAGGACCTCGAATAAAGAATAAGAGTAAAGATTTGAACGCACTTCAGACTGCTCAGAGTACCCACACTCTTGCATCCGACACTTCAGAGTACCCACGTGTACCCCGCATCCCGGGAAAATAAGTCCCGTAGTGCCTACGGTACCCTATAACTCGAATAAGTTTCAGAGTACCTACTTCCGGCACTGCATCGGATAAGTCCCGTCGATCAGTTCAGAGCACCACGCGGTACCCGTCTCCTCGATTAAGCTCAGAGTACCTGACGTGGTACCCTGCATTCGAAAATGTTCGCAGTGCCTACAAATTCCTGTATTTAATTGCTATGTTTTGTCTCCGATTTAGTTCAGAGTACCTATGGGTACTCTGCCTCCTGGACAACTCCGTCCCTCGATTAACTCCCGTCCCAGATTAAGTCCCTTAGCACCATGTGCACTCCCGACTGATGTCTGGGTAGCACCTACGGGTACTCCTGTATTTGACTAAGTTCTGTAGTACCTACGGGTACTCTTGTATTTGAATAAGTTCTCGTCCCAGATTCGAATAAGTCCCGTAGTACCTAAGGGTACCCTCAGATTCGGATGCCCCGTTTCGATTGTCATGTCTCCGATTTAGTCTCCTGTGAAAATTCCACAAAATTTTGTATCTCAATAAGTGCCCCTGCTTTCCGATTAAGTCCTCGTCTGATTTAGTTCGTAGTACTACGTGCCCCGTATCGAATAAGCCCTGTCAACAAGTCTTGGTCTCTCGATGAAGTTCCTCGTAGTACCCAACGTGCTCCCGTATCCGAATAAGTTCCGTCCTAATTTGTCCGTCTCCGCTTGCTCCCGTAGTACCCACGGGTACCCCGATCCGATTGTCTCAGAGTACTTCCGGCACTCCTGCCTTTGATTAAGATCCACCTACTTCTGTACTCCTCAGATCCGAATAAGTACAAACTTTGTAAGACCCACGAAAATCCAGACAAGAATATAAGTACAAGTTTTGTAGTACCTATGAGTACTGTATCCGTGATTACAAGATAACTGTGTTGGTACCGACACAGGTACCTTCTCGTGATAATGAATCTATGTAGTACCTACGGTACTTTTGTTCCGCATCAGCCCGTATAAGATCCGTAAGACAAGTACATGTTCCATAATACCACAGATAAGATCCTCGTAAGACAAGTACATGTTCCAGAATACCAAATAAGATCCGTAAGACAAGAATAAGCTCGCAATACTAAAGACATGTCTGTAATTTCCGGTGATACTCCACGGTAACTAACAAGTATAAACTCCGTAGTTTAAGAATAAGTTGTAATCTCCCACGGAGTCCCGAATGGAAATAAGCCCGTTAAGTTCGAATAAGAAGAAGCTCAGAACTTCCTACGGAGTCCCGAATGAACATACGTCTCTATAAGTGTAAGTTCACATAAGAAGTGGAACTCAGAACTCCTACAGGAGATCCTTAATAAGTATAAGTCCAAGAAGACCTAAGTGGGTACTCCCGTATCGGTAAACAAGTATAAGTCCAAAGAGTACCCAAGGGTACTCAAGACGGTAAAATAAGTATATGTATCCGTTATGATCTCATGACTATGGATCACTGTCCACCACATGTATCTGTATAAGTCTGATTTGTTCCTACTTATAGTACTCCAATGGTACCTCCGAATAAGTGTAAACCCGTATACAAGTATAAGCCCTACAAGCAAGCATAAGTCCCAAACTCAATATACTGAACAGATATACACTGCATACGACAAGGACCTCCGAATAAGCACAAGCCTGTGAATTCCTACTGAGATCCGAGTAAGTGCAAGATCAGAATATGATGCGGATAAGTCTGAATAAGCATAAGTCCAGAGGCCTGGCAATTGTATGTTCATTATGTGAATGCCCAATATCACGTCCAAGTATCGCACCGTATGTGGTGTTTCAGATAAGAAATGTTTCCCACTAAGCGTGTTTAGCATCGGTTTCTAATCCGTAGGTACGTGAGAAGACATCTAAAGACTTCCGCATACATTGGCCAACACACCGTGAAGGTCTCACTACATGTAGATTTCAGCTCGATTTGAAAATGTAAAAGTTCGCTTTGTATATGTAAATAATCATTATATGTGTCTGATTTTGATGGACACCACTCCTGGTAGTTCTTTTGATGATTTTGAATTATTATGTTGTGTCATACCCAATGTGTCAGCTATTTTTTAAAAAATCAGTAAAGAGTCCTGGGCCTGAAGGTCTCACGTCCTGAACTGGCTCTGATTCGCTTGACCTGCCTGCCGATTCGGGGGCGGATAAATGCTAATGCCTATTCCGGCCTGGATTTCAACTTTGACCTTCCTAGCGACGAGGAGGATGAGGGGTCCTTCTTTGTTGATTATCCTGGAGAACCGGGCACCCCCCCTGAGGCCCATTCCCCTTCTTCACCATCCGCTTCTCCTTCTGATACCTGATCTCCTGTGCATGTCTTTGCCTGCCCGATGTCGGCTTTTATACTTTTCTTTTCTTTCTTTCTTTTTTTTTTTACAGATTTATCGGGCCCGACCTAAGACATATGTAGCTCAGTTCTAATAAATACTCACTGTACTTTACTCTTTCTCTTTTCGTTTCTACTTCAAGGCTCTTCGCGATGTTCTGTATGAACTGAGTGGCTTGAATTGAACGTCTGAGTCGAGCAACAGCCTTCAACCGAGCCGCTAGCTCCGGGCTGACCGCCCGAGTCGGAATTATTCACGCGAGCCCGAGCTGAGAAGTGCTTCGTTAATGTGAATAGGGTCCCGCTGGCTGATTTGCCCGGAAGCCCAATCGACTCCTAGGCTACATGGCCCTCAGATATAGAATGGCTGAGCTCTTCAATGTGAGCTGCTGGGCTCCGCTTATTGATTTGCCCGAAGTCAACGGGATTCCTGTGGCCGTACGGGCTCGTAGAATGGTCGAGCTCGCCAATGTGGAGTTACGGGCCCGCTTCTACCGACGGTTCGAGCTGAACCCACTGTCAGCCACCGCGATCAGCCGAGTAGACGAACTCGCCAAAGTGAGCGCCACCGGCCCGGCGCCAAGGCCGAGCACTCGATACCGAGTCGAACCGACCGTGCAAGGTGGACTCAGGCGAGCGGACGAACTCTGGCCAAAGGAAACGGGCTCGCTGTGGCCGAAAGGGCACATAGCTCGAGCTGATCCGACTCGGCAGCCAGTGACTCAGGCCGGTAGACAACCGCCAAAGTGAGCTGCCGGCTCCGCGCCGCGGGCCGAGCGGCGAGATACCAGCCGATTCGACTCGTCAGTCGCGCGACCTGCGGCCGGTAGACGAACTCGCCAAAGTGAGTCATTGGCCTCGGCGCCGGCGGTCGAGCGGCTTATATAGCCCAGCTAATATGACTCGCCAGTTGCGCGGACTCGTGGCCAGCGTGACGAACTCGCCAAAGTGGAGTCATTGGCTCGCACCGTGGGCCGAAAGTGGCGATATAGCTTCCAGCCGACCACTCGCCAAAGTTGCGTGACTCAGGCTTAGACGAACTCACAAAGTGGGCCACGGGTCTGGCGCCACGAGTGGCGATATAGCCTCGAGCTGATCTCGACTCGCTGGTTACGTGACTGCGGCCGGTAGGCGACCTATCAAAGTGAGCTCTGAACGGCGCCAGGACCGACTTCGATTTTCTGCAAAGGTGCGAGCGCCTCACTGTCAATGGCGGAGAATTTGAAACGTCAGGCATTTCTTTTGGCGCTTGGCCTTCTGTAATGGCGTTTCATTGCTATGGAGTTTATACTTTGAATATTCCCATTTTCCGGGTGCGTGAATCAAATATGTGCGAGATGAAGCGCAGTCTACCGCTCGCTGTGGGATCCGCCCGAACATTCCTGCTCGGCTCACGGACTTTCGCTATGGAGTTGTGTTCCCCAGTCTCCCTTTATGGGAGTTTGCGTTTTTCCCTTAAAGCTTCGTGCTAGAATGTGTCTCGAGGAGGGCGGCGCATTTCTGCGCACTTTCCATTTTCAGCTCCTTCTTTCTCTTCCTTTTTTTCTTCTCCTTCCTCCTTCTTTTCACCTTTTCTTCCACATTCCCATTTCCCTTTTGTTTCTTCCACATAAACCCCTTCCATCCTCTTTTGTTTTTCTCCTCTTCTTTCACATCCAAGCTTCTCCCTTCCCACACAAACCTCTTCCATCCTCTTTTTCTTCTCCTTTTCCACCTTTCCTAGCCTTCTTCATTTATTTCATCTTGCTTTTCTTTTTTTCCTTTTCTTCCGCAGTTTTTTTTTTTTTTTTTTTGAGAACCCAAAACACAAGGTTTCAAGATAATCGATGACACCACCGATTGTAACTGAATGTGGAACTACTTGAATTAAAGAGAGATTTTTCCTTTTATGTTCGCAGCTTCATCATCAGATGTAATTTTCCGAGCATTATATGTTTGAGCCGCTTGTGACGCCTCAACAAAGAATCAGTGTAAACAATAACTGTTGAACTAAACTGACAAACTCATTTTTAAGAATTACAAACTAAGGTCACTCATAAAACGCAAGATGTTCTGCCTGTGCATGGCCAAAATTTTCCCCTCCTCTGTTTGGAGCTCATAATTGGCTAGTCTGACGACTCGAGATATGATGTAGGGGCCTTCCTAGTTGGGGCCCAATTTCCCATGTGTTGGATTCTTCCTTGTTGGCAGTAGCTTTTTTAAGACCAAATCACCCGGCATGTAGCTTCTGGGTTTGACTTTTTGGTTGTAGTACCTCGTTGTCTTCCTTTGGTAGTCTTCTGCACACTGAGAACTGTCATGAAATGTTTTTCATCTAAGATCAAATTGAGACGAGATTTCACATTATTCACCTCTTAATCCCATCTCAGGACTTTAATCCGATCTCGACAGGCTACCGTCGCATCGGCTAGGCAAATGGGTTTCAGCGTCGAGACGTGGTCATCCCATAGGCCCATAGCACCTGAGGAGGTATTCTACCACTTCCTTTAGATCTTCCACTTAGTCTTCAAGGTGGCTCTCAGGCTCTGCGCACTTTACCGACCGCGGATCATGGATGTGTCGAGACGTAGTAGTAATTTAATCGAAGCTCAAGATTGTAAATCTCTCGACTCAAGGCCACAAATTGTTTTCGTTTGTCCATATCGTGGCTCTGGGATACCAAACTGCATATGATGGCTCACCACACAAAATCATGATCTTTGCTCCGTGAGGGTTAAAGGTTCGCCACACCTACTGGTAAAGTAATCTACATCATGACGATGATGAACTTACATCGGCGCCCTTCCTAAGGGGCGAGGTCCCGCGATGTCCAAACCCCATTGTTGGAAAGGCTGTATTTGTGATTGGACGCCATGGTTCATGAGGCGCGAGATCTTGGCGTGCTCCCAGCTTCGTATTTCTCGACCAGTCGGTTGCATCTTCAGTACTGAGAGCCAAGAAGATCCTCTGCCTCAAGACCTTTCCCCGCAAATGCTCGAAGCCCGATATGATTTCCAAGATATACCGTGTAATTTTCTTATGACGTATTCAATGTTTTTTCCTAATGATGCACTTGAGAATTGGTAAAGAAACCTCGCTGTATAAGCTTCCTTATAGATTAGTGAACCCATACCGTCTTATTTTTACTCGCTTCTTTCGGTCGGGATTAAGGCTCAAAAAGTGCTATTTTGGTTCTATTCAAGATAGGGTTTTGAGGCTTTTTGCGCACTAATCATATTAATTGAGCCAATTGACATGTGCAGGTCTACTTAGTACCACTGATCCCATTTCCTCGAAGGTTTGTTTTGGCACTTTGCAAAGCCTGCAGCTGCCTCACTCCAATAATTTCAAGTTCAGATGACTGTCGTGCACGTCAGATTTACAAAGGATTTCCATCAACCAAAAATGAAGAAATGTAGCGAGTGCTGATAGCATTCACAGTAAGAAATAAGCAAAGAAGAGAAACAAAATTTCGCATATCATGTAAAATTCCTACTGGATTAAAATTTCACAATCATAGCGAAATTTCAATCCCCAATGAATTAAGAGGCAAATTTCTTTTCGCTGTTAGCTAAATTTCAGAATGAATAAAATTAATGCTCATAGCGAATTTTTTATTTTCATGAGGTCTTTGTGACTTCATGATACAGCTAAATTTCGCCAGCTTAGCTAAATTTATAGTTTATTAAATTTTCGCTATGCTAGCGAAATTCCCTGCATAGCGAAATCCCAGCCCCTGTGTTTTTGATATTTTTGATTCCAAATGACCATGTTATGATTAATTACCATTTTGTCCCTATTGTAATTTCATATTTTAGGCATTTTTGTCATTTCACACCTCAGGGTTGGTTATAAGCTCCCTACAACTTTGTAACCTTAACTTTTCCATTTTTATGTTTCTAGCCTTAGTTTTAAGTTTTATTTTGTTTCTTCTCTCCTCTTTCATTTTCTGCCGCCAAACACACCTCGAGATGACAACTCAAGGGATGCTTGGCCAAGCCTCAAAGCCCAGCTATGAGGGGCTGCTAGCTTGGTTTCAGTTACCATGTGCTGTCCTCATGCTTTAAATGATACAGTAATCGCATTTATGGTTCCAACTTCAAACTAGGGTTTAATGCCATTTAATGTCTTTCTTTCGCCAATACTTGTCATGCTTGTGGTTCAATGCATTCTTAATGGTGTATGCACTGACATTCTTAGATGTCATTTACGAGCCATTGAAATGAGGTTAAATGCTGTGGTTTCAAACCTGAATGGGACATTGAATGCTTAGCATTTGATTTGACTCAAATAGAAGTGGTTCTAGGTTAGGTTTTTATAGCTAAACAAAGATCCGCTTTGGCTTAATTATATGTCAGTTAGCCCTTATAATGCAGGAAATAACCCGAGGACACTTTAATACCCCCATGCTACCAAGCTAGTGACCCAAGCCTTCAAGGTTAAATAATATTTCACACTTTCGCTTTAAGCTATTTTATCCAAAGAACAACCAACTCCCTGCTTTTGAATCTCAACCGAAAATCCAACAGCATCCCACCATTTTCAAACATTAATGCGACCATTCGGGATGAAACCCATCCCCGTGGTTCGAATTCTAGACCGCTATACTGGCAGTGAGCTTGACTACGCAGTAGGAGGAGAGCAGGAAACAAATATTGTTGATTCGAATCACCCACCGCGCACGAATCAAAACGGGCGCTGCTGTTTCTGGGATGGACAAACTACGAATGATGAGTTGAGATAAATGGTAATCCAGATACAAGTACGTGACCTTCACCCTTAATTTATGTGTGGAGGAACCGCAGTTTTCTTCACTGCGCTATCGGGCATTATTTTATTTTTACAATAATTTTTGTTTTGGCTAACACTGAATCTTTTTGAAGTAAGCTTTGTTTGTGGTTCTTTGTTTTGTTTCATTTCAGGTAAAATGTGTTTACAAAGACCGATAGAGGGATATCGTAGATCTGCAGAAAGATGCAGTGCACTACTGAAAGCAAGGTCGTGAAATCAGCACAAAGGACTAAAAATGGGATCCTCTACTCCGAGGAACAAGAGGTCAACAAGCACCCTATGAATCCAACAAAGATACAAAGTCGACGAGGGATCACATGCACCTCCTAGAGTTAGTACTCTTCCCGCATCATACCTCCGCCGAGGATGAGCAAACAGACCCTACTTCCAAGGTCCCTACTTCCCACATTTCATGGTATGGAGAATGAAAATCCATATTCACACATACGGGAGGTTTTGAGGAAGTATGCATAACTTTTAAGGAGGGTATAACCGGGAGCATGGAATGGTCGTTGAAGGCATTCCCGTTAACCTCGGGCGACAAAGCCAAAATATGGCCTAATTCACCGAGGCCAAGGACAACAGAATTGGGCCGAATCTCAAGCCGAAGCTAAGAAATTTCAAAGGCAACCAAGACCAACAATTTGAAGAGACAGATTCACTTACCGGCCTATGACAATGAGAAATTCTATCAAGGTTGGAGGTTCATGGCACCATCAATGCATGTCCACACCATGGTTTTGATACATGGATGTCAGGTGAATCATTTCCTATAATGGTATGTCCCCGCTATTAGCTAAATTGCTAGAAACCATGTGGAGGTGATTTTTCGAGCAAAAATCCGTGATGAAGCCATGGATTTCTTTGAATTATGTGGCTGAAATTTCTGGCTACTGGGATGAACCGACTCCATGGGAAACTGAAGAATGAAGCCTGACCCACCAAAGGGGAGACATTTATGCACCCTTCCGAAGATATGGAAATGAAAGCAAGAATATCAACTCCTAGCTAGGAAGATGGAAGAACTGAAGGAAAAAGGCTCCATGAAGTGTGCAAAGGATCAAAATACCGCACAGCCAACGATGCATCACTCACGCCCACCGGGCCCATCCAGAGAACACTATCCTAATGCCCCCTCAGCCAAGGATTTGACGCCCGAGCATGCTAATGCCGTGGGCCAATACAAGCCACAACCTAATGCCCCATACGGTAATACGTACAATTCCAATTGGAAGAATCACCCTAATCTTCCCGAAACCTAATCCCCTACCTATAAAATTTCGTGCCAAACAACAACAGCTTTGTTCTCATCTCAACCACAACCATCATCATCATCTTCCGCTGAACGTTGTATTGAATTCCGAGCAAGGTAGGCAATTTTGTAGAACAAAGGGGATCAACGTACAATTGGCACAAAGAATTGATATTGTAGAAAGTACGTTGAACAAAAGAATAGATGGGCTTGAGAGCAATCTTAATCAAAAAATTGACAACCCGCAAAGATTCAATCACAAAGATCAACAATTTGGCTGATACAGAGAGAGGAAGGTTCCCTTCCCAAACATTGCCAAATCCAAAATGAGTCCATGAGGTAGGTCTATCCAAAGAATTCAGTGGATGGATGAAGTGAAAGCTATCATCACTCCGAGGAGTGGAAGAGAACAGAGCAACCAAAGGTCCATGACCGGGCCAAGAAACATGCAAGGAAAAGGAAGTCGAGCCTGGAAGAGTAATAATCGTTGAAGAACCAAGTGAAAAGCATGCCCCCATTTCCCTGCCATCAAGAGGTATAAAACCAAACCGTTGAATTTGAAAGTGGTTGCAATAGTAATATTCAATCTGCTGATATATTTAAGAAACCCGTCTGAAGAGTCAAAGATCCGGCATAATAAGATGGGTCAGCATTGAAAAGAAGCCTTCCGACCGAGCAAGTCAAGGCCATAATCCGGGAGCAAGACCTCAACAAATATTAAGGATCCAAGATCCTCACAATATCACCAACATCAGTGGGACTTGCATAGACAAAGCAATCGCTAGACTGGGGGCCGTTGTAAACCTACTACCATACCTTCCGCAGATACGCTAGGTTTAGGGGAGCTCAAATCTACCAACATCACTTTGTGTCATCATTGATCGATCAAAGGAAAATTCCTAAGGAATAGTCGAGATGTTCGTAGTTGCAGACAAATTCTACTACCCAAGACTTTGTAGTGCTTCGACACCCAACCAATAGCAAGTACTCCAATCATGTGCCAATTATCCCGGGAAGACCATTTTCGCCACTTCCAATGCTATGAATCAATTGCGCCGAATGGGAGTCACAATTACATTTGGCAACATGGACATCGAGCTCACATTTTCCACTTGAGTAACAAGCACAAGCTGGCAGAGGATGACATGCAAGGATCTGAGGAAGTCTGCTCAATTAGTCCAAGTGAAGGGGGACCAAAAGCTCACTCACTGCAGGTGAAATTGGTGCAGAAAAATGAAACAATTGGTGGAGGATTGAATGCTTTAGTCATTCCTGCGAGTCAACAATCAGCCCAAAATCACCTGAGAAGAAAATTAACAAGAATGTGACTAAGCATGGAGGTCAGAGCACGTGCCACGCCTGCTAAGGAGCTCCTCCTCCTCGAATTCCTCCATGAGTAAATCGTTGAAATTGAGCTGGTTTGGTGTCTACCAAACCAAATTTGCAAATTAAAAATTTTTTGGTTTTGCTTAAAATTGGTCAATTTTCATAGTTGCCATTTTTAGCAACTTTCCTTTTAGTAGCCTAATTTTAATTTTATTTTTACCTTTATTCTTAGGTTTATGATAAAAATAATTATATATTTTTGCTTTTTGTTTTTAACTCCGCCTAAATCAAATTTTTTTATTTTTTATCCTCGTTAAACCCAATTCCACAAAATTTCGCTAAATGCATAAAATGAAGACAATGGTTCCCCCAAGCCTCTCTAACCGTAGGCTCCCAAAGGCCGCCGCCCCTGCCAGCCCACCGTTGAGCCCCGTACCCGCCCGGCAGCGATGTCGCCGTCTCCACCGTCGCCCACCGACACCCCACCGCCGTGCCTCGGCCTAGCCGTGACTTTTACCCCGGCTTCTCACCCCGGAAACGAGACACATCCAAGTGTCTTCCCACGCCTTACGCCAAGAAGGTTGCTGTCACGGCTGCAGCCAAATATCTCACACTGGCCGAGCCTCGGTCCAAATTTCTCGAGCGAGCGCACAAACAAGACCGCACTGTACCGTGGCGCCCGGCTCCCGCCCCTATGCTCTCGACCGCGCAGACATGGTCCAGACCTGGTGGTTACCGCCCGCACCTGTGGTCGATTTTGAGGAGCTGTACTTCAAAGAAACGCAGTGTCCATTCTTCGGGCCTTCATACGATATTACGTACCGTAGAGGCCCCAATGCCGTCCCCGAGGAGCCTCAAAGATTCCGGAGGTATCGACCAGATGGGACCCCGCCCCTTCCTATCCCGTGAGACGACGCAGAGGGCCCGACTCCTCCCAAGCAACCCACATCAGCCCGGGGAGTCCCGACATCTCTGGGCCAAAGAATCACCTTCCCTGGGCCAGAGGAGAGCACACACCCCATATATCGCTATCCGAAGATCAAAGGCCCATTGTTCACTAGACCCCGATCTGGGAATGTAGACTGCACGAGCGTAGACTCATGTGGAGACATATTACGATGTGCCAAAGATTGACCGACTCGCTCGTAGACTCCATGAGATCGATCACGCAGCACTCACCGCCGCTCATGACACCGCGGAAGTTCTGTATTATCCCCCGGTGCTTCAGCCTAATTAATTCCATGACTTCCCTGGGAGTGCCGAGTCCGCCTGAGTCTGACCACCATCGACATCGGTCCGAGTACTCCAAGTCATGGACATTTCAACCAAGATTTGGCCCTCGCCAAACAGTAGACGGCCAATTCGAGGATATCGGGATTGGCCACAACCATCACAGAGGGAGATGGTCCGTTGTCTCGCTCTAGATACTACAATGGACCCGCATTTCAGAGGCGCTTCTCGCCGATGTTCTCAGGATCACCAAGCCCGACTGCGTTCCCTTTCAGAAGATTACTGCTCAAAGAAAGAGTGAGCCATAATTAGGCCCCGTAATTCCGGGATCCTCGCAGGGGATTCCGTTCACTCCTCCGGGAAAGGTGTCATGACCGCTCTGCTGCACTTTGAGGATAAGGTCCACCGAAAGGGCCTGGCTCTAGCTAAGGGTTTACCCTTGTTGATGCCGCGACTACTGAGCCAAGTCCTAGAGCATCTGGGATTCCCTGAGGAGCCCCGCATCGAGAGGAGGATTAGATGCCTCGTGTCTCACCCATGGAGCCATCATTAAATATGTCGATCTCTTTGTTCCTCCAGCCACAGGACTGAGGAGGTACCCGTATGAGATAGCGCAGACTCCCCTGAGTAGTGAGGATCCTGTCCCTGAGGTGGAGGTAGAGGTGGAGAGGGGCCCAGCCTATGATTTATCTCCCGCCCCACCTCCACCTCCTTCCGCCCCTAGCCCCCACTCGACACCCGCCGCCCCTTCCATCTCCACTGTACTCAACATCTCCGCAGCATGTCTGTGCCGCCTGAGGGAGCCTGGCCGCGGATAAGAGTTCACAAGGCCATACCACACAAAGGCCGTTAGACTACCGGGTCGTCCGAGCCGAGGCCACTATAGAGCACAGCCATGCCATGCTTCTAATGTATCATGAGCCACCTCGGTCTCCCGCTGGGTTTACACACATCGAGATCACTCCTACGCAGCTGTTCTCATCGACATGTGCAAAGAAATGCACAGCACAACTACCTCGAAGACATCCACCACCACCGCGAATGGTGGTCATTATTCCTTCAGCTTTCCTATCCAATGAGGTATGTTTATACTTTGTCAGAGGAAAAGCTAGAGTTAGGAGTGTCTTCTATCATGTTTTGTACTATTTTCAGCTTTATCAACTGCCTACTCATTTTGTATAGGATTCATGTATTAGCAAATAGTAGGCAGTGATACTTTTGTTATGTTTAGCTATATTAAGCATGTATTAGCCATTTTGGTTATATCAAAAGCTTTATAGCATTATTTACAGTTTACTACACTTTTGCAAATCACTTTTGTTCCTACATTTTGTGTTTCTACTCTTGCCTTGAATTGAAAAATTGAAGCCCTATATGTTACCTTAATGATAGAACAATTCCATGCATGATTTAGTTTTAATAATTGTGTTCCAAAGATTCCAATTTAACATTCCCTTTAGCTAATTCACACACTGCACACAAGATTGTACCAATAGGTTGAGAAGTTATTTACCTTTTTTTCACTTTGCAAAGCCATTTCTAGATCCGTTGATGACCCATAATAGGCCTATACACTCATGTATGAAGGAAGACCAATGTAGTCTTCAAATGAAAAGAAAAGAAAGTAAAAAGAAAAAGAAAAGAAGAAAAGAAGAATAAAAGCCGTGACGCTTGCCTCAAAAACCCGAACATGGTCCTGTAAGACCCGAAATTCCAATTTATGGAAAAGTAAAAATCAGAATTTCGACATAAAATCATTTGATTTCGTTAAAAATCCGTAATTTATCTCTGGATCTTGGATGCATGAAACGGATTTCACCGCTGGAAACCGCCTCAGAAACTACCACACGTAAATTTGAATTCCGAGACGCGAATTTACACGTTTTACGAGGCGTTGCATTTCGGGTGCCGTAAAATGATTTTCGATGCAACAAAAGTCACGTATAACATGTACTCATGTGCCATAAGTGGTATGAGTAGAGAAATGATGAAAATGGATACGAGATAAATAATATCAAATCTGAGAAAAGAGGGACGTAAGCGTCATTTTTGTAAATGTTTAAGTCACTACAAGACAAAATTATGAACATGACTTATCTTCTCCACTTAAACAAAAGGGGAAAACGTGGGAAACGAAATGGGGACTTGCAGTAGCTATGGAGTTTGATGTTTTGCAGAGAAGCACCTCCTTCTCTAGATTATGACGCTTGATCCAAACTGCTTCATAGCCTTCTGGTGACAAAGAGGGAACTCCAGCTTCACACTGGAGGGCTCGCGTAGGTACTCTGGGATTTAGGAGTTTCTTCTCAAACTCCTCGATAGGGTCTACTCGCTTTATCTCTCTTTTAAATACTTGCAAATGCTTCGAATTATCGAGGCCGTGAGAGCTGCTGGGACGTCCAAAACCTTGACCGAATTGATGTTGAATTTTGAGTACCCATTGAGCAAATCATGATCGCCACTACTGACATTGGTTGTCAAATTTAAAGGACGGTATTAAATCATGTATCGTTTGGAAAAGGTCGAATGGCTTGAGATGCGGGTTCACAAAGTGAACCGACAAATTTGTTGAAAGGTTGGAACCAGAAACCCTAGGGTTTTATCACCTTAGGAATAGTGACACAAAAAATATATTTTTGTGAAAATATGTATTGGTCGAAAGGATTTAAAATTAAATTGCTCGTGTTTGGATCATTAGCCCAAGTGAGCTAATTTTTATGTATGAGTTGTAAAATTGCATAACATGATTGTGTGATTCAATTATGCGAGTATATTCATGTTTATATATTTGCATGTGGTTAGACCTGTATTGGAACCTGCATACATACACATTCCATATGCGTAATCGGAACACCCTAGGATTATAGGAGGAGCATGAGACAGCTCAGAGAAAAGGTTCTGGAGTTGTCTAAAAACATTAATTATCTGGGAGGGTAGTCCAAATTTAAAATATCAATCGTTTGAGCTACCAATCGATATTCATCGGAGGGTAGTCCACAAACAATTAAAATATCAATCGTCTGAGCTTTACCCACTTATATTCATCTGAGGGTAGTCCACAAAACAAATAATATATCAATCATCTGAGCGGCCCAATTGATATATATACATCTGAGTCATTCACAAATAAACAAATTAATAATTTCCTACACGAGGCTTAGTGCGAGTGTGAGGGAGCCTGAGACTCGGATCCGAGTTAGTCATGTAGACATTCAAGTAGATCATGCATTTCTCCGCTTGAATGTGTGTTTAAATCGAACATCATGACAAAGACTTAGGTGAGGGCCCACTTGGGGCTATTCTCCTACCGAGCATTAGCTCACTACGTGGGACCCCCTTTTTTACAGTAATGTGGAGCGTGGCGAGGAAACGGCTCGCCCTAAAGGCCGAAGTTCTAAGAAAGCCGGAATGTGGCTTTGTGGTTTTACATGGGCTAAAACTTTTAAGTTTAATATATGTATGGTTTAAGAGTGAAAATATTGTAACTCTTGTAACTATAGGATATAGTCGGGATTCATAGTTGGTATGAATATCGAGAATTGTTTATGGGCCCAAGTGGCCGTATTGGATACATTGCACCGCTTGGGACAGGATATGCGTACTATAT
The DNA here is from genome assembly GCA_016808115.1 of Tetrastigma voinierianum. Taxonomy (NCBI): domain Eukaryota; kingdom Viridiplantae; phylum Streptophyta; class Magnoliopsida; order Vitales; family Vitaceae; genus Tetrastigma; species Tetrastigma voinierianum. Next base: position 130,368 of record JAEQBH010001210.1, on the reverse strand, counting down.
TTCGGGGTAGAGCTCTGCATGTGCTGAGACTCGCTTCGATTTTCTGGGGGTGGCGCTGCAACCCGACATCCACTTGTATTCCAAGGGTTGAAGGTAGCCACCCAACCCCCTGGATTAAAATGCGCGTCCGAGGGGTATGGCGGTTTTCCAAAGCCCGACGCCCAAGCCTTAACTGGTCGGGAGTCATCGACTTAGTATTCCGCTACACCAGCGGACGGGTAGAGTTTAGCATGCTGTAGGTGCTTAATTCCTCGGCCATTCAAATCCGGTGAAGCCTCAAGAGTTTGTGGTCATGGATCCTTTTGGCTTGATGCCCTAAACCTAATTGGTCGGGAGTCATCTGTGGACCTCGGCTACACTGGACTCCTGGTGAAGCCTAGTTTTTAAGATTGCACCCTACAATGTAGTCAAATAAAGAAATAAGAGTGTAGCTAGTCCTATTTAGGTCAGGGTCAACGCTTGAAGCCATGGCAAGAGCTAGGTCAGAGGAATAGCTTTGCAATTTATCGTCTGCCCGGTTACCTTAGAACGATTAGATTTCGTGGGAAGTTCAGGCTGACTTCCTTGGAACCGATGTCGCCAAAGCTGCTCTTATATGGTTTTGTCTCTTCATGCCTAGCTGCATGCAGTAAATGTTCATTTTAAAGGTAAAAGCCTCCATCCCCAGACATTGCACTCTTTGAAAACCATATACACTTTTGCAAAGCACAAAGATGCATACCCTTATTGTTTTAGCATTGCTAAGGGACTAGCAACGTGTCGGTTGGGGGGTATGATTAGTGCCCAAAAAGTGTTATTTTGAGCCATATTCAAGATAGGTTTTGAGTGCTTTTTACGCACTAATCATATTAATTGAGCCAATTGATTACGTAAGTGTGTCCACTTAGTACCACCGATCCCATTTCGAGTTTGTTTTTTGCAATTTTGCAAAGTTTTTGCATGCCTCAAATGCACCAATAATTTTCCAAGTTTGATATCAAGTTGGTGCGGAATGCCGAGGATTTACAAAGGATTTATCAACCAAAAATGAAGAAATGTGAAGTGGAGTTGATGAAAGGTCGATGCTGGCAAAACAAGTAAAGCAGAGGGAACTAAATTTTCTATGCATCGCGAAAATTTCACTGATTGCGAAAATTTCGCATCATACGGAAAATTTCGCTATGCAAAATTTTCTGTTAGCGAAATTTAGCCCAGCTTAAAATTACTGCTCATAGCTAAATTTTATTTTCGCTTATTCTGTGAATCCTCGCCATGCCACGAAATCCCGCATAGCGAAATCTCACTCGTGTTTTGATATTTTGATTCCAAATCCACCACGCTTTGATTAATTACCATTTTATCCCTATTGTAATTTCATATTTTAGGCATTTTTGTCATTTCACACCTTGGGTTGGCTATATAAGCTCCCCTACAACTTTGTAACCCTAACTTTTCCATTTTATGCAAGTTTCCCACAAATTTTAGTTTTCTGTGTTTTATTTTGCTCTCTTCTCTCCTCTTTCTTCCTCATTTTTCTCAGCCACAAACACACCCCTTGAGGATGACAACTCAAGGGATGCTTGGCTAAGCCTCAAAGCCTTGAAGAGGAGGGTTGCTAGCTTGGTTTTGGGGTTACTGCAGATTGTCCTCATGCTTTAAATGATACAGGTACTGCATTTATGGTTCCAAACATTCCAAACTAGGGTTTAATGCCATTTAATGTCTTTCTTCGTCAATACTTGTCATAAGTTTTTGTGTATTTAGTGCATTCTAATGGTAGATGCAATCGACACTTTAGATGTCATTTTTACTTGAGCCATTGAAATGAGGTTAAATGCCAGGGTTTCAAACTAATGGGACATCGAGCTTAGTATTTGATTCGACTCAAATAGAGTGGTTCTAGTGGTTAGTTTTATAGCCAAACAAAGATCCTGGGCTTGGGCTTTGACTATATGCTATTAGTCCTAATGCGAGTGAAATAACCCGAGGACACTTTAATACTCCCATGTTACTGCTTGTACGAATCTAAGCCTTCAAGGTTACCATTTCACACTTTCAGTTTAAGCTATTTCAGTTATCCAGTGAACAACCAACTCCCCTGTTTTTAACCAAATCCGAAAATCCAAACAAAAGTCTCACCATTTTCAAACATTAATGCGAATCATTCGTGGGATGAAAACCCATCCCCGTGTTCGACTCCTTGACCGCTTATACCTAAAGAGCTTGACTACCCAGTATAGGAGGAGTATTGGAAACAAATATTGTTGATTCCGGATCACCCTACCGTGGCACGAATCAAGTCGTCAGGTAGACGTCCGTCTATTATATAATCCCAAATGGGGTCCATCCAACTTGGCTCAGACCCGACCTGGGCAACCTCCACGTTGCAAAGATCGATAGAGGGCTCACTGTATTCGAGAAGGTTTAATTCGAGGTCTTTCGTAAGGCTGCCATAATCTGGCCAAGGCTTCGCCTCGAGCGGGTTCTCTCGCTTCCTGGGACATGTCTGACTAACTCATACCGAATTTTCACACAAACTGCACCTTTTGGAGATATAGGATCATCCCTTCCACTTTTAGCCCTCGTAGGTGTGTTCTATTTGTCTTACTACCAGCTGGGAGTAACAGAGACCTCTAGTCAGGTCAACTTCCAAAGAATGGGAGCGACATTATACCGCTACGACCCGCCCATACTCGACCGCTGCTGGAGGCTTGAATCCGAACCCGAGTGCGTACTCAATGTCTATTCCTTCTAGAGAGGTCAAGATTAGACCTGCTCCACTCCCTTGCGCATTTGAGGCTCCATCTACAGAGAGCTTCCAGATGGGGAGGTCATTCATTGCTTGAGCGTTCGAAAGGTGTTCCGCCTGAGCAGTGAACTCCATGACGAAGCCTACAAGACCTACCCTTTTATTGCGCTTTCTACTTGTATCTCGATGTTGAACTCGCCAAATCTATGGCCCACTTCATCACCCTCTCCGAGACTCTGCCTATGTAACACTTGCTTTACTCCGTATTCGCTGAACTTCTATGGTGTGAGCCTAGAAGTAAGGGCGGAGTTTCCGAGCTGTGGTTACCAAGGCCAAAATTAGTTTCTCCATCCTTGGGTACTCTCCTCCGCTCCTCTCAAAGCTCGACTGCAATAGTAAACTGGATGTTGTACTCTGCTCTGCCTCCGACGAGGACTCCACACGGTCGACGAAGTCCGATACGTACCCAAGCATGTGAGTGAGAGCTCTCCTTCATCAGACTTACTATACTAGAGGGGAGCTCAAGTATGTTTTCAAAGCTGAAAATGCTTCTTCGCACTTTGTATCCCATTGAAAGGCTTTCTTCAAGACTTGGAAGAAAGGCTGGCATTTATCACTTCGCCCTCGGATACGACCTGGCTGCATGTTAATCCTTCCCCGCTGCGCCGAACTTCCTTTACATTTGATGGCGAAGGCATGTCGAGCACAACCTTTATCTTGTCCGGATTTGCTTCAATTCTTTGGTGGTTGACTGAAACCTGTGAATTTTCCTACGATAATCCGAAGGCACCACTCGGGCCGGATTCGCTCATGTCAGAGTTTCTCAAGATCCGAACGCCTGATAGACGAGCTATGTGGAGCCTACCGTGGTGGATTTACCAAGATGGGCCATCTATGTACACTTCCATATTTGTGCCTATCTGCTTCTGGAACATCCGATTCACTAACCCCGATACATAGCTCAAGGCTTCGAGCCCGAATCCAAGATCACACGATAACAATAAAAGAAGTTCCTCGCGCTATGACAAATGAGGTTTTTCTCGGGTCACCCGGGTCCATACCGATCTGTCAGTACCGAGAAGGCATCCATAAACCGAGGAGTTCGTGGCTCCGCAGCTTGGCATCTACGATGAGGTCGATTCATTAGAGGGAAACTGGTCCTTCGGGCACGCTTGTCGATGTCATGAAGTCACGCAGAGTCGCATTTTCCATTTGCTTTTGACGAGTACGACGTCGGCTAGCCATTCAGTATTCTACCGACGCTCCCGCCCGTAGGAGCTGCCCACTTCCCATTTATGGGTTTTTGTCTTCCCGCTGCCAAGCCCTCCTCTGGTTTTGATCAAGCCACGACGGCCGACGCTCAAACCCTAGCGAGTGATTATCAGAGGATCAATTCCTCCCATGTCCGCTCACTTCCATAAGACATCTTTAGTTCCGCCTTAAAAAATGGATAAGGAGGTTTTGAGGCCTCCGCTAGCTCAAGTCGGATATAGATAGATGTTCGTGGTCGTCAGTCCAACAATTCTTGCCCAGCTTCTTCCAGGCTCAGTCGAGCGAGCACTTCGTCACGCGCATGTCGAGCTCATCCGTGCATAAGTCACGAATCGCTTTCCTCTGCTTCATGGATGTTGAGTAACATTCCCTAGCCACTCGTTGATCTCCTCAAACTATATCTCAATTCCTCGCTACTGCAAGGAATTTGATCATCATGTGATATGCGAAAGGGATGGCTTTTATTGCATTGAGAAAGGGTCTACCCAGCAACATGTTATAAGCAGACTAAGGCTTCACGACGAGAATCTTACTCATTGCTACCGCATGGGAATCTCCCAAGGTGAGTACCAATTGTAATGAGCCTGCAGGTAATACCTTTTCCCCGCAGAACCCCAGAGACGGTGCGTTGACAGCTCTAAGCCCTCCATGCCCACAGACATCAAAGCCGACGCCGAAGATGATACTTCCATGGAACTCCCATTGTCACTAGACCCGATGAACCGCTTCATATTAGCCAACCGCACAACCACCGCGGGTCGTCATGAGGATGCCAAGACCCCTCCAGATTCGAGCCGAGAACGTGACGGACGGTCAGCCAATGAGGCGAGACACCGCTTTATTTCCTATCTCCGTCGACCGATGTTTTTAGATGGGCCTTCCGAGTTGAGATGGATTCCTCACCTCCCCGCGAATCCTCCCAGATTACCTAGACGCCAGGTTGTTTCGTGCCGAAATGCCGCTCACGAGGCGTGCGGTTACTGAGGCGTACCGCCTGAAGTTTGATTCGAGCCCGATTTTCGGGGATATGGAAGCACGGCGTATCCGCGCCGTATTAAGCACTCCCATTTTGAGTTGTATGCGCCATCCGCCCAATGTCCGTGAATTCTATGGAACTCGCAGCATCGGAGTCAGTTCTCGTCAGCAGTGGTCCCACTTCATTCGAGCCAGGCCATCTCGTGAATCATTGTTCTGCATCGCAGACTGGCACACCGCCGTTAAGGTGGAACCGAGCGAATAGCGGCTGTCAGTTCTTTGGTTTAAGGTGGACCGAGACGATCTCTAAGGTTCCCACGCCTGGGATCGTTTAGCTTGAGATCCTCCTAATCGCTGCCTTTGTGGCTTCGTCCTGCCGCTTGTCTCGTGCGGCCGCTTTTTTTTTTTTATGAGGAAGAGCTCTCTCGGGATATGAGGGCTTCACCGTTAATATAGCTCGCTACAGCACTGTGCCATGCTTGTTGGGGGATTTTGAGATGGAAACATCAAGTCTTTCGACCAACTCTAAGCCAAAGAATGAACGCAGTTGATCGCGAATTTCTCGCCGGGTATGATCTACCTTAGAGACTCTGTGATTGAATCGTTGGACATAAGACCTCGTGAAGCCATGAGTCTCACATGAATGATGATAACTTGGCCACACGTCCCGCCCCAATGAAGCAGAGATTTTAATGTAATGGATAGCTCTCGAATGAGGAGATTGACGACGGTGGAAGTCTATTGTCCATGCAAGGTAATTTTTAGGGTGATAGCTAAAGCTCGTGATCGCACCGCATCTTGATACCCATGCAATCTACTTCGTTTTAAGTGTTGAGATGGGATCGACGGATCTCCTGGTACCATCAAACGCTTCAATTGCAGACTCGAACTTCAATGGAAGGGGGGAAGGAGTAATTCTACTGTAGGGGTGATCTTGTTATACCAAGGTATCCATAGTGTCAGGAGCGCATCCTTTACTACCTCTCACACCAACAGCCTCGTTAGAGGCCTCGAACCTCTCTGTCCCATGATCAAGCTCTCCCGCCTCCGGGCCGAGGATGGCGCAGCCTGCTCCCGACGTGCCTCCCGAAGTGTTGCTTCGCTGCCTCCCCTCCGTGGGCCAGGATGTGGTCCGCGGCCCCTGCCCGACCGGGACATGCTTCCGCTTCCTACCCACGAGGCAGCCGGGACAGCTATCCTTCGCGAGGAATTTCATGGCCTTCCTGAGTCTGTCGCGCCTCCCGTGGTCATCGCACCTATCTGGTGAGTTGTTCTAACTCTTCTATTAGACGTTGATTGGTGAGGCGAGGCTTCCACCTCATTTGCGGTTCGCTCGCACGCTTCTAACGCCACGTGAGGTCGCCTGCCCGCCAGCCGGTGGATCCCCATCCTCGGGCGGATCGGGCGCTGCTTCCCGCCAGGTTCCGAGTTGATAATATCGCACCAAGTGATCGCGATTGTAAAGGAACCGCGCCCTACGCATTCGCGCCAACTGATGATGCTTTTTCAACCGAAATCGCTGGAGCGCAGTCGCCAATAACCCGATTGCCGATGGGTTAGATCGCGGTGCTTGATCGTTCGCTGAAGTAAAGATCACGCAAAAATAAAGAAGAAGCGGGCCGGCAAGGGCTTCACCGCGGTCGTCCGATGCCTAAGCCGCTTTCTTCCCGAGAGAAAAGGTCACAGGGGGCAATGTTACGTGATGCTACGCATGAAAGTATGCGTATTGGCGTTAGTTTTTTACGCATCCGATGGGGTGGCCTGGTATTTATAAGAAATGTTCAACCACTGGATGGTGACTCAGGATTCGCTCCCATTGATGATATTTTTGTTATTATCTAGATCTGATTTTGGTAGCTGATATAGAAAGAGCAAATTTTTATTCGATACCTTCCTTATCGATCCGACTATCACGATCTATTATCGGTTTCTTCTTCCTTATTGGTGAGGTCCGCCGGATTTATAATAATATATTATCGGATTATTCTATTTTGCACTATGGGAGACTTCCATAATCGGCCCGCTGCTGCCGGGCCTCATTCCGGCCGCACCAAAAGGCTCACTGCCGCGCAGTGCCGCCTGAATGCCTAACGCACGCCTCCTTCGGGGCTTCAACGAAGAGCCCGAGGTTTCTACCGCCTCTTCGGTTCGCGTGGCCCTCGCGAGCCTTATTTTCAAACCCTATCGCTAATAACTCGATCCATAATGATAACGAGTCTTCAAACCAAATCTTATCTGTTTCTATCCCTTTACCCTTCTTTCCTTTCTCTAACTTTCAATAAGTGATGGTCAAATATTTCTTTGTCTTAGAGAAACCTCATGGGCAGGGAGTGTAACACCCCGAAATATACCCTAGTCATTTAAACATGTTTAGGGTATTTTGTAGGCATAATTTGAATGTTTCATGATTTAAATGAGAAACATGGAAATTGATAAACCCAGAAATTTTACAAGACACAAGGACAAATTTGTAATTTGGCAAAAAGGATATGAAAGTCATAAGATAAGAAGAGTGTGGGCTAAATTAGAATATAATATAAGTTGTAAAGCAATTAATAGAAAGTTGGAGGACCAATGTGCAATAATTAAAAAGGTTAAGTATAAAAAGGGGAAGGAGACCAAAAAGATCTCATTTTTTGGTCTCCCAAGCTAGGGCAAACCGTGAAGGCCAAGAGAAGAAGAGGTGCGGAAGAGAAGCAAGAGGGAGAAGCCAAGAAATGTAAGGATGCATGATTTTTACTTTGAAACAGAAATCATGTATTTTGGACTTTGGTAGGGATTTTTATGGGTTCCAAACTTAGGGATGAAGTTAGGAATTGATCCTAACCCAGATTTATATGAAATTGAGTTGAAAACTCAGCTTGGTTAATATACATGGAATCCCTTAATTCATGTTTTGTATAAGAATGGTGGACTTTGGTATGGGCCTTAAAATTTTACTTAGGTTTGGGTATGTGAAGTTCTAAACCATCATTACAAGATGAATATGGAGTGGTTTTGATGTGTGTATTGAGTATTGAGGATTCGTGAAAATATATGGAAAAGGGAAGAGGAAACACAATTTCGGGCATTTTTCAGGGTTGGTACCGTACAAACAATGTGGTACCTGCATATAAGCGTCTGGCTGACCGGTATCTGCACGAAAATTAGTACCGGTACCCATTGTTCTATTTTTGACCAGTGCTAGTATTTTGACCATAACTTGGTCATTTCTTATTCGAATTGAGTGATTCAAGTGGCTGGTTAAAATAGACTTGAAGGAGAACAAAACACCCTGAAATAGGTACCTTCAAATTCTGACTCTATTTTTCCCATAAATTCACTCAAAGTGGGGCTATGTTCAAGCTAATTTCTGGTTATGTTTTGAACATAGAGTAGTCCTGGTTGTTTAGGACATATCTTGAGTTTCGGTGCTCCGATTTGGGTGATTCCAGTTGGAGAAGAACCCTTAGCACCTTAGCTTCAAATGAATACAAATAACTAGTGTCAGGTATGGAGTTAAGACCCCTGAAAAATGAGTATTTCAAAGCGTCCTAATTAATATGAAATTGGCCCGACTAGTTTGGCATGAAAATGTCATAACTTGAGTTTGGATGATTCAATTGGAATGATTCCAATTTCTAAGTAAAGTAGATTCATAGAGGAACAAGAATACATGTATAGATGTGTTCATGAAACATGAATATGATATGAAATGAACGAACTGAAGCTTGTGAACTTGAACATGAACGCCAGAAGAAGCGATATGTCATGAACACATAATGTGGTTAAAGTTATATATGATTATTATCACATATATAACCCGGAAAAATTTAACAAAAATGATATGAAATACATGAATGAACAAGTGATAGCCAATTAAGAAGGTTATGAATAGATAAAGACCTGGTAGATCCACATAAATGATATGAAGACAGAATGTGATTAAGATAGGTTACGAGTTCTTAAAGACAAGATAATATGACTACCTAGGACCGAAGAATGAATGAGTGGACGTTCTGATCGGTGCTTCGGCACTCCTGCTAGTGCTACGGCACTTCTGTTACGTGGGTAGGCACGTATCCGTTCAGTACTGTACCATACCTTCGGGTTCTTGGTGTACTGTGTCCATCTCATTCATGGTTCTGGTCTAGGTAAACGACTATAGATATAAAAATAGTGTACCCTTGGGTACCATACGTTCCGATTTGTATAACAAAGTCAGGAAACATGTAAAAAAGAGACGAATCAGATACCTTGACATGAATATGTATAAGTCTGAATATGATTCTGATATAAACCTATGAATCTATTTGTTTTCGGATATGTTCTGAATTTGTATGAACTCAGTATATGTATTTGATGCAGTCACTTTTCATTATAGACTAATAATAAGGTATGCTGCGTAAGTACGATATGACCTTGTATGTATTTGATATGATTCTGATCTGTTTCGACTTATAGTACCTATGGGTACCTTCGCATAGAATAACCTCCGTAATACAAGTATAAGATCTGAAATACAAGAAAGTTCTATAACACAAGTATAAGATCCGTAAGACAAGTATAAGATCCGTAACACAAGTATAAGATCCGTAAGACAAGTATAAGCTCCGTAATACAAGTATAAGATCCGAAATACAAGGATAAACTCCGTAGTACAAGTATAAGATCCGTAATACAAGTATAAGATCCGTAATACAAGTATAAGATCCGAATTACAAGAATAAGCTCGATGTGCAGAGTATAAGTTAATGAGACAAAGGGATATAATCCCAGTAGTACAAGTATAAGATCTGATACCGGTATAAGTTTGTAGTACGTAAAGGGTATGAATAAGAATAAGCTCTGCCTTCAATGGGAGGTCAAGATAAGCATAAGTCACATTTATAAGCATAAGTAATTGTATAAGTTCACTATGAATGCATAGAAAATTACGATATACATTATTGTTATATGCTTTAAATGTGTATATGCATAAGTCATATGTTTCTCACTAAAGCGTAAAACATACTGAGTTTTCGTCAGGTGCCAGAGTACGGAAGACATCACAAGAAAGCACGCATACTCTTTGAGCCGACACACTGGTAAGGGTTCACTACATGTAGGTTCAGCGCTGCGGATTTGTAAATGTAAAGTGAGTTTTTGTATATGTAAATGGGACTGAATTGTATGTATATGATCTTTGTAAAAACACCGCTCTGCAGTGGTAGTTTTGTTTTGGTATCTTTGGATATATGAGATTTTGATTCAATTATAAGACTTGGAGCCACCAATGTCTGAAAAAAAAAACAGGTAAAGAGTCCCATTATATAATCTCGTGCCTGGGCAGGTTGGATCCGCCTTTGGTCGGATAGGGAATCGGAATAATATTGAGAAAGGACCTTATATACATGGGTTTAAAATTTAAATTTAAACATTTAAATTTCCACCGCTTCCATCAAGCGATGCAACCTAAACCAATTAATTATACCCTTTTATTTTATTTATTAAATCCCTTTTTATCACCTGAGTCATATATAAAAAAAAAATTCTTACATTCTCCCACTTGACTAGTGTGATAATACATTTATGATTTAATAAATATACTAAATCATAATAAGCATTACACTATTTATTCATTCATTCATAGTGGGTACTATTATAAGTCATAATTAGAATAAGAACTAACGAGTCATGAAGCACAGGTTGTACATCATTATTCGATATAGTCCCTTCTAAATGTACTACCACGATTAAGCTCATAACATGACTGTAAATGAGTCTGAAAGGGTCCACAATAATGTCTTTGTCAAGACTTTCCTTTTTTAACATTCATCGTAATACCCGACTATGTATACAAGTAGATATAAGAAAATTTCAAAAACATATAATTGAGCTCCAAAGTGTTTAATAAACAATCATCGTGAGGCCCCATTAACATATAAAGTGCTCAGACTCATAATTTTCACATGGCATTGATGTCTTGTGACCTCCTTTTTGATCATTAAGTCTCAAAACATAAGTTATACACACACAATCAATAAATTTACTCTTGTTTCTGAATTATCTCATATACAATAACAAATATAAATCCTTACTATCCTCAATAATCATAAATTATTTGTTTGTTGAAGAATTGACAACGGAATCTATTCTTTTTAGCAACTTGGTCATAAAGTCAACAAATCCAAGTCCTAAAATAATATTCTGCAACCATAATCCATAATTTATGACATGTTATATCATAATACATATTTTGATAGTAGATACTTATACCTTTACATAATATTGTTCCTTTATATAATCATTAAATAGGAACAAATAACAAAGATAAACTTTCAACTATCATTCAACATAATTGGAATCAATAAATAAAACGCATGAATCATTAATGTTCTTCTATCATGATGCTTTCAATCCATTCAATAACCCAAAAATCTTTAAATACATACTATTTATAAGACAATCTAACATTCATGTAACTTCATACGGGACATCTCATTTTGTCTCAATCCATGCATTCAATATCTCAAAATCCTTTAACTATATACTTTATGAGACAATTTAACAATTTACATTACTTCATATAGGATATCCTATCACATAATATTATCTACTATACTTTAGCATACAATACTAGATCTTTCATAATTAATGCAATAAAAATTAATTCACTAATAACTATCAAATTTATAATCAATAATTTTAGCTACCCACTGATCTTTGTATTTTATTCACTAGAAATAATAGTGTTCTTAAGAAGTCCAAATGTATTATGATATCATAAAGCTTGAATCTCCTTGAACAAACGATATGTCATTATGCCAACTTCAATCAAACTTTCCATTGTAACTTTGTTTGTGACTATACAAAAGTTTTGTCTCTTAAATTTAATCATAAAACATTACTCGATCATAAAAGATATGAGCCATAATGAAGTTATAAAATTCTCCCATTTGGCTCATGTTTTACATTAATTAAGAAACAAACACTGAAACGTCAATAAAATTAGTAGTTGAATAAGTACATACGGAAAATCCCATAACTAGATTCAAACAAATGATTTTAAAAGCATTTTAAATCTTTGCAACTCCTTTGGGTAGATATTGTAATATATAATACCTTTATGACGTTTTTAGTACATATTTCTTTAATGGATATTCTTTATAGTTCATGTTAAAATTAAACTTGTAATCTTTGGATGTACAAATATAATCTAACAAAATTATAAGATATATCTCATAATGTTCATTATTCATAAGATTGTTAGTTTACCTTTGGGTAAATTCTTAAATATCTTATAACTAATGAACTTTAATATACTCATTCATCAAGTACTTAAATTTTTTTCAAGCATCCATAAGAAATAGGTAATTGAATAGCATAAATTATTGTATTCCTATCATTTGAAATTCATGGAACATTCAAATTCGGCCACTTTGGTAAACAAGCGAACTTTACATTAAGCAATTTTAAAAGTTACAATTAACAATATTTACATCATTAAATATAATTGTAAATCCTTCGGTGTAGTCATTCTAACTAAGCTAGCATGCTATAAATGTCTTGTACTCATACATGATAATATAATTATCATACAAACATTATATTGTGATAAATCAATAAAATTAAAATACAATTTTATTGGAAAAACCATAATATTATTACAACCATCATCAAATATTTAAGTTCAAAAGTAAACTTAATTAGACTTCATAAATATGGCAAATATCAAACGTTTATATAATATGACAAATCATAGACATGTCAAATGTGTTTCTATAATGTGAACTTGGGATTTAAGAAATCTCACATAATAAGTTCCATTTTAGATTTATATGAATAATATCTGAAATCAGATAAGTCAATAGTCGCATCCTTAATGACAAAGCTATCCATAATGTATAATTCATATAAATAGTTATCTATAACAAGACCTTTAATGAAATGATCTTTAATTTATAACAATTTTATCAAATTCTAGATGATATAATGTCATCTCATTTATAAGCATTTCATGTTAATAACCAATTATGATGTTATACAATTGGATATACATAAAACTTCATGGTTCAACCACTTTGGTGGCTAATAAACCATTCATAAGTGAATTCAATTGTATAATACAAATAATTATGATATTCAAAACATTAAGGTTCGGTCATTTTGATGATAACGAACAAACATAATTTGAATATTAGATTGAATAAAATTCTTTCTGAATATTTTGTACATAAATATTACAAAAAACAAAACATGAGTTGTAGGCTGATTGTTTTAGAAACCCTTAAAATTAAAGGGGAGACTTGAGGTTATAGGTTCCAATCTCCCTTTTGTCATTTATTTATTATTATTTTTAACAAATTCAAATCCCAGCTCCACCATGATGCACGAGAGGATTAAAAAATAATAATAAAATCAATATTACATATGCACGAAATTTAGGAAAACAAAAGGAGAGTAATTATAATATCACCCATTACGGATGATTCCACTTTTCAGGTCAAATACCACATTAATTTATAAAATTTATATTCATGAGATAAAATATTGAAATCCCATGATATCATTTTCTGTGTTTAGTTATTATCATTAGGTATCAATTGATCTTATATCAATTGATTTTAGAATAGGATAAATGGTATTTATCTATTAATTTTCAATAGCAAAAGGTTGTTTCCCATAACAGAAAGCAGTTTTGCTGAGCATGGCTTAAAATCCAACTAAAATCCAAACAATGATATCACAAAAAAAAAAATTTATTCAATACAGCAAAGAACCTAGGAGAAAACTAGAGAGCCATGACCACACTACTTTTCCTCTTCACAAAATCATTCTAACTTACTCTCTTCTTTCCCTCAAGCCGTTCCTTCACGAGTGAATATCCATAATCTCCATAATACACACATCGTCATTATATTGGAAACATGAATCTGAGAAAAACATAAGATATCATTTGTAAACCTATAAAGCGCTCAAGCTAAATTTCTATGATCAAGCTCGACAAGGAAAATCCTTGAATCTCAAACATGCTACATATTTAATACCACATGTAAAATAAATGAAATTAATATAATTTCTGATTCTGAATTCATTCATAAATAACCCAGGAAACGAGATTTTTGATTTGGCAAATATTAATTTATAAAAATAAAGGTGATTGTTATAACTTTGGATTCATAATGATAGCAGTCTTCAAACCGTCTTATCTGTTTCTATCCCTTTTGCTTCTTTTCGGCTTTCTACAACTTCGTGCGTGATGGTTAAATATTTCTTTGTCTTAGAAAAATCTCATGGGTAGGGAAAGGACCTTATATACATGGGTTTAAAATTTAAATTTAAACATTTAAATTTTCACCGCTTCCATCAAGTGATGCAACCCAAATCAATTAATTATACCCTTTTATTTTATTTATTAAATCCCTTTTTATAACCTTAGTCATATATATAAAAAAAAAATTCTTACATGCACCCGCCCCCTAAAAACATGAAATGGACTTAATTTTTAATTGTCACCATCTAATGAACTTAATTTCTAAATAATAGATGTCAATCGTCTCTGTGTGTCAAATCATTCATCATGTTACCTCTCCATTTGATTCATTGGTAGTTTGAAAATCACTACTACATTTTCAAATGATTTTCAGTGTTAATAATTCTCTTTTTCTTGTAAAGTAATATTAATGTGTATTATATGTGTATCTTTATCTTCATACATATATTTTATTATTTTGGTTTTGTTTAAATTCTGTATATTGTATCATAAGATGGAGACATATACTCGTACTTAATGCCGTAGTTGACCATTGAATTTAAATAATGTTAACGCGTTCCCATCACAGCAAGTTTTTATAATAATATTTTTAATGCTTTTTGTCTTCGTCATTCTTTCTTTCTTCCTCTAGTGAGATTTCTTTGCATTTTATTAGTGTTTTCTTTTGATGATTGTGAAAAATTATTATTTTTATTTCTGCTTTTATGTCATATGAAAATCACGTACAATTAAAATATATTACATGATTACATAAGTTTTGTAAGATAAAACAATATGAGTTATTTTTAACAATGGTTTGATTTAAAGCAAGATAATTTAAATCATTTAAAAAAATTATAATCGTTTTTAAAATTAATAAATTTAAAGATCAAATATCTAATTATTATACAATGGTTTAATTTAAGGCAAAAGAATATAAGTTGTTTTTAAAAAATTTATAATTTTAAAGATCGAGTATATGATTACAACGAAATGACTTTTCTTCTTGAATTTTCAAACATGCAATTGAAAAACAAATGTTCAAAATGTCAAAGAAACTCAACTTGTTATTTTCCTTGCATCAAATCATAATAAAAAACTGAGAAAACAAAAAGAATGCACACAAATTTCTACTTATGGTATCAAACATTGCTTACGTCCGTAGGAATATAATTGAAATCTCTTCACTATCTAGGGGTGAGCATGGTTCAATTAATCGAACCGTGTCATTAAAAAAAAATGATCGTCAATTTTCTATTTGTTATTTATATAGACAAATAATCTAACTATTAACATAGTTAACCAAATCTTCAATTAACCATATATATGTTTTTGGATTAACCATAATTAAAAAATAAATTTATAATCTCATAATTATATATTAAAGTTCAAATTATAATAATTACTATAAATCTATTTCATATATTAAATTAAAAAATGTAAAGAAAAAAATAAAAAAAATTGTAATCCATGCATCTATAATGCATCCTAATAATATATTAGATGCATGATATTAAATAATTTAATCACAGTTTTTTAATCAATCTCTTATATTAACAACTTCCATCCTTTATATTTATTGATATTGATAATATGATATCTATTGTAAAATATTGCGTTGCAAGAATATAATAGAGAGAATAGAGAGAGATTAAAAAGAGAAAGTAGATAAGCACCAAAAAGATGGTAGAGAAAGTCAAATGAGCAATTTTATTTTCACTTTCATTCTCTTATATACATTGAATAGGGAGATGGACATTCATACGTAGAATGTAGGTTACGAATGTGCCATAATAGGTACATTGAATATACATTGATGTATATAGGTTACAATGTATAGGTTAATAATGCGAGGTTACGAATGTGTCATAATAGGGTACATTGAATATACATTGATGTATATAGGTTACGTCAATATAATGAATATTCATTCATGATTTCATAACACTCCCTCAATATTCATCGTATTCATGAATGTGCATTGAATGATACCGCTCATTAAAACCTTAAGCCTGGTAAAACCCACGCAAGGGACAAAAACCGGACAAAAGGGAAAGTTAGCACAAGCAGGCTAAATATTTATGATCTCTCCCTTTAATGGATGCATTAATTGCCTCATTAAACCTTAGTTTCTGAAACCCAATGGGACAAAAACCGGACAAAAGGAAAAAAGAGTGCAATGCATAGTTCACAATATCTCCCCCTCAATTTAAGCTATATAGCCACTGCTGGGGCTAGTTAATCTTGCATCTTATGAACTCGCCGCATACCAATGCCATATACTAATTTCTCAAAAGTCACGCCGCAATGATTTGGTAAAAGATCTCGCAAGATTTATGGATTGAATCGCTTAACATCAATTTGTCGAATTTTCTTGGAGTTCATGAGTATAGAAAATTTCGGCAAAGATATGCTTTACCCTATCACCTTTGATATATTCTCCCAACTTGTGCAACACAAGTAGCATTACCTTCATAAATTATGGGAGAATTTGTAATCGTGTTAAGCAAACAAGAATCAGGAATATGTGTTATAATGGATCTTAACCAAACACACTCTTCTTCCAGCCATATAAAGCAATGATCCTATGGTTAGAAGATGTAGCTACTAGCGATTGCTTCATAGAACGCCAAGAAATGGCTGTGCCATTATAACAAAATAAATAACCGCCGAGATGAGCTTTATGAATAATCAATCTATATCCAAAAGATTAGAATATCCAACTAAACCAGAGGTAGTAGATTCCTTGGAATAATATAATCCCAAATCTATGGTTCCTCGGAGATAACGAAAAATATGTTTAATTCTATTCCAGTAACGTGCCAATAAATTTACTGCAAAAGCGATGTCTGGTCTCGAACATTGTGCCAAGTACATCAAAGCCCCAATTGCATTGAGATATGGTACTTCACACTGGCATCTCTTCATCGCATTCTCTAGGACGTAAACCGATCCTTTTGGGATCTAGAGACCTTACAACCATAGGGGTGTTCAATAAAGTAGCCTTGTCCATGTTGAAGCCGCTTAAGTAATCTTTCAATGTATGATGATTGATGGACAATTATTTACTCCGCTTTATGCTCAAGTCAGAGACCAAGACAAAGTTTGTTTTACCTTAAATTTTTAACTTCAAATTTCTTTTCAAATACTCGCCAGCTTTAGCTAATCCTCTTCCGAGTTCCAATTAAATTTATACTGCCGACATAAATCGCTACAATAGCAACCGGGCTTCGATTCTAAATAAACACGATGGACAGATAGGATCATTCTAATTCCTTTTTTCCCTTTAATTAGGTACTCACTTAGGCGTTGATACCACATGCGATCGGATTGCTTTAACCCGTATAAAGATCTTTGCAATTTTATTGAGAATAAGTTGTGGGGAGTGCATGCATCAGGCATTTTGAATCCCTCGGGAATTTTCATATAAATATTTGTGTCTAATAAGCCATATAGATATGTTGTCACAATGTCCATAAGACGCATTTCCAATTTTTCAAAGATTACCAGACTAATGAGAAAACGAAATGTAATCATATCCATCACAGGTGAATATGTCTCATCATAATCAATCCCAGGTCTCTGGGAGAATCCTTGGGCAATGAGTCGAGCTATACCAACAACCTCGCTTTACTCGCTCGAAAAAATACCCATTTATATCCAACGGGTTTTATATTATCGGGGATGCGAGTTATGGGTCCAAAAACCTCTCGTTTAGCTAGGGAAGCTAATTTAGCCTAATTGCTTCCTCCCACTTAAGCCAATCTTGCCTTTGACGGCATTCAATAATAGATTGCGACTCACAATCATCATCCATAATTTTATGAGCAACTGAGAATGCAAAAATATCATCAATGATGATTTTATTTCAATCCCAAATCTCATTACAATATGTAATGGAATTCTCAGTATTCTTAGGGTTGGTGATCTTTTCATGGGTTTGTGCCTCTTCAAGGGCATTAAGCTCTTTAGAAGTAAGCACAGCACCAGGCTCTTCTGGAGTGGATTCTTGATTCATTCACCTTCGTTTTCGAGGAACAATGTCTTTTGATCTTATTGGTCTACCACACTTCAACTTTAAGAGATTTTCATCCATTTTAGCTTGTCCTTCG
Source organism: Tetrastigma voinierianum (assembly GCA_016808115.1). NCBI lineage: Eukaryota > Viridiplantae > Streptophyta > Magnoliopsida > Vitales > Vitaceae > Tetrastigma > Tetrastigma voinierianum. Next base: position 112,067 of record JAEQBH010001210.1, on the reverse strand, counting down.
GGAACAGCTATCCTAGCTGGAGCATTTACAACTGGAATATGAGATTTTGTTACCTTAGTAGCATCATTAAATGCATCAAGAAGTCTATTGGCTATAGTTGTAAGACCCAAGAAATTCCAATTTCTAGAAAAAGGGAAAAATCGTAATTTCGGTTACAAAATTGTAATTTCGGTTAAAAATTCGAAATTTATTCTCTGATCTTTGATGATGAAACGGATTTCTCACCGTTTAATCGCCTCGCGAAATCTAGCTAGCATGTTGAATTTCACAAATTCGAGACGCCGGAATTTACACGCTTCGAGGTATCGCTGCCGGTGCCGTAAAATCTATTTTCTCGATGCGAATAAAGTCAAGATATAACATGTACCATAAAAATATGTCGTACGAAGAGAGAAAGTATTTAAACGACTCACGAGATAACATTTAAATGTCAATCAAAAAAATGACATAAATGTCATTTTTGAATTGTTTAGTTAGAAAAAGACAAAAAGAGGAATAGTGCTTGTCTTCTTCAAATATCAAAAGAGAAAACGTGAATTGGAGAGGAGAAGATGCGTAAGATTTGAAATGGAGGTTTTAGAGTGAGAAGGTTAGACTTCATCTAGAATCGTGGAGATCCGATCGTCTGGCAATGTTGGAACAAGAAGGAAGCCGTTTACGCGAAGAGGGCTTCGCTGTAAGTACTGATTTAAGGAGTTTAGACAAACTCCTTGAGGTAGGGGTTCCTCCCTACTTGGGTTTTACGCTTTGTTTAAGAGCTATGTGGATGTTTCGGTTGGTTGAGGCCTTGAATGGCCATTTGATCTGTCCCAAAACTTGGGACCGAAGTGTGAGAAACTATGGAACCCATTTCGGACAGCCCGTGAATGGGTATGGACTATTTGGGTGCAATGTTTGATGAATTGTGAAATAATTCATGTTTTGATGTGTGTGAGGCCGGAAATGGCCATGAAATTCGGGTTCACTAAGTGAACCGATTATTGGTGATTTGTCGGGAATAGTTTGTGAATTAAAGTGTTTGGTCGAGTAATTCAAGTAGAATTGCTCGTGTTTGATCATTAGCCCATGTGAGCTAATTTTGATGTGATGAAATACGAAATTACATAACATGATCGTGGGATTGAATTTTATGTGAATATATGCATGTTTATATATTCACATGTGTTATAAGACTGTAATGGAATCAACATGCATTCCATACGCACCAGACCCTAATATGAAAGGAGTGAGTGCATGAGGTGAGTCTAGAGAGAATGGTTTTGGAGGGTTGTCTAAAAATGATAATTATCGGAGGGTAGTCCATACTAAAAATATCAATCGTCAGAGACGGCCCAATTGATATACATCGGAGGGTAGTACATAAATAATATCAATCGTCGGAGACGGCCCAATTGATATATATACATCGAAGGGTTGTCCATAAATAAATATAATAATTCTCATAATGAGGCTTCAGCGAGCCATGGCGAGCCAGCTATGACTCGAAGACGGTATTTATCGCTAAACATTCAAGTAGGATCATGCATTTGCTTGAATGTGTGTTTATTTCGGAGCATTGCATATGCACTTAGGTGGGAGAGAGAGCCCACTTAGGGTGATTCTACCATCGAGCATTAGCTCACCCTGCCGTGATATTATTAAATGTGCAATGTGAGTATCGAGAGACTGGCCATCCTAGAGACTCAGAGCTTGTAAGAAGCTTCTGACGCGCTTTAGTTTATGATGTATGACATGTATTATAATTTCTAATTTTAATATATGTGCTGTATAAGAGTAAAATTTGAACTCTTGAAACTATGATCATATAGTTGGATATATATGTTCTATGAGTATTGTTCATGGCCCAAGTGGTCGCTTTTCTTTACTCATGTTATTGTTATATTGATGTTCGGGGACAAAGTTATATGCAAAAGTGCCTAGATTTGGGTAGAGCCCCGCACAAAGGAGACTCGCCCGATTGCGTGAAAATGTCGGGTCACCCGACATTCACGAAAGATTCCACGGTTGATCTGCAGTCAACTGACTCCTGCCTGGGTGTCACACACCAGAATGGATTATGCGCCGCACCTCGCTCTGACCGGGAGTTCTCGGTCAATTGAGACAAATTCTTTCTCATTCCAGGAGAAAACCTTAACTGGTTTTTGCTTCGCAGCTCATTTCACCTTAGGTGTCCCAATCAATGGAAACATAGTCTCATTGAAATGACACCGCTTAATCTGGCAAAGATCATCGTATTCGCTCCAAGAACTCAACAGATGGATCTGAATTAAACCCAACATAAATGCCCAAACGGCGTTGGGGACCCATTTTCGTTCTTTTTGGTGGTGCAATAGGCACCTGTACTGCACAACCAAAGGTGCGTAAATGTGAAATATCAGGTTCATAACCAAGAACCATTTGAAGTGGATCAGAGGAAACTAGCAATGGGCGCACCTTATTAGGCACCGCATGCAAACGGCATGACCCAATGCCGTATCGCTGAGATTCGCTCTCAATAGAGTGCGGGCAATGATTTGTATATGTTAACTATGATTCTCGCTTAACCATTTTGAGTATGAACATATGCTTAACGTGCTCAACCTCGATTCGAAGTAAGCACAATATGTATCAAACCGTTAATAAATTTCACCAAAGATACCATCCTTATACCTTTAATTGGATAATCAGGGAATTGTGTCCGAAGCTTTATAATCTGCGCAAGTAAACGTGCAAAGGTGACATTGCGCGTAGATAATAGACAAACATAGGACCATCTATAGGATGCGTCCACTAGTACCATAAAATATCGAAATGGTCCACTTGGTGGTCAGGATTGTCCACAAATATCACCTCGAATTCTTGGTGTGAATAAAGGGATCTCAAGTGATCAACCTTGTTATAGAAGGTTTGATAATGAGTTTTCCTTAGAACAAGCTTCACAATTATAATCTTTGGACAACAATACCTTGTATCCTTTAAAGGTGCCCTTTTGTATTCTCGATTATTCCCACGATCAGAGCGCTAGTGGTGACCATACATCATGCCGTATCCAACCGATCAGATTTACCAATCTCCAAGATATGGTGGAGTAGGTTTCAAAGGCCTTAATCATGACACAATACAAACCCATAGAAGAAGCTTCTAGCTTCTCATGGATGGTCTTCATGCCCATCTTATAAGAGGTAATGCCAATATATTCTTTATTTTGCCTGATAATATTCAACATGGTACCCATTACGGCGCATCTTTGAAGCTAAGTAGATTCCTTTTTGATCTACTGCTTAGAAATGTATTCTCATGCAGATGGCATCTGCAAAACACCGTGGCATTCCCGAAACCATCAATAATCTGAATAAAGACTGTGATATCGCATGGACATGTGTCTTACTGTAGAATGTCATACTCGAGTAAAAGTGTCTACTACAAAATATGGTATGCGTTGATGCACTATCAAGCAACAAACATCTTCCTTTTTCTCGTTGTTTCCATTGCATTTGTTGACAACTTCGCGTCAAGTATCATAAAATTTTCTATATTAGTTATGTGGTCAAATAAAATTTCAAAATAATAAATATTATATCAAGTTCATAAGCATTTCATTGCATAACCATATTAAAGAACAATAAAAGGTAATACATTTAAAGAAAAAACTAGAAAAGAAATTATTAGAATCATAAAATTCAAATCAAAGTATCATCCACCGCCCGATGTTTCATAAAAGTAATCAAAGGTCCTCAAAGAAATCGTGAGACATCCGTGGATGCATTTGCTACTCAGATAAGAGGAGTCCCACCAACGAGATATATTGTTGGCTTCAAATAAAGGGTTATGGCAGCAAGGGATTAATTTCAATGGCGTGAGATTCACCACGCTTGCCCATATTTTAAAGATGCCCTCGTATAGATCAACAAATGCTTCGCGTACAACAAGCATAATGCGGACTAATGCCTACCATGCCACAACGATGAGACAACACTTCATTAGTCACCTTCTTTGGCTTCTTTTCTAACCACTCTGAGATCATTGCTTTATATGAAGCTGGAAGAGAGTGTGTTTGGTTAAGATCCATTATAACACATATTCACAATTCTTGTTGCTTAACACCGGTTACAAATTCTCCCACGATAATTTTATGAAGATACGTCGCTGTGTTGCACAAGTTAGGGGAGGATATATCAAAATGCGAGAACGGATCAAGCATATCCGCCGAAATTTTCTATACTCATGAACTCCAAGAAAGTCGATAAATTGATGTTGCGTATTCAATCCATAAATAATCTTTGGCGCATCTTTTTTACCAAATCATTGTCAACGCCAACTTTGAGAAATTAGTATATGGAATTGGTATGCGCAGTTCATAAGATGTAAGATTAACTAGCCCCAAAGAAGGGCAGGCAGCTCAAATTGAGGGGGAGGTATTGTGAACTATGCATTGCACTCTTTTTCCCTTTTGTCCGATTTTTGTCCCGTTGGGTTTTTTCGGCTTAAGGTTTTTAATGAGGCAATTAATGCATCCATAAAAGGGAGAGATCATAAATATTTATGCATTGTACTCTTTTTCCCTTTTGTCCTGCATTCCAATCGGGTTTTTCCTACTTAAGGTTTTAATGAGGCAAAGATCATTCAATGCAATATCTGCGAATACAATGAATATTCAGTGTGAAAGGAAAGAGGAATACATGAATGGATATCATTATAATTAACGTACCTATCACGTATATTTTCAATGCGCCTGTTATGGTTAATACTGCACCTACACACACTGCGGCCCCAGGCACATCAATGCATATTCACGTAATATTATGAAATACTGTACTCACATTCCTCTACGCATGGTCATCTCCTGTCACGTATATCGGAAGTGAAAATAGTTTCTCCGACTTTCTCTACCATCTTTCGTGCGTTTATCTACTTTCTAATTTCTATTCTCTCTATTATATTCTTGCAATGCAATATTTTACAATACATTATCAGCACGAAGATCTACCAATTGAGTAAATATTTTGTGCAAGGTGAGTATTTTTTTTATTAATCAACTTATACTTCATCTTCTTCTATCATTTTTTTTTTCTCTTTTCTTGGCCTGTCACCTCCAACCTAAAAGAGTCCTTGCCCTCAAGTATGGTGATATTTGAAAATCCTTCTAATTAATTTAAGGATTCATTTGTTTTGCAAGAATTATGGCAAATATTGAAAAGCCCAAATTCCACATCCTCGAAGTGAGTGGAAATAATTATCTATCCTGGTGCCTTGACATGGAAATGCACCTCCAAGGGCAAGATCTTGCTAACGCAATTACAGAAGACGGAACCTCAAATGCAAAAGATAAAGCAAATGCACTGATTTTTATTCATCGTCATTTGCATGAGAGCTGCGCACTAATATTTATTCGCTCGAGACCAAACCTTGTGAAGAGGTCAAGGGATAAGTGCTGATCATACTAAGACCGTTATCCTTCCTCAAGCACAATATGACTGCAAATCTCGACTACAAGATTTTAAATCGTTGTTCGACTATAACTCCGCTTTATTTGATATTGCTTCTGGCCAGTTAAGCGGTATCAAGTTTCATCGATGCGGAATCAAGTAGAGAAAACTTTCTCCACCTTCCATAAGCAATATTGTATCGCAACAAAGAATACCGCAACGCTAATTTGCCACATACTCGATTTAATAATTTTTGTGTTCCTCACTTCCGAGCAAACTAATGAATTGTCAGCCAAAAATCATGATCTTAGACTCCGCCGCTCAAAAGCATTGCCTCAAGCACATGCAAACTCGAGAAAATTATTGGCCATTTTAAAGTGCCATGTTTGAAAGTAAGAATATAATCCTCGAAGGGGTGGCAGAAAATTTAACCACCCTAGGAAATCTAACTTTGGCCCGAATCATGACAAAGAAAAGAAGCCAAAGAAGGTGACTAATGAAAGTATTTGCCATCGTTGTGGCATGACTGGGCACTGGTCACGTACTTGTCGTACGCCAAAGCACTTTGTTGATCTATACCAGGCATCTTTAAAAAATACAGGCAAACGTGGTGAATCTCACGCCATTGAAATTAATCCTGCTGCCATAACCACTGTTGAAGCCAACAATATCTCTGTTGGTGGGACTCCTCTTACTCCTGAAGTAGCAAATGCATCCCTAAATGTCTCTGATTTCTTTGAGGACCTTTGATTACTTTTATGAAGCATCAGACTGGTGGATGACATCTTTGATTTCGAATTTTATGATTCTAATAATTTCTTTTCTAGTTGTTTTTTTGTCTTTAAATGTATTACCTTTTTATTGTTCTTTAATATGGTTATGCAATGAAATGCTTATGAACTTGATATAATATTTATTATTTTGAAATTTTATTCGACCCTATAACTAATATGAAAATTTTATGATACTTGACACCGGGTTATCAACATAAATGCAAAATGGAAACACCGAGAAAGGAAGATGTTTGTTTGCTCGGAGAAGTCTTCACTGCCAGATTAATATTTCATATTAGTTATAGGGTCAAATAAAATTTCAAAATAATAAATATTATATCAAGTTCATAAGCATTTCATTGCATAACCATATTAAAGAACAATAAAAGGTAATACATTTAAAGAAAAACAACTAGAAAAGAAATTATTAGAATCATAAAATTCAAATCAAAGATGTCATCCACTGGCCCCGATGCTTCATCAGCAACTATGTCCTCAAAAGAAATCAGAGACATCCAGGGATGCATTTGCTACTTCAGAAGCAAGAGGAGTCCCACCAACAAAGATATTGTTGGCTTCAACAGTGGTTATGGCAGCAAGATTAATTTCAATGGCGTGAGATTCACCATGTTTGCCCGTATTTTTTAAAGATGCCTGGAATAGATCAACAAGGTGTTAAGGCATTTACGCACATGACCAAGGCCTACCATATTGTGCTCTTCGAGGAAGGATATCAGCCTTAGTATAATCATACCTATCCTTCAACCTCTTCCACAAGGCCTGAGGGTGTCGAACGGATAAATATTGAGTCTCGCAGTTCTCTATGCAAATGACGCATTTAATAAAAATCGTTGCATTTGCTTTATCTTTGCATTCGAAGTTCCGCCTTCGTATTGTTAGCAAGATCTGCCTTTGAGGTGCATTTCCATGTCAAGGGCACCGTGATAGATAATTATTTCCACTCACTTCGTGACGCGAATTTGGCTTTTCAATATTCGCCATAATTTTTGCAAAACAAATGAATCCTTAAATTAATTAGAAGGATTTTCAAATATCCACCGCCACTTCAGGAGCAGAATGATACTTTTAGGTTGGAAATTTGGCTTCAGGCAAAGAAAAGAGAAAAAAAAAAAAAAGAATTGATAGAAGAAGATGAAGTATAAGTTGATTAATAAAAAAAATACTCACCTTGCACAAAATATTTACTTAATTGATAGATCTTCGTGTTGATAACGTATTGTAAAATATTGCGTTGCAAGAATATAATAGAGAGAATAAAGAGAGAGATTAAGAAGAGAAAGTAGATAAGCACCAAAAAGATGGTAGAGAAAGTCAGAAGAGCAATTTTATTTTCACTTTCATTCTCTTATATACATCACTGCGACGTGCATTCATACGTAGAATGTAGGTTACTTAATGTGCCATATTAGTAATCGAATATACATCACGTATATGATTACGAATGAGCAGGCTACGAATGCTGCAGGCATGAACGCTATTATAATATAGATATTGAATACAAGAATAGATGATATGAAAGCATGGGGCCAATATAATCGAATATTCATTCACGATTTTCATAACATCGGTACGGATTTATAATAATACAATAATGTCAATCTATATAGAAATTTGTTTTCATAAAATATATTATATACACTATATTTTATAATTTTATTATAATATTAGTAATTAAAAAAAAATTGATCAATTAACCAAAACCATGATTTGTATAAAATATAAACAAAAATCGAGCCCATCAATTCATTTAACCTATTTTTGGATCCCAATCTCGAGTGATGCCCCGCACTCCTATAAACATGCTATTTTTCGATCACCAAAAACATACTAATTTTGGTTTCATGTCAAATAGCTAATCAAAATTTATTATATTAGAGTTCATTATAATCACGATGGATGTACGTAGTTATAGGGTCATTCGATTCAAAAAACTTTTATAGTTTTTTTTTATCTTCAAAACATGATAATATCGCTGATATATAAAATAATATATATATATATATATATATATATATATATATATATATATATATATTTATTTATTTATTTATTTATTTATATATATATACCATGCGTTTGTGAAGAGATGTGAAGTTGTAGAATGTGAATGAGTTTGGTGAGTTTGAATATTTGGCGTTGAGTTCCCAAATCATTTATAGAGAGAGAAAGGTACAATTTGAATTTACCGAAACGACGCATTAAATCATTTAAAAATCGTCGCACACGCTTCACCAACCGATCCTTTTTCGCTCTAAATAATTAATAATTACGTGTTTAATGTTCAACTTTCACCTGACCATTTCAATCAGATAAAAATCGGTTTTTCAATCGAACATTATTAAAACTCAGTTAATGGATCAACACCTAAAAATACGCAGAATTCAATAATCTAACAGTTAAAAATCGCGAAAATCATCGAATATTAATTCCAACATCATAAAATTCTCGATATTTCACCAAATTTGAACGTAAATGGTGACTTTATCTCACGCGCGCACGCTGCTATAATTATGAAATATCAATAAAATATCGATAAATATCGTAGACATCGGTAACACGGAAAATATCTGCGAACATCCAGAAAATCTGGTGAACATTCGCTATTTTGACTTTTAAATAAAAATCCAATTCGCTATAATTAAATCACAACGTTTTCGACAATTCAATCACTATTTAACCAAAAATTTATAAATAATTTCAAAATCATACAATTTTTATAACTCATCCATATATATCTGCAAGTCATTTAACTTTAAATTATTTTTTCTTTTCACATTTATCTCTCAATATTTTAAAGCATCTTATTACTTTAATATCGTTTCACAATATACGCATCCCTTTATCAAATAACGTAGAATTGAAATTACACTCGCCATTTTGGTTTTTAAAATTTAATTATCAGAATGTGAATTTCCTCGATAAATTATACCAATATTATTTTCAATAAATATATTTCATTTTACGCTTTTTTATATTTAAATAAAGATTAATTTCAGCAGATTCGTTATTTGCTTTACCGATATTGGTCAAAATATCCACCGATATTTACCGATATTTCTGATATATTCATAAAATTCAAATACCGATATATCCATAATTACCAATATTTTGTTCTTCAATTTCACCTTATAAAAGATGTCTCACTTTCTTCAAATTCATCATTATATTTTATTCCTGCATTTCAATTATTTCGCTTCTATAATCCCTTTACCCCAATTAATCGCCGTTAACTTACAAAAAGATGTCTATTCTTTTAAGTTTTGAGTATACACTATATAATAAATACATAATATCTCCGTCAAAGTCGTTGAATTTCTTTTTTTTTTTTTTTGTCCTGCATGTGGAAAAGCTGCTGTCAGTCAGTCTCTAAGGTATCGATTCAAAAAGCCAAAAAGAGAAGACAAAAATGTCTACTTTGTGATAATATCTTCTCTTTTTCCTTCTCAAAGTCAAACTCACGCGAATATTCAATCCGCTTGCTTCACTATTTTTGAAAAAAAAGTTTCGGCTCCCAAAAACAAATATAAAACACAACATTTAAAATATATATATAAATATCAACCAAAAAGAATTTTTTTAGAAACACTGGATTTGTTTCGTTCTTTTTTTTTCAAACTGTTTTTTCTGGAAAAAAAAAAAAGAATTAGAAGAACAATGCGAATACTTTTGATTCCCACTTTTTTTTATTTTAAATAACATTGAGAATACAAAAAAAATTACTAAATTTAAAAACAAAAACAAATATAATAAAATTCTGCAACAAATATATGTTTGGTTTTTTTGAAAATTGTTTATGACAAATTTTGAAAATTCAAAAAGAGATCAATATTGTTTTCTTTGTAAATTTTATTTTTTATTCTCCAAATTTGGGTTTGTTTTAAAACAGAATAAAATACGTTGCCGACATTCCGTTTTTCTCCTTATTTTTATTTTTTAGAATTTTTTTTTTTTTTTGAAAAACATGACCAAACAAACTTTTCTCCGTGTGAATCCGAAGGACGGCGCCGAAGAACTTTGATAATTTGCTGACATGGTGGTCCCTTTTACTAGTTAAAGACAGTCAAAGATGTTTGACTCAATCTTCATTTAGTGCCACAAAATGTAGTCTAACTTGACTCCAATCTAGTGCATCATTTGCTTTACTTCTTGCAAGTATAAGCAAATAATTTGACTTTTATACTTTTTTTGCAAGGAAGTTTTATGTATAATTAATTGTATATTCAAAGACACCTTGGGGTTTGGTTGGTGTTGATTATTGGATGCATTGCATTGGTATTCATAATTATTTTATTTTATTTTTATTTATATAAGTAATTTTTAAAAAATTATAATGAAGTTTATTAATTATATATATATATATATATATATATATATATATATAAGATATATATATATATATGGATGAACAGACCAGGCAGTTGACGTAACATGTACATAAAATTTGAAATGAGTTTTTTCGAAGTTATCGTGATCGAGAAAATTTGGTCAATATTTTGATTCCCCAATCATATTCAAACCAATAGGGCCAATTATTGATGCAATCGTGTATTTTGGTCTTCCTAAATTAATTTTCTATCATATTGTTTTATGGTCTAATCACAAGTGTATTTGAAAATTGAAATATCTTAAAATATTACTTTTCTTTCTTTTCATCATATTTCTACTGCTCGAGATTCTTCTCCACTGGTCAGGGCGGATTTAGTTACCGTCCAGTTGGGACAAAGAATTTACTATTACTTTGTCCCGTTAAAATGTATGAAATTTAAACCATTTGACTATAACCCAAATCTTTATAAAATTTAGGGTTACTTATTCTTGTCCCGCTAAAATCGAATCTTGGTTACACCACTATGTTTCGTCATTGAAAGATTCTTCAAGACCATCCTTAAGAAATGATTTTTGACAACTAATTTAAAATACATTATCAAAGATTTTCATTAAAGAGGTGTAATCAGTTCTAGCCTGAAATGCAAAGATTGCATGTGACTTAACTCTGGCCAGTTTCAGCAAGTGAGAGGCTCGAGCTTGGGCATCATCTGGCAATTAAGTCTGTCACTGCCGGTTAGTCACAGAGTCGAAAAAGCCTGCTTAGTGCGGCTCATTTCGATAGCTTGTTTAGAGCTAATATGAAAATGTTCAAAATAAACCTTAAAATATACAAATCAAATATTACATAACCAAACATATACAAATCACGAGGCCATCGCTCACAAGTCGCCACGGTACCACGCTCACGAGCTCACACGTAGTCATGTTCACAAAGCTCGTTTCACGAAATGGCTCACGAATCACACGAATCATAATGAAATTCACATGTTCTATTCACGAAACATGCATGAATGGGACGAAAATTGAAATATAAAATGATCGGTCATTATTTAACTTACGAAACCGAACGACAAACGCTTCTACCATTTAACTTAATAAATAGCTTGCTAGTTTAATGTCGAACTAAGAAACAACTCCTCGCAAACAACTCCACTATTCACAGTATCAGAAGAGTTTAATTCCTTTTTTTTTTAACATTTATTTCACATTATATCATAATATTTTGTTTATCATAATTTATCACTACTAGGACTCGAACTCTAAACTTCTCTCCTTATTATAGACACCCAAACTCTTTCATCATTTGAGCCTAACCTCATTAACAAAAGTTTATTTGCTTATTCATATTTATTATGTTTATTGAAGGCATAATAATAATTGGTGTTATAAATGATTAATGCATAATGCATTAATGATTAATAATGATTATAAAGGGTCGGCAATAATTATTATTATTTATATTAAAATATAAAATAAAATTATTTTATAAATATAACGTACGTGAAGAGATGCAAGAAGATAATAATACATGAACTCCATCAGCTAAGAAAGAGCCTCGAACTACCAAAATCCGACATTCTTTAAATCAAACTCATTAAGTATTAGAGGCGGGATGGAGAATGCAGAACCTAAAAACTGCCTTTGTCACATTCCGCTTTTATCCTTGTAAATAATAATTTTTTTAAAAGTTTATTCTTATATTAATAAATATTATCTAAATTGAAAGAGGTTATTTGATGGCATGCAAGTTGAACCATTCGTTTCAATTTTGTGATGCCACTCTATTTCAATAGAAATAGTAAATTTCTTATTGAATAAAAAAATGAAAATTAGTATTAAAATCTTAACTTTCATTGCTTTTATATTTAAATCCATAACAAAAAATTTGTTTTTTAAATATAATAATTTTTATAAATTTATTTTTATATCCTTAACAAGACTTCAATCCTTTACCATATCCAAAAGATGAGATATAAAATTAAATTATACCTCATATTTTAAAACAAATCCACATGATTTAAATGCAAAATATTTAAAATTCAAAACTTTAATACTATTTTTTTTAAAGTTTCATCTGTCATTGATTATTTAATCTTTATATCGACTAGTTGAAATAAATAAAATTGGTTTGAAGTTCCAAATAAAAATAATATATCAAACTTAAGTCTATTTTTATTCTCCTTCCATGTTTCATTTCCCTTCAATTTTTCTAGAACCAAACATTATCATATATTTTCAAATTATTTATTTTTTATATTAATGAGTTAAAATAAATAAAATGAACTAAAATATAAAATAAAAATAATAGATGGAATTTAACTCAAATTTCATTTTCTTTCTTCCTCTTTATTTTATTTATTGTCATTGTTAATAAGATTTTCAATTGATTCAAGTTGACAAGGTAGGTGGAAGATGGTTGAGGGAATTGTGTAATTAATAATGAAGCAATGGGGGTTGAGGATAGGCTCAAAAATGGTTGATATGAATACTAGGAGTCTATATATACATTAAATTATTATCGTCTATGCTCAATGGTCTTAAATAACAAGTTGATTTAGTTGATTGTTGAACGTCCATTTTTTTTTTTCTCCTAATCACTGCCACCTACATATATTTTTTATAAATTAATTTATTAAAAAATATTTTAATTATCATTATTATATAATGCAATATAAAATCATTGTTAATATAGTTGGGATGAGACTAAACAATACTCTAACCTGTCGTGAACCCATTAAAAATCCGATCATACTTAAAACCATATTTGTCCCATTAGGGCTACAGTGATAACCAAAAAAACCTCATTGTCATCATGACAGTCTAATACTAATTTAACATTATCCAGCCTTATTAACTCATGATTATTCTATTTATGACTGATGTTGGTAATTTGATAGTACACCCAACAATATATATATATATATATATATATATATATATATATATATATATATATATAACCACTAGAAATCATCTTATCTAAAAATTTAAAGGGATAAACACTTAAGGATGTGGAGCTCATCAATCAACGTAAGTCAACTCCATGTTGTTAACCACTTAAATTAATCCACCGATACAAAAAGAATAAAAAGATTAATTGACCCTGACCTCATCAGTTGGATATTTTGGAAATGAAAATTAAAGGTGGTTAAAAATCCTATTTTATAGAAAAAAAAGATTTATGGAAGAATTTGAAATATTTTTAATTCATTTTTAATATGTTTAAAAAATATATTTTGACGTCTAGAATTTTATTTTTAATTTTTACATGTTTGTACATGTAATTATTTTTTAAAAAACAAGTAAAAATAATTTACTTTTGAAAAAAAAAATATTTTTTTTTATTCAAACTATTAAATATCGTTAAAAAATATAATCAAATTCGCTAAAAATTATAAAAGATAAAACAATATCCGTGACATCAAAGATAATAAATCGACTTAAAACTCATACATTACGCTAAAGTTACACATTCAATTACTATCGCTGATTAATACGATACTGTTACAATATATTAACGTATTATCGATTGATTGTTTATTCTTCGACTTGACATTTTATAATGTCTCAATCAAGTTATATATAAATATAAACAAGACCGCAGTTACATCGATAAAAACAAACCATATAACGTCGACACAACCACACGTTATCAACAAACGATGACAATCACATGTCGTGAATACCACGACGACAATCACATACAATAACAAAACAATAACAAAATTACGAAAAAAAAACCTAATGAAAACTAAGATATGTAAATTCGTATGAAATAACTATTTTATTAAAAAAAAATGACAAAAATAGGTATAAAGGGGTAATTTCATATTAAAAACGATAAAAAAATCACCTTCATAGGTTAAGAAAAATAGGCTAATAAAAAAAAAGTTGAACAAGTCAAAATAATTAAAAACTTATTATCTAGAAATAAATTGTTTTTATATTGTTGAAAACGGAAGTTAGAAAACAATTTCTCATTGTAAAGACTATTTGGTGTTTTTTTTTAAATAGAAAACTACTTTTAAAGTCTGTTCAAGAGCAGGTATGGTAAACCCTTGACTTTTTTTGGATTTAATTTGAAAACTACTTTTAAAGACTGTTCAAGAGCAGGTATGGTAAACCCTTGACTTTTTTTGGATTTAATTTGATGAAAAAAATACTTTTATTATTCATAAAATAATAATAATTTTTTAAATGACTCGTAAACACTTAAAATGGTTAAGGGTGTTTAAATAAAATATAAATCATTGAATGAGAGTAAATATTTGAGTAAAATATATTATAAAACATGCACTTCAAACTTGACTCAAGTTATAATTAAAGGGGTGGAATGAGCATGGAGTAAACATGATCAAATCCATAAATATATTACTAATATATTATATAAATGAATAGATGTAAAAAAATGTATTATAAAACTATATTTTTTTATATCTATTCATTTTGTATTGTATTATTATAATATTTTATTCTTATAAAGATTTCATAACATTTTATGATCCTTTCGTATACCCATTTTTCTTTGTTGTTTGAGTTAGGTCTAAAGGGCAATATTATAAAAGTATTTAAAAAACACAAAATTGAAATGGGCATCATTCTAGAAAGAGTGGAAGGAGTAAAATCATCTACTGGCATAAAACTTTAGCCGGAGGACATTCCTGTCATTCTGTAGGGAAAGAAATGTCATATTTTGTAAATACAAAATGAAAGCGAGGTTTATTTCAGAGGCAATGGACCCATGGAAATATGAGAGAGAAAAAAAAGAGGAAGGAGGAGTGGTGTATAACAGTATAAGAAGAGAGGAGAGGCGGAGACTAAGAACTTAGAAGTGAGAAGTAGATCTAAAAATCATGGGAGTGGAAAATGGGGATGATGACTACACACAAGATGGCACAGTGGACCTCAAAGGAAACCCAGTCCGCAGGTCCGAGAGAGGTGGATGGACTGCTTGCATCTTTGTTGTTGGTAACCAATTACTACATCTCTCTCTCTCTCTCTCTCTCTCTCTTTCTTCCTACTTCAACCCCAACTGTACTACTTCATTTTAGCTCCCCTTTTAACATTTTTCTGATCTCCATATTCTTCCCTTCTCTATGAATCATGAAATTTTCCTTTCCCCCTTCTTTAGCTCAACATATATATACTTAAACTACTCCTAAAAAGGAAGGGTTTGTCTCAATATTCCAACTATATATTTATTATTATTATTATTGCTGTAATAATAGTATGGAGATCAGAACACTTTCATGAATTTTAGAACCCACCAAGATTTTTGAGAAAGTGGAATTAATCACATAATATCCCCTTCCTTTTCATGCATTGCAATTTCCCTAATCCAAGGTATCATTATTATTACCATAATCTTGATCTGATTGGTTTCTGATTTAGAAAATTGAAAATATTTTTTGAAAACATAAAAAAACACCAAAACTGGTGTTCTTCGAATTTGATGTCATTCTTCCCGTATTTTTTAGAATAAAAAAAAATGAGAATCAAACAAAACTTTAATTTACTTGTTTTTTAAAACAAAAGCCAATTTTCAAAGACAAAAACCAAATAAACCGTTACTTTTGCTTCCCAACGGTCATTAGAGGATTTACTCTGGCGCCATCTTCAAGATTAGTCTAATTGCCCAACAACTGACCTAAAAACCTAGAGTTATAAAAAAAACATTATTATTATTATCATAATTAGTTTTGTTTATTCGAAATCTTGTCATGTTCAAGTATTTCAAGCTCTATTCACAAAGCAAAACTCAAATCATAAAAGCCACAGCCCAAAAGGAAAGGCAGGCCAACCAGTTACGGTGATAGTCAAGGGTGGGGCATGGTCCCCGAAAACAGGGAGACAAGAGTGTATACATATAATAGAAAGAAACAAACAAACAAACAAGTATCAACTATCAAGTTGGCAGGGTTATTATGAAGACATTGTTTATTTATTTATTTAAATAAAAAATTAATTAATATTGAATATGTAGTGTGTGGTATTGTTGGATTTTACTTGCAGTGTATGAGGTGTTTGAAAGGATGGCGTATCATGGGATATCATCAAATCTGATAATATATTTGACTGAGAAGCTGCATCAGGGCACAGTGAGCTCGGCCAACAATGTGACAAACTGGGTAGGCACCATTTGGATGACACCTATATTGGGGGCCTATTTCGCTGATGCTCATCTTGGTCGCTATCTCACCTTTGTCATCGCTTCTGCTATTTATCTCTGTGTACGTAATACTACTACTTCTCCAACTTCCTTCCACCACGGACTCTTTTAACATTTTATTTCTTTTATTTTATTCAATATTTTAAACCATTGATTTATAGTCTAATCAAAGGTCGAATCGGAGAACATTGATTTTATCCTTGGATTTAAGTAGAGTCATATTAATTTTGAGAAGTGTTTTTAATTTTTAATACTTGAAAAAAATATTTATTACTGTGGAAAGTTGACCATCCGTTCAATTTTTGGTCTAACTTTTGAAGAGAAGAATAATATGATGAATATTTTTATTACTTTAATTACATAAGTGACTCATGTTTGTAATTTTAATTTTAATTTTTTTAGATACATGCTCCCACCAATTAAAAGAATTGTTCTATAATGAGTAAAATTATTAACCAAAAGAAATTAGATTCAATTGAAAAAAATCGTTTTGAGTGGGTAGAAGATTCAAGACTACCTGATCGCATCTTACTAATTTGAGAGTGAAATTATGAAATTAGAAGACTTTTCAAAAAAAAAAAAAATCATTAAGAGACAAAAGAGAAAGGTAAGGGAATAGAAGTATTTTAAAAAAGATTCTTTCACAAAAGAGGTAGGAGTAAAAATCTTTTCATCATATAGAGAAAAGCAGATACTTGCAAAAAGTAATAAGAAAGGTAATTTCTTTTTATATATATATTTTCTTATATTTTCTCTCCAATTTGCAAGTTAGCTTACAAACTTTGACTTTGAAATTCCTGGTTATAACTTATACGGCAGAAATCGTGACACTCTTGCCAAACTCATAACTTCATTGTCTCTTTTCAATTCCTGGGCCGAAGTCAAATGGGGCCATTACAATACAAATTGCCACCATTTTTGACATGGTTGTTACTTGTTACTTGTTACAGGGAATGTCTCTACTGACACTAGCAGTTTCAGTTCCGGGACTGAAGCCACCTCAATGCGTTGAATCAGACATGGCAGACTGTAAAAAGGCTTCGACATTACAGTTAGCAATATTCTACGGCGCTCTCTACACGTTGACGGTGGGAACCGGCGGAACTAAGCCCAACATTTCGACCATCGGCGCCGACCAGTTTGATGATTTTGAACCGAAAGAGAAGGGTCACAAGCTTTCGTTCTTCAATTGGTGGATGTTCAGCATATTCTTTGGGACACTCTTTGCCAATACTGTTCTAGTTTACATACAAGATAACGTGGGGTGGACGTTGGGTTATGGCCTTCCTACTGCTGGCTTGGCCATTTCCATTATGATATTCTTAGCTGGTACGCCCTTTTATAGGCACAGGGTGCCCTCTGGGAGCCCCTTCACCAGGATGGCTAAGGTCATTGTTGCTGCCCTACGGAAATGGAACACGCCTATTCCTAATGACCCTAAAGAATTCTATGAGCTTGACTTGGAGGAGTATGCCAAGAAAGGGAAGTTCAGAATTGATTCCACACCAACCTTGAGGTGCGTAATGGTTCATAAAATAAATATTTGGTTAAAAAACATCAAATAAGCTTAAATTTGTGAATCTAATTTTTGTCCATGTTTTGTAAATGACCTATTTTTGATAAAAATGTTTTTCTTCAATTCATGTATTTACAATGCCTCTTAAAAGGAATCCTTATTTTTGAAAAAAACAAGGAAGATATTTTTGTTAAAATTAGGGTAAAATTGATGAATGATTAAGTGCCCTCGTTAAGAGGCAGAGAGAATTTTCTCGCTTTCGTATTCAAACTTTTCAAACAATAAAAACGTTGCATTTACGGACAAGACAAACAAATTTTAAAATGTTAAAATGACTACCTTATTTTCAACATTTATATACTTAATCAAAAATGCAGAAAGTTTGCTTTGTTTTCAAATTAAATTCAAACTACCCAACCAAATGCAAAGTTGAAAATGAAAACGATTTTCAACCAAATTCAAGATTTAAACTATTTTAAAACGAAAACTAAAGATTGTAATACACGAAAATTTTCATATTCTAAATTTCGATGTAGTCAAAATTTTCGCGACCAACTACTCAAATTTCTCGAATCGAAGCCAAATGGTATTTTTGATCAAATAACTATAAATTTGTAAATCTAACATTTTTTTATGTTTTTTCTTGAAAAATGATCCATTTTGGACAAAAATGTTCTTCTCAATTTCATATATTTACATTATCTCTTAAAAAAATCGTTATGTTTTGAAGAAAACAAGAAATACATTTTTATTAAAACTAGACCAAAAATTGATGGAGGTCAAATTTTCAAAATCGGGTTTTCAAAAGGTCTTTCAAATAAATTGAGCTAGCCTTGGCTTTTTGAAAATTTCCAAAATTCCCAAAAGGTCTTTGAAATCAGGAGAATCGAGCTAGTTGTGTTCAAAATAACCCTTTTCTTTAATATATATATATATATATATATATATTCACTGCAGTCAATTTGTACAACTTCTGTTCAAAATGAGCCGCCATGTAAGAAAAATTCTTAGATTTCTTTATTTTTGAAATTTAATTTAGAAGTAGCAATTAGAAATTGAGTTAAAAAACAATGCCTAAAATCAATATATTTTTGAATAAAAAGGTCATTTTGACCCAAACTCCATGAACTAGGGTTTCAGGTCTTTCAAAATTTACTAATTTTTCAAATAAATTGAAATGCCAACCTGTGTCATAGTTTTCGTTTAATAAAAAAGTTCATTCAAAAGGTCTTTCATTAATAAAAGTGAATAAGTTTTTTTATCAAACACTTACAAGGCATAAATGGACGCTTGCAGGTTCCTCAACAAGGCTTGTGTGAAGACAGGTTCCAAGGATCCATGGATGCTCTGCTCAGTCACGCAGGTGGAGGAGACCAAGCAAATGTTAAGAATGCTTCCAATCCTAATCGCCACATTTGTTCCGAGCACCATGATCGCTCAGGTCCATACACTTTTCGTTAAGCAAGGGACTACTCTGGATCGGGGAATCGGCAATTTCCACATTCCTCCGGCGAGCTTAGCAGGATTTGTGACAATTTCCATGCTTATCTCCGTCGTTATATACGATCGCTTCTTCGTCCCGACGATGAGAAGATTGACGAAAAACCCGAGAGGGACTGGGTCTTCCAAAGAATGAATAGGTCTAGTTTTTCACATTTCATTATGATGATTGGCAAGTTCTGGATAGAGAGGAGGCGGCTTCGGCGCGGCCAAGGATCATGCGGCGTGGTTGGAAAGCGGAGACAAGTCCCATTATCAATTTTTATATTACTTCCTCAGTTTGTGCTAATGGGAACTGCAGATGCATTCTTGGAGGTGGCCAAGATTGAGTTCTTTTACGACCAGGCGCCTGAGAGCATGAAGAGTCTTGGAACTTCTTATTCCATGACTAGCATAGGAATCGGAAACTTCCTTAGTAGCTTCCTGCTTTCGACGGTTTCTCGAAATCAACACAGCTTACATGGACACCATGATGGATTCTAATTCAACTCAATGCTTCTCATCTTGACTACTACTATGCATTTTTTGCAATACTCAACTTGTTGAATTTCGTTTTCTTCTTAGTTATAACCAAGTACTATGTGTATAAGGCCGAAGTTTCGGATTCCATGGAAGTGCTTGAAGGTCAATTGAGGGGGATGGCACCTGCTGCGACTGACCAAGAAGAGTCGAGGAGGAGATAGGATTACTGGATATGTGATATAGAAGAAATTGTCTATAAGGAATAAAAAGGAATAGGACTGCAAAGAGCAAACCCCATTATCAATGTCCAAAAAGAAAAATTGAGAAAGAGTACCAAAGATATGCCTATTGATTTGAATAGTTAGAACAAAAAAGAAGGTACAATACAATGCTCCTCAAGTCCCAGCATGATTTTGATATAAAAATGCATAGGTTATCGACATTCTGAAACTATGCATCTCCTTCAAGAAGTTTCTTTCGATTTTTTTTTTTCTTTTCTGTTTTTTTGATTTACAGAGCTCAAAACCAGCAACTTACATCACAGATATAACCCTTCTGCTTCAGTTATACAAAGGAAAATCATTTCTGTTTATCTTCTTTTGGCTAATTGGAATGTCCTCTTCAAGAACAGATTGGCAGCTCGATCATTTCTGTAGCACAACACCCTTAATATTGTGTTGGGATCTGCTCTATTCCACCTACCTGTTGTTGGAGGCATTGGTAGCTGTTACTTGTTGAAGAACAGAGCAGAACATAGCATTTTCTAGAAACGTCTAGAGGACACTTAACTTCTATATTGAAGGAAGCACAGTATTTAAACATCCAAGAGAAGAATCTAGAAGAGGTTTGTTACACAAGTTAGTTGCTGCAGATTCATGAAGCTCACGTGAGTTAATTGTTGATATCCTGGAATTAGTTTTAGAACAGTTTTCAGTAGCTGGAGATGAAGACCTCTTATATGAAAGAATCTCTGTTGGGTGACCTGCAGCAGTATCTTCAACACGCCCCCACAAGCTGGACATCGGAGTAGCCATGGCAAGCTTGGTGCACAAAAACTGAAATCGAGCCAAAGGTAAGGCATTTGTGAGCAAGTCTGCAGGTTGTGACTCTGTTGGAACATACCTCACCTCAAGCTTCTGTTCAGAAATCAGATTTCGAACAATGTGAACATCCAATTCAATGTGTTTGGTTCTAGCATGAAAAACTGGATTGCAAGCCAAAGCTTTAGCTCATAAATTGTCACTCCAGAGAATGGGTGGCTGAGAAGGAAGAAGAATATCAAGTTCAGAACAAATTTAGAATCCAAACTACTGTTGCTGCACTTGCAAGAGCCCTATATTCTGCTTCCATACTGGAACGAGTAACCAATTTTTGTTTTTGTGAATTCCATGTAATTAGATTTCCCCATAAAAAAATGTAGAGGCCACTAATTGACTTGTGATCATCTATATTACTCGCCCAATCAGCATCGCAGAATCCTTCAAGTGTTAGAAGCTGAGATGGTTTAAAGAGTAGACCATTTATCAAGGTGTCTTTGACGTAGCGAAGAATTCACTTACAAGCTGTCCAATGAGCGACAATAGGAGCTTGAAGGAATTGAATCAACTTATTTACAGAGAATGATAGGGCTGGTCTTGTGAGTATAAGATACTACAGAGCCCCTATTGTGCTTCTGTACATTGAGGGATAAGTAAACAACTCACTATCATTTAAAGACAGTCGATTGCCTAAGCACATTGGGGTTGGACTTGGCTTAGCATAATCATATTTGTTTTGTGTAACAAATCTCTAGCATATTTGGATTGATTTAAATGTAGCCCAATAGAAGAACGAGTGACCTCAAATCCTAGAAAATAATTGACTAAAACTAGGTTTTTGAGAGTGAACTGGGTATGAAGATCCTTGATCACTTGTTGTATGTCATCATGGCTCTCTCCGGTTATGAGAATGTCATCAACATAAACCAAAAACAATATCATTCTACCATATTTCCGAGTATAAAAGAGAGGTGTCTAAAATTGAATTAGAAGATCCCTAACTGATGAGAGCTCCTTTCAGCTTATCAAACCAGGATCTAGGTGCATGTTTTAGGCTATCAAGAGCTTTGGTGGATGATGAAGACTTCTTCTCGAAGGTCTCCATTAAGAAAGACATTATTAATGTCTATTTGGTGGATATTCAACTCCCTGGACTTCTTCTCGAAGGTCTCCATTATTTGGTGGAAATTCCACTTCTTTGACATAGCTAGAGTAAAAATGATTCTGTTGGTATTTTAAAATAGAAGGAAGAGAAAACTTAAATGAATTGCTGCAAACTTGAAGGAAAAATCAGAACTCTGTTTATTAAGGTTAAAGACATTTCAATTTAAAGCTTGAAAAAATAACAAACCACTAACAAAATGGTTCTGAAAAATAGCCAAACCACTAACAAACCACTAACAGAATAACCACAACTAATTCCTAAGAATGAGGAACAACCTTGACTCAATCAAACTTAGACATGTTCAGCAGTCCTAAGCATGTATTCCAACACTCCTCCTTGCTTTAGGAGCTACGAACACCAAGTTTTTGCCTTAGAAACTCAAACTTGCTGATTGGAAGTGGCTTTGTAAACAAATCTGCCAGCTGATCTTCAGATTTGCAGTAGACCAGAGTCACAAATTCTTCTTTCTGCACTTCTTCAGAAACAATCCTGATGAAATGCTTAGTTTTCCCATGAAAACATGGTTATGGGAAATGGCAATGGCAGCTTATTGTCAACAAAATCTCATGAAGTGCTTTTCTGCTCCAGATTGAGATCCATTAAAATCTTCCTCAGCCACAAAGCTTGATTGACAACAGCTAAGTTGCAGCAACAAATTCTACTCAAAGAGTGGATTGAGCTACGGTTTCTTGCTTCTTCGAGCTCCATGAGAAATACTGGATCCAAAAGCAAAACAGTAGCCTGAAGTACTCCTCATATCATCAATGGAACCTCCTCAGTCACTATCAGAGAAGTCGACCAACTTGAACTCCTTGCTTCTTGTGAATTTAACACCAAAATCACTTGTTCCTTTGATATATCGAATCACTCTTTATGCCCTGAGATAATCACTTTTGCATTGCGTGGATAACCTGGATAAGATACTACAACATTTAAATATCAAGACGTGTTGCTGTAAGATACATCAAGCAGCCAATCAAATCCTCTAAAATATCCTCTAACTTTAATAACTCCATCTTCCTTACACAACTTCTCCTTTTGATTCATAGGAGTGTTTGCTGCCTTGCATTCTTCAAGCTTGAACTTCTTCAAAATCTCCTTGGCATACTTCTTTTGACAGATGAGGACTTCATGCTCAGCCTACTTAATTTCCATTCCAAGGAAGAAGGTCATCAACCCTAGATCTGTCGTCTCAAAACCCTTTATCATTTCTTGTTTGAAGTCCTCAACCAGCCGTGCATTATTTCCTGTCAGCAAAAGATCATCAACATAAAGAGAGACTATCAAAACATCATTATTCTGATATTTGACATAAAGAGTGGTTACAGGCTTTTTTTGAAGCCTAAGCTCAGCAAATGTTCATCTATCTTGCTGTACCAAGCTCTGGATTGAGCTCAACCCATAAAGAGCCTTCTTGAGAAGAAACACCTTGGCCTCCTCTCCTTTCTTCACAAAGGCTTCAGGCTGCTCAACATAAATTTCTTCCTGCAAAATGCCATTTAAAAATGCTGATTTTACATCAAGCTGATACACTCTCCAATTCATTTGAGCAGCTATAGCAAGCAAAAGTCTTATGGTGTCCAAACGAGCAACTGGTGCGAAGGTGTATGAGTAGTCCACACCAAAAACTTGAGCATAGCCTTTCACCACAAGTCTTGCTTTATGCTTGTTGATTGAGCCATCAGCATTAAGCTTGGTTTTGTACACCCACTTGACTCCAATCACCTTCCTATTTTGGGGTCAATCAATCAACTCCCATGTTTTGTTTTTCTCAATCATGAACAACCTCCTGGCCAGCAGCCATCCACTTGTCTTCACTGCTGCTTCGTGTCTGCAGGTTCACACACGGCTATATTGCACCTTGCATAAATGTCAGTGAGTAACCTAGTACCTCTTACAGGAGCATCACCCATCAACTCATTATGCCAATCTTCATCCGTGCTTGAAACAGGAAACTTAAGCTGCAGATTTGCTTCAGTTTGGCCATTTTTCTTTGCCTCATCCTAGTTCCAATTTTTCATACTTTTCACAAATGAACATCCGCTTTGCAATAATCTTCCAGTTTGTGGTTGGAAAATTTTATAAGCTTTTGCAACAGTGCTATAGCCGATAAAGATGCCTGGAAGTGCTCTTTTGTCTAACTTGTCTCTCTTGATTTGTGGAACATGAGTGAAGCACAAACAACCAAATACTTTAAGAAAACTTAGAGATGGTTTATGACCATACCAAGCCTCATAAGGTGTTTGATCCTTGAGTGCTTTTGTCGGCAGTCTATTTTGCAAGAAAACTGCAATATGAACTGCCTTTGCCCAGAACTGTTTGGGTAGATTCTTCTCATGCAACATACATCCAGTCATTTCTAAGATGTATTTGTTTCTCCTTTCACTGTCCTATTTTTGTTGTGAGTGTAGGGAGTTGAAACAACTGATGCTCAATGCTAGCTTCTTCACAAAATGCATTGAAATTTTCGGAGGTATACTCCTTGCCATTATTAGACCTCAATATTTGAATTTGGTTGCCACTTTGATTTTCCACAATCTTCTTGAACTTCCAGAATACTCTAACCACTTCCGATTTGAATTTTAAGAAAAAAATCCAACACATTCTAATGAAATCACTTAGTGCAACATAATATCGACGTACCTGCTAATGAGGGAGTTCTCTAAGGTCCAGAAACATCTGTGTATGGGATCAAATGCAACTTATATGTGGTTTCCATGCTGACTTGGAAATGACTTTCTATTTTGGTGTTTTCCAAATTCGATGTTTCTTCATAGGTCGATATGTGATCATCAAACTCTGAAGATCAATTGCCATCCTTTTGACTTCATCTGCAGTAGCCCTTTGCAGGTGATAGTTCGAGCCTCTTGTACACACCTTGAGAGGCTTTCTTGGTTAGAAAAGCTGATTGTCTTCTCCTGCATTGATTGAGTGAAAAGCTCCTCCTTCCATCTTAATCAACATCTTTTGGCCTATAGCATCCTCTATCACACAGGCGTTCTCCATGAAGATCACTTTGAATCCCTTCTCTATTAATTGACCAACACTGAGCAGATTTTGATCAATGTCTGGTACATAGAGAACATCAGTGATCAACTTGGTTCCTGAACAGCTTGCAATGGCTATGGTGCCCTTTCCTTTGAATGCAATATATTCACCATTCCCAATTCCGACCTTCTTGGACTCGGTGCTCTTCAACTCTTTGAACAACTCCTTGTCATGTGTCATATGATTAGTGCAGCCACTATCAATGAGCTAGTTTTCACTTACTTCATAACTCATGAAACAAGTTGTAATGAAAAGCTGGTCTTCTTCTTCTTGATCTGCCACTTGTGCTTCATCTCTTTACTGCTGTTTTTTATTCTTGCAAATGACAGCTTCATGTCCCATTTGATTGCACTTGCTGCACTTACATCTAAATTTCTCCAGATTGAAAGGAGGTGACCCTTCATGACACAATGTTGACATGGAGGGTAATCTTTCTTTACTCCTGATCTTTTATCTCCAGTTTTGCTTCTGTTCCCAGATGCAGAGCTTTGTCCACTTGCAGCTTGAAACTTCTTGTTCTTGGGCCTCCTATTCTTTTCATCATCTTGATGCGTGACTGGTAGAGCTCCTTCGACGGCTCCTTCTTGCCTCATTTCACGCCTCTGCTCTTGTGCTTGCAAAGCACTTAAGAGTTCTACCAGAGCAATCTTTGACAGATCCTTCGTGTTTTCTAAGGTGGTGATGGTAGCCTCAAATCTTTCAGGCACTGTTACAAGGATTTTCTCAACAATCCTTGAATCTTCCAAAGAAGAACCCAATAATTTGACACGATTTGCTATATTGAGCAGTCTGTCAGAATACTCCTTTATGGTTTCTGTTTCCTTAATCTTTTGCAGCTCAAAGTCATGAATTAAGTTCAGCACTTGCATCCCTCGAATTCTTTCATTTCCTTCATACTCAGTTTTGAGATAATCCCAGATCTCCTTTGTCGTTTTCAATGACATGATACGAGTGAAGATCGTGGAGGAAACTGCAGCAAATAGGCAAGCTTTTGCCTTGGACTTCTTTGTCTTCTTCTCCTTCTGTGCTTTAATTTGTGCCACGGTGGGATTGTCTGGGAGAAGAGGAATGTCATAGTCTTCTTCCACTGCTTCCCAGAGATCCAAAGCTTCCAGGTATGTCTCCATGCACCACCCAGGTTCAGAAGATCTCCGTCAAACACCTGGGGAGTGAAGAGAGAGAACCAGCTCAGTCTCCATAACTGCGCATAAACTTACAACACAAGTCCCTCAAGAAGAGAGTCTCTGATACCAATTGTTGATATTTTAAAATAAGAAGAGAAAACTTAAATGAATTGCTGCAACTTAAGTGAAGGAAAAATCAGAACTCTGTTTGGTTAAGGTTAAAGACGTTTCAATTTAAAGCTTGAAAAAATAACAAACCACTAACAAAATGGTTCTGAAAAATAGCCAAAAAAAAAAAAAACAGAACGTGAACACCACAACTAATTCCTAAGAATGAGGAACAACCTTGACTCAATACATGTTCAGCAGTTCTAAGCATGTATTCCAACAGATTCTGATGGTTGAAGCCTTATTCATTGGACTGAAAGTCTCAGAAAAATCTATACCAGGGATTTGTTCAATTTATCTAATGGTTCATGAGCCTTGAGTTTAATTCTGAACACCCATTTGCACTGACGTAAAGCATCTGAACTAGGTACCAACTCCTAGGTTTGATTAGGTACTACTAGTGCATTATATTAAGCTTCCATGGCTTGCTTCCAATGAAGAACAGTGAGAGCAATTGAGGTTCTTGAACACATCAGCAGTAAAAAGTTTTGGCTTAATAATACGAGATTACGTGCTTATGCCCTGCTCCCACAATCCCTTTCCGTCACATCCTCTCTGCAATCAATCCTTCACCACAAGAGCAAAAAATCCGCTTCACGTCAAACTTCTCTGATAATATCTTTAAGGACCAGCTTTTCGTGGTCAGAGGCTGACTTTTCCTTGAACACTTTCTTTTTCGCACTTCTTCATCCATTAAGAAAACACACATCCCCTCATTCACTTCCCAATTTGTTTTCCTCTTTCAAATTTGATGCAAACCTCATCAGTTTATATATGGTGGAAGATTTGATGCCATTAAATGATCGATCGATGGGTTCAGAGATGATCAATTGTGCAGAGCTTGACCGGAAGCAACAATGGCGCTGGTGGCAGACTGATTGACAGTGCCAGACGCCGGCCCATACTTTCAGAGAGGGCAATTTTTTTTTAAGCGTGAAAGCGATCATTAACTACTTATCTTATATGCAGATAATATCCCAAAACTTTGGACGTCTTGCTGCTCCAAATAATTATCGTTTGGATATTTTGAAAATGAAAATTAAAGGTTGTTAAAAATCCTATTTTGTAGAAAAAAAGATTTATGGTAGAATTTGAAATATTTTTAATATGTTTAAAAAATATATTTTGACGTTTAGAATTTTATTTTTTATTTTTACATGTTTGTACATGTAATTATTTTTTTTAAAACAAGTAAAAATAATTTTCTTTTGAAAGGAAAAAATAATTTTCGATTCAAACTAAGAATACATCGTATTAAATACATAATCAAATTCAATTAAAAATCATACAAGTGATTTAAACTACATCTAGTTATCAAGATAATGAATCTAATCAAGTTCTCACATATTCGATAAATAATCTATACATTCGATATTACTATCGCTGGTCAGAATACGCATTTACCTGGGCTAGAATATATTAATCGATAATCGACGGATTATGGTTCTACCTGATACGCTGGTCTCGTCTCAATCGCTCATACACACAAATATAATTACCTCAAGCACGACATAAAAACAAACTATATCGGTATCGATCGCAAACACGCCATAACAAAACGACCACGATCACATGTCAACACTTAATTTACGACAATCACAAGTTGTCATGGGACGACAAACACAATGCCAAAGAATAAAGACGCATCAAATCACGAAAAAAACCTAATGACAACTAAGATATGTAGATCCGTGTGGAATAACCATTTTCTTGAAAAATAAAATTATGAAAGTTTTTCAGATAGCTTTTAGCACTTCAAGTCAAGAATTTACAAAAAATCACCTATGTGTTAAGAAAAATAGGCTAATGTTAAAACGTCAATAAGTCAAAATAATTAAAAACTTATTATCTAGAAATAAATTGTTTTTATATTATTGAAAACAGAAGTTAAAAAACAATTTCTCATTGTAAAGACTATTTGATTTTTTTTTTCAAATAGAAAACTACTCTCAAAAGCCGTTATGGTAAATCCTTGACTTTTTTTGGATTTAATTTGATGAAAAAATACTTTTATTATTCATAAAATAATAATAATTTTTTAAATGACTTGTAAACACTTAAAATGGTTAAGGGTGTTTAAATAAAATATAAATCATTGAATGAGAGCAAATATTTGAGTAAAACATATTATAAAACATGCACTTCAAACTTGACTCAATTGATAATTAAAGGGGTGGGACAAGCACCCGGATAACCATGATCGAATTTACAACATATTACTAATATATAATATGCAAAATGAATAGATGCAAAAAATATATATATTATAATATTTTTTTTTATATCTATTCATTTTGTATTATATTATTTTAATACTTTGTTCTTATATATAAAGACTTATCTTATATGAGTTCGGGCCGCACTCAAACAGAAGGTGGTAGGTCACGCCTAGGGTCTCACTTTATAGTGGGCTCCTTTTAAATAATAAATATTATATATATTTATAATTTATAATTAATTAACATAATAAAAATTTGGTTGTTAATACTCAAACTCACGCAATAATAGCTCAAAAAAGACTTCCACTTTAAATACAATAAAGGAAGTCTCACATGGGCCTCACTTCATTAAATGATTAAACGATACTGCCTGCAAACTCCTTCAAATCACGACACTTACGCGTACGGCTTCTCTTTACTATAAAATTAAAACACTCTTTCAACATCCGTTTCTCTCCGCTCAAAATATTGTGGTTTCAATTTTCCAAAATTAGAGTTCTTTTTTGTCGGGAGCAAAACAATCGACAAAAATCAGAGTAATCAATTACAGGTATGGAAATAATTTATTATTTATTTTTTAAACGTATTTTTATTTGATTATTTTATATTTATCAAATAAATAATTTCAAGGCTTTATATTTTTATTATGCAGTCAATCAAGAAAGAAGACATGTTCGTTTCGATCAAATTTATCGCCGTTCTTCCATCCAGTGCTCTATCATTATCGATCTAATTTAAAGTTTGATCTCGAATCGATATCGAATCGAAGACATGTCTACTGTAGCATTTGTCTCGATACTTAAAAAAAGAAAGAAGAAGAAAATCATGAGTTTTTACAATCTCACTGAGCTTATGGACAAATTTCTTAGTAATACAAGTAATGTCGATAAGGAAATATATATGAGAAGATTCAAGATGAAAAAGATATTAATGAAGAGGGGGAGAATTTAGTAACAAAGTTAAGATTTCAGATGACGCTAACAAGAAATTTTCAAGAATTAAAAATAAGTGAATGAGCAAAGACGACACTGATAAAATATGAATGAACAACAAGACGACGAAGGAGAACATGACGCTGCTCCTACATTAGACATTACAGATCCAGGAAATCGAAAATTATTGATCAAAATTTAATGCATGCGGCGGAAAGAGGTCCTTCTAAAGTAAAAGCGATAATTTTCCTAAAGAATTAATAAAGATTTCTCTCTACACATTACACTCGTTATTTCATCAAACGGTGAGAAGACTATCAAAATGGTTGGTTTCACTAATTTCATTGATAAAGTGATTTTGCTGCTGTAGTTATTTAGCAAGATAAAATACTTTTCTACTCAATGTTGTAATGAAGGAACTAATGATTGGAAAATATCGCTTATGCGCTCAAAAGTCACGAACTAGTAACGAAAGTACATGCACATGAGAAGATGGATCAACTAAGAGCGAGATTACAAGTTAATTTGACAATCGAAATGTTATGCGATCAAATCATCAAAAGATAGAGAACATTGAGACAAGTTTTTCAACAAAGATGAATAGTTTATGTCATGTTTTCGTAAGAATAACTCCAAGATTTCGCTGAGTTAACTGAAAAATTTATGAAGAAAATAATAAAATTTCTATATGTATAATTGAAAATGATTTGGTCGTAGTTTGATCCAATTAATGAAAGAACACTCCGACGCTGATTCAAGAAAAGGAAATTCATTATCATTATCTTAGTCAGCTAAAATGAATTTGTCACTTATGCTGGCGCCAGAAACAAAGACTAGATTATTAAAAAGCTAATAACGAAAATATTTTTCGGCTTATACTTGATTGTACACCGATATAAATCATGAAGAACAAATGTCTCTCACAATACGACGCGCTGACGCCTCTCGTAAGTCCAGCTTAAGGTGCAGAAGAGTTCTTTTTGTGATTTCCGAAAGCGATGATTACCTCGTGACAAAGGATTATTTGACGAATTAATAACGCTTAACACTAACTTGATCTTGGTGATTTAAGGAGGTCAAGGTTATGATAACGGTTCGAATATGAAAGGAAAGCATAAAGGTATACAAAAAAGTATTAAGTAATCCAAGAGCTTTACACACCATGTGGTTGTCATAGTCTTAATCTTGCACTCGCGATATGGCAAATTGTTTAAAGGCTAAATCTTTTTGGAATTGTACAATGGATATGACAATGTCTTATTTCTACAAAGCGATGGAAAATCAAGATACGTAAAAGGCTCGAATTCTTGCCGCTATCGTTTACACGCTGAAAGTCAAGATCGCGCAAGGCACAAGATTACCCAGAATTAAATCGTCTGAACCCCCG
This sequence comes from Tetrastigma voinierianum, assembly GCA_016808115.1. Taxonomy (NCBI): domain Eukaryota; kingdom Viridiplantae; phylum Streptophyta; class Magnoliopsida; order Vitales; family Vitaceae; genus Tetrastigma; species Tetrastigma voinierianum. Next base: position 80,812 of record JAEQBH010001210.1, on the reverse strand, counting down.
GGCGGGAAACAAGGATGATCCCAAGACATCTCAGGACGCTAAAAGTTTATCAATGACATCGCTGATTTTTAATTTATTTGGTATGGTTATTTGGTACACATTTTATCCATTATTATATAGGGAGCAAAATGTTGCAAAGTAAAGACATACACGATGCCTTATTAGTCATTCGAAAAGACTTATTTCTTTTGAGAGACCTATAGAGAAACTAGATTTGAAACTGGCAAGATTATTAAGCAAAGAAATTGCCGCCGTGATGAAAATCAACCTACATTTTGTGAAAAGCGTATTATTTACGTAAAGAAGCAAATGATGAAAATGCTAGTGAAGAGATTACACATTCAGTCGCTAATCTTATGTGAGTTGATTATTTCTTATATATAGTTCGATCGTTTATTTTCCACTAATAGTAGATTCAGAACAATTTAAAATATAAAGATATTTTGATTTTATTCACTTACACAAATATATATTACATTTACTTATTGTTTGAAGTCTTGTTGTGATAAGCTTGAAATTTTTCGAGACATAACACACTCGATATCATTTTATTTAGCTTATTTTCTCTCGAGCCAAAGATTGGTAAAGTCATACTAAAGGAGCACTAAAAAGAGAATTAAAGTGTTAAACTAGCTTCCAAAACGACGATTCCCGTTTCAAAACGTATTTACTAAGCTTACGTAATACTATCGACTATACCGCCACGCTTCCGCAAAGAAATTTCTCAAAGTCAGCTAATCAACCATACCTTCGATCAACAACGCCATGCTAAAGATTGAATGGATCACTATACCGTCTATCAAAAACATACGCTATAACAAATTAATTTTAATAGCTTTAATTATTGATTTTATTCAAAAATGCTTGTGTAATGGGGAACTACAAAGAAATTTTTGTCGTAACGTTGAATATATTTCTGTTCAATAAAATTTATTTTTAACTTATATATATATATATGCAGGAGATATATATATATGTTCATATATATATATATATATGTTATATATATATATATATATATACATATATATTTATACATAGCCAAAAAAAAATAGCCTAGGTCTCACATAAGTAAGGGGCCGGCCCTGTATTGAAGGTGATAGCAGATAATATTATAAAAGTATTTAGAAAAACAAAGTTGTTAAATTTTCATATGCTTTGAAAATTGAAATGGGCATCATTCTAGAAAGAGTGGAAAGAGTAAAATCATCTACTTGGAAAAAAATTTAGCCGGAGGACATTCCTGTCATTCCGTATGGAAAGAAATGTCATATTGTGTAAATACAAAATGAAAGCGAGGTTTATTTCAGAGGCAATGGACCCATGTGAAATCATCTACTTGCTTCTTTGTTGTTGGTAACCAATTACTACAACTTGGATGAATACACACAAGTTGACGAAGGATTGTTGAACGCCTCCATAATTTTTTTCCCAACTACTACGTACCTCATACAATATTCTCATGTTTTAGGAAGTTTAATACATGATTCCTAAGAGTTTGGGTTCAAAATAACCCATTTTATAAAAATAACAAGTTAGACGAAGGATTGTTGAACGCCTCCATATTTTTTTCCCAACTACTACGTACCTCATACAATATTCTCATGTTTTAGGAAGTTTAATAAATGATTCCTAGAGTTTAGGTTCAAAATAACCCATTTTATAAAAATAATAAAATTCATTTCAATCAATTTTTAAAACTTTTGTTCAAAATGGTCCCCTTATGCGACACGTAGGAGAGGTGTTTAGAATATATATATATTTTAATTTAATTTGGGAGTTTGAATAAAATCGCGCTTTATTTTTTTAAATCAAAGTCTGAATTAAAAACTACGACTTTAATTAAATATTTAAACGACGCTTAAACTATAGCTTTAATTAAAAACGGGTCATAGCTTTTTAACTATGGTTTCTAGAGACTATTTTAAACAAAAGTTTTAGATGTGACCCAGAATTAATATTTTTTAAAATAAAAAAGGTAATTTTAACTAAATACTCTGATTCTTACCCTAGTAGACGGCATTCAAAGCACAAAAATGTTCGGAGCCTTATAGATATAACACTCTAAATATTAGTGTTATTTGGTATAATTTCGGTCTAAGTCGTCGTGATTTTGTTGTTTTGGCTCCTTAAGAAACCTCAGACTAATTTAGGGATGACAATTGGCCAGACTCGAAATAGGGTGATGTCATCCCAAACCCGTTTTATTTATTTAAATCATTTATTATATTTATCCAGTTTAAAAAATTAAATAATACGAGACATGTATTAAAAATTCCCTCGCATTGTTTACCTTTTATTTTTATTTTCAGTTTTATTTATTTTTAATATTTGTTTTCTTATTTTTATTATATTAAAATTAATATATCTTATAAAAATAAAAATAATACATATATTTTTTATAAATTGATTTATTAAAAAAATATTTTGATTATCATTATTATATATTGGAATATAAAATCATTTTTAATATAATTGGAATGAGACTAAACAATATTCCAACCTGTTTCAAACCCGTTAAAAATCCGATTACGATTAAAGTTGTCACGCCCCTACCCCCTCCTAGACGAAGAGAGGAGTGTGGCACCGGACTGGAATCCCTTTAACCTGCTTTTCAGACATTGGTGGGCCCATTTCATAATCCTATATCCATAAGGAAATAAAAATTCTAATACCACCACCGTGGCGGTGTTTAACTATCTTATACATATTCATGAGTCTAATTTACTTGTACATAAACAAAATCAACTATTACAAAAACTTTTACATTTACATCATAAATCGATTAATCCACCTGGCAGCACCTACAACTAGGTTGGTCCAGATATGAATGACTCTGATGTCCTCTTCAAGAATTACACTGACGAATATCCTGCTGTTTATAGCTTAGTGGGAAATAGATAACAAATATGACCACTTGGAGTGGTCCATATTTACAGGATACATATAACATAATTCTTATAACGAAATTTCATATCTCTCGTAGGAGTTCAGAACAGAGATCTTGTATAGAAGGTACCCGTAGGTACATTATAGAACAGAAATGATTTCTTATGTTTTCTCCTTGTTCATTTTTCAGATTCTTATCATATAAAAGTTTTCATATGCCATATTATTCGAGTGGACAACATATAAATATATGTCTACATAGTCCTGATAATACGAATGAGGGGACGTGAACATATAGATAATTGAATAGTACATACGCATCGATGCAGACATGCCTATCCATCGCAGAATGCGGCGCAAGAGCACAATGCAAGAGTTGTCGCCGTGACTGAATGTATGTTTCATTCACGTAATAGAAGTGTCATATCACTAGCAAGAGTGTTGTCGTACTGAACAGAGGTGCCTATTCATTCACTATTTGGTCTTAAGCAGGCATACAATTATGTGTTTCAGAATTGGTTATATCATTCTTAATCTATTAGGCAAATGAGGGTGCAGAAACAATGTTTGTCTCAATGGACGTCAAGTACGTACATTTAAAACATTGTTCGCATATCACTAGCAAGAGTGTTGTCGTACTGAACAGAGGTGCCTATTCATTCACTATTTGGTCTTAAGCAGGCATACAATTATGTGTTTTATAATTGGTTATATCATTCTTAATTCCATTAGCAAATGAGGGCAAGAAACAATGTTTGTCCAACGACCGGATCGCCGAAGTACAGAACATTTAAAAAAAAAAAACATTGTTCGCAGAACTAGTTGACCAACCAATCGATCGCCAAATCGATCGACGCGACCCAATCGTCAACCGCTTCCGCATGTATAGTATCGCGCCTATTGCATCAAACCGGCCGACTTATTTCTCCGCGGGCGCAACTGAGTAGCCGCCCATTCAACCTAAGACCAATCCACCAACGTCAACCGTCTTCATCGTCTGGGCGGTCGATGCTACCGCATCCAACCACATCCAACCGTATGACCTTCCGTCGCACCGTTCATCCCGTAAAACCTGTAAAATGTGTTATTTATTTCGGGAATGACAATCAAACAGCCCAAACCAAAACCAATTCACAAACCCAAAACAAACTTATACCAACCAAAATATACATGTATACAGGGTTAGAGTTCTTCAAACCCAAACATAGGCAAAGAGAGAGATTTAGGAGGGTTACCTACCCAACAAATCCATACCGATAGTTTCCAAACAAGTATCCAAAGTAACAAATATCAATTTCCAAACCATAATTTTCAAACATCACATATAGTTTCCAAACCTGAATTTCTTCTCCTTCTTTTCTTCCTTCTTCCTTCTTCTTATGCCCTAACCTTTAAGCCAAAAATGGATATGTTAAGACCATGTTCGGTCTTATCCCCATTTGAGTCCAATTTTCCATTCTTCCTAATTGGTCCTTCATTTTCCTTTTATTCACAAATATAACTTATCATATTTCACTTTAACATATAATCTTCTTATGTTATGACCCTTGGGTCCTCATGTTATAAATTACCATTTTAACCTTGGCTCTTGTATTTATCCCGACTTTATCCTTTCTCACTTTTAGCACTTAAATTCTGGAAAATACAATTTTACTTATATTATACCCTAAATATATAATAAACCACTAGGGCATCTGGGGGTAAGCAGAAGTAACAACCAAAAGATCCACCAACTGTTTCATTTCATCATGAGGGTAAGACTAATTTTATGTTGTTCAATCTTATTAACTCATGATTATTCTATCTATCACTGTTGTTGGGAATTTGATCATACACCCAACAAAAAATAAATAAATAAATAAATATATATATATATATATATATTAGAAAACATATATAAATATATATATATATATATATATATATAGAAATTATGAAATTAAAATTTAATCATGTGTAACCATCAATCCATCATACAATCTTAAAATTAACACACAAATCCTAAACAATACGATAAATAAGAGAATCCACAATATCATAATAATATTTAGCAGATTTAATTTATTTTACTTCTATAAAATTTTCACATATTCTAAGCCTCTAACGTTTTATGTAAAATAAAATAAAATTTTATAGAGTAAACACCCATCACTGAGGTGTCCACTCATGCCTTGCTAACTATTACTTATTTAATTGCTTTCCACCACCACACCCGAGAAGACAGATGCCACCTCCCTAATCCCACTCGCACTCCATGACATGACTACACACCTTCAACGTGGGGACACCTTCGTGACACTTACACTAAATTCTGCTTTCCTTTACCTGGGTATAGGTACTGGGTCAATCTTTATAAATCAAGGAACTATAATTAATGTTTACTAAAGGTATATAGCTTTATTTATAACATAATACTAAGAGGTTTAGAATAGTATTCTTAGCCAATCATTACAAGAAGGAAACAAAAAACAGAAGAAAACTTACAATCTTACAATAACCTCCAATACGCTTACATAAAGTTCAAAGGCATAGTAGTAGATTAGGCTTATAAACTAAAACTAGCACACCACATTTATAGTGCTCATTACGAAACCCGGACTTCAAACTATTGTTTTTACAACTCTTTCCGTGTCTCGTTTTGGAAAAACCATGGATAAAACACAGCTACTTTTATAAAACCATAAAAGAAACCAGGCTTAAAAGCTATCAATCACTTTCTTCCTTTATGTTTTTTATCCATTTGCGTGTCCCAAATCTTTGAGGGTTGTCGCTTTCAAATAATATTTTCTCCACATAATGGAGTGCCCGAGGAGAAGAGTTGCAGTTCCTGATCTAACTCATGTTGATTTTCTTTAGCAATCTTCAATGAGTCGAGTGCATTCTATAATCGAATGCCAGATCAAAAGAGGCTATCTTGTCTGGTTTGTCATAACTTCTGAAGGGCTTTTTAAAAGCATTTTCCATTTGTCCTTTAACGACAATCAATCCCAAACCTCTTCGATAATGGATATTTTCTTCAGTGAATGATCTAAAATCTTTCAATCGCTTGAAATCACTTTTCATAGCGAACCTTCAATTTTGATAAAATGTTATATCAAGTATGTCGATCAAAGAGTCGTAACCGCATAGCACCGAAGAAATCAAGTGCCATGGTATCACTCAATCTTATCACGAATTATCTGCAAATATCTTAACGCTTCTTAATCCATCCAGTAATCTTCGATTTCTCGAAAATCAGAGAAGTCATATAGAGAACAGTACAAGTACTAAAATCATACTCATCTTCGATTTCTGCACAGATTTGTCCGTGTTCTGAACTGGCATATGCCGATTTATCGACAATCATTTGTTTGGTGCCGATTAGACATAATAATCTTTCCATGGTTTGACCATGTAATCGAATAATTTCTCTACCAGAAGACATCGACATTTTTTCGAAAATAGTTTCAGACTTTGATGTCTGTGGCCTTAGAGAAGTATTTGTTGATGCTTTAGCTTTACTGGAAGAGGCATCTTTTTCGGAATCTTCATTGAGGTTGATGTTTGAAAAATCAAGTTCTTCATCTTTGAAATAGGATGTTAAAACCATTTCAAAAGATGTATAATTTTTAACAAGTCTTTTCAAATCAACAACAAAGCTTTTAACATTAGCTTTAATTTTTTTTCGAGTTAGAGGTTGAGTATCATTTCAGAGTGAGTCACATAATCTATTAAAATAATTTAGTAAAATCTTTGGCATTTCTTGAAATTTTATCAATATCATCATTATTTGGCTTTTTTGTACTGATCATCTATAGTTAAAAATCTACAATAATGTTTTTGTTAGAGCAAATTATTTCAATATCAAAAATATACTCAGAACAACAAGTTTTCCATATAATCAATCTTTTATATTCAGGTTTTGAAGGTAAATTATTTCTAATGAAAGCTTTAACCTGAGTATTATCAATTCTTAACATAAATTTTTTAGGTAGTAAAAAATATGAAAACTTCTTTAATCCTTTAACATTGCTGAAATTAACATTAATATGATATTTTTTCTTACATGTGAGTAAAATGTACGAAGTATAACGACATAATTCTTCACAATTATGGAGATGTTCTTTTGAGCTTCTTTGCAGTACTTTCAAAGAATCAATTTCAGGGATCAAATCATCATTATCTAAAGAAGCTTTAGTTTTGGCAAACTAACACATTAGTTTTACTAAATTGTATATAGCTATCATGTTCCTTAGTAAACTCAAATCTTTGTTTCACTAGTTATGAATTTTCTTAATGGTTTTCTAAGTTCGACCAAGATTCTTTATAAATGTACATATTATTATTCTAGATCTTGTATATACTCAATTTGTTAATTTTTAAATCTTAATTTTTCAAGAATATGATGTAAAGTTCTTCTTTATAATCATTAACCTAAAAATTCATTTTGTTCTCTATTATTGACTTCTTCTTCAAAAATTAATTCCATGAGTAATACATAAAATCTAAGTATTTCGTAGTTCAAAGATATTGTTTTCATTTTCCACAGAGATGTTGACTATATTAACATGAACATGATAAAATCTTTACCACTTTAATATCTTATCCATTTTATTTGAAAAATTTGAGTGCATTTTTAAATCAAAAGAGTAAAAACATTGCATTCATAATGCCACCATTAGAGTATAAAACGGAGTTAGATTTAGATTCTTCGATCCATTTTAATATGATAAAATCCACGATTTATAAATAAAACTTTGAATGTATTTCTTACCTCTAGTTTTATGAATTAAGTTTCTTTGTATGGTAATAACATCAGTATATTATCATTTAGTTAACATAATTAACAACCATTCGAAACTTTGTTTGATTGATTTACCATTTCTATATTTCGTATCATAAAAGTAGGTTGCTGTAGCGAGGGCTTTTAGATGGTCTAATCGATTTGAGATTGATAATTCATTTAGTTGTTGCTGAAATTCTTTTACATCTAGCTCATTTCTTATATATGGGTTTGCCTAATAATCTTATTTGGATCTTTTAATTTAAGAGTAGCATAAATCTTATTATTATCGGTATGAAGTTGTCAGCATAAAGGGATTCAAGTTTTTGGACTTGTGAAGCCCAAATCAGTTTATAGAGTAATTGAGTGTCAAATTTTGGCCGCAAAGGGCGTGGTCAAATCTTTTTTAGGAAGAGTTCAGTGAAATGCCATTTCGTTCTTGCGATGAAAATGAATAGGGGTTTTTTAAGCAAAGGCTACCGTTATGTGTCGATGATAATCCAATGATTACATGAGGTTTGAATCAAAAGTAGAAGCATTGTTTTGAAAATCATCAAAGATTTGAAGAAAATTATTCCCTAAAGTATATCGCATCCATTAGCATGAAAGAAATAAAGTGAGAGGTAGTTTAACAATATATTTGTCAATAATAATAAATCTTTAGGTACTGTTCTTTGAAGGATAATATCTTTACATAAAATATCTTTTCATGCAGATGGAAGATTTTCACCAAATATTGAGAGAAAGCATTACGAGGTTTGTAGACGAGCCTGGCTTGAATGGAATCAATATACTTGACAAAAGGTTCTTCATACATAAATCAGGGTAAGGTTGACCTAACCAGTATATATATAGAGAATGGTAGGTCATTTTGAGTGATAATTTCATTGTGTGAGGGTAATTATTAAATTTTGGAGGGTAATCTTACTTAAAGTTGCACTTTTAAAAAGTCTTCAACATAATACTTATTGTATCATTTTTCCTTCGCCTTCAACCCTTGAGTAATTTTATTTCTTGATTGCTAATCTTATTAAAGCAGTACAAATTTGAGATTTGCTCTGATTCTTCTCCATTAAAGTTGCTTGCTCTTATTTTCACGGGTTAATTAATTGCGATTCCAACATGGAGATGTTAGACTCACTTGAGGAAATATAACGAGAGTTGCACGATGTCGATCAAGATATCAATATTTTTCCAATTAAGGCCATCGTAATAATCGCCTTTAATTTTATAGTTGGTAATCTTTTTATTTTGTTCAAGACTTTTAAACGTAACTCTTTTGCTAAGATGAATTGTATTATGCATGAGAACTGATAGAGAACAAGAAGGTCCATGGTCAATATATTTTGGTGTGTCTCCTATATCTTAAAATGTCTTTCTAAAAATTTATGGAAAAGGGAATTTTCCTGTGGATAAATTCTTCCGTATAAATCAGAATAATAATGGTAAATCGATATAATCGCTTTTATTGAAATGCTCAATATGATGAGTATTTGATAGTGTATAAATCTTATATATAATAATAGAAGTAAGGTTTGTTTCCTTCTCTCATAAAATCTTTTCTTTTAAAATCTTGGATTAAAGCAAGTTTTATCAATCTTTATCTCGAAGATTATAGGCAATTTTTAAGGTAGATATTGAATGTGCTTTTTGATATTTTAAAAATTTCCTCTTATTATTCCTAAATTGCTTCCTTTTATTTGTTCTATTATCTAAAAGTGCTAAATCTATTGGAGTATCTATGCCTTCACTAAAGGTAGCACTAATAATCATTTGTATAGATCCTATATAAATCCATCCTATTTTACATCGTTCTTTTTCATATATTTTTTTAATCCTTTTTAGCATTTCTCCTTTTTCTAATAAAGCAATTTCAATTTTATTAGAAGTTACTTCTATATTTAAAGCTTTTTCTTTTAAACTAAATTAAAGTAATACATAATGTTTTCTTAATCCAAATTTTCCACAGTTTTTTGATTGATCAGAATTAGATTATATTATAATTTGCTTTTTTAATCTTTTTAAAGAGATGACTATCAAATAATATATCTTGAGAAAAGCTCCTAAATTTTCAATAATCTTGTTATCAATTATGTCACTCATTCTGAATATTCTACATCAAAATTGGACATTTACATTTACGAAATACATTTCATAGACCTTATATTCATCTGAGTGTAGATCATTTAGATCTTCTAATTTATTTACTTTTATAAATTCTTCTTGTTTTATCATATTTTTAATGTCTAGATCTATATCAATTTTCTTTTTTTTTTTAAAATTTATTAGGACATTCATTAGCATAATGCCCAATTTGATTGCAGGCATAACACCTACATTCTTTTGCCCTTTTAGGATTTTTCCTATAAATCGTTCTTCTATTTGTATTCTAGTTTTTCCTAAAATATTTAGGCTTTCTTCTAATAAAATATATTTTCCGACCATATCTTCTATAAAATCTTTTATTGAATTTCTTTTTATTTTGTTTATAGGGCTCCTTCAAATCTCCTATTACAGTGATCAAATCATTTCCTTTGCAGCATAAAACATTATCTCTTCTAATTGTTTTAGCTTTTTTAATCAAATATGCTTGATGACACTATTCGCTTAGCTTTTCTTTTAAAAAGGAAATCCTTCTTCCTAAAGTATCTGAGTTCACAAAAGGGTAATCTCTAATGAGTGCAAACCCCCATGGATCTGGTATTTTTGAGTAAATCATATTTAGATACATTGTATCCAAGTCGATCTTTCCATATATGGTAACTTGATGAACTGAGAAGCGCAAATATATGTGTCTAAAAGACACATATATTATTTAGTTAGCTTTAATAAAAGCATGAACATATTTTTAGCATATTAGGGTGAATCACTATCGATGGCAACAGCTCCCTCACGATTAGTGTAGCCAATAGATGAACAACCTTTGCGACAAGCGTGCATAATGTTAATACCCATCTAAAGCTTGAGCTTTTAATATCACATTTTCAGTTACGCCATAATTATGATTTAATCATTATACCTCATTCCTATATATATCTTTTGCATCATTGTTGAGATAATTCGATTAATTTGGATGAAACAATCTTATAGGAGTTTCATCATCTAGGGTAGATGATATCGATTTACAATCTAGGTCTAGTATATCGAAAGGATTTATTCCTTATGGCCTTAATATATCCATTAGGTTGAATCATTTCTTCTTTTATGGCTCAAAAGCGAGAGACGAAGTTCCTCTAGCGGTTGGAGTTCTAGAATGTCTGAGTGCAAATCTTGCCCCATTATTAGTTAGAGGAATATCTAATCTGTGATTTCAACGGGAGTATTAACCATGAGAACAGCACATATATGCATGCTTTTGGCTCTGAAACTGTGCTGTCGAGCAGTTGCGCTTTCCTCTCGAATATCGCAGAAAATCTTCCTTCTGTCGAGAAAAGATATTTCATATAAAGATATTATCCTTCAGAAAAGAATAAAGTTCCCAAAGATTATTATTGACAAATATATTGTTAAACTACCCTCACTTTATTTTCATGCTACTGGATGCGATATACTCTTAGGGAATAATTTTCTTCAAATCTTTAAGACGATTATCTAAAACATTGTTTCCCATTATCTTCGATTCAAAACTCCATGTAATCATTGGATTAATGCTTTCGATTACACTTGAGGCGCTAACAAAACCCACTATTCATTTCTCTCTGCAGCGGCAGCGTGGTGATTTCCCTATCAACTCTCTTCCTAAAAAAGATTTTGATCGCCATCGCCCTTTATTAAAATTTGACACTCAATTACTCTATAAACTTGATTTAAGCTCACAAGTCCAGAAAAAACTTGAATCCCTTTATGTTGACAATCCTTTACAATTCTGGGATAATAATAAGATTTATGCTACTCTTAAATTAAAAGATCCAAATAAGATTATTAGGGTAAAATCCATGAGACATAATGAGCTAGATGTAAAAGAATTTCAGCAACAACTAAATGAATTATCAAATCTCAAATTGATTAGACCATCTAAAAGCCCTCATGAGTCCAGCCTTTATGTAGTACGAAATAGAAATGAAATCAATCGAATAAAACTCGAATAGTTTGTTAATTATAAACAACTAAATGATAATACAATTTTTTATGGTTATTTTTTACCACATAAAGAAACTTTAATTCATAAAACTAGAGGTAAGGAATTACACTCAAAGTTTGATTGTTAATCAGGATTTTATCAGATTAAAATGGACGAAGAATCTAAATCTTTAACTGCTTTTAGTACCTCACAAGGGCAATATGAATGGAATGTTTTACCTTTTGGATTAAAAAATACACCTCAAATCTTTCAGCGAAAAATGGATAATATATTTAAAGGGTATGATTTTATTCATGTCTATGTTGATGATATGTTGATATCTTCAGAAAATGAAAAACAACATCTTGAACATTTAAATACCTTTGTAGATTTATGTATTACTCATGGATTGGACTTTTGAAGAAAGAGAAGTCAATATTAGGAGAATCAAGAATTGAATTTTAGGGCTCATAATAGATTCTGAGGAGCTAAATTTCATAATCATATTCTTGAAAAAATTAAGGATTTTCCAGAAAAATTAACAGATCGAAAATAGTTACAAAGATTCTTAGGAATACTTAATTATGCAAAAGGATTTATAAAGAATCTTGCTGAACTTAGAAAACCATTAAGAAAATTAACTAGTGAAAAACAAATATTTGAGTTTACTAAGGAACATGAGGAACATATACGATTTATAAAATCTCAATGTGTTAGTTTGCCAAAACTAAAGCTTCCTTTAGATAATGATGATTTGATCCTTGAAATTGATTCTTTTAGAAATTACACGAATAATAGTTTATAAAGACATTAGATAATTGTGAATAATTATGAAGTTATACTTCAGGTACATTTACTCCCTCTGAGAAGAAAAAATATCATATTAATGAAAAGATTTATGATTTGTTAAAGAAGTTAAAGAAGTTTTAATATTTTTACTGCTAAAAATTTACATTGGAAACTGATAATACTCAGTTAAAGCTTTCATTAGAAATAATTTACCTTCAAAGCACGAATATAAAGATTGATTAGATGACAAACTTATTGTTAAGTGTTTTTTATATTGAAATAAATTTATCTAACAGAAACATTATTTAGGTTTCTGCCAGAGATGGATCGATGACAAAAGCGAAGATTGATGAGATGGTTGACGGCCCTCTCTGGGGGAAATGCCAAGATTTTACCAATTATTCTTTTAATAGATTGCTTGGATCGACTTGTTGATACCGAAACCTCTACTAAAAAAGTTAAAGCTAATGTTAAAAGCTTTGTTGTTGATTTGAAAAGACTTGTTAAAAATTATACATCTTTTGAAATGGTTTTAACATCCTATTTCAAAGATGAACTTAATTTTCAAACATCATTCTCAGTAGAGATTCAAGAAAAGATGCCTCTTCCAGTAAAGCTAATGCTTTATGAAAATATTTCCTCTAAGACACAGACATGATGCAAACTATTTTCGAAAAATGTGATAATCTCTCCTAATAGAAATTATTCAAATTGCATGGTCGAACCATGGAAAGATTATTTAATTCTAATCGGCGCAAACAAATGATTGTTGATAAATTAAGCATATGCAGTTAATTTTCTACGAGAATAAATCCACCATAGAAATACGATAATGGTATGATTTTGGTAGCATTGCTACTATCTATATGACTTCTCCTGATTTTCCAGAAATCGAAAGATTACCTGGATGGATTAAAGAAGGCGTTAAAGATCATTTTGGGAATAATCCCATGATAAAGATTGATGATACCATAGCACTTGATTTCTTCAGTGCTAGCCCTGATTTTGACTCTAGTCAAACATACACGATATATGACATTTTATCAGACAAGAAGGTTCGCTATGAAAAAAGTATGATTTCAAACAGTGAAAAGATTTTTAGATCATTCACTGAAGAAAATATCCACTATCGAAGAGGTTTGGGATTGATTGTCGTTAAAGGACAAATGGAAAATGCTTTAAAAAAACCCTTAAGAAGTTATAGCAAACCAGACAAAGATGAAACATGTCATGATCTCGATCGATTGTAGAGTACTCTAACATTGAAAGATTTACGCTAAGAAAATCAACATGATTGAGAATGGGGAACTTTTCTCTTCTCCCCAGGCACTCCATTATGTGGAGAAAAGGTGTTTAGAAGTGGCCAATACACAGTGAAGCGCAGAAAATCGATTTGAAAAGGGGTAAAGCGGTATTTCAGAATTAAAACATAGATTTTCTAGATGGATGTGAAACGGACTTCCACTAGTTGCGAAATGTGTCAAATCTTCGCTACCATGTCAAATTTCGTTGGATTCGAAGACAGAAGGAATTGCATGTTTTTCGAGGTGTATGGTGTGTCGAATGACGCATAAGCGTAGTTAAGGGATCTGCATGGCATGCTGAGAGTGACACGTGGAAATATTGCATGTGGTGCAGCAGATGTGTGGCTCACAATTTCTTACATGAAGGATGATGCAGTAAAGAGAATGAGAATAAACTTAATAAGGAGGAAAATCATGCACCACACATGGCATGAGGAAAGGGAGGACCGTTCCTCGCCCGTGTCGGTCGATGGAAATCCAAAGGGAGGAAAGAAAATGCAAAAGGAGAGAAAATGAGAGGAAAGAAGGAGAGAAAAAGAAAAGATGAGGAAAATGAAAATGAGAAGAGATGATGAGAAAAGAAAAGCGGAAAGAAAACGAAAACAAAGAAAAGAAAAAAGGGTTAGAAACCGTAGAAAGGGAAAGCGAGGGGAGAAAGTAAGAAGGAAAGGAAAGGGAGGATTTCGGAACTCAGACGGTCGAGCTGCGGTCTAGAGTAATAAAGTTGGTACACTCAACGATCACGATGTGGACACGAAAACTTAAGAGTTTGACAGACTCAGTAAGGTAGGGGATTTTCCACTCAATTTACTTTGGTCACAAGGCCGTATAATGGTATGGGGCATTTGTTTATGGGAGGCCATGAGGCCATTTGATTTCGTTCAAGACTTGGGATTTGGATGATCTGAAATTTCATGACGAGGCTGATGAGGCTTGTAGGAGTTAGGGGTTTGATCTGAAACTAAAAGTTTCAGGTTTATGGCTTTTTGATGTTATGGATGTTTGGAACAGCCCGGATACCGTGTTTATATGAAGGACCGTGGGGGTAACTGTTGGATTAGTCGAGATTGTGACTGGTTGGCTGTGTTATTGTACGTGAATAACGTGTTGTGTGAAAGTATCATGTTAATATATGCTATTAATTTGATGTATTAACATGGATTATAGATATAAATTATAATGTAAAAATTATAGTGTCCATGGTATGTAAATGTTTCATGTAGCACTCATACATACATGTAACATGAAGGAAAATGCATTGGCATCATGCATTTCATATGCATGATCACATCGAGTTGAGTCGGGTGTGAGTGCATGGTCTTGTTTATTCACTGGTGTTGGTGAATGGGTCGTGAGCTCGGAAAATGGGACAAAGTCCAAGATAGAGACTCATGAGGGTCTAAAATTATCATAATTAATGATAAATTCCATTATTTTAGGCGAGACCGGTTGCAAGTTGAATTCCTCGGGGTGAAAGACCCCAGATATTATTCATGGTTGAACATGAATCCAAGCGATGTAAGTTGGCGAAATGTTGGAAGGCATGCGGCGTCCTCTGGTGAACACAAAATCGAAGTGGCCCATAAAGAAAAGAAAATCATTAAATGATAAATTCAAAATTAGGGTTTTGTCAATGGTTTAAAGTCATTGGGTTAAATACCCGGTGGCGTTTCTGCATGGCATTCAGGTGTGAAGTCGATTAGGACTGAGTTTAATGAGCATGAGGAGTCGCGTCATGCATGACACGGACATTTCATATAATGTTATAAATTGTATGAAATGTGATTGACGATGTTATATGCGTCATTGCATGTGCATTTTAGGTGGAGTAACCCTTGTAAAAAAAAGCTCTACTAGGCATTGCTCACCCGAAGTGTGGAACTATTACCAGTCTTGAGGAAGTAAGCCCAGTTCGGGGAGTTCGGTTGTGAACTAGGCCGGATTGTGGCCTTTTTCAGTCATCTTATAATATTTGGATAAAATATCCAGTTTTTACATGTAAATAATATATTTTGTAATAGAAATTGAGTTCTGGGATGTTCCAGTGTTACGTTAATATTTTTCCCAGTGTGCATATGGCCTGAAAAATGAGTATATTATGACGCAGTATTGAAAATATTGCATTTGGGTGAAATTGGTGAGTGCAAGAAGCAAAGGGGATGGGCTACCTGCTGCAGTGCCCGGTGTTAGATCGCGAGCCGAGTAAGTCGCGACGACGGGCTGGTGTGCTCAATAGGTGCGCCTGGGCCAAGTCTTGCGATCGGCGGGATGCGCGCGATAACCGCAGCCCGAGCGCCGCGCGACCGCGGTCTGAATGCGCGCGCCAGCGGGATTACCGTTGGCTGAAATGTGACATCAAATTTTGTGCCGGGGGCGCTATGCGGGCAGGCGGGGACCACGATAGTTACGGGTCACGCGGTTGGGATTAATGACCACGACTCACAGTGTCATGGCCAAGGAGGAAGCACCTCTGGCACGAAGTGGTGTCGCGACATGATGCAGGCCATTTGGTGTTCGCGACATACGGTGTTGCGACATATTTGGGCTCTGGGGTTGCGATCTGGATTGGTGTCACGGCCGGACTGGGCATAGCGGGGAACCGGGTGTCGGCCCATGGAAACTTTGTTTAGGTTTTCATGAATAGTAAATTTCGTTTTC
Source organism: Tetrastigma voinierianum (assembly GCA_016808115.1). Lineage (NCBI taxonomy): Eukaryota > Viridiplantae > Streptophyta > Magnoliopsida > Vitales > Vitaceae > Tetrastigma > Tetrastigma voinierianum. The sequence goes on along the minus strand of JAEQBH010001210.1, from coordinate 64,350 downwards.
AATCAGTTAGGTTGACTAGAAAGAGTCAAATGAATAGTAATTTTCGAAAAACAAACCCCAAAAAAAAAACAAAAAAAAAAAAGTTCGTAATAATGTATTGAGTCTAAAATTTGAAATATATTGAAATTATGTTTAAGGATGAAAATGCAGTTTTTAAGAAAAAAGAAGGACAAAGCGATAATTTGCCACAAAAATCTGAAAATTTTAGATACCGGTTGTGGCTTGGACTTCGCTGTTGTGGTCGTATCGCGAATTTAGTTATCGGTCGAATTTCATTTAGATTAGGAGCGTTAGGATTTTACTACCTTCGCGAATTCATTGATGGCGTCGAGTGGACCAGCGAGATTTTAGAAAAATCCCGAAAAATGTCAAATATTTAAAGAATATCCATTTAAGATAAATGGAGTGAAGCCGCGGGATAAAATAAATTATTTACGGGCCAGTAATTCGAAAAGAAGAATTTATGTGACCTTATGCGTGATGGCGCGGCGTGGGTCACGTGTCCACACTATGTAGTCACAAAAGGTGAAAATATCTCATTTGGTCTCGACCAAACGTAGAGAGAAGGTAAGAGAGAGAGAGAGAGAAAAGCAATATTCTCTCTTCGATTATAGGACTAGTTGGTCGAATCTCGTTAGAGTCGAAATTAAAGTTGATACGAGCACGTAGCTGGGTACCAAAATCACAAGATTAAGCAAGGTCAAGGTTCAGGTTTTCATAGAAAACCGAGGAAAGGTGGTGTCAGTGAGAATCATGTATGCCATTTGAGGTAGGATTTTCTCTATGCGGTTGAATTTGTCCTAAGGGCATGTGTGTCGAGGAGATGTTGTTCAATTTTTTCTACGGCCCCATGTTGTATTTTGGCGCAACTTGGCAATCACTCATCGAATTGGTGAAATTCAAATTGCTAAATGAAAACTATCTTTTGATAGAGAACATTTCTCACCTTGAAATAGGTCTATCAAATTCCGACCCATTTGGATTTCGAAATGCATTCAAAGTGAGTTATGTTCGGGCGGTTTTGTTACTGTTTTTACGGCTGTGGTGTATTTTGGCCATAACTTGGCATCACTCATCGGGTGAGTGATTCAAATTGAAAGTAAGTAAACTTCTTGCGATAGGAGAACATTTCTCCTTGAAATAGAGTCAATCGAAATTTAAACCAATTTGGACTCGAAGGAAATGCATTCAAGGGGTATGTTTAGGCAGTTTGCATTCACATTTGAAAGCAGAGTAATCCGGTTGTTTAGGATATATCTTGGCAGGTTTGTTGACCCGATTTAGGTGAAATTCAGTTATGGAGAAGAACCTAGATAAAGTATCTAAAAATGAGAAAAAGAACAAGTATCAAATTATGGATTAAGACCCCTGAAATCGGGTATCACAGACTGTTTCCAGTGTAAATAGAGTAAATTGACCAATTTTGAATTAAAAGGCTACAACTTCTTCGTCCGAACTCCGTTTTGGGTGTTCTTGGACTCTATGGAAAGCTCATTGAGTCAAGATTCCAACCATATTCCTGTAGATGACAGTGGATAAACAGAACATGACTTAAAATTTATGGTTGCACCAAGTGTGCAGGTTGCTTGGTTATGTCGATGTGAATATAAATTTAGATTTAGCTTGACCATTTCACTTGTGGCATGTTGTGTGAGGCTATTGTATAGGTAGTAATTTCCATGAGTTAACATAATAAAATCCATTTGAGAGAACAAAGAGGTTGAGTTCAATTGATTTTAATCAATGAGGTGGAAGTGATTAAATGCTTGGGAGTTCTTTGAAAGTATAACAAACTATGTAATGGTTTAATTAGTAGACAAGATTAAGGGAGTATGGATGTTAATGGATTTTTATGGATAATGTGACTTGTAGGGAGGAGGAGGAGAAGAGTGAGAATAAAGAGGGAAAGAGGGTGGAGGTGGAAGGTTTTGTTTAAAGGAAAGAAAAATGGCTTAAATAAGCTAAGGTGAGAGGGAAAGTATGAAATGTTTATGAAAAATATATATATATATATATATATATATATATATATATATATATATATATATATATATATATATATATTAATATTTTACCAATATATATTTTCCTTATATTACATATTTTTCAAGTAATTTCAAATGAAAAGAAATGTCTTATATGGTTTCTTGACTTTTTCATAAATTATATTGAGAAGAAAATATGGGGAAATGATTATAGTTTCAATGTGATTTATATGGTTTTCCATATGAGGAGAATGATAAATGTATCTATGAATGTATATTTATGTAACAACATATCACAGCATGTTTACATGTGAAAGGAATGTATATATGCACTTGGATGGGCATTCTATTTATTCTGCCCCATTATATATTGTGTCTATCTATTCCTTTACCCATTCTGTTCCTTCTTTCTTCTATTTGCCTTTATGTATCACGGTGTCCTATATTACAAAGATAAAGTTTAAAGGGAGAGGAGAAGTCCGGCTAAAAAAAAAAGAGTGCCTTTTCACTGCGGCGTGCATGGTATGTGGGGAAAGATTGGATTTTTTATGTCGCGGGAAGGAAGGAGTGATGCATATTGCCATACATGTGTAAAGTGCGAAAAGTTACCAAGCGCATAATGTGATTTATTCCGTAGTGCGCGTATATTTAGCGAATCCTGTACACGATTTATCGGAGGTTCCTTTTGGGCTGTCGGTGATCGTAAGGCCCATTTCTTATTGCAGAGTTCTTTCATGGGCCGCGTTGGTTAACGCGATATGGCGATTTCTCGGAGGTTCCTTTTACCCCGGTCCATCGGTGATGTCGTAAATTTGACTCTCACCGGGGATTCTTTCATGGACGATAATAATGGTGTAGTTATGACGGTATCACGAGTTCCATTGGATATGGCCAGTTCAAAAGGAAAGAAAGTATATTGAAAGATGTGTTGATACAATTGTTTTACACATTGTATTTACCCAGTAGCATAATATGGAAAGAAACAAGTAAATGTTTATAGAAATGAAATCTCCAAACAATTGTTTTACGTTGTACTTGAATGAGAGGAAAGAGAATGCAAAGTAAATGTCTATGATAGGATACCTATACAATTGTTTTACATTGTATTTGAAGCCCAGATACGGAAACATTATTTTCCTATAGGCCTTGCCTTTCATTGAAGGCTCCTTTAAGCTCACCCATACTGGAAATATTTTATATACACAAATGTTTTCAAGGGCGACGAGGCGTGCGATTCCGCGGCATCCTCGGGCCGGTGACGCACTCGCCTCACGTGGCGACCACCTTTTGAAAATGTATAGTTTTTTTTGTTGTTATGTAAATAAGCGCATGTGCACCTTTATTTTGTAATGTATATAAGTTTTTTAAAGATTGTTTTATATATACATAGTGTTGAAAATGATTTTAAAGTTTGATTTGAAATTGGTTGTGGTAAACTTGATGTCCCATTGTTGGATGTTGAGTAAATTAAATTGTATTATTAATACAGTGTTTATAAATTGGGACATGTCACGAAAAAGCGGAAAACTCTGTCGATTTTTCTATAAAGGGTTTAATGTTTAAAGCCATATATATACATATATATATATTTGTCCCACTTATAATTTCATAAGATTTTTAATGAAGCATGCTTTGTATAAATGGTTGCTCCTTAGTTCACTTTTAAAAAACGTTTAAAACGAAATGAAGGAGTTTCTTTTACACACCAGATAAATAAGTCTTTGGGAGGGTTCCCCAAGTTAAGAAAAGGAAACTCAGGTTGGGTCCCTTCAGTCGCGACACGGCCCCTGGTGTTGCGACCGGCCAGGCTGGCATGCCAAAAGCTCCTAGCGCACGCGTGGCAATTACTTGCGAGCTTGACACAGCCCGGCACACCGCGGCGATGGCGTGGTACGTCTATGCGACCCTGGCTGCGATGCAGCGTGTTCATTTGTGCCTTTGTTTTGGAGTCCTTGTTTGGAACATTATTCTTGGACACTGTTCAAAAAAAAAAAAAAAAGACCCCCCGGGATTTGGGGCGCCTCAACAACCCTCAAAGATTTGGGAATCACAAATGGATAAAACATAAGGAAAGTGATCGAGGCTTTTGCTAGTTTCTGACCCTTAGTTTTGCAAAAGTAGCCATGATTTATTACATGGTTTTCCAAAACCAAACACCTGGAAAGAGTTTGTAAAATAATGATTTGAAGTCCAAGGTTTCATGTCCGGCTTCCACTATCGAATCTACTACTACTGCTTTGGAAGCTCCCTATGTAAAAACGTATTGAAGGATTAACTATAAGATTGTAAGTTTTTCTTTATGTTTTTGTTTCTTTACTGTAATGATTGGCTAAGAATACTATTCTAAACCTCTTAGTATTATGTTATAAATAAAGCATATTTTATTTAGTAAACTTTGTTATTATAGTTCTACTTGATTTATAAAAATTATTATTTAATTGCCTACGCTCAAAGGTAGGCAATTTGAGTTGTCTTGTGGTAATATCGAGAGGTGTGCGGTGATGGTATGGAGTCCTTCCGTAAGTCTGAAGTGGGATTAATAGAGATGACTGGCTCAGTCTTCTCGGATACTATTCAATCAAAAACAATTAAATAGTAATAGTTATGGAAGCATGGTGGACTTATAGTAATGAGTGTTTACTCTATAAAATTTTATTTTATTTTACATATTACGTTAGAGGCTTAGAATATGTCAAAATTTTATAGAAGTAAAATAAATTAAATCTACTAAGTATTATTAACTGATGTTAATGATTCTATGTCATGTTTTGAGTTTGTGTATTATTGAATTTTAAAGATTGTCATGATGGATTGATATGATTTTTGTGATTAAATTTTGGATTTCATAAATTACGGAAAATAAATCCATTGCTTGGATTCAATTGCGGAAAAATATATATATATATATATATATATATATATATATATACTCTCTCTCTGCTGCTCCTGTATCTCCCATATCCTCTTATATATATAACCACTATAAACCAAATCTTATGGGCCCTTTGGGTTTGAGAAAAGAAACTGGGTCCAGAAAAACCGGTTGCTCTTGGCTTGAAACCTTACTATTGCCTGTTGTGACCCCCAGGGTGGAGCAGATGGGAATCAGAAAAGCCTGTGTGCCATCTCCCCAGTTCATTATTATCCACATAAATAATAATTTTTTTAAAAGTTTATTCTTAAATTAATAAATATTATCTAATTAGATAAAAGATTTATATCTGATGGCATGCAGTTCAGACCATCTAGTAATACTTTTCCTTTTTGTAATGCCACTCTATTTCAATAGAAATTGTAAATTTCTTATTGAAGAAAAAAAATGAAAATTAGTATTAAAATGTAAACTTTCATGACTTTCGTATTTAAATCCATAATAAAAAGTTTAATTTTTTAAATATAACAATTTTTATGAATTTTGCTTTTATATCCTTAATAAGACTTCAAACCTTTACCACAATATTATTTTTTGACGAGCTAGCGTGGTTTGATGCTAACTTTTCTAATTAAAAATGAAAGATGAGATATAGAAACAAAATTTATGAAAGTTGTTATATTTTAAAAACAAATTTTTTATTCAGGATTTAAATGTAAAAGTCATACAAATTTAAAATTTTAATACTAATTTAAAAAAAAAAAAAGTTTCGTCTTAATGGCAACAAAAATTCTTAATGAATTTTGGAATTTTGCTTTCTTAATCACCAAAAGAATTCCCATACAAATTTTAAATGCAAGAGCTTTTTTTAAAAATTGGAACTCCATAATAAACTCTTCCTCGATCATTTATCAAACTCATTTGAGTCTGTTTCAGTCATTGCTTCAGTAGAGAAACTTAAATGCATGAATGTATGATTGGTTCGTTGATAATTAATGGAAGGAGATATGACAAGATATGACGATGGTTGGGGTCTTTTTCAATTTAATCAGGGGTTTGAAGTTGAGAACTTTGAAATGGGTTGTATTATGTGATAGAGCTTCAGTTCTTAAGGTAAGTGCATTGAATGAGTGATGCGGATATCGTATATGGCTTAAAGGTGTCTCTTTACCGTATGTCTAGCATGAAGTCATTTCCCGAGACGTATGAAACTAAACCAAAAAAGGTTGAGGAAAAGTCGATTTGAGATCAGTTAAGCTCATAGTTAATGGTTAGACGGGAGATAAGAAAGGGATCGATTCAATACTATAATATTGTATTACTAAATGAATAGATATAAAAAATGCTTTCAATATCTTAAATGGCATGAAAATAGCTTTCTTATTGTTTTGTTTCCAAAGGTAATAGTAAATTATTCATTTGGGACTCAGATAGGACCTTCCTCTTTTTGCCATTTGTTTGTTTGGAAATGTGAACATTCGACCATTTAAGCTTGACATGATGGACAAGGAAAATGACTTTTTTATATTTGGTTGTTCATTAAATTTTTTTAAGAAAAATAAAATCACTTAAAAACTTGTATTTTTGTGTTTGGTTTTTTAAAAGTGTTAAAAGAAAGAAAAAATATTAAGGAAATAGATTTTCTTATGTTTGGGTGTGCAATGAAAAATCTCAAAGAAAACCAATGTAAATAAGATTACAGGAAAATTTACACATTCTTAGATTATTTAATCTTTATATTGACTAGTTGAAATAAATAAAATTGGTTAGAAGCACCAAATAAAAATAATATTTCAAATTTAAGTATATTTTTTTTCTCATTTACCTTTTCTTTTCTTCTTCTTTTCTTCCATGTTTCATTTCCCTTCAATTTTCCAAACATTATCATATATTTTCAAATTATTTATTTTTTTATATTAATGAGTTAAAATAAATAAAATGAACAAGAAATATAAAATAAAACTAATTGATGGAATTTAATTCTAATTTTATTTTCTTTTTTCCTCTTTATTTTATTTCTTGTCATTTATGAGATTATTATTATTTGACTAGGTTAAGGGTTAGATTTTCCAATTGGATGAGTTCAGAGTTCCCCCGACAAGTGGGTGGAAGATGGTTGAAGAGGTGTGTAATTAATAATGAAACGTGGATGAGTAGTTAGGGGTTGAGGATGAAGGAAGCTATGGATTGATGTGATACAATGCTACTAGGAGTCTAGGAGACATTAATTGACATCGTTCTAAGTGCTCTAATAATACCTTAAAAATAACAACTTGACGAAGGATTGTTGAACGCCTCCATATTTTTGTCCCAACCACTACGTACCTCATACAATATTCTCATGTTTTAGGAAGTTTAATACACGATTCCTCTTATGCCATACGACGGAGAGATGTTTAAATTTTTTTTTTTAATTTAATTTAGAAATCGTAATTTGAAACTGTGATTTTATTTTTTAACTAAAGCCATAAACTACGGTTTTAGTTCAAAAATAAAATCTTAGTTTCTAATTATGGCTTTAGTTCAAAAATAAAATTACAGTTCTAATTACGATTTCTAAAGAATATTTTAAACAAAAGTTTTAGATGTGACCTAAAATCAATATTTTTTAAAATAAAAAATGTTATTTTGATCCAAAACTCTAATTCCTACCCTAGAAGACGACATTCAAAGTTCAAAAATGTTCATAACTTTATAGATATAAGACTTAAATATTATCATGATATGGTACATTTTCAGCCTAAGTAGTCGTGATTTTGTTGTTTTGGCTCCTCAAGAAACCTCAGACTAATTTAGGAATAACAATTGGCTAGACTCGGAATAGGATGATACCACATCCCAACCTTGTTTTATTAATTTAAATCATTTATTATACTTGATCTGTTTAAAAAATTAAATAGTACGAGACATGTATTAAAAATTCCCTTACTCGCATTATTTACCTTTTATTTTTATTTTCAGTTTTATTTATTTTTAATATTTGTTTTCTTATTTTTATTATATTAAAATTAATATATCTCATAAAAGGAAAATAACACATATTTTATAAAATTATTTATTAAAATATTTATTTTTAATTATCATTATTATGTATGGGAATATAAAATCATTGTTAATATAGTTAGGATGAGACTAAACAATACTCCAGCCCTCCTAAATCCATTAAAAATTGGATTATACTTAAAACCATATATGTCCCATTAGGACCGAAGTAATAACCAAAAAGACCGATCCCATTGTCATCGTGAGAGTCTAAGACTAATTTAATGTTGTCCAACCTTATTAACTAATGATTATTCTATCTATAACTGATGTTGGGAATTTGATCGTACAACCAACAATTAACGTAAGTCAACTCCATGTTGTGAACCATTATAAACCATCTTATCTGGAAATTTAAAGGGATACACACAGTAAGGTTGTGGAGCTCATAAATTAACGTAAGTCAACTCCATGTTGTTAACCACTTAAATTAATCCACCGACACAAAAAGAATAAAAAGATTAATTGACCCTGACATCATTAGTTTATATATGGTGGAAGATTTGATGCCATTAAATGATCGATCGATCGATGGGTTCAGAGATGATCAGTTGTGCAGAGCTTGACCGGAAGCAACAATGGCGCTGGTGGCAGACTGATTGACAGTGCCAGACGCCCATACTTTCAGAGAGGGCAATTTTTTTAAACGTGAAAGATCTCATTATTGCCCCCTTCTTATGTGCAGATAATATCCCAAAACTTTGGACGTCTTGCTGCTCAACTAATTATCATTTGGATATTTTAAAATGAAAGAATTAAAGGTTGTCAAAATCCTATTTAACCCAGAAAAAAGATTTATGGAAGAATTTCCTAACACCCACACACACCCACCACGAAATATTTTTTAATATGTTTAAAAAATATATTTTGCCGTCTAGAATTTTATTTTTCATTTTTTCATGTTTGTACATCTAATTATTTTTTTTAAAACAAGTAAAAATAATTTGATTTTGAAAGAAAAAAATAATTTTCTTGATTCAAACTAGTAATACATCGATAGAAACGCATAATCAAATTTACTAAAAATCATATATGATGAAACTATATCTAAGTTAATAGCATAATGAATCGGATCAAAACCTATATATTTGATAATTGAGTCTATACATTTGATATTACTATTGTGATTATAATATGTATGACTCTAGTTTTACAACATATTAATGATCATTGATTTGATTTGTTATACAATCGAGGTTATCTTTGTCATACGAATCGACATACACACAAATATAATTACACGCAAGAAGGCGGTAAAAACAAAGTATATATATTAAGATGACATAACCACAAGTGTAACAAGCGACTACCGTCGCGCGTATTTATGTGTGACGTGTCCTTACGTTGTAATAATATGATGACAATCACATGCAGTAATAAGACAACGACCAAATCACGAAAAAAACCTAATGACAACTAAGATATATAGATCCGTGTGGAATAACCATTTTCTTGAAAAATAAAATGGCAAAAAGTGGTATAAATGGGTAATTTTAAGTCAAGAATGACAAAAAAATCACCTTCATAGATTAAGAAAAATGGGCTAATAAAGAAAAAGTTGAACAAGTCAAAATAATTAAAAACTTATTATCTAGAAATAAATTGTTTTATATTATTTGCTTTCATTTCTCATTGTAAAGACTATTTGATTTTATTTTAAATAAGCATAAAACGATTATAGTAATCCCTTAGCTTTTGATTTAATTTGATGAAAAAAATACTTTTATTATTATAAAAATAATAATAATTTTTAAATGACTCGTAAACACTTAAAATGGCTAAGGGTGTTTAAATAAAATATAAATAATTGAATGAGAGTAAATATTTGAGTAAAATATATTATAAAACATGCACTTCGAATGAGAGTAAATATTTGAGTAAAATATATTATAAAACATGCACTTCAAACTTGACTCAAGTCATAATTAAAATCATTCAAGAAAGAGTGGAAGGAGTAAAATCATCTACTTGCATAAAAATTTAGCCGGAGGACATTCCTGTCATTCTGTAGGGAAAGAAATGTCATATTTTGTAAATACAAAATGAAAGCGAGGTTTATTTCAGAGGCATGGACCCATGTGAATATGAGAGAAAAAAAGAGGAAGGAGGAGGGTGTATAACAGTATAAGAAGGAGAGGACAGGAGAGGCGGTGACTTAGAACTTAGAAGTGAGAAGTAGATCTAAGAATCATGGGAGTGGAAAATGGGGATGATGACTACACACAAGATGGCACAGTGGACCTCAAAGGAAACCCAGTCCGGAGGTCCAAGAGAGGTGGATGGACTGCTTGCATCTTTGTTGTTGGTAACCAATTACTACATCTCTCTCTCTCTCTCTCTCTCTCTCTCTTTCTCTCTCTCTCTTTCTTCCATCTTCAACCCCAACTGTACTACTTCATTTTAGCTCCCCTTTTAACATTTTTCTGATCTCCATATTCTTCCCTTCTCTATGAATCATGAAATCTTCCTTTCCCCCTTCTTCAGCTCGACGTATATATACTTAAACTACTCCTAAAAAGGAAGGGTTTGTCTCAATAGTCCAACTATATATTTATTATTATTATTACTACTGCTGTAAGTCTTTCTTGTAAGACTTGAGCCCACCAAGATTTTTGAGAAAGTGGAATTAATCACATAATATCCCCTTCCTTTTCATGCATTGCAATTTCCCTAATCCAAGGTGTCATTATTATTATCATAATCTTGACCTGATTGGTTTCTGATTTAGAAAAATTATTCTAGAAAATTGAAAACATTTTTTGCAAACATGGTGTTCTTCGAATTTGATGTCATCTATGTTAATTTGGTCTTTCCGTATTTTTTAGAATACAAAAACTGAGAATCAAACAAAACTTTAATCTTCTTGTTTTTTAAAATAAAAACCAATTTTCAATTTCAAAAACAAAAACACCGTTACGTTTGCTTCCCAAGGGGATTAGAGGATTTACTCTGGCGCCATCCTCAAGATTAGTCTAATTGCCCAAATACTGACCTAAAAACCTAGAGTTATAAAAAAACATTATTATTATCATAATTAATTTTGTTTATTCGAAATCTTGTCATGTTCAAGTATTTCAAGCTCTATTCACAAAGCAAAACTCAAATCATAAAAGCCAAAGCCCAAACAGAGAGGCGGGGCACCAGTTAGGGGTGATAGTCAAGGGCAATGTTTTGAAAATTTGATCGAATTGGCGGTTCAATCGGTTAGACCGTCAATCGGTCACAAAACTGGTTATGTTCAATGCAAAAAATCGGTTGTGAATGAATCGGATGAGAATCGTTTGAATCGATATTAGAATGTTGACCCAGCTAGTTCTGGCCCGAGATGAGCGGTTATTGCATGTTTTCGGCGTTTAAAATGGCGTGAGTTTGTTTGGGTTAGAAGACTTTTAACTAAAAAAAAATTCAATCAAATACTATAAGCCCATGGAACATAGGAGGGGAAAGTTACGAGAGGAATTGTTCTCACTCTTTGATGATTATTTTAGATATTACTTAAAAATTATATATTCTTATAAATTAATATATATTTATATAAATAATTTTTCTTTTTATTTTTAATATCATTTCTTATTTAAACAGTCTTATGACACAAAGTAGAATTTTAAAATACTTTATTTATATAAAAAGTAATAAAATAAATAATAAAAATTATTACAATTATATATTTAAAATTTAAAATAAAATATGATAATATATTTATGTAATACAGAGTTTAATCATGGTTCAAATAATGAACCGTGAATGGAAATAATTGCAGTTTGATAATCAATCTGATTTTAAAACGTTAATAAAAGTGCACAGATCCCCAAAGGGATACAGAGTGTCTACGTATAATAAAAACGAAAAAAACCAAAGCAAAGCAGAGTATCAAGTTGGCGGGGGTTATTATGGAACACATTAGATTAGTCAGTATTTATTTAAATGAGGTAATTAATATTTTAAAATAGTGTAATATGGCACTATTTAGTTTTACTTGCAGTTTATGAGGTGTTTGAAAGGATGGCGTATTATGGGATATCATCAAATCTGTTAATATATTTGACGGAGAAGCTGCATCAGGGCACAGTGAGCTCGGCCAACAATGTGACTAACTGGGTAGGCACTATATGGATGACCCCTATCTTAGGGGCCTATTTCCTTCAGTCTCATCTTGATCTGCCTGTTCACTTGCTTTGTCATCGCTTCTTGCTGTATTTATACAGCACGTAATACTACTACTTCCCCTACTTCCTTCCACCACCGACTCTTCAACTTTTTATTTGTTTTATTTTATTCAATATTTTCAAATTTTGACTATTGAATCAATCGAAAAAAAGTTATTGATTTATAGTTTAATCAAGGGTCGAACCTCATTTGAACTGGACCGAAAATATGGTCTAATCGATCGGACCTTAGAACATTGATTTTATCCTTGGATTTAAGTACAGTCATAGTAATTTTTGAGAAGTGTTTTAATTTTAATTATGAAAAAATATTTATTGCACAACTGGAAGTTGTCATCCACGAATTTTGGCGTAACTTTTTGAAGAGAAAGAATAATATATGATGAATATTTTGTACTTTGGTACACAAGTGACTCATCTTTGTAATTTTAATTTTTTTGAGATACATGCTCCCAATTAAAGAATTGTTTCTACCTAATGAGTAAAATTTATTAACTAAAAATTAGATTCAATTTTGAAATCGTTTTGAGTGGGTAGAAGACTACCTCATCTCATATTACTAATTTGAGAGTGAAATTATGATTTTAGAAGACTTTTCAAAAAAATTGTTGAGATAAAGAAAAGGTAAAGGAATAGAAGTATTTTCAAAAGATTAACTTTTAAAGGATAAAAATCCTTTCAAGTCATATGGAGAAACATGAATGCTTAAGTAACAAGAAAATTATTAAGAAAATGTTTCTTTATATATATATACCATATATATATTTTCTCTCAATTTGCAGATTAAGCAGAAACATAGAGCCAAAAAAAAAAGCATCAAAGCCGATTTTTGATTAAAAGTCCTTTGAAGATTTGAAGTAAAAGTTTGTTAAAAAACATCTAATGATGGCATCAAAAATTAAATATCATAAAATACAAACCATTTCTTTTAACCTTGATACATGTGTCACCTTGTTCCATTTTATATGTCTAGTTAATTATAAAAAATTGATTTAAAAAAAAGATAAATAAATATTTAATTAAAATTTAAAATAAATATAAAGATTCAATTAAAAATAAAAATGGTCATAAATATTTGAATTAATTAAAAATGAAAATAATAAATATTTTGAATTTAATTAGAATTATTGTTTGAGTTGTCATCTGGGGTTTTAAAAAAACTGAAAAGTTGGTCTTATAAAAAGATTCATCAGTTACAGATGATTTGTGATTTTATTTTAATAATTAAATTGAAAATTCATCAATTTTATTTATAGTTTTGAACTTAAAATAATTAGATTAATGAAAAATGTTGTAGGCTAATAAGCCAGAATTAAATATTCATATCAACTAAAACATTTTATTTTAAATTATTCACAAAAAATATGATTTATGGTTTTTTTCATTTATTAATAATATTTTATTTATAATATTATTTTTTGAAAATAATTAGAAGTTAATTAAAATATTTGTAGGCTAATAAAATAAAATAATTTATATCAAGTAAAACATTTTATTTAAAATTTATATTTTAAATTATTCACAAAAAATATGATTTAAGGTTTTTTTCATTTATTAATAATATTTATTTATAATAATATTTTTTAAATAATTAGAAGTTAATATAAAAATATTTGTAGGCTAATAAAATAAATTAAAGTAAAATATTTTTTAATTCGTATTTTAAATATGTATTTACAAAAAAATGATTTAAAGTTTTGTTTTTTTGTCATTTCAAATACACAAAAATGAGTGTTGGGTGGGGAGGGGAGGGGGGAGGGGGCTTCAGCGCGGGGGGTGGGGGGGGGGAGGGGGAGAGGGGCAGTTCAGCGGCAGGGAGTTGGAGATCGTGTCATCCGGGGGGAGGAGATCGGCGATGGGAGATCGGCGAGGCGAGCCAGTGTGAGGGGAGAGGGGAGATCAGCAGTGGGCGCGTGAGAGGTTTGGTCGGGAATATTTTAAGCGAATGTCATTTGGGAGATTTTTACCTTTTAAGTTCGATTTTTAAGTCGCGAATTTGTGATTTTGCTTGACATTCTGTCTGAGGTATCAATGGATTTTCGCATATTTGGTGATAGAGTGATGAGGCTATATTCCCTTTAGTTTTAATTTGATCGAAGCATTCGTCAGTTTTAAATTTCAGGCTTTGGCTCATTCTTGATTTGGATTTTTATAATAAAGCAGTAAAAATGGGCTTTGGCTCAGTTTAGGTATTCTTGTGGATCTTTCTTACAGAAACTTTGACTTTGAACTTCCTGGTTATAAGGCAGAATGCGTGACACTGAGCCAAACAGCACATGTTAACTATTAATTTATTTGATTGACATGACCCATGGACCACTCTTGCCATACCCAATGACACTGGGCCGAAGTCAAATGGGGCCATTACAATACAAAAAGCGTAATGGGCTAAGTCCAAACTGATTTCTTAATCAGCCCATACCGATGTTTTTAGACTGTATGAGGACGACTAAATTGCCACCATTTTTGACATGGTTGTTACTTGTTACTTGTTACAGGGAATGTCTCTACTAACACTAGCAGTTTCAGTTCCGGGACTGAAGCCACCTCAATGTGTTGAATCAGACGTGACAGACTGTAAAAATGCCTCGACATTACAGTTAGCGATATTCTACGGCGCTCTCTACACGTTGACGGTGGGAACCGGCGGAACTAAGCCCAACATTTCGACCATCGGTGCCGACCAGTTTGATGATTTTGATCCCAAAGAGAAGGGTCACAAGCTTTCGTTCTTCAATTGGTGGATGTTCAGCATATTCTTTGGGACACTCTTTGCCAATACTATTCTAGTTTACATACAAGATAATGTGGGGTGGACGCTGGGTTATGGCCTTCCCACTGCTGGGCTGGCCATTTCCATTATGATATTCTTAGCTGGTACGCCCTTTTATAGGCACAGGGTGCCCTCTGGGAGCCCCTTCACCAGGATGGCTAAGGTCATTGTTGCTGCCCTACGGAAATGGAGCACGCCTATTCCTAATGACCCTAAAGAACTCTATGAGCTTGACTTGGAGGAGTATGACAAGAAAGGGAAGTTCAGAATTGATTCCACACCAACCTTGAGGTGCGTAATGGTTCATAAAATAAATATTTGATGAAAAAACATCAAATAAACTTAAATTTGTGAATCTAATTTTTTCCATGCTTTTGTAAATGCCCTATTTTGGATAAAAATGTCCTTCAATTTATATATTTACATTGTCTCTTAAAAAGAATAATTATTTTTCTAAAAAACAAGGAAAGTATTTTTGTTAAAATTAGGATAAAATTGATGAAGGGTTAAATTTCTGAAATTGAGTTTTCAAAATGGTCTTTTTGATCAAATAACCATAAATTTGTGAATATAACATTTCTTATATTTTTTTCTTGAAAAATGACCAATTTTGGACAAAAATGTTTTTCTCCATTTCATATATTTACATTATCTCTTAAAAGAAATGGTTATCTTATGAAGAAAACAAAAAATACATTTTTATTAAAACTAGACAAAAAATTGATGGAGGACAAATTTCCAAAATCAGGTTTTCAAAAGGTCTTTCAAATACTAAATTGAGCTAGCCTTGGCTTTTTGAAAATTTCCAAAATTCCCAAAGGGTCTTTGAAATCAGGATTTCTTGCGGTCAATTTGAAAAAAAAAAAAAAACCCTTTTATACAAAAAAAAAAAAATTTATTCATTGCAGTCAATTTGTACAATTTTGGTTCAAAATGAGCCATTATGCCATGTAAGAAAAATGCTTGGATTTCTTTATTCTTTAAATTTAATTTAGAAGTAGCAATTAGAAATTGCGTTAAATAAAAATGCCTAAAATCAATATATTTTTTAATAACAAGGTCATTTTTACCCCCAAACTCCATGAACTAGGGTTTCAGGTCTTTCAAAATTTACTAATTTTTCAAATAAATTGAAATGCGGACCTGTGTCATGGTTTTCGTTTAATAAAAAAGTTCCTTCAAAAGGTTGATTGAGTTTTTTTATCAAACACTTACAAGGCATGAGTGGACGCTTGCAGGTTCCTCAACAAGGCTTGTGTGAAGACAGGTGCCAAGGATCCTTGGATGCTCTGCTCAGTCACGCAGGTGGAGGAAACCAAGCAAATGTTAAGAATGCTTCCAATCCTAATCGCCACAATCGTTCCGAGCACCATGATCGCTCAGGTCAATACACTTTTCGTTAAGCAAGGGACTACTCTGGATCGGGGAATCGGCAATTTCCACATTCCTCCGGCGAGCTTAGCAGGATTTGTGACACTTTCCATGCTTATCTCCGTCGTTATATACGATCGCTTCTTCGTCCCGACGATGAGAAGATTGACGAAAAACCCGAGAGGGATCAGTCTCCTCCAAAGAATGGGAATAGGTCTAGTTTTTCACATTTTCATTATGATGATTGCGTCTCTCATAGAGAGGAGGCGGCTTGGCGCGGCCAAGGATCATGGCGTGGTTGAAAGCGGAGGACAAGTCCCATTATCAATTTTTATATTACTTCCTCAGTTTGTGCTAATGGGAACTGCAGATGCATTCTTGGATGTGGCCAAGATTGAGTTCTTTTACGACCAGGCGCCTGAGAGCATGAAGAGCCTTGGGACTTCTTACTTCATGACTAGTATAGGAATTGGAAACTTCCTTAGTAGCTTCCTGCTTTCGACGGTTTCTCGAATCACCAAGAAGCATGGACACCATGGATGGATTCTGAACAACCTCAATGCTTCTCATCTTGACTACTACTATGCATTTTGTGCAATACTCAACTTGTTGAATTTCGTTTTCTTCTTGGTTATAGCCAAGTTCTATGTGTATAAGGCGGAGGTCTCGGATTCCATGGAAGAGCTTGAGAGTCAATTGAGGGGATGGCACCTGCTGACTGACCAAAGTCGAGGAGGAGATAGGATTACTGGATATGATATAGAAGAAATATCTATAAAGAATAAAGGAATAGTACTGCAAACTCCATTATCAATGTCCAAAAAGAAAAATTTAAGAAAGAGTACCAAAGATATGCCTATTGCTTTGAACAGTTAGAACAAAAAAGAAGGTACAATACAATGCTCTTCAAGTCCCAGCATGATTTTGGTATAAAAATGCATAGGTTATCGACATTCTGAAACAATGCATCTCCTTCAAGAAGTTTCTTTCAATTTTTTTTTTCTTTTCTGTTTTTTTGATTTATACAGCTCAAAACCAACAACTTGCATCACAGATATAACCCTTCTGCTTCAGTTTTACAAAGGAAAATCATTTCTGTTTATCTTCTTTTGGCTAATTGGAATGTTCGCTTCAAGAACAGATTTGCAGCTCGATCATTTCTGTAGCACAACACCCTTAATATTGTGTTGGGACCTGCTCTATTCCACCTACCTGTTGTTGGAGGCATTGGTAGCTGTTACTTGTTAAAGAACAGAGCAGAACATAGCATTTTCTAGAAACGTCTAGAGGACACTTAATTTCCATGGATATCCATTGGGCTGAAAGTCTCAGAAAAATCTATGGGAGGGATTTGTGGAAACCTCTTTGCAACCAACCTTGCTTTATATTGGCAACTAGGTAGATGGGCCCCTGGATGACCTTCACTAATCATCTAAAAATTACGTGTTTGATCCTCCAAGCTCCTCCCAACTTTTGTACAGATCTAGAAGCTGTTGAATATATGGAAATAAAAAGTAGGAGAGTCCAAGATATCAGGCTGCTTGGTTTGACCCCATCTAAAAGCTTACTTCCCTGGAGTGGGATGTTTATTTCTTTACGCTGGATAACATAACCTGATTACAAGAGTTCTGATTTCTTATGCTTAACAATAATTTCATTTAAATCTAATTAGTGTAAGTGATTTTAAAGAATTTATAAATTTAAAAAATTCGTGTTCAAGTTTGATTCAAGTGATAAAATAATGGATGGATATACGAAAAAATTATCATCAAATTTATATAATATGTTAAATGAATAGATGTAGAAAATAAATAAATAAAAGGTACTCACATGAACTTTGACTTTATTATTTATCAATTACATGATTTGACTGAATGATTATGCATATTAATAGTAGAGAAGAATGTTTGAATTCCTAATAAAAAGAAAAGCATAGAAGTCCAACGTGTTTCTATTTCATTTAAAAGTAAAAAATATGAATAAAAAATTTATTCTAGAATTACGACATAGTATGTCCCATTTTTTTTAATGAAAAACATCGATAGAAATATAGAATCAAAATTACTAAAAATCACAAAAAATGAAATATTATTTAAGTTAATAGCATAATGAAACGACTTACAGTCTATATATTTGATAAGTGAGTCTACATATTTGATTTTACTATTGCGACTAGAATATCTATAACTCAATTTCTGCAGCATGCCAGCAATTATTGATTTGATTTTTTTGTCTCTAATCATATATAATTTATTCGTTTAAATCGCCAAAACACAAATAAGCATCATACGATAGCGAAAATCGGTGTAAATGCGAGATGAACAACCATTTGCCGCATAAAGGCAAATACTTGTCCCTTAAAGCGTGACTAAATCACGAAAAAACAAATAAACCTAGATTTGTGTGGAATAACCACTTTATTGAGAAATAAAAAAAGAAAAAGATGGAAATAGGTGTAGAGAGTTGATTTTAGGCTAAAAATGACAAAAAAATCACCCATCTTTGCTTAAAGAGAAGAAGCTAATAGAGAAAAAGTTGAGAGAAAAGGATATTACGGTTTGTAATAGGTATGTCCCATTTAAGAAGAAATATCGTAATATTATTGCTAGGATAACAAGCACAAATTTAAAATTATTTAAAATATTAGTATTCATTTATTAAATTATTAATTATTATAGGTGAATATATTTTTATATTAAACACTTATTTCTTTTAACATATTAATTGTATGTGATATTAAAATTAGAATCTAAAAAATGAAAAAATAATAAATAAATAAATTCTATTTAATTTTTTTTTTCAATTAAATATCTTTTTTAAAAATAAGGATTTTGGTATAACTATTTATGTTTTCTTAGCAAAATCTTCTAAATCTCATTCTAATCCTGCTAAATTTTCTGTACTTAATGCCTACGGTTTTAACCATTCCTACTCCTTTAGTAGTTGGAGATTTACCACATCTTCTACTTTTATTTTTACTTTATTATCTGCATAATTTGTACATCTTCCAATAAATCCTATATTAATTACTAGATTACTACCTTTTACTTGTTGTTCATATCCTTTTGTTTTATAAAAAATAGAATTATACACATAATATACATTCAAAAAATTTAGAAAATTCATATAAAACTCTTAACACATTAGTAGATCTAATAATCAATTTCTCAGAAAATTTTAAAACTTTCAATCCAAAAAATAGTAAGATAAAACACCTAGAAAACAAAGTAGAAAAAATTGGAAAAAATCTCGATTACATCCATTCACTAGACTTGGGAAAAGAAAATAGGACACTAGTACACAAAATCAAATACTTAGAAGAATCTAACAATAAAATTATTAATCAATTAGAAAAACTTGTAGAAATAAATAAAGGACATACAGATATATTAAAAGAATTAAATGGCTAGCATATGAATAACCTGTTAAAAGATCAAACATATCTTAAATACTAGAAGAAGCGAAAAATTTCATAATAAACGAAGGTCTAAGTTTAGAAAACCACATTTAGTAAAAGCGATTTAACTTTAGAGTAAAACAAAATAATATAATAATAATATTATTAAATATAAGTCAGAAACTTAATAAAATCTACGATAAACCCAGTAGTTAAAAAACACAAGACATATAAGATCTTATAAAAAGGAATAAATAACCTAGAAATAGGAAAACCCAAGAAATCAATAACTATACCTAGAACTTATAACTTTGGAACAAGTAAAGACAAACAAAAAAGCAATGAATAGCAAAAGATCATTTTCTAGAATTTCTAGAACAATATCTGAAGTAGGAGAAACAAGTAGTAATAATGATAGATTACTTAGGCAAGGCGATAAATATGGAGCAGAATAATTTGAAATCATAGATCGAAATATAATATAGAAAACTTTAAGACTAATGGTTTAAAAATATTTAGAACCGGAAGTGATATATAAAGAAGATATTTGAAAGAAGAAATAAATTTATAAAATGTCGAGAGAAGAGAAAGAAATCCAATGCTTAGGAGATCATACAATCACCCTAGAATTATTAGGAAAAAGTATAGTAGACAAATTAAGAAAAGATTATATCTTTTGTCATTTAGGATTAATAACTATAGCCATTAAAGGCCTAAGAATGAAAGGTTTAGGAACAAAAACATTAGTACATATATATGATGATAGTTGGATAAGCATGGAAAGCAATGATAAGTAGTACATAAAATAGATATGAATAATAACATAGGTATAGTATATTGTATGCTAGATTTTATGATAAGCCTTAAAGACTTACAACAAGATATTAAAATAGGAATTAAAACAAAAGGATATGAACAACAAGTAAAAGGTAGTAATCTAGTAATTAATATAGGATTTATTGGAAGATGTACAAATTATGCAGATAATAAAGTAAAAATAAAAGTAGAAGATGTGGTAAATCTCCTAACCACTAAGGAGGTAGGAATGGTTAAACCCAGAGACGTAAGTGCAGAGAAAATTTACTTGAGAGGCTTAGAATGGGATTTAGAAGATTTTGCTAGAAAACAAAAATAGTTATGCAAAATCTCTTTAGTATACCAAAATACTTTAGGAAAAACTAGTATAAGGTTCATAGATTACAAAAAGAATGATACACAAGAAAGTGAAGAGTACCAAGAAGAATTAACATAAATAAAAATAGACTCTGTAACTTTAGAAGGAAAAGATTATCCAATAAAAAATAATATACATGGGCGGATGGAGTAATAGCAGGAGAAGAAGATTTATTAAAAATAGAAACATTAGCCTTAAGAAAAGGAGAAATAGAAGAAGAAGAAAGATTAATCTATGATAATCTAGGAAACATTGTAGTCATAGAATTAGTAGAAGATGACAATGAAACCATATAATCAGATAATGATCTAGAAATGATGGATGATGAAGTAAGCACTGCAACTTCTCCTACACCATTTACCAGAACCCAACCTATGGGAATAAGGCAAGATAGAGGAGGAAATTTACCTAGACCACAAGCATATTATGAGAACAAACCTAAGCCAAGTCAATCCTATGATGAATCCATAGATTCACAGGACCTAAAGAAGACCCTTTTGATAGAAAAATACATAAGTTCCAAGGATAAGAAACGGGACAAATATTGAATATAGCGGCTCATGATCCACAACTAGGAGGAATAGTGTAATAGATGTATGGAGAGTATCCGGTAGTAGCGAGAGTACGGGAAAATATACCTAAGCAGTCCACGGGAAACCATGTATAAATATTTAGAAACCTTTTAGGAGAAAGTACTAGGGCATTATGGGAATCACTTACAAGACAAATTTGAGAGAATTACAATGAAGTATGTCTCCAAATTAGGGCTAATCCTTATAATTTTGCAAACCAAATTGGTAGTCTTATTACAGGAGAGATCAACTCAGGACATCTTACCATTCAACAAGAAGCATTATTACATCTAGAACAAATGCAGATAAAAGACTGGAAATATATAAAAGAATTATGTCAATCATATTACCATTTTTGTGCTATTTCAGGAAATGGATTCAACCAAGAGTTAGGAGAAAAATTATTTAGAAAACTTCCAGGAACCTTAGGAAGAGAAATTGAAACCTCATGGAGAGAATTGAAAGGAGTCCAACAAGATGAAATGACAGAAACCCGGGAACCTTGGAGTATAGGACATAGGATAAACCATATAATGAAAATATTAAAAAGAAGAAAATGCGTGAAATACAAACCCAAAGACAACTTAAGAAAAGTCGGTATAGATTACGTGAAATCTATTTACACCTGAAACATATGGAATGGAAGAAATGAAAAGAAAAGAAATATAAACCATATAAAAATACAATAAAAGATATTTCTTGAAAAGATCTACTAGAAAACCTTATTTAGATCTACTTGAGACATGTTAGAAAATACGATCAAAAGAGAATATATAGAAAAACTTAAGTGTTATGCATGTAGAGAACCAGACCATTTAAGTACAAATTGTCATAGAAAGAAAAACCTATATAATACTAGAAATATGCTTTTAGAATGTACAAATAAAGAATTAGTAGAAATAGATGAAGAAATATCGTCTTGAAATAATATATATAGTATAGTTAGTATCCACGAGAGGAAAACAAAACTTAGATGGTGAAAGCGAATATCTAATAAATGGTTAGCATATTAGAACTTCCAAATACAGGGTATATAGGATATAACATGTGAACATCAATGGAAAAGAATAGAGGACTTGATAGTATTAGATGTTTTAAATGTAAATGGTTTCTAGATAAATTACATAGAGCAAAATGCCAGAAGTGTTACTTAGAAGGATGCATAATCTGTATAGAAGAATACTTCGACACTAACTTAAGTACTCAAAGAAATGAATGTCAAAATAATAATCAAGAAATTATAAATACTCTCTCTATAGATGTAAAGATAAAAAGAATAGAACAAAGAAATAATACTAATAAAAGAAAGGATATAATTTAGTAACAAAATTTGAAAAATATATAGGAAAGAAAAAATTAGGAGAAATCCCAGAAGAATTTATGGATGAAGAAAACTCTAATGTAATAATCCACCCTATAGAAATATGTAATAATTAGGAGAAATAAAAGCACCTCAAATAGAATGTACAATTAGGATAGAGGATTTTTTAATAAAAACATATGCATTATTAGATACAGGTTATATTCATGTAATTATAGATGAGAAAATAATACCAAAAAGATTTATAACCTTAGCAGAAAAACCTATGATAGCACAACAAGTAAACGGAAGTTTTAATAGGTATACCAACCATCTAAGTACTACAGCCAAAATATCCTTTATGACAAACTGTTACTCTAGTCCAGAATACTCCTTACCATTAAAAGAAACTTGGATAAAACCTTTAAATCTTAGACATCAAGTTATATTAAGACTATCATTTTTATTAAAAGAGAATGGACAAATAACTTTTAATAAAGATTTTTTTACCTTATCAAGACATTGCATGATAAGCCCATTACAAAAGAAATCGGGAATTATAAGGCCGGAAGAATTAGATAAACAAATAGAATATTCATAAACTGACTATTAGAAAAAAGGTGAGTACGAAAAGAAGGACAATGCGACCTTACCAAATATAATATAAAATTTTGAAGAAGAAGAATATGAAGATATGTATTTAACAGAATTAGTCCATATTAATAATAGTATAAATTACTTTATGATAAACATAAAGAAGAACAAATACAAAGCTTAGAGTGATAGGTTAGAAAAACTAGAAATTATAGGAGAGAAAATGTTTAAAATCTTTTGGGAAAAGATAAAGTTGAATGTATATTAAAAATAAAGAACCGAGATTATAAAATAAAAACTACTAAGATAAAAACAAGTGAAAAGATAGAAGATTAGACACATATTAATGATTTACTAAAAACTAGGAGGAGTAATCGTGGAAGTCAGTTAAGCCTCATAGGTCGACCTTCTTAGTGAATAAATATAGTGAACAAAAAAGAGGAAAAAGTAGGATGGTAATTAACTACAAAAGATTAAAAAGCGATATCTGAGAAGATGATGGATATGATATACTAATAAAAGAATATTTATTAGGAAAAATAAAAGATTGTACTATATTTAGCAAATTTGATTGTAAATCAGAATTTTGGCAAGTTAAGATGCACCCAGATAGTATACCTTGGACAACCTTTTCCTGTCTAGAAGGGCATTTTAAATGGCTTGTAATGCCATTTGGTTTAAAAAAGCGCACCCTCTATATTTCAAAGAAAGATGGATAATATATTTAGAGATAATGACTCATTTGTACATAGACGATATACTAGTTTTTAGCAAAAATAAAAAACAACATATAGAACATCTCCAGATAGTATTAAAAAAGTTTGAAGAACATGGTATTATAATTAGCAAAAGTAAAATGCAATTATTTCAACAGACCATAGAATTTTTAGGGGTAATAATAGGAGATGGTAAAATATTATTACAACCACATATTTCAGAAAAAATTCTAACTTTTGTTTTAATTCCTATTTTAATATCTTGTTGTAAGTCTTTGAGGCTCATCATAAAATCTAGCATACAATATACTATACCTATGTTATTATTCATATCTATTTCTATACTTGCTATCATTGCTTTTCCCATGTCTGTCCAATTATAATCATATATATGTACTAATGTTTTTGTTCCTAAACCCTTCCTTCTTAAGCCTTTAATGACTATAGTTATTAATCCTAAATGACAAAAGCTATAATCTTTTCTTAATTTGTCTACTATACATTTTCCTAATAATTCTAAGGTGATTGTATCATCTCCTAAACATTGGATTTCTTCTTCTCTGATACATTCTATAAATTTATTTCTTCTTTCAAATATCTTCTTTTTATATATCACTTATGGTTCTAATATTTTTAAACCATTAGTCTTAAAGTTTTCATATTCTATTTCTGGATCTATGACTTTGTATTTACGTTCCATATTTACCTTATCTAAGTGAAATCATCATTGTACTATTGACTCCACCACTTCAGTTCTTGTTCTAATTCTGAGATCTATATTCCTTACCTTTATTATTTACTGTTAGACCTAGATTACCTACCAGGTATAGTTATTGATTTATTAGTTTTCTGTTCTAGGTTATTTATTCCTTTTATAAGATCTTCTATGTCTTGTGTTTTTTTGAACTACTAGGTTTATCGTAGATTTTATTAAGTTTCGACTTATATTTAATAATAATATTATTATTATATTATTTTGTTTTACTAAAGTTAAATGCACCTTTACTAACGGGGTTTCGAACTTGAGCCTTCACGGTATATTATGGAAATTTTAGAAATAACTAGTATTTTAAGATATGTTTGATCTTTTAATAGGTTATTCATATGCCTAGCCTATTTAATTCTTTTAATATATTTGTATGTCCTTTTATTTCTCTAGAGTTTTCAAATTGATTAATAATTTATTATTAGATTCTTCTAAGTATTTGATTTTGTGTACTAATTAATCCTACTTTCTTTTGACCAAGTCTAGTGAATGGATGTAATCGAGATTTTTCCAATTTTTCTACTTTGTTTTCTAGGTGTTTTATCTTACTATATTCACGGATTAAGTTTTAAAATTTTACGAGAAATTGATTATTAAGATCTACTAATATGTTAAAGAGTTTTATATGAATTTTTCTAAATTTTACGAATGTATATTATGTGTATAATTCTGCTTTTTTACTTGTTGCACTTGAGTAAAATGAGTTTGAAATCTTAATTTGTTTTCTAAGTTTTATATTAAAGATCTAGATAATCTAAATTTGGAATTCAATGACTAATCTTACAATAATTGTTATATCTTCTATGTGTTCTTACGGATAATCTGATCGGTAGAGTTTCGCTAAGTGAATTAATTTTTCTATAAAATGTTTTCTAGTATAATATTACGTATTGACTTGTCTTCTTATAGGAAGAGAACTATATCTAATGTTTCTAAGTAATTATTTATATTCGACTATTATTAAATTTCTAAGACTTTCTATAGTTCTAAAGTTTATCACTATTTTCATTAAAATCTATATGACTAATTTTTTCTGTGAAATCATCAAATCTTGTCATAGACTAATTTTTAAATAAATAAGATAAATAAAGATTGTTTATATGCAGTGGTTTAATTTTAAATGTCTTTTTTCTAGGTTGCTTCTAAGTATATTAAACACTAATCTTTCTTTATCTAATCTTTTAGTAGTAGTTATTATCTCAAGAACAGCTAAATTCTTTCTAATATAATTTGTTATAATATTAAATATCTCATTTCTGAAACCTCCGTCAAATATTATTTCCTTTCTAATTATTTCTACTGGGTTTATATATTCTATTAAAGCTAGAGGATCTAAACACTCTTCTAATTTTCTAATATATTCTTTTCTTATTAATTTATCTATGGTTAACTAGATCTAAGGCTCTGATACCAATAAATTAAGAGGGTTGAGGAATTTCAGTTTGAGTTGAGGATTAAAGGGGTGAAAGAGTGAGAATTAAAAATTTTTATAAGTCCTACTCAAGATTTTCCTTACTTTCTTATGGTTTTTTTTTTTTACAATAATTTACAAAGTTATTTGACTAATTAAACATCCTGTAAGTATAATCATGCATTCCCTTAATGCTTAGAAATAGTCCTAAACATTCAATTTAGACAAATGGACAAATAGCAAAATATCAAAGATATGGATGACTATGATCATACATATAAGGAAAGTTCATTAATCAAAAGGAAATTAAAGTTCATTAATCAAAAGGAAAATATTTTTGAGGCCATAAGATTTCAGGAGAAACCCCTTTCGGGATGTCCCCTAAGGTTCTAAAACAGATTAGGATTTAAACATATAAATAAATGACAGTAGATGGAAATATCAAACAGATTTCATTGAAAGAAGACATACCTTTATACAAGTAGATAAGCTTGAAATTTGAAGCTTATCTTTGAAAGCTTTGAAATATATCACAAAAGGGGTTGGTGAGAGAGAGAGAGACTCGGGGTTGAGACTCGGGAGGCTATATCTCAATTACATAGAGAGTTCTCACATTTATAGAACGAGGTGAGAAGGGATAAGGTTGAAGGATAAGGTTAGGTTTAAAGAATCTGATTTCGGTGCTCATTGGGCCCCATCGTCAAATCAAAATCTTCAAACTTTTCCTTTTACAGAGAATATGGACAAGAGGGGATTTGGATATGATGGGTTTTCTGATAAGATTACGACACATGGACGGTCGCATTTGTCCCTTCTAAGGGAATCTTATCAGAAAAAGTGGTCTAAAAAGAAAAATAACAATTGTTAATCTAAAAGTAGCTTTTATAGCTAGCTTCTGTCTTTTCTTCTTTTTGTCAAATCTCGTTAGGAAGCAACTAATTTTCTTCAAGCTTTTTTATCAACTTCTTCTTTGTCTTCCACTCATTCATGCTTTTTTATCTTCCACTCATATCAATTCTTTGCTTTTTTTTCTTTCCTATCTTCCACTCTTCTTCCACTTCATCTTTTCATGTTCCATCAAAATATCAAGACTCGTGTCATACATACTTTTCTTCTTTACTTGGTCCTTCAATGGATCTTGGGCTTTCTGTAACACCCTGTCCTGGGAGAGTGTCTGATCACATGGTAATCTTTGTGAGGTGCATAAAATTGCAAGTGTCGCATTGTAATATTTTGGAACTAAATTGAGAAATGATAATGTATGGAACGGAAATTTGGTATTATACCAAGGGTACAATTGTCATTTAGCAAAGAATATGAAAATCATTAGAGGTGTAGAGATGGGCCATAGTAGGAATTTCAAAGTTGAGTATTGCAATATTTAAATGCTTGAGGTGCAAATCTTGAGAGATGAAGGACTAACTTATAATTAAGTCAAAATGGGTTTGTAAAAGGGAGGAAATGAGACAAACCAATGTCTCATTTGGTCTCCAAAGCTGGGGCTCCACGATTGGTGAAAAGGAGAAAGAGAGCGAAGGAGGGAAAAGAAGGAAGAAGAAGGAGGAGGGGAGAAGTCAAAATCGGGGTATGTCTTTGCCTTGCACGCCATGGGTAATTGAAAGTTCTTAGGCCTTGGTAGGAGAATAGATGCTCTTTGGTCTAGGTTTTTGTGTAAAGATCACATAAGCCTTTGAATTGAAGTGGGGAGTTATGAGAGTAAAACCCCAATTGGGAGAAAACAAACATGGAATCATCAAATTATGTGGTTTTATAAAGAATTGGTGGACCTTAGGTAGAGTTCTTGGATTTTCACGTAGGGTTTTGAGGTTTGAGGTTCCATAGCACCAATTCAAGTGTCATGAAGTTGTTGTGGATGATTTCCATGATAATTCTTGAGGTGTTAGGAATTATAGAAGTTGTATGAAGTGAATTGGTATCAAAGTGGGAAAACAGCAAAATCGGGCAAAATTCGAGGGTATGCAGGTACTTGTACGGGTATGCCGTACACGCAAACGAGAGACAAAGTGTACCGGTACACGTTCGAGTGTACGGTACACCTGAAATGCAATGTGTATCGGTACAGGTCAGAGTGCTGCGGTACACATGTAATCTGATGCCCAGTCTTTATGTTTTTTGTATAATTAAGCGGGATTAAATGCAGCAAATAGTTTAGGAACCTTGGCCAAATGATTAAGATAGGTTCGAATAAGGTGGAACTTCGGCGAAAGCGTTGCGTGCCTGCCGCCTAAGACGACCGTTGGCGTGATTAAGTCTAGGAAGTATGTTAAGTTATGCGATTACGTGGCGTGTATATCGGTCGTCGTTTGAGTTGAGTTAAAAAGCAAAGGCGGGGAAAGTGTGGAGCGTAGCTCCAAGCTTAGCAAGCAAAGATGTTAGTGTTCTAAACTCATTTTTCCAAATACTAGTGTATTATTATTATAATTATATTGTTTTACCTTTAGTATTTCATGAGTTTGATTGCAAACCATTTTCAAAAACAAACGATAAGATTGGAAAGCAAGCTAATGGTTTTGAGTTAAACCATTTTGAAAAGCGAACATTGGTTTTAAATTTGTAAAACCATAATTAAGCAAGTAAGCAAATGGTTTGAATAATTAAACCATTTTTCAAGCAAACAAGCAAGTAAGCAAATGGTTTTGAATAATTAAACCATTTTTTCAAATAACAAGTATTAAGCAAATGGTTTTGAATAATTAAACCATTTTCAGAAGCAGCAAGCAAACAAATGGTTTTAAATTGTAAAACCATTTTACAAAAGAGCAAGCAAGCGAAGCAAAGAATGTTTGTAGAAAATCAGGCCTTCCTAGTTCTAAGCAAAGCAAACCGGTCGGAGGAGGTGTTAAAATGCGTTACCGCAGTGAAGTTAGTCCTCATACATGCATTGTAGTTTTGCACAGTCGGCAAACTTAGGTCATACATCATGCATTTAAAAGGCCAGAGTGGCGGCGTCTGAGAGTATATGGGTTATGAGCTCTAACTAAATTATGGTGATGGCGACACGGGGTCAATTCCATCATATTTCTTGGAAAAAGGTGGCAGCGGACAAAGGTCCTTCCAGAGCGCGGTTGAGCACGAGGTTCCCGTGTTCACTAGAGATCTGATAAGCGAAAATAGGCCTCCCGAGTGGTTGATGCTTTATAGGCATGATATCTGATTTTGAAAAATCAACCATTGGTTCCCGGTCGCCCAGGCTTCCGGAGAGTTTTAAAGCAAATGGTAGAGCCCAGGCTCCCGTTTAGATTTCAAAACAATTGGTTGAGCCAAGCTCCCGTGGGATTTTCAAGCAAACGGTTGAGCCACGAGTTCGATTTTATTTTCAAGCATGCAGTTGAGCCAGGCTCAGTTTTATAAGAAAAAGTTTTTGAGAAACTTTTAAAGTAAAAAGGTTTGTGAAAGGTTTAAAGACTTTTTCAAGCAAGATAAAGCAAGAGAAATGAGAAGTTTTATAAACTTTCTAAACAAGCAAGCAAGAAAGTATTAAAAGTTTTATAAACTTTTAAAAGCAAGTAAGTATAAAAGCAAGCAAGCAAAGAAAAGTTTTAGAAATCCTCTGCCAAGCAAATCAAAGTAAAGCTTCCGAAAAGATTGTAAAAGAAAGCATGGGGCTATGTTTTCTCCGTAAAAGAAACCTTTATAAGTTTTATACACTCACCGGTACCGCTTAATATTGGGCTTGTTTTAAAATCCATTTTCCCGTACAGTATGCAAGACACCGAGCACACAGATTTGTCCCGACATCAAGATAGTGTCGTGGTATTAATTATATTTTGTAAGAACATACTTTGAATATGTATATTGGAACATATGCATGTACATAGTATAGTTATCAGAGAATGTGTTGGTATGTCAAGGCCATATTTGGATTTGTAGATGGAGCGTATACAGATTTGAATTGTTCTATGCAATCGTCATGTCGGTTTTTCCGCCGCTAAGATTTTACCAAATCTTGGGTTATAAAATAAAAGAAAAATTTTATGAGGTTTTAGCAACCAATACTGGTCGTCAGCGGTGAATTTCAGTCGTTAGGTAATCTGGCCGGGATTTCGGGTGGAGTGGCCGCACGCCCGCGCCGGAAGGGGCGGTGTGTCACTTTCTGCTTCTTTATCTATATCATTTTTTATGATCTCTTGGCCACTGGTCAGGTGAGTCGGGATTAACAGCTTTTTTGGAAAGCCTCACCCATGAACAGACGGATGTGTCTTTACCAACTACCGTCGAGAATGGACTAGGTTCATTATTTATGCCCAATGAACTAGGCCCACAAATTTATAAATTGTTCTAAGGACTAGGTTCCCATCTTAATTTCTTCTCAAAGTTGATTTTCTAAAGCCGAAAAATTTATTAATGTGTTCAAAATTATTTGTGTTCTATCTGAATTTTTCTCTCTAAAGCCGTATTTTTTAATTTTATATCTATTTCATTTTCTATTTATTTTCATATAATTTCTAATGATTAGATAATCTTGTTCGTATCTATCGATTTTTTCCTTAGAATTTCTAGTCTCTCTCTCGAGCAAGTGATCTTGATTTTGAAGGAGGAAACAGGAGGAAAATCATGTGTTAAATCTAGTGGTTGCACTGCCACATGGTTCTACCGGTTTAAATAAGGCCATGATGATTTAAAATTTGTTTTACTAATGGGCTAATAAAATAATTACTTCCTAAGTTTGTTTTACATTGATTTAAAGCCTGGGTTAGGTTATAAAATGCTTTGAAAAATGGTCTGGGATGGTTTGATATATAAGAAAGGACTTCTTCCCATGTTTTAAAATACCTGCTTTATGACTCGTAAATGACATAGTAACTAAAATTAACATTACTATTATTCTTTTTGTGAAAAATATTCTCGATAATTTAAACAAGTAATAAAATATTTTCTATCTAAATTTTACTGTCTCGGTGATTAAAAATCCGACTCGAAACTAATCCAAAGGCTATCTATAATACATTTATGTTCTTCATCTAATCCTATATGAGGTAATACAAATTAAAGGTTATGTTACTTCTCGGGGTATACCTTAAGAGAATTTCTTTCCAAAGCGTTAATACCTTTCTCGATCTTAATCGAATAAGGAGCCGGTAATGATCCTCAGCTTATCCGCATGTTCATCCGTGACATAAAATTAATTTATTAGTCTACTTAATGAATCGCTAGACTATTATCATCTTTAATATGTTCAATTTCTATTTTTATTCCCTTATTAATTATTCTTTTCCAGAAAAGTTTAACCACCTTCTTAGAAGATCTTTTTTCATTTTCTAATCTATAAAACTTTACTATCGCTTTCACGCTCCTGCTATGATAGTAATTTCTTTCTTAGAAATAATTAATATTCTAAAGCTATCTATAGGATATGTTATAGCCAATACTTTCGCATCGATGCTACTTATATTACTCTTTTCTTTATATTTTCCACTATTATACCTACAGATTTTTTCTGTATTTTTAGCTGAATATTTATGGGGTTTTGTTAATAATACGCTCTATCCTAGTTACATCCGTCTGCTTCAATTATTAAATAATCATTTATTAATGGTAGGTCTAATGGTGGTATTTTGTAACTATTTCTTTAGGAGATTTTACTAACTTAATATCTTCTTGATTAAAATATTTCTGTCATTTACTTCCTACTTTATTGAATAAAGGGCCTGCAATCCTACTTAAATTTTTTATGAAAGGTCTGGCATAGTTTAATAATCCTAAATTTTTTTGTAATTCTTTTGTTTATTCTATTTTGAGTCCGAAAAAGTTAGAATTTTTCGAAATATGTGGGTTGTAATAATATTTTACCATCTCCTACATACCCCTAAAAATTCTACGGTCTGCTGAAATAATTGCATTTACTGCTAATTATAATACCATGTTCTTCAAACTTTTAATACTATCCGAGATGTCCTATATGTTGCTTTTATTTTGCTAAAATCCGTATATCGTCTACGTAGATCATACAACGAAGTCATTATCTCTAAATATATTATCCATCTTTCTTTGAAATATACGCGTTTAAACCAAAATGCATTACAAGCCATTCAAAATGCCTCGACAAGAAAAGGCTGTCCAAGGTATACTATTTGGGTGCATCTTAACTTGCCAAAATCCTGATTTACAATCAAATTTGCTAAATATAGTACAATCTTTTATTTTTCCTTATAAATATTCATTTGTCTATCATATCCATCATCTTCAGATATCGTTAATCTTTTTGTAGTTAATACCATCCTACTTTTCTCTTTTTGTTCACTTTGTTTATTCACTAAGAAGGCCGAATTCATGAGGTGAACTGATCTACGTATTACCCTAGTTTTAGTAAATCACACATATGTGTCTTATAATCTTCTATCTTTTCAAATAGTTTCTATCTTAGCAGCTTTTATTTTATAATATG
Organism: Tetrastigma voinierianum; assembly: GCA_016808115.1. Lineage (NCBI taxonomy): Eukaryota > Viridiplantae > Streptophyta > Magnoliopsida > Vitales > Vitaceae > Tetrastigma > Tetrastigma voinierianum. The sequence continues at coordinate 31,805 of JAEQBH010001210.1, read as the reverse complement.
GGTTCTTATTTTAATATACACTAACTTTAACTTTTTCCCCAAAAGATTTTTTAAAACATTTTCTCCTATAATTTCTAGTTTTTCTAACCTATCAATTAAGCTTTGTATTTGTTCTTTTTTTATGTTTATCATAAAGTAATTTATACTATTATTAATATGGACTTTTAAATACATATCTTCATATTCTTCTTCTTCAAAATCTTCTTGTATTATATTTGCAAGGTTGCATTATCCTTCTTTTTCGCACTCACAATCTTTTTTGCTAATAGCTTAGTTTCTGGAATATTCTATTTGTTTATCTAATTCTTCAGGACTTATAATTCCTGATTTCTTTTGTAATGGGCTTACAATGCAATGTCTTGATAAGGTAAAAAAAATCTTTATTAAAAGTTATTTGTCCATTATCTTTTAATAGAAATGATAGTCCTAATATAACTTGATGTCTAAGATTTAAAGGTTTTATCCAAGTTTCTTTTAATGGTAAGGAGTATTCGACTAGAGGTCGCTTTATCATGCGATATTTTGGTCGTAGTACTTAGGATGGTTGGTGGTTCTATTAAAACTTTATGTTTACTTGTTGTGCTATCATAGGTTTTTCTGCTAAGGTTATAAATCTTTTTGGTATTATTATCTCATCTATAATTACATGAGTACAACCTGTATCTAATAATGCATAAGTTTTAATTAAAAAATCTTCTATCCTAATTGTACATTCTATTTGAGGTGCTTTTATTTCTCCTAATTTATTACATATTTCTATAGGGTGGATTATTACATTAGAGTTTTCTTCATCCATAAATTCTTCTGGGATTTCTCCTAATTTTTTCTTTTTATATATATATTTCAAATTTTGTTACTAAATTATTATAACCTTCTTTATTAGTATTATTTCTGTTCTATTCTTTATCTTTTTCATCTATGTAGAGAGTATTTATAATTTCTTGATTATTATTTTGACATTCATTTCTTGAGTACTTGCTATGCTCTAAGTGGCCTTCATACGATTATGCATCCTTCTAAGTAACACTTCTGGCATTTTGCTCTATGTAATTTATCTAGAAACCATTTACATTTAAAACATCTAATACTATCAAGTCCTCTATTCTTTTTCCATTGATGTTCACATGTTATATCCATAAATTCTGTATTTGGAAATTTAATCTCCTCGCTAAATCATTTATTAGATATTCGTTTTCACTGTCTGAGTTTTGTTTTCCTTCTGTGATACTAACTATATATTGCTTCTTAGTATCGATATTTCTTCACTATTTCCACTAATTTTCATTTGTACATTCTAAAGCATACTTCTAGTATTATATAGGTTTTTCTTCACAGAGGACAATTTTGTACTTAAAATGGTCCGTTCTCCACATGCATAACACTTAAGTTTGTTTCTATATATTCTCTTGGATTGTATTTTCAACATGTCTCTGCTAGATCTAAATAAGGTTTTCTTCTAGTAGATCTTTTCAAGAAATATCTTTATTGTATTTTTATATGGTTTATATTTCTTTCTTTTCTATTTTCTTCCATTCCATATGTTTGTGGTGCAAATAGATTTTGGCGTAATCTATACCGACTTTCTAAGTTGTCTGGGTTTGTATTTCACGCATTTTCTTTTAATACTTTATATGGTTTATCCTATGTCCTATACTCCAAGGTTCCTGATTTTCTGTCATCTCATCTTGTTGGACTCCTTTTAATTCTTTCCATGAGGTTTCTATTTCTCTTCCTAAGGTTCCCCGGAAGCTTTTCTAAATAATTTTTCTCCTAACTTCGTTGAATCCATTTCCGAGTCAGCTACTAAAAATGGTAGTATGATTGACATAATTCTTTATATATTTCATTTTTTATCTCATTTGTTCTAGATGTAATAATGCTTCGTTGAATGGTAAGATGTCTTGAGTTGGGATCTTCTCCTGTAATAAGACTACTAATTTGGTTTACAAAATTATAAGGATTAGCTCCTAATTTGAGCATACCATTGTAATTTTCTCTCAAATTTGTCTTGTAAGATTCCCATAATGCCCTAGTACTTTCTCCTAAAAAGGTTTCTAAATATTTATACATGGTTTCAGGATCTCGCTTTCTGGCATATTTTTCCGCACTTCTACATCGATACTTCCCATACATCTATTACACTATTCCATAATTGCATCATGAGCCGCTATATTCAATATTTGTCCTGCCTTTTCCTCGAACTTATGTGGTTTTTCTATCGCAAGGTCTTCCTTAGTCCTGTAATATATGGATTCATCATAGGATTGACTTGGCTTAGGTTTGTTCTCATAATATGCTTCAGGTCTAGGTAAATTTCTCCTATCTTGCCTTATTCCCATAAGTCAGTTCGTAAATGGTGTAGGGAGAAGTTGCAGTGCTTACTTCATCATCCATCATTTCTAGATCATTATCTGATTCTATGGTTTCATTGTCATATTCTACTAATTCTATGACTACAATGTTTTCTAGATTATCATAGATTAATCTTTCTTCTTCTTCTATTTTTCCTTTTCTTAAGGCTAATGTTTCTATTTTTAATAAATCTTCTCCTCGCTTATTACTCCATCCGTCTATAGAGTATTATTTTATTGGATAATCTTTCCTTCCTAAAGTTACGTAGTCTATTTTTATTTATGTTAATTCTTCTTGGTACTCTTCACTTTCTTGTGTATCATTCTTTTTGTAATCTATGAACCTTATACTAGTTTTTCCTAAAGTATTTTGGTATTTTATAAACTATATTAAAATGAAATGTTAAAAGCATTATAAAGCGTCGACTTTCGATGAAGTTCGTAATTTTGCATATCTTGTCCACATTTGGTTCGATATCCAACTCTTTAATTGAAGAAGTAATTAACATCATGTCTTCTACTCTTATGAACTTTGCTTTGCAATAGAAAAGCTGCACCAATATTGTGTATACTGGGTGGAATGGGATGTCCATATATGAGCTTAGAGACTAGAAAGCAAAGCCTGACCTTGGAAGAACCTAAACCCAAATCCAATGAGGGAAGACTGAAGGAAAAACACACAGCGGAAGCATGGATCTAGCAATATGATTAAACATGCAACTGTATCTAAAATTCAATATTAAATAAAATTACCTGATGAGATTTGCGCATCCGCCAACTATTCTAGACGCCCACCAACCAAGAATCTACACCGTCGATCTACAAAGAATAAAGACGCAACCAACGATCTACAACTGGGCCCAATCTACGATCAAGAATCTCGCACCGTCCGGGATCTTCCATCTATCCTCGTGGTGGTAATGGATGTGTGTAAGACAACGAATCACGTGTAACTCGACCCAGAACACTTAAAAACCAAAGAATAGAAAAATTCTTTCTTTTCTCTCTTGTTTTCAGATTCTCAAAACGTATTTAAAAAACTCAAAGTTATAAAAACCTTAAAACCCATTACATCACAATAATCGCTCATAATAAATTATATTTATTATAAATAACCGTCATATAATAAATTATATTTATTATAAACCGTCTATATTCGAGAATACTAAGTAGGACCTAAGAGCACATAATTTCCGCTAACAATCTCCCACTTGCTCTCGAAAGTACAAACTGAAAGCATAAGCCCAAACCATGTAACTCAACCTCAAGGCTCTATGGGCCCATTATCGATATGAGCTCCGCCACTTTCCCCGAAGCTAGCCCGGGATCCAATCTGCTATTATTAATTAAGGCTCCTTATAATTGAAAAGCAATTATCTAACTTATATTACTCACTAAAGGCCTGTGAGTTGAACTCCAAAATTAATAATATCGATATATATTAATTTCTCCATCAGAAAATATCGATAATTAATTGATTATATTTTTCTGTCATCAATTAATTATTTTAATCTTCGGATGCACGCTTCTAATGGATCAAACGCACCGCCGTTGACTTCATTACATCCAAGTACCGAAACATATCAAGAGGATATTTCATAATTTCATTTTTTTTGTTTATTATAAATACCGTAATTAAACAATCACGCTCCCAAATCATCTAGGTATCGTCGTCAAAATAGGCCTCATATATCGACAATTCAAAGACCGATAATTATTCAATTACCTATTAAAATAAAACTCGTGGATCGAGAGAAAATAATAATCAAATATCACTTGAGATTTAATTCTTTCACGTAAATTTAACTTTAATCAAATCTTTATTTGATCCTATCAATGCAACATAATCGCACCAATATTTTATAATAACCAAGACAGATTATTTCATAAAATATTGCGCCTAAAATGTGCCATTCAACTTTATTCAATAATCGTGGATCTTATCTTGCCATAATTATGAGAACTTATGATCATGTCTTCCATGATCGATCCATATGACCATATACCGCATAATTAATCTGACCTTAATACTTAAAAATACTGTGCACAAGGTGAAATTAATAATTCATTGAAATTTTATTAACACGTAAAATACAATAATTTTATTTGTCTCGGCTACAAAAGCTCAAATAAAAACTCCCACTAGCCTAAAATAAGTCTCGATAATCTCCTTAACACCCATGTAATCTACATGTCTTTCAAAACTCTCGAATGTAGAGCTCTCAGAACGGGTCTCATATAGGTTTTCCTCCGATGTTATTTGTAACCACTGCGGTCTCCTCGCTTCAATGATGTCTCTGATCAAGTGGTACTTCTCCTCAATGTGTTTGCTTTCTTGCGGATACCTTGGTTTTTCGATCGTGCACGCCCCACCGTTGTCACAAAGAAAGGGTAATGGGCCGACTCGCGACTGGTATCACCCGAAGATCCATAATGAACTTCTTCTGCCCACACGCTTCCTACCGCCGTGTTACAGCAAATATATTCAAATTCTTCAGGGTGGAATCTCGCTTACACACGCCCGCGATCACTCCAACGCACGCCTCCACCATATAGTGTAAACACATAACCGTGAGGTAGATTTCCTCGAGTCAATATCCCTCGAAGTTCGGGAATCAGGAAACCACGGTTTCTAAACTCCACCGGAATATACTAGCATATAATCTCTCGCTCTCCTTAGATACTCTGTTATATGCTTTATCAAGTAATCCGCTGTTCTTCACCGGGGATTGATACCTGGCTACACCTCTAATCGCATACCGTATATCTGGCCCGGTACATAACATGGCATACATGAGACTACCTACACTCCTGAGGTATAAGGTATCCTACTCATACGTCTTTCGCTTCGTGAGTTTTTGGTGATTGCCTTTAGAAAGATGAATTCCATGTCTAAAGGGTAAGGATCCCCTTTGGAATTTTCCATGTTAAACCCGACAAGAATTTTATCAATATAAGAGGCTCGGAGATAGTGCCAACAACTTATTCTTCCTACCTCGTATAAGTTCGATTCCAAGAATATAGTTGGCTTCTCCCAAGTCTTCACATATCAAACCGTTTATGCAACTAATCTTTACACTGACAACACTTGTTTGTCGCTTCCGATTAACAATATGTCATCTACGTAAAGGACTAGAAAAAACTACCTTCCGTGCTTGGATCTTTGTAAACACAAGGTTCATCGTGGCTTTTCTCAAACCAAAAGAAGCACGGCTCCGATCAAACCCGATGTTCCATGATCCGATGCCGCTTAAGTCCATAAATGGACCTTTGCAACTCAGACACCATGTGTTCTTTCGGGCTTTAGCTTCAACCCTTCCGGTTGTCGATGTGATGTCCTCATTTAAATTGCCATTTAAAAGGTCAAGCTGACATCCATCCGCCAAATCTCAGAATCGACCAAGAGTCTACAAACTAAAGAACCGGATAGATTTAAGCATGGCTACCGGCTAAAAGGTTTCATAATCTATCCCCTGGTATAGCCTTGCCACCAATCTAGCTTCAAGGTTTCCACCTTCCCATCCGATCCTCTTTTCTCTTTGTAAATCCACTTACACCCTATCAAGTTTTACCCTTTCGGGTGCCTCTACAAAGAGACCGTGACGAATCGAATACATAGATCTCCATTTCACTATCTACGGCTTTTTGCCACCCCGTACATCCAATATCTTCCGCTAGCTTTGTAATTGATGGATCATCTTCACCGTCAATAGCAATAATCCTGGTGCACTCGCCAGCAAGACATAATCTCAGCTTCCGCCTCAATTTCATCACTACGACTCTAAGCTCCACCGGGTTGTGGTTCATTGTCTCCGGAGCCCAAAGGTACTAGTTCCTCTTGACTGCTCTTCTGGTTCTGGTTCCACATGTATTTGATCTTGCCCACCGGGTTCCACCTGTGCTTGTTCACCTTCTCGCACATTTTCCCCTTGAACATGCATAGAATCCGCAGGCTAGAGGCCAAGACACCGGGTGGTTCAGCTGTTTCGAAATGAAATAAGCTCCTCAAGAATTATTTTACTCTGGGTTTGAAATTGCTTATATAGTCTTCCTCCAAAAGTCACAAGTGGAGTACTCACAATAACCTTTATCCGGGTTAGACCATAAAATAGTCCACCTCTCGCTCCTTTGTGTGGCAGCCAACAAACTGCAAACCTCAGACGCGATTCCAACTTATTTGGATCCTTTCTTAAGACATGTGCGTGAGCAACTTCATATTCTGGATATGGATTAAACTAGGCTTGCGCCCTTTCCGACACCCCAGGTGCCTTAGAACCGCTTTTAGAAGGAACTAAATTCGAAGATACATTGCGCTTTCTATGGCATATCCTAAACGATATAGTAGAGATGAATAACTAAGCATCAATCTCACCATATCCCAAGAGTTTATTTCTTCTTCGCAGAACTCCATTTTGTCAAGTTCCGGTGTACGATAGTTGTGAAACTATCCCCTTGAGTCGGGGCAAGACTTAAACTTCCAGATAGTATTCACCACTTCTACGCATCAAGCTCTTTGATATGGAGTCCTAATCGGCTTCGCCACCCTTTATACTCGAAATTTAGTGAAAGTTTTGTACTTTCGCGCATTAGGTAAATATATCCATATCTTGAGTAGTCATCTGTAAAGGTGACAAAATACTCATAATTCTCCTCTGCTTGACATTTATCGGGTCCGCACACACGCACCAATTCCACGGTTGTCATACGATATCCTTCGCTTTAGCGGCCTTTTGGTCATTTTACCTTTCCAAACAAGATTCACATACCGGTATAGGTTCAAAGTTCAGTAAAGATCCCACTTTTTACCAAACCATGAATCCTATTAGGATTAATATGACCTAATCGCAATGCCAAAGGCAATGCTTTCATTTGAAACTTTCCTTTTCGCTAGCGATCATGTTTATCAACAATTTCTGAATTAAATATCATAGACATAGGACTTAAATAATAAAGCACCATCTATCAAATCACCTAAGATAAAATAACTGAAGTTGAACTTTATTGTAATAAAGGAATTAAATTCCAATCGTTAAACCTTGTTCAAATAAACAACTAACGTAAATTAAATTCCTTTTTAAACCTAAGACATATAAACAATTACTAAACATAAAGTCCTATCATTATTGAAAAATAATTTACTTGTCCTAATGCTTTAACTGAGACATGTTCTCCATTTCCAAGCCTCAAAACCTCTCGTTCCTCGCCCAACTGGGCTAGTTTGTCCGAACCATCGCAAAGAGTAACGCATACGGTTAGTGGCTCCCGAATCAATGATCCATTTATCATTATAATTTCTCCACTAAACAAGCTTCAACCACATTTAAATTACCCATACCTTGCTGCAACTGAGGGCAATTTCGTCTAAAGGATCTCTTCGTCCCGCACTAAGCACTTGCCTTCTAGCTTCTTCATACAAGGGTTTCGTAATCGTGGTTTCGAATCTCTTCGCTGTTCTTATTCTTCCCACCTCAGTTTCCTCTTCGGCCAGCAGAACCCTCGCCATATGAACACCGCCTCGATTCTCTCCGAAAGCCCTTTCTGCACTTTCAAGTTCATGCATCAACTCGGTAGGAGTTAGATCCATCTTGTTCATATTATAATTAACTTTAAACTGAGTAAAACGATCAGGTAGGGATTCAAATATGAAATCAAGTTGGGACCTGCCCATCTTCATCCCCAACACTTCGCCGATTGAGATGTGACATCATTTCGATTACCATCCCTCACACTTCCCTACCATTCTAGTGTTCATTATAGCCCTAACTCAGCCGCCTTAAAGAACTCATGATCAGGCAAACATCTTATCGAGAGTCTCGATCATTTCGCTCCACTCTCGAGATGCAGATATCCATTCTTTCAAAATGACTAGCAACATCGGCAAGAATATAGCTAAAGAACCGATATATATTTGCCTTGTCCCGCTTCATAGTCTTTTCCGACTTGGTCGATGCATTTGCCGCGGCTCATCACTGGGTGTGGAGCCAGACAAACTCGCCAAAAATCCGTAACAATGTACAAAAAGCTGGTTTTCCATTCACTATAATTATTTCCATCCATGCTTTTTTGACTCAAAATCATTGCAAGTGGGTTAAATGATGCCATTTTCTTCGAAAAAAATACACACTAGTATTAAAACGTAATATCTACAATAAACATAATCTAAAATTTAGTTAATCCCAAAAACTATTTTCTCTGCTTATTGTAAACAATTATTCGTTTCATTATAAACACTTACGTCAAGCAAGATATTTATAACAACTAAATTTGATCATGAAATGATTAGGATCCTACTAAGTTGGTTCCCAGAAAGATGGGAGTCATGTTTTACTACTTCTAAATCCCACCCTTCTGTATTTAACTTTCCTAGATAATACATAATCATTTCACTTAATTGTTTCCTAAAACTTTGGGCACTTAATAAAATATCATAGCCTCGCTGAGGGTAATAATTAAATTAAGTTTGAATGTTTTTAACTATTGTTTTAATTTCAAAATATCCTTTAATATCCAAGATTATGACGTTAGGCTGATCGTCTTATTAGAATTACTGAAACTTAATTGAGTCTAATCGATAAATCGACCATGTTTCTGGTGGGGCATCACGCGATCATTTATTATTAGACCCACAATGGAACCCTTAGGAGTTTATTATTAAAATTAATTAAAACCTTCACCATTAAATATTTTAAATAATGAGGATTTTCTAAAAATTATTTCAAAAAAATAAAATAATTTTTCCATAATAATTATTAAACTAGATAATAGAATCATAATAATTATTATGCACATATAATATCATTGATACCTTTATATAGCTACACCTATTCTATATGGCATGTTATCACATAAAGCATGTTCTCATATCATTAATAACTGCAAAAGCATTAATTAAATAACCCCAATCCATGGTTTTACTAAAAAATTAAAATTGGGCCTATTACAAAATATCCTGGGTTCTTGGGCCGATTATTTTGGATTCTATAAAGGCATAAAAGGCCCAGAACTAAAATAATTAAACCTAAAACCTAACATGTTGTTCTAATTTGAAGGGTAGTAGGTCCGTAGTCCACCAAAATCAAGCAAGCCCGGGGAAGACTTCTTTACCAGCAGGCAATGCAAGAATGGCTCAAAGCGACTCGCCGCCTCTGCCAAAAGACTATCGGTGAGGACCACGCGAAACTTCCACGGCGCGTGGTATCAATGGCCGTTCTCGGAGCCGTGCGCCGTCTCGTCGGCAGCGTCTCACCTCCCTCTCTAACATTTCACGGTGGTAGATTACGAGATAATTGTCGAGATCTTCTCAAACTTTCCAAATAATGAAGGGTGTCTGATTTGCGAGTTTGAAATTTAAGAGTACAACTATTTTTAATTAAAAAAATGTAAATAATAATAAACAGGAAAGGAAACCTGATCTTATGACCGGCCTCCTGTTACAAACCCGAAAAATTATCTGATCAAAATCTACCATGGATCTGGCGAAACCATTAAAATAATACATCCATTCATGAACAAAAATCATAAAATTAACGAATCTAATCATGCGATCTAACATGAATAGAACCTAGATTGCCATGTACTAAATCAACATCAAAATTACACTACCATTATTCTTAGATACCTAGATACACATATCTAATCTGTATATAAATACAAATTTAAGAAAAACACCACGTGAAGCATGGATAACAATATGATTAAACATGCATTTGTCACAAATTCAATATTAAATAAAATACCTATGTAGATTTGCGAATCGAGTAAACTAGACTTCTAGATCAACCATGACCAGCAATCACAGTCGGATCACGTGACGGCAGCGACAACGATGCACCGCAGTCCGATCACGGATGTAAATGCACGTCGATCTTGAGATCTATCCTCGGGAGCTGGTATGGATGTGTGTGGGCTGTGAATCGGGCGTAGGAGCTGGATCTTAGAACACTTAGAGAAAAAAACCAAAGATAAGATTCACTCTTTTCTCTTGATGCGTATTCTCAAAAAATACATGAAAAAACTAGAAAACGCCCAAAACCCATTACATCAAAGGAATAGCTGTTCATATAATAAATTATATTTATTATAAATAACGAATTCATATAATAAATTATATTTATTATAAAAAACTTAGGATTCATATATTTGAGAATACTAAATGGGACCGAGAGCATAATTGCTAACAAAGACAAGTTGGGCCTCGAGCCCTCATTATATGTGGTCCAAAACCAGCACTTGTTCTCCTCCCGCCGTAGCAATGTTTTAGACACCGGCAATGTTGAGCCTGCCAACTTGCCACGCGGAGAGACCATGCCCTCCCTTTAGAAGAGAAAAGGTCAAGCGATCATAGCCACTACTCCCACTGCAGCAAGCATGAGGACACATGTCACCATGCCATCAACACTATTATCCACTATGATCCTAAATTCTTGGACTAAGGTGGCGTTTGTTTTTCATAATCTTGAATAGAACTTTTTTGAACTTAATCTTTGAATAATTGTAATAGCATTAATGTAAAATGTTGTTAACATTTATCTCTATTAAGGATTAAGTTGTTTGTTTTTAAAAACTAAAAATTTAACATCTTAACGACTTAATATATTAGCAGATACCAAATTGAATCTCTAATTTTCATCCGGCCTTAACTTTTTCTCCTTCTTTTGAACCCTTTTCCATCCTTCTCCTACACAATTCCCCCTGGTAAATCTCCCTCTTTTCCCTGCTTCCTCATAAACCCTAGTTTTATTTAGATGATTTTCTCTCCTTCCAAACGGAAAGCGACGATGCTTCCTCATAAACCCTAGTTTTATTTAGATGATTTTCTCTCCTTCAACAGAAACGCAATGTTCGCTTTGATCAGTTATTCGAGTTTTTTATTATTCTTTTCAATTTGTATTTCTTATTTGGATTTTTGTTGAATTTTGTTTTCTTGGTGAAAAATGATATGGGTTTGTTGTCGTGTTGGTTGTGTAGAAAGGAAGGGTTAGGGAGGAACCATGGCTATAGCAGTCTGAAGCGGCTCATCATGCAAGTCCCCGTCTTGGGTTCCAGTGTGGATTGTTTGAGAAATTGGAACAGTTGGTGGGGCACATACGGGTGAGTCGAAGAGGTTTCGATCCAAAGGGGATGGCTTTTTGCGGATGACACCAATTTCAAGCTTTTAGTTTGATCTTTTAAAAATTTCGGTGTTAAGTGAATGAATAATAAAACCAGCCGGCACAGATCTACAACAAATTGCTTTGACGTCGACGACGACTCTTTCACGCCACGAGTCGCTAGTTAAGGTCCTGATCCGTGGCTGATTGTAATGGTATAAATAGAAGAAGGAGACTTTTTGTAGCCTAATAAAGGGTAGATGTGTTGTGAAGGAATGTCCGTGTGGTATTACCTAATACATTTCACTTTTTGCCTTTAATGGGAACTCTTTCCCCTTCTTGATCCCTTCTCTTACATTGCATAGTTTGGAATCTCTCTGGAAATACTAAAGGGAGAAGTCTCACCATCAACCTCGCCATCCACCACCGAGGAGCATTTGCAGCAGCTAGAAAGAATGCTCAAGAAACAGAAGATCTCCTACTGGCAACAACTTGCCTCCTTCTTAGAGTTCAACGGCGCCCTAAGGTAGGAGAACGTAGCCTTGCGAATGGCAGAATCTCCCCCTTGGGTAGGGATTGCAACCGTCAAGAACTTGTCGTTAGAGACAACCTGATGACATTGAACACTGACATGAGGAGGGAAAGGAGCCCAAGTCAGTCGGCCTCAACGGACACTGCCTAGATGCATACCCGGCGCCATAATTGAGGCAATCAACCTAAGCAGATTGACAAGCCTAGAGTGCCACAGTCGCCTCAGAATCCCAATCTAGCCCTACAAGCGCTATACGACCTGGCAATGTCACCTTTTGTGCCCGCCATCCAGCACCAGGACCCTCCCCACACTTTGTGCTGCCTAAGTTTTAGATGTACGATGACATCAAAGATCCATTCGACCACATGACATACTATTGCCAAATTATGACTCTTCATAGCGAAAATGATGCCCTCCTGTACAAAGTGTTCACCACTTGCCTAGTAGGCTCCACCTTATCATGGTTCCATCGACTTCAGGAAAACTAGATAACTTCCTTTCGCTCTCTGTTTGAAAATTTTGTGACTCGATATATGTGCTCGATTAGAAGAAAGCAAGGCATATTGTAGTTTAGCATTTCATATGTGAAGATGGGGAGGTCACAGGACGATCTGGGACTTCATGGTGTTTTGACATTGTATTCTAGTCGTTCAAATCGCACTCAACACAATGATGCAGGCAGTGGAAACTAATATCAATGCAACCTGTTATTTTCTTTTGATCTGTACAGCCCAACTACAATCGACAAACTGTTTTAGAGGGACAATCAATACTCCTTGTTGGAGGACCTTCTAGCTCTGGCCTGGGAGGACCCTTGTTGTGAATAACTCTGAGAGCAAGCTTGATTCCACTGACAGGAAAGATAGAGTAGAGACAGGGCAACTGAGGAGAGGAGCATCCTGCAAGACTAGATACTGAAGAGACAAACCCAAGGAGATGGGTGAGATGAAACTAGAGGATACTGAAGTCAAATCATGATGAATCCGTCCAATTCTCATTGACACGGTTGCAACTACTTCCTCTTGTCCAAACCACTGAGGATTTTGCCTGGTTGACCTTGCTAAAAATCGACGTAGACCAAGGAGACCGATCTTGAAGAAAGACTTGAGTCTTTATATTAAAAACTATAAATTACAAGTACAAGAGGAGGCCTTATATGGCTAAGCTGTACAACCCTAGGAAAATACAAATTACAATTCTAAGGAAAATACAAATTATAATCTGAAATTACAAATAAATATAAAAATATAATAATTTAGCATCTCAAACTCGCTACATTGGTTTAAAGAAGCCATTATAGGTTTGAAATAAAAAAGCAAAAAGTTAGAAGTAGTTAGTGAGAATCTCAACATTCGCGATCTTGAAATAGATTGAAGTGTGAGTGTGCTGAAGCGGATGATGATGAATGAAGTGATAATCTATATGTTTCGTCACGTTCATGGAAGACATCATTATGAGCAATTTGAATAGCACTTTGATTATCAAAGTGAACTTTGGTTGCAGTGGAATAGTCAACACCAAGATCCTATAGTAACCAATGTAACCAAATAAGTTCAGCTATAGTAATTTGCTAGTGCTATCATAGCCAAGAAACCAGAAAATCTAATTTTATGAAAAGATTAAAATAGCATTTGATCATTGAAGATTTTCGATCTCGGATAATGAAAGGAACTTCATCATTAGATTGTCCTTACGAAATCATTCACGTCGAATTTGTGAAAATTAAAGCTTGATCGAATTTCACGTTTTTGAGCAGAGAGAGTGCGGGACATGCCAGCATGGTGAGTGGCTCTGTTAATGGCAGCGTGTTAGGTGCGGGGAATTAGTCAAACAAGGAGAGACAAGTGGGGCTCACGTGGACATGTGGCACCTCCTAATTGGATGAGAAATCCAAAGTAGATGGATAAAGAGGACAAAGGAAATCCTATCAACGATGGAAGGTTGACATGTAGAGAGGGACCCAATCTTGAGCTCCTCTCTTCTTTAAGCAGTTTGGAAGAAATTAGAAAAGAGAGAGAGAGAGAAAGGAAGGAGATTTCGAGTAAAAGCTCTACCTTCTCTCTCAAAATTTTCGATAAATCTGAATGACGGTTCTTGATGAGCCAAGAGGCAAATTTGCTCTACGCTACAAGAGCTACATGTGGGTACCAATTTTGAGGAGTTTCGACAACTCCGGGAGGTAGGAGTCTTCTTCCACTTGGATATTCTTTGTTTAAAGAGATGATAATGGTTTTATGATCTCTTACAAACTGGAACCTTGGTTATTGGTTATGGAGGAAGAATGGAATAGTCACTAATGAAAGCTGCCACAGGACATGTACTTTCGATTTGGGAATGTTAAAGCAGTCAAGATTGTAGATAGACTAAAATGGTCCTTGTGAAATGCTTGTATGTGTTGCTTGACATAGGAGCATGAATGAGTGTAAATTAAGCGATATAAGCTTCAATTAAGACCATTGAAATGTGTATGGAAAATGAAATGTTAATGCATGCTAATTGATGTGTTAACATGATTGTTTGAATTATATGAGATATAATTGTGTATGAGCCATTGGAATTGGATATATGAATTGGCATCATTGCATTCATGTGCACGATAACATCGCGTCAGTCGGGTGTGGGTGCACGGTATGGTTATTCCGCCATTAAACGGTGAATGTGGGTTGAAGTTTGTCTTTGGGGCCCGATCCGATGAAGACTCATAGTTCCAATTATAAAGTGAGAAATAATTAATGTGTATTTTAATCCTTGGAACTTCCGGGGTGTGAGACCATAATTAGCCTCAAAGGTCTGCATAGGTGTAAAAAGACTGAATAGGCGCTAAAGACCGCATTTTCTTGAAAAGTTTTGCGCCAGTGTGAGGGCCGTAGTCACTATCAAAGTTCTATGTAGGCGTTAGAGACATAACGATTGTGATCGAAAGTTCTATTGCCTAAGAGAAAACATGGTCATGTTTCATCCTTAGACCTAAGGTTAATTGATAGGGTGAGGATTGACTGGGATGGTGCAGTAGCAATTCTTTGGGTGTTGGTGGCCGGCAAAGGCTCGGTAGTTGGAGTGTCGTTGGCATTACCGTTGTGATTTTCACGTAACAAATATCTTGAGAAATTGATGGGTGACTCGGGTATGGGCATGGAAGGAAACATTTTCATGCATGATATAAATCATTCCATGTATGCATTATGAATTGTATGAATATGGATGTTGTGATGTGCCATTGCATGTGCATTTAGGTGAGGTAGCCTTTAGGAGGAATTCTGCCTTCTCTTGGGGCATTGCTCACGCGTCGTGGGACTCCTTTCAAGTGTTGACGAGTAGGCTCCATAGAAGTCGGGATTATGGCGGGGCGGGTATGGCCTTGATCCACGTTTTGTGTATATATTAGAGCAACTAGTTTAATATATGTTTAATTAAAGTGTAATTTACTCTTGAACTATTATAATATAATTGATTAAATATTTAGTGAGTATTGATGCCATGGGCCCCAGCGCCATAACACCATGCTGGTGCAAGTATGAGACCTGAGAGTTTCCCACAGAGTTGACAGGTGGTGACCTTAGGGCCCCAGTTTGGGAAAAGTCACCTTATATTCTGCCCGATGTGGGGCAAAACACTCATGTTTGTTCTTACTCCAAGAGATAAGAGAATCACCCAGAATAAAATAATATCCTGTAGTAGATCGATGATCAGTGGGATCACCTACCCAATCTACATCTGAATATGCCTGAAGAGTAATGAAGAATGGGAAGAAAAATGAAGACAATCAAATATGGTGCCTTTCCCGAGATATAAAATCCACGAGAATAGCGACAATGAGAGAATCGAGTGGCCATAGTGACTAACTACATGAAGCGCATAGGAAATATCGGAGCGAGTAACGGTGAGATAGATTAGACTCATGGTACAATACGTAAGTGGCATCGGATAGATTTGCCATCATGAATTGAGCGACAATTATACTCGATAGGTGTGTCGACTATCTTGTTATCAGTGATACTGACTCGAGAAATCAGATCGGAAGTATACTTGACCTGAGTAAGATAATAACCATCTGCGAGAAAAGAAGCTTCCTAAGCCAAAAAAAGAAATTAAGAAGGTGAGATCTTTCATTTTCAGAGTGTGTGAAAGAGTACTTTAGATCTGAATACCACGCATATCATCACTTATGTAATCATATCATCGACCTCCCCAAGAGGAGAATAGTAATACCATGACCAGGCAGTCTCAAGAAAAGAGTTGTATCAAAGAAGCGCACGAAAAGCCATCTTGCAGAATCAATGACTTGAACTTTGCAAACCATGCTGAGAGCTTATTAGCCCATAAAGTGCGCGTAGTCGAAATACTGCGTGAGGGAACCGGGAGGTGAAGGCTAACCCGGTGGAAACTTCATATGGACCCTTCTCGAGTTCTATTAAGAAAAGCATTTTGACATCCATACGAAAGAGTGGCCATTTGCAGTATGAAACAACAATAAGGTCATTTGAAAATCGAGCCACGGGGTAAAGTCTCTATCATAATCAATCCATTACTCTGGTGAACCCCACATGACAAAGAGCCTTATGATGATCAACGATTAACCATCCCGATCAGTCTTGATCCTTATAACCCATTGCGATATGATTTTCGGAGGAGATCAATGAGGATCCCATGTTCGATTTTACTCTTTGATGCATCCAACTCTTCTTTCATAGCTTGTTGCCATAAAGGGTTAGAGGAAGCCTCATGAAAAGTTTGAGGTTCCTGGAGAGAGGCGAGAGCAGAAAAAGAATGAAAGTCACGAAGGTGAGAAGGAAGAGTAGTTACCAGATGGGAACAACGAAGTGCATGAGTCGAGAAGGACTAACGGGATCTGATTGGGGTGGTTGGCAGACCTCATTTCCCTCAACATGTTTATCACCAACAGATTGTCACACTCACCCTCGTTCTCATCTCAACTTTTTCATTAGGGCCCTTTTAGGTTTAGTCGTCTGCAGGCCTCGGGTGGGCTTGTATGTGGTCCCGTTAGTGCGTATAGTTCACTTTAGAGTGTCATCATGGCTTATTTTTTTTGATTATTGGCATGCGTGCTATGGGAAGCAGTGGGGCCCCCTCGAGGTTTTAGCTCGATCAAGTTTGATAGGTATGTCAAATTGAGCATAGGTTTGTTTGATCCTGCTATCTCATATCGTGAACTTCAGAATTGTTCCTTTGTTTGTTTTGTTGGATTCATAGTACCAAAGGAGGTTTTAAATTTCATAATTTTTTGTCAACGTTTTGACTAACCCGATTTGGCCCCAGTTCATCGACGTACAGCCATAAACTCAGCATTTTGGGTGATTTTGGTAGGCACTCCTCACTTCTTTAGATCCTGTCTCCCTCATCCGGACTTGGAATGGTGCACGTTTTTTGTTGGTCTCCCTTATTCTTTAGGAAAAACATTATATCAAGTTTCATAATTGTTGCACCTCAGCCGATGGACTAGTTGGCAGCTGGTTCAGCAGTTGAAATGGGCTAGCTTGTGTGGAGCGGCGTTTTTTTGTGATTTTGGAGGCCCAAATGTATGGATGAGACATAAGCTCAAAGCTCGACCATGGGCGGTATTATTATGAGTCCATTTTAGGCCTTGGATTGAAGATTATGCAGCCCACCATGAATCCATGTGGTTGCGGTGGTGAAACAACTGAAATCTTAGAGGCCGACTTGCATGGGGCTTTAGGAGAGGAGTTAATGAGAAAAATTTGTTTCGAGACTGATTGGGGCCCTTTCCAAAGCTTGAAGGTGAAGCTTCCACGTGGGTTCAGGTCACAAGGGTGAGAGTCATGGCCTCCGGGGAGAAAGATCAAAGTGGAAGGATCTTGGAAGGGACATTTTTCAGGGCTCAAGCGCCCGTTCTTGATTGACTTGGATGTAGCTTGGTTTCTTTGCTTTGTGGAAGGAGTGAATGTATACCCTGTAGCTCCACTATGTTTCTTTAATGAACATTCTGATCAAATTTGAGGTTTCTCTCACCACATTTTGACCAGGTTTCATCATACGTGAAAGCGGTTCAACAATTCCTGCTAAACTGAGTTGTTTATTTGGTTGGTTCTCCTCATCCAGGCTGAAGTAAATCACCCCATTATTTATTGATTCTATTCTTTTAAAAGTTTCTGATAATGAAGTTTGAAAGAGCCTCTATCAATTATGTGGACTGGTTGGGAAACCAGTGATGGTTCATTAGGTTGATTGCCAGGTGCTGTAGTTTAGGGAGTTTAGTTTGTTTGGTTGGTTCCTCTCGAGCTGAATGATCGCATTCTTTTTAGTTCTGACTCTTTTGGAGGGTTTCTGACAAAATTTGACCCTCTCTCCAATGGTATGGACTGGTTGGGCAGATTAGTGATTCATTAGGTTAGTTTAGGCCAGCAGTTGGGGAGTTGGTTTCATTTGGGTTGGTTCTCACTCATCAAGCTCAAAGAATCAATCACCGTTTATCTTGTTGATTACCTGGCTCTTTTAGAAGGGTTCTGAAAAATTTGAGAGGCCCTCTGCAACCGTCCCGAACTGTTAAGAGCAAGATTATTAGGATGCAATTCTAGTTCCTAAAGTACGTAGTTCGGGTCTTTGGCATGTTGTCTTCGGTTCTCAGTCATTGGGTTGATTTCTATCTTGGTTTGTTTTTTATTTTCCTCATAGGGGAAAGGTTATGAAAAATTTTAGAAACTCTCTCAGCAGCTGAACTGGTTGCAGGAAACCGTCGCCAGTTCTGCTTTGTTCAGTTACAGCTGAAACAATATTTGGTCTTTAGCGCTGTGTTGGTTCTCCGTCATTGAGGTTGGTTTTATATGGTTTGTTTTGTTAGTTTATTGCTCATGAGGAAGGGTCTGACGTTTTGAGCCTCTCTCAACCGTCGCTACTGGTTGAGAACCAAGATTGGCGGTTCATTGAATTCCAGTTTGTACCAGATATTAAGATTGTTGTTGCCAGTTTGTGTTGGTTCTTGGTCATTCGGTCGGGTGTACTCAGTTTATCTTTGGAGTCTGGCTTTCTGGGAAGGTTCACAGAGGATTACCAAATCATATCAACATCGGACTGGTTGGGAAGCCCAGGAACCAACCGGTTCATTGGGTTAGGTTTAAGACGACAGTTTAGGTACTGCTTTTGTTGTATGGTTTTGGTCATTGGAGTTAGAATTGCACTCTATTATTTTCAATTAAGATTCTAGGAGTCATAAGTGAAGATGTTTAACAAATTCAATTTTCTCAATCGTTTGAATTTGTTAAAAAACAGGTGTCAACGGTTGTGCAAAATGGCTCATGGGCAGCCATATTTTAGCATGTTTCAATCCGATCATCGTAGTGCTCTTAGTTGAAACCTGTGGGCGCTGCCTTTAGGGTCTGAGTTCAGTTGAGTTTGAACAAAGTGAGGTAGATGAGCAATATGGATTAGTATCATATAAGTTTCAGTTTGTGGGTTTAAGGGAATGTATCTTAAAATGTATGCCACTCTCCTTGGCTCTTCCTTTCTTTTTAGTATGGGATCAACATTTGGTTCATTATAATCATATGATGTATTATTTGCCCCTATCTATTCTTCTGCCTTTGGACTCGGGTATCTTGGATTAATTAGTAATTTGTATTCATATCATTTTGATGTTTGGATCAAACATTTGTGGTCACATTCAGACTTACCAGTGAGCATCTTGACTCTGCAGTGAGGACCAAGTGTGTAACTTTAATGTTGATAATGTGAATTTCATGGATGCTTTGTGTTTGGGTGTCATTGTGCCTTTGCTATGTTTGTTATTTGCTCTTGCATTATATACTTAGTAGCGAGGACCCATAAATTTCGCAGAACTGCCCTTTGGTTGAGTGTTTAACGTATGAGTACCAATTAGGTTGGTGATCTAAGTTGTATGTTTAGCCTAGGCTGTCACGATCCTATGACCCATAGCCTTCTGCTGCAAATTCTACCTAGTAAAAGTAAGGTTAGGACCTATGCAGAGGGGTGCTACCTCATATGAGGTACACCTTCGATAGGTGTCGACCCAGAACCCGGAAATCTAGTTTCGCGAGACCGCTTTTCCACTCTTACCGGAGTCATTAGGGTTTTTGTTCTTGCTGGTTTCCCCTTTATAAAACCTGCTGCAACAAAAGTAGTGTGACTCCAAAATTGTCCTCCTCGAGACGGATTTTCTAAAATTAATAAATCCCTTTCCTTCCATTCATGATCGCCGCCGTCGATTGGAAATGGTCCACAAATTGGCGACTCCTTTGGGATCAGACCCGAGAATCTACAGGAACTCATAGATGAAGCTTGAACTTGAGTTGTGTATATTGGAGCACATGGTTCATTGACGATAGACTCTTGGCTACACAAATGATGATGATCACTTACCGATTTATTTGGCGCCGCCCATGGTTTGTTTGACCTTTATTATTAACATGTTGGATTCAGATAACGCCATGGTTGATTTGGTACTAGCCTGTGTTCACGATTGCATAAATGGTTGGTTGTGTGTATACTATGCTTGATAGGCTTGCTCTTTGCATGTGATTAATATGACTACCTCACTCTTACATGGTGTTTTTGATTTGTTTTGTGTTTGTGAGGCGCGTGTATCACCACTTCTGAATCACTAGTCTTGGTCAATTGTTCCTCATTGATTGTATGTTGTTTAGGTCATTCCATTGTTGCCTTCGACAAGCTAGAGGTTTCAGGAATAAGGCCAACACAAGACTATATCGGAGATGACGGATGTCGGTGATGAGACTGCGCTAAGCCACACTGCACTGCGTTCCTTGGATGCCACGTGGCGGTGTGTCGCTTTTGATTGTTGATTGATTGTGATTGAATCTCCGGGTTGTGTATGTCCTTGTGGGTCGCGGTCGCCTGCTTTAGGACGCCTCTTGCCACATTAACCACCGTATCTTTACTAGGTATTACCGCCGAAATCTGCGGCTCACGCATGTGAGCCATTTATCGAATTAATTTAACATCACATATTAAACTCATTCCCTTAGGATTTCATTGTAGGATTGCATAGTGGATTAATTCCCAGGATTGACCAATCACGGGGCCCGACATGCCCTCTTTACTTCTTCGAGTTGACAGTTGGCCTTTGGTTCAAACGGATTGGATCGGGTAGACATTGGGATTTAGATCTGCAGTCAGTTAGAAGCAGACGCTCAAATCGCGAGATATGGTTTCCAGTACCTCTGTCGACCAGTAGTGAATTCTAGATACCATGGCACTCTCTCAGGGATGCTATGTTGGAGCTGAGATTGAGGATTGATGGGCATAGACATGACCATTACCAATTTAGAGCACCATGACTCTCCCCACACCTCCCACCACCACTGCCATCATCACGGACCGTGCGAGCGAGACTACCTGATTCCACCTCACCCCACCATTATTTGGACCGCATGCAGCGAGGACCTACTCACACAGTTCCTCCACCACCTGCCCGGTTCAATGACCCATGGTTAGACTTTGTTCTACATGGTCATTTGAGGACCATGCCACATTGGTATGACCGCCACCAGGTGTTGATGACACTCGGGCGGGTATCGATAAGATTAAACGAAGGATCGAGGTCTCTGCATGTTCCCGATGGAGTTATAGGTTGGGGCGGATATGATGACCTTCCCGATGTAAGCAGCCTTACCGGTTGAGTTCCGCATGGAGACATTGAAATTCTGGATAGGTGCCTATTCACTTAACGTTATACGGCGGCGTTATCTTGTGGGCGCCGATGGATAGATCACAGAGATGATTATGCTTTTCTCAGCGGTAAAGTGGTGCCGCTCAAGCGTTGGTTTGCATCATTAAAACCCTTGACGCAGGGCGTGGTGATTTGGGAATGAGTTTATCGGGCGATATTCTTTTATCTTTGTAGTGGGCGTATCGAAGAGTTGGAGGCTCTCGAAGGAAATGGGATAAGGTCTGATACTTCATTTATCTCCGTGGAGGAGAAGATATACAGTTATAGATAGACCCTGAGCGTGGTGGTCTGGCAACATGATTATCACGTAGTCTTGACCTCGCTTTGCTAGGCATCTCATGGGCTTCCACAGACCGGGACACTGGATCGTGGATTCCAGGCCCTATGGCATTGAGGCATATACAGAGATTATCGGCGGGGCTCTTCTCGCCGGACTCAAGGGAAGAAGCTGGTGAGACCCGGATCATGAATCGTGGTGCCATTGGCATGGCGAGACCACGAGTCCCCGCGTCACCCTCAGTTTGGCGGTTTTAACACTCTACGGTGTCGGGGCGGGATCGGTACGGACCAGCTACTCGCTGACCGAGTTGGGCTGCACTACCCATCTCAGCCACCACGGCCCGGTGTATACCACAGGCGCCTCGAGGCCACTTGTACGAGTACCATCGACGGTATAGGCCTGACCTCCATAGGGCGGCTGAATGATTTACCTGACTCGGGATGCCAGTAAAGCATTCAAGATTAGTTGAAGGTTGATTATTCCACTACCACCGAGACCACCCTTTCTGACCTACCCACAGTTCGGGGTAGATCTTCTTGTGCTTATCATCAAAGAAATTTGGTCATGATCTGAGACAATTGTCTTTGCCTTGAAGCACGTTATTAGGACTTGATTGATCAAGGTTTGGTTGATTTAGGGCGTCTGCAGTGACTGCTATAGGCAGATTACCCACTCATGACACCTAGAGCATGCCTCCGCCCCCACGTGTGCATTTGAATTAGTATTCAGGAGATGAGATATTCATGTTGGATACGGATGAAACTCCTCAGCCAGTGGGTTATATCGCAACGCTTCAGAGTTTAGTGTATCACCCGAAATTGTAGAGTCTCGATCCATTTAAGGTGTCGGATGATGTTCCGACCAGACCGACAATATCGTCGGTATACTTGCAGCATGTTCTCGTGACACCTTTAATTCTACTGTTCCCGAGGAGGTATGGGCGATCATAGAGATGTTGGTGTGCAGATGGGAGGGTAAGCTCGGCCACTGTTGATGCGACCCTTTCTTGCATTGATGCTGGGTGAGATTCGGAGAATAAGTGAAATTTTACCACGGATCACGCGCCCACTCGGGCGCATTTCCATTTGGAGCTCTTCATGGCCCTCATCCGGCCACACATAAGATGCGTTGATCAGAGCTCTGTCGGATTGGAGTTGACACTACTACCACCCGGGGTGATCCATTTTCTTTGTGGATAAGTGCATCACGTAACATTTTCTAACAATGATTTACCACGAGGATTAAGCCATGTTAGTCCACTTATTCCGTTGGTGTTGCTTGTTCGGTCGAAGGGTGCGTGATCTTCTTGGACATGGCGGCTCGCCTAGCGTTGTCGGTACAGTTCTTGCTATTGCTTTGGGATTTTAAGCCATCGATTTTGGGCCATCCACACCGTCGTCAAAGCCCTATGATGGGACTCGGAAGGACGGTTTGGGTACACTCGACACACGTGTCATGATTAATTAGGTCCTTACTCTCCATACTCTTTCGGGGTTTGAGGGATCAATCATCCTTTAACCTCTTCTTGGTCGCCCTTGGACTCATGGCGGGTGCTATACCATCTTCCTTCATCGAGAAGGTGAAGTTCATACATGAGGAGCGCATTATCACGTCTGATCACGATAGAGATGTTATTACTTCCTCACGAACCCGATTACTCTGGTCGGCCACGATCGGATGACCTACATTTGACCGGGTTTACATTCGATGAAGTTCATGTTGTTAGCCTAGAGGATGACCGCAGGGATATGGTACCCATGTCATTCGACCGGTCTGATGCTTACTGGTGCCCAGCGTCAGAGGCATGTCTTATATGCCTGGTTTGGGATTGGGTCGCCCAGCAAGCGCCGCGAGTTTACTATTACAGTTGACCATGACATATCTTATGGGTTGGAGTTACATCCCAGCGGATGATCTTGCGACATAGCACGGCTAACGTAGAAGTGAGCTCGCGTATCGGCATTCCATTGATTCTCCACCGCGTACACTTTTGATTGGTTGACTATTTTACCGGAGGAACAAAGTACACCGCCACAGAGGGAGTTGACTAAGTTTCAAGATGCGTGGGTCGGGCATTTAGCATGCCACAGGACGAGATTGTTTGGTCTGAGACCACCAAGCCACTCGGCGGTGATAGTTGCACCGTCGCCGGATAGAGCCCGGTGTGTTTTTCCATGTGCTTTCACGAGGAGATCCACGACTATGATCTACTATGGATTTGGGGGATAAGCCCGATGGAGTGACTTCACGATACCTACATAGACCCCGAGATGGACATGGTGACGCTGGCCAGTTTCGCCAAATCTGACCGCGTGGGTGCCCATTCTGCTCTTGACATGTTTGGGTTTCTGGGTTGATTCGATCTTTTGTGACACTTTATGGCGACACCGCGTAAGCGCAATGGACATGATCGGCCTTGGTCGCGTGCGGATGTTTCCCACTTTGGGCAGAATGGTCACGCTTTTGATGTGTTTGGAATTTCTGTGGCAGGTTTGATGATGATGGGCTTATTGCTGCGTGTTACTCGCGTCTTTGTTTCGTTGAAGAGGGCGTCGGGCTACGTGGACCCACCTCTTTCTTTGACACTATGTCGGGGTTTGTCCACCAGCTTGGTGAAACATTCGATGGTAATAGCCCGACATGGTATTTTCGAGTATTAAGCTTGTGTCTGACATTTTCCTTTGATTACCACAAACCTGCATTTTGTGTATCTGATGTTAATGATATGGGAGACCTGAGATGACCCACTTGGTGGTCGGTCAGTCTAATTATGATCTGAGGACATGAAAGTTACGCTCGTTTCGATACCGGAGTGGATAGATTTTAGTGTACGGTCGGCCCGGAGAGATTAGGATTGGCTCTTCGCTATCTCGGTGAAGGAGTAAATTGATTGACATCTTTCGAGTCATACTTGGATGTATTTGCATGGTCTTATGAGGACATGCCGGGGCCTTGACCTTGTAGTTGTATCACCTTCCTATTTTGCCACGTACTGAGCCGGTTAAGCGAAATTGAGGAGAAATTCACACCCTCGATGGAGTCTGCGGGTTAAGGAAGAATTCGAAGCAACCTGTGTTGGCTTCTTGTCGGTGGATTTAGTATCTGAATGGAATTTGGCTAATGTCGTCCACATTCCTAAAGGATGGCAGGTTAGAGTTTGTGTTGACTTTCGAGATTTGAATAAGGCTAGCCATTTAAAGATGATTTTTCCCCTCCCACACATCGATATGTTAGTTGGTAAATCTTTGCGGGCACCTATGCATCCTTCATGGATGGGTTCTGGTTATAATCGATTTTGATGGCTCCCGGAGGATGTGGAGAAGACTTCTTCATCAGATAGGTACTTATTGCTACCCGGGTTATGCCATTTTGGGTTGAGAAAAATGGGGCGCTATCGGAGAACCGCTCTCTCCTATTCCATGATATGATGCATAAAGATGTTGAGGTATACGTGGATGACATGATAGTGAAATCCCAAGGCAGGGCAGATCACTTAGCAGCCTTATAGAGATTCTTTGAGAGGATCAGACTGATTGATTGAGATTGAATCGAAGTGCACCTTTAGGGTAGCAGGAAGTGCCTAAGTCACATTGTTAGTGAGCGCGGTATAGAGGTTGATTCGGAAAAGACCAAGGTACACCAGCATACGACTCAGAATTTGAGAAAGAGAGATCGAGGCTTTTTAGGCGAGACCACAATACATCGGTCGTTTCATTGCTAGACTAACGACATATGCGAGCCTATCTTTCGTCTTCGAGGAAGAACCGGCCCTACGAGTTTGGAATGATGATTGCCGATGCTTTTGGAAGATTAAGGAGTGTTTACTTTCTCCCAGTTTAGTGCCTCCCACTGCAAGGCGGCCCTGCTTCTATATTTGTCGGTTCGGATATAGCTTTGGGATGCATGTTATTTCATTTCGATGATTCGAGAAAGGGAGCGAGCCATTTATTATCTAAGTAAGAGGATCTTTGGAATCTGATTACCAAATGCATATGATTGGCGCCTCTGTTTAGCGTTGGTTTAGACCACAGGAAGACTTAAGCACTATGTGTGAGTATTCCATACTTTTGGTCTACGATTGAATCAGTTGAAGTGTTGTTTGATTCGACTATTAACCGTGGGCTAATAGAGATGGATTGGATTACATTGGCGAGTTTGATGTCGATTATGTGACACAAAATCGGTAAAGGAAGCATTGTTCTGAATCCATTTGGCCTCTTTGCGATATCAGATGTCGTCGATTAATGATGATTTCACGATGAGCAATTTGTTTTGATGACCCGACGTATAGGATGTGGGGTGTACTTGATGGTCGCCTTGTCGGTCGGGGTTTGGTATTGGTATCTTATTGATATCACCCGCAGGTGATCACGTTCCCGGACCGATTAATTAGTATTTTCACGATCATCAGGTTGGCGAATAATATAGTTGAGTATGAGGCTTGCATTCACGGGCTGAGAGCTGCTGGATCTTGGCATTCAAACGGTTGGAGATCATGGGGATTCCAATTTAGTTATCGGCACACCAGGTATCTGGAGGACTCGAGATGAGAAACTGAAGCCCTACCATGCTTACTTAGACCTCTTTAGTTTGCGAGATTTGATGAGTTAAAGATATATACATACTTTGAGCGAAGAATCGGTTCTTGATGCATTAGCCACATTAAGCTTACGTGGTTGAGATTCTGCGGGAGTGACTATGCGACCATTGATGATTGAGACCAGGGTTCGCACCCCGCTTCTCTTGTTGTTTGATTAGGAGATGTGAGAATCGGGATGAGCTACCATGGTATGTGAGTATTTATCAGGTTTACGTCGTATGGCGATTACCTTAACGACCACGCCCAGAATAGAGCGTGAGAACAGGTTAGGCGCAGTTGTTATTTGTGGGGATGCCCTTCATAGGAGATCACCCAATGGCTGTTATTATTATGTCTGGACCACGCCTCTGCGAATCGAGTAATGAGAGAGGTTCATGCCGGAGTCTGTGGCCCACACATGGGAGGCCACATGCTAGCGCGTAAGATCATGAGGACTGGTTACTTTTGGTTGACTATGGAGACAGATTGTTGCCAGTTAGTACAGAGATGTCTCGAGTGTCAAATGCACGGAGACTTGATACAATGCCACCTTACGAGGTTGCATGCGCCCCATCCCCTTGGCGTTTGATTGTAAATTATTGATAATTATTGGGAGAAGATCTCACCCAGAATCTTCTAGTGGACATGAGTACATTACGGTGGCTATTGATTATTTCACTAAGTGAATTGGAAGCTACTTCTTATCTTGCCGGATTAATGGCGGAGTAGCCAAATTCATCGGTCGCACATTATCTTCTTGATGTAGGTCCCTCGTAGGTTGATCTCGGATAGAGGCGCATTTCGGAGAGGCGAAGTGGACCTGCCCCGGTCCAAGAGTATGGTATTGGTGTCATGTAGTCATCGCATATAGGCCCACAGGACTAATGGGCAGTTGGGCCTTGATAAAAAAGATGTCATCAGAGGATTTTGAGAAAGATGGTTGGAGACTTATAGGGATTGGTCGAGAAGCTCCCTTTTCGCGTTGTGGTCTTACTCATTACGTCTTTTCGGCACTTCTACTAGGTCTACACCTTATTCTTTGGTTTATGGCATGGAGCGATCTTGCTTGTTGAAATTGAGATAGGATCCTTGAAATGCATTCGAACATGTCGGTCTCCCCGGGGGCGAGTGGGTTGATCTCGTTATGATCAACTCAACCTTTTTGGATGAGAGGAGATTGAGGGCGGCGAGGATCATGTTCGAGGCCTATCAGAGGAAAATGACCCGTACATTTAGAAAAAAGGTCGAGTCCAGGAAGTTTCAAAAAGGCGACCTAGTCTTGAAGGTCCTCAGGACGATCAAATGCCCCTGAGGGTAGTTGGGCCAAATTGGAGCGGGCCTTATGTCATCAGTCGACTCAAGAGGGACGGCACAGTTGGCAGACAGACGAATCGGTTCCACGAGCCGGTCGATGTGGATCGAGTTAGAAGGGTTTCGCTTGAGATTATGGATTTAGAGGATGGGTGGCCCATCTTTGAGTAGCCATATTCCTAATACACACCCATACATTGATATATCCTATTGCTAGCCTTTGAGCCTCCACCCAGCGGTTTATTATGGCCCTGTTCTTTCATTCAGCCTTGCATACTTTTTCTGACCTAGGTTGGGGGCCTGCCCCTGTGCGCTTTTCATTTATTATTTGGATATGTGAGCATTATGAGCATTGTGACATTCTTCGTTTGTTCTTTCTCGCATCATTGCTTGTTTCTTTTCTTCTCTATTTGGCATCTTCATACCATCTATCTTTGAGTCTAGTTTCTTTTATCTCCTTTTGTATGATGATGACATGCGTATCCAGGCTACCGGTCGGGTTGGTCCACACCCTTCATTTTGCACATAGGTTTGATCAGGGATTCTTAGGTTGAGGGACCATTTGAGCCCAGAGGTTTGAGGTTCTTTCGGTTGGATTGTGTTAGTATGGCATTCGACCTACTTTGAAGGTTTGACGCAAAAAAAAAAAAAACAAAAACAAAACAAAAACAAAAAAAACAAAACAAAACAAAAACAAAAAAAAAAAAAAAAAAAAAAAAGTGTTTTTGTTTTAAATCATTAGATTACTCATTTAGGTTTGAGATTTATTATTCCTCGAGGGGTTGAGTGAAAGCATTGTGCGATCTTTCTCCATGGATTTGGGTAACACATTGGGTATGAGGTTTGGGTTTGCTTCACACTAGGTCTGGATCATTACGCATCACCCTCCCGTCTTATAGTGACTTGCTTTGACCAGCGTTCTTGGGGCCGAGTTGTTCGATTGTCACATTGCCACATTGTGTCGACATTTCTTCCTTTTTCTTTTATCATTCATGATTTCTTATCACTTTCAGTCTTCTTCTACTCTTATTGATCATCGTCTCACTTCTTAAGCGACGTGTCCTTTGGTGCACTTCACTTGTCATTCGGATGTTGGTTGAGTCACCTTACTCACATGATCCTTTGATATTTGACATTGCGCGTACAAGGGTTTGGCAGTATTTATTGGGTATTTGGGCCTTTGTTTCCCATCATGTCATTCACCTTTAACCCCTGGCCTACATTACGGTCCGAGTCGTAAGACCACCCTGAGACCATGAGATCTTGTGTTTGCTTTGAAGCATTTTATATGGACAGGTTCTATCTACTGATTGAGTACGGGATGTCGACGAGGTCTACATTCTTGGGAAGTATCGGGTCACATATTTCTTCTCCATTTGGTTGCTTGCCTCTCGGGTCCATGATCGGATATAGATAATGCAGAGAGTGGGACCATGGATAGCCCATTAGCTTTATGCTTGACACGTTCACCTTTAGGGGCATACCCCTATCCTTTCCATGTTGGCATTAGCACAAATGCATGTACACTTTGTGACCAATTTCGCTAGAGATGTTTTGGCATCAAAGTTTGAGTATGCTCTACATGCAGTCGGGTTTCTTCATACAACAGAGTGCTTCTAAGGGCCTGGGGTCAGATTCATGGATATTTGTCAACTCAATAGGGGTGCACATTGGCACACACCCCATATGTTGTCTTGTTCGCTTGTTCAGACAATTGGGTCTTCAGAATTTATTTCAGAGTTTTTTTATCGAGGCACTTGCATATCAGATGTGCACACTGGGGCATACCCTATATTAGTTTTATGGAATGAAATGGATGATTTTTCCTGAATGAGTGATTGTGATGTTTTGAGACTCTCGACTTTGACATGTACGGTGAGATTTTGACATGGCGTTGATACCCTAGACCGAGGCATAACCCCTTTCTTTCACCCTTGAACACATTTGTGAGATTGTCCCTCTGAGCATACACTATTTCGTCTTGTTATTAAGTTCTTGAACAAAACATCATTTGTGGCACTTTACGACGTCACCTTTGAGGCATAACTTTTGTCATCAGGTCGGTATCTCAGCACCCTCCTAAAAGTTTCCCCATTATGCTCTGGGTTTAGATTTTGGAAGGTCATCCCCATTCAGTTTAGTTCATCTAGAGCCTTGGTTTCAGCATCCTCATTTCGGAAATTTTCGCCGGATCATACGCTTTTCGGTACTCACCGATTTACCTTCTAGATACTTGCTCGAATCCTACCTTCGGTACTCACCCGAATGTTACCTTCCCGGTACTCGCCCGGATCCCACATTCTGGTACTGCTTAGATCCACTTTAAATTTTCGCGGATCATACCTTTAGGTACTCACCGGTTTTACCTTCTCAGATACTTTGGATCCTACCTTCCAGGTACTCACCGGGATGTTACCTTCCGGTACTCGCCGGATCCCATTCACGGTACTCGCCGGATCCCACATTTAAATTTTCTTGAAATCCCGCATTTAATTTCGCTGGATCGTACCTTTTCCGGTACTCACCTGGATGTTACCTTCCGGTACTATTACGGATCCATTTCAGTATCCTTCAGATCCACATTTTATGTTACTGCTGGATCCTACCTTTTCCGTTACTCACCCGGATGTTACCTTCACAGTACTACCTTGAATCCACATTTAATTTTCGCGGATCCCATTCCATTTCCTTTCGGATCCTACCTTTTTAAATTATTCACGGTTACCTTCGGTACTATCCCCGGATCCTACCTTTCCGGCATCGCCCAGTTTCATTATCTTTTACGGTATTGTGCAGGATCACTCATCTTCACGAGGCATTGTGCATAGTTTTCTTTAAGTCCTTGATTGGGTATTTCCTCACATTCCATTAGTCTTGATGAGGTGCTAAGTAAGGGGACAAAATTGTTGGTCATCTTGGTTCTTCTTTAGAATTCATTTCCTTGCTTCGCTTGCGCCGCACCCACGATTATTTCGTTCATTCCTCTATTGAAGGGGCATATTTGTAGACCCTCATTTTGCCCCTCGACACTTGCATTTATCTGATGGGTTGTCACGAACACCGCCGTTCTCATATAACACCATTAGGGCCCTTTTAGGTTTAGTCGTCTCGACCCTCGGTGGGCTTGTATGTGGTCCATTGAGTCGCGTATGTAGTTCACTGAGTGTCATCATGGCTTATTTTTGGTTGGTGGCATCGGTGCTTCTTCTCAGAGGCAGTGGGGCCCCCTCGGGGTTTAGCTCGTCAGTTTATTAAATTATGTCAAATTCGGAGCATGAGCTTGTTTTTGATCATATCTCCTTATCGAACTCGAAATTGTTCACTTTGTTTGTTTTGTTGGATCTGTATTTGCCAAGGAGGTTTTTTAAAATTTCATAATTTTGTCAACCGTTTGACCTTGTCGGTTTGACTGGTTCATCGAGCGTCACGTATCTAACAACATTTTTTGGAGTGATTTTGGTGAGCCTCCTCCCTTGTTTTGATCATATCTCCCTCATCGGACTTGGTGGTGCATCTTTTTTTGTTGGTCTCCTTATTCTTCAGGAAACATTATCAAATTTTCATAATTTTTTCCTCAGCCGGATGGATTGGTTTGGAAAATTTGGTTCAACCGGTTGGTCGGGCTAGCTTGTGTGGAGTGCTGATTTTTGTGATTTTGGAGCTACGTCATTATATGGAGTCGGGCCCATAAGCTCAAGCTCGACCATGGGTAGTATTGTGGGTCCATTTGGGCCTTGGGTTAAGTTACATACGGCCACCATGAATCCATGTGGATACTTGGTGGTGAAGCAGACGAAATCTTAAGAGATTAGAGCTTGCATGGGAAATGAGAGAGGAGTTAATGGGAAAATTGTTTCGAGACCGATTGGACCCTTTCCAAATCTTGAAGGTGAAAGAAACACAGGTAGGTTCAAATGCTGAGGTGAGAATCAGTATAAAAGGAGAAAGATCAAAGTGGAAGAGGATCTTGGAAGGGACATT